>HG995302.1:13757500-15007500 GCA_905332915.2 Hecatera dysodea
CTGCGCAGTGCAGATAGCGACTAATTGCGTTATTGCTATCCTAATAGGCCAAAACTTTAAGGGGGCGTGGCTCGGCGCACCCGCAGGGTTTAAGCGATTTTTGTGCGAAAGTGGTCAGGCGTACATGACCGCGATAGTACCTACCTCACCAGATTGATAAGAAACTTACTCAGCTGCTTTGGAAAAGAGGCAAGTTGACACGTTTTTCTGGAGCTCTTCCAGCTTGACGGTTTTCTGGTGATCAGCCTGTTGATTCTGGCTTTCAGCAGCTGCAGTTGTGGGAAAAAGTTTGAGGAATTTGACTTATAAAGTACCTAGCCAAAGTAATTGATAACGTAACGGCTCATATCTAAATACAAACTAAGAGAAAAGTGGAAAGACAGTACTGTAGGTAGTCTCAGGTGTACTATTTAGTTGCGGAATTTGTTCGATACAGTCACCACGGCCCTGGAAAACAAAGGGCTTTAGAAGGATCACGGGTGGGTTTTAGTCTGTAAGAGTCTCCCTTTCGCTCCGCCCAGTGCGCGAGAAGTCATTTGATGTTTTCCTATCCAGAAAAAAAAAGAACTGACTATGGCGTACTGAAACACTAAGTGAGCGAGACTGAGGACGAAAATATATATTGAAAACGGCGAACTAAAAATAAAATATGAGGTACGAGTTATTCAGAACGATCAGTGCCATAATAATTCTTAAAATGTTTGGAAATACTAAATTCTAATCTCAGTCAACAATATTCTAACCTCAACACGGAGCCCTGCATTTAAGGAATTTTAATAATTCATAATTTTCGCCAGTTAAGTTAATTTTTCGAGAACATCACTTAACGCTGCTCGGGTTAGCATTAAAGTATCTCATTAACAGCCATCCATATATTATTTATCAGCCCGGTTAATAATCCCCCTTTGATAACTTCTGTATTCACTTTACATAAATGCATTGCAACATATTTATAACGGCCGAACCCAATAACCGATCTATCAAATACTGGAGATAGAAAAACAAATGAAACAACAGAAAACCTATATAATTTTTCTGTTGTTTCATTTGTTTTTCTATCTCCTGGAGATAGATCGGTTATTGGGTTTGGCCGTGAGGCCACTCTAACCCTTGGTTGTAGTGTGGCCTTTTAGAATTCAATATTTGTTTAGGATAGGCAAGCAGCGTCATTTATTGACACCTGATGAAAATGGAATATCTTGTTAGTTATAAAAATCATAATTCTATTTTGTCCTCGTGATGTCACGTCGCTGGTAAAAATTGCATTATGACGTCACGCGAGTTTTCAATACACTATATCAGTCTTCATTTTTTGTTTACGTGAAGAGCATAATAATAATATTTTTGTGAAAATCTATCAGACGGACTCATTAGACTTTTTCAATAAAATACCTGAGTTGTAAGCTTCTTTATATCCTCTTTATTGTTGTTGCTGTTGTTATTGTGTATGTTTTGCAGTCATTTTTTATAATAACACCATATAATTAGTGACTTAATACATACATAGTATGGATTTAATTTTAAAGCGTCTATACTACCAGTCAATAGTATTTAGGCGCCCAAAGACGGTTTTTGTAAATTTGGAGAAACGATACGTCTTCATAGTAACTTTAAAGTTTCAAGGGAAAATAAGCATTTCAAGAAGCATTAAAAACACTTTGTTTTATTTTAGGAACACCTATAAATCTATGTATGAATGGCTACCTTTGTATTTATTACCGCCTATACGTTTGAGCGGTCGTGTATATGGCAGATAAAGGGGTAAAAACTTGGTAAAAAGGAAAACAGAATAAATGTTTCCAAACTTTTTATTACATACTTATTATCGTTTGGCAAAAAGGAAGTATATATGTTTTATTTATATAATACAATCTTAACAATTAAGTTTTTAATACTTTTTGGTACTTATACAATTTAAGGTATTCTAATATCTCACATTACAAGAAGATTTAATTGAGAAACACCAAGAAATGTACAGTCATGAAATTGAAATAATATAATTTGTCATATTTTAGCACCAAATTATTAGGAGATATGATCAAATGACTATACTACAGTAATGTTCAGGATTATTTGTAACGAGTTCTGAGGTTATATTAATGTAAAGAAAATTCAGATAATTGATAAAAATGAAATAATGACGAAATCAACAGCTTACAATTTTGGTGTGAGAGTTTCAAAAATCGTTACAATAATCCTATTTTGTGCTAAGAGACCAAACAAAGTAATTTAGACGGAAATATTTTCACAATTATACAGCATTGTAAGTACATAAACATCCATCATCAATTCTAAATACATCAGCCAGAACTTTGTACATTACACACTATTATTTATTTACAATTTATTGCACGATTTATTACTATGGAATGTTGAATTACAATTAAATACTATCAATGCTACAACACATGGAAAAATTTAAGCGATCACTACTTTAATATTTACATTGCAAAAAGTTCACTTTCCTCTGACACGTCACAAACGGCTGAGCCGCTTTTTGTACACACCTCATTCTTCATGAGAATAAAAAGGTACTGGAACTATCTTGCCTTACACTATTTGGTAATACTAAATTAAATCACAAATGCACTGGAGATTAGACTACATAGTCAATAGTACTATTCAGGTCACGATGGGTTGACGTGCATCCTACCATTCTGTCTGCGCGCCACATGAGATTCGTAATGCATGTTCCTCTTAGTTCTTGAAAAGAATGCAGCGTTGCAACCACTGACGGAACACCGATGTAAAGATTGTACGTGCACGCTTTCACAATGATGCTTCAAACTAGACAGGTCCTTGAAACAGTCTTTGCAACCCCGACATGGGTAGTTACCATCTTTGTTTGGTCGTGGTGCCTCATCCTCTACACAATAGTTCAGCTTTCTCGAGTGTGGTGGGGAGTAATTTGGTTGGCAGCCGAAAGCATTCAAACTTGGAGGAAGAAAACCTAATGGGATCGGCGGGAAGTTAGGAAGCATACCAAATGGAGTAAAAAGGAACGAGTGTTGTGCAAACATATCTCTGTTGCTCAGATAGTTTTCAGGCAACTGAAGATGAGGGTAAGGTGACGTGAAAGGTAGCTGTTGACTCAAATGGTTCTTGAGCTTATCAGATTCTTTTGCCCGGTAATAAATATGAGATTCTACGTATGGAACTGCTCGCTCCTCCTCATTGTACCGTGAGATTAGTTCAATTTGTTCTCGTATTTTGTCCAAGAAACGTGAAGACTCTTCTGATATTCTGTACTCTTCTATTTTTCGATGTAAACTCATGTTTGCGCTGTGCCGGTCTTTGATCCTTTTCGACGAAAAAGCTGCTCTACAACTTTCAACATTGCATTTGTACATAAGCTTCAGATGTGCATTTTGGTAGTGAGTTTTTAGCACATAGATGTTTTGGAAAATCTTTCCACATACTGTGCATTTGCGAGGATTCTCATGGTCCATAGGTACATCAGTGGTACTGACGAAGAAGCCATTATCGAAATGCCCAAAGATTTGGCCATGAGTGTCCTCAGCGTTATAATCAAAACTGGACACTGAAGAAGATGGCGATCGATCAGAATAATCGATTGAATCATTCATTGACAAATTATACGGACCCAAGGATTGGGAATCATGTTTCTTAGGGATGCTAGGGAAATCACCTTTAGATAGACTTTCAAGTCTCTTCAGTGCATTTTCAGATGAAAACTGTTCTTCACTCGATCTATTATTTGCAGGTTTAAACACATCTTGTTTATCAGTTGGCTCATCCTTTACCCTCAGATCTTGAATGTTATAGCTCATATCGGTAGGTTCATCTTTGATAACAGGTGTTTCTGGTTTGGCTTCGCTATTTTTAGATTCTTCATTTGTAACATCGATATTATTGTCGTTTGATTGGCTGTCCTCAGTTTTAACTCTTTTCAAATCTACAGCACATTCATTTTCATCAGTATCTGGATGGTCACGTTTTGGGTTTGATGAACCATTTTCAGAAATGTAATGATTTTGTAAACGAGTTGGATTAAGATTTTTGCGTTTTCTCTTCATAACTTCAGGACTAGCTGCTTCATCTTTTCTATTATCTATTACTTCGTTGTTATCACTAACACTTCTTTGATCAAAATCAGTTTCTGAGTCATCTATGGATCCTATAGACTTATTCAGAGTGGAATAATAATCACTAGTATCGATGTGTTCATTTTCATCATCATCGTCATCACCAGCCACAACCACAATACCGTCGTCTTCATCAGATTCTCCTTGACCGTCTTGGTCTTTATTTTCCACAGAGTCAGACTCACGTCGCATTGACTGGCCGTGGTCAAAAGATGGTGAGAAATTCATATTCATACTATTTTTATAGTCCAAAGGTAAATTCGATGGGAATTGACCCATATTATGGGGTGGGTTCAGAAGAGGATATGATCCGAATGGGTGCATTGGGTTCATCACTGGTGGTATATTAAGGCCAGCTCTATGTGGTGAAATAAGAACTGGGTGAACTTGTGCGGTTCTGCCATCATGGGGTGAAATTTTCCGTCGTAAGTGAGGCGAATGTAATTTCGGGTTGGGATTCGCACTGTGGCGGTTTCTAGATCGTCTTGAACTGAACATCATGCTGCAGCCTTCAACTGTACATTTGTGCATTTCTCGTAGATGAACAGCGGAGAAATGGATCTTCAATGCTCCTTTGTCACAAAACGTTTTCAGGCACACATTGCACTGTACTCTCTTTTTACCGGTAGCTGGATTGATGAAGTGTGTACCTAAGTTAAGGGGCATTTGTGATGCACCCCATTGTCTTTTCGGTGGACTGATACATTTACCTAGCATCATGTTCCTAGAGTTTTGTGCTGCTTCAACGTACGCGTCTTTGCTTAAGTTGAGAACATTGTCATCTTCGGGTTTATGGTCATCTAATCTTCCTTTACCATTACTATGGATTTTGTTTTCTGATGGTTCTGCAGGTTTCGCTGACATTTGAGGTAAAAGAGCTTGAAGTGAGGCTAATCCCATTGGGTTTTGACTAAGCGCCGCTACCATTGCTGCCTGATGATTAAATGTTGATGGCATCGACATTGGTGGAATAGGCAAGTTGGTCGGTAGCGGAAAGTTAAAGAATTGACTTCTCATTAGATCCATTGTTGCCTTTTCAGCGGATCCTAAATCGTAGGGTTTTCTGGTCTCTTCTTTTTCGTTGCTCTCATTTGATTTGTGTTTTCGGAAATCAAAGGGTTGCATATTTTGAAGGTGGCTTAAAGGCGATGAGTTTATTGGACTAGTAGTTGAGAGGGGACTGGATGAGGTAGATAGGCGGATGCTGTGATTGGGAGATACTTCGGCTGACGACACTCTATGAGAAGGCGACTGATGCACTGGGGATGATCTGTTGTGACTGGGTGACATTGCTTCTTTCTTGACTTCTGTATGACCTTCTCTAGGGCTACTCCTAGTTTCTCTTTCTTGGATACTTTTGAGATAATCGTAGTGTTGTTTGGCTTCCATCATGTGTTGGAAGTATTTAAGAGATTCATCGTTGCGGACGTCTCTGCCCGAGTGTTCCATTAGTCTTCTGAACTCTGCCTCAAGTTTGGATTGCTCGAAGGCTCTCGTATCAGGGTACTCTGGCCTCTTATCAGGCTTGTCGTAGTTAGCTCCCGGCGGCGACGTTAGACCATTCTTCTTGTAGATGGGAAGAAGGGAGGTCTTGTGAAGGGCTCTCGCTTCTTGCAGCTTGAGGATCTGTTGGAGAGCCATGTTGTGCTCCGGTCCGCGACCACTCCATCTTTCAGCGCCACTTGATTGTGATTCCTGAAGCAAGAAATACATCAAATTATAGTTTCATTAACAGGAACGAGGGAACACGGTTCAGTGATGAGTATTGTTTATCGCAACTAATGGCGAACGTTCAAGGTGGATCTAATCAATTTGAATGTTTTAAACAAATCATAATTTCTGCAAAAACTTAATATGTAAATCATCAGTTATACCAATTCCGGTAGGTATCCCGAGTTTTGAAAGCGTTTACCGTCTACAAAACGAAATAACATATCATGAGTCGACTTACAAAACAGTCCATTTAATAAAATTATGAATAAGCGCGGTTAATTCTAAAAGATTACCGAGTCTAGAGCAGGCCTTAAACACTGGTTGTTCAAATCCCTCTTCAAAATAACTATCAGGCCGACACCAAACCACACCTTGCGTTTTCAAAGGCTAATATCAAATTAATTCTCAGAACTCTGAGCAATTGGGTAAAATTGTGTAAAATGACGGTTTCGACTCGACTTGAGAATAGAAAAGTGGTTTTGTGTCGCGTGTTTGGAACGATTTAATCCGAAAACTAAATTACTATTCATTTGGTAAGCATTCCGGGCCGCCTCGCGATGTCAAAGTTAAATTTTCGAGTTAATTCAACCACTCCTTAGTTGCCTTTGAACAGGTTTCAAACAAAAACTTGTATGTAATTATTATTGTGATGTCGTGAGAATAAAACGAAAATGTTCCGTAGAAAAACATTTAAAACAATTGAAAATAACGTTGTTTACCACTATCGTCTGGCTTATCTTGAAGTGTAAGTACGTAACATTGACAAATGAACTGTTCCGTTTTGTACAATTCGAAGTAATATTAACGATGTCATGATTACTAAACACATTGTAATTAGCAAAAGCTTTCCAGTTTATAAAAATAAACGTTACATAAATTTAAAAGCCCACTATACAATTTACAAAACCGCATCAAAACGTCACTTGAATTCTATAGAAAAAACCACAACTCATTTAAAAAATCGTTTAATAGCTGGCAACACCCAAGCATTCACTTAAAATGAACTTGATTGTCGCTTTTTAAAACAGTTTGTCACTCGATTACAGCGTGTAACCGATGGGGTTGCCATATCATTATCCGTTTCTTCGGAATTAAATTGTCGTTTGGAGTCGGCGCGTCGGGGGCAATTTCGTAAAAGCGACCAATTATGACAATGATTTCGTTTCTATTGCCACAAAACGGATAAACGTTGGATAATAAAGTGTCTTTTAGAAAAATATACGTCTGAGAGTTTAAAGTTTTGAAGTTATGCGGAGAAATAATTATATAGGGTTGTCTGAAGTCGTTTCGTGCTTTCTAAGGTCATTTTGTTAAAGTTGGGATTGTGTTGTGTCGTTTTTGTTAGTTATACGTTTTTGTTAATGTCGTTATTGTAATAGAGAACGTTTAAAGGGTTTAAGAAAATTGGAGTAATCGTATTTATGATGATATAATTTAAACAGATGTTTGGTAAATTATGTTGTGTTTATGAACGATTATTTTTGTATTAGGAAGCTTTCAACAATGTAGGTATGTGTACATATTTTATCATAATGAATCTGAATGAATGAGTTGTGAGATTAAATTTTGAACATACAATGTATAATTTACGGCGATAACTGTTTTAATGGAAGAGACATGGCTTACAAAGTTACAATGTTGATGAAATTAATTTCTGCTGTACGGCTCTCGTTACGGCCTGTGACCACGAAAGCCGACGTTAACCTCATCATTATTATTTATCATTATCATTAGCTCACAGCGTATCATTTACCAATCACGGCGTACAACTCACGCGCATCTTCTAGGTACTTTAATTCTTTAATGGAATAACGCATTTGCTTGTCGTTGAGGTAGATACTATCAAGGAAAAAAGTTTTAGGAAAATCGAATGCTGACGCGTTTTCGAAATGAGAATTAGAAGTTGACAAATTTTTAAACTGCTCTATGCTTTTGCATGAAAACTTGTCGAATATTTTAATGATTTTGACAACTTTTGAAAATGATTTTCGTTGTAATTTGAATGCATAATTATGTGGATCGATTCAAATAAAAGATCTGTATATTTTTTTTAAGTAGTAATTAAATTTAATTCATCCATGAATGTGATGGAACTTGATTCATGAAGACTAATGGAAATAACTAAAATAGTTGTTTTACTACTACCTAAGCATCATTTCTTACTAACAGCAACGAAACAAGAAAACAAAATGGAAGTTTAGACAGTGATTTTTTGCGTTTGCTTTGAGTGTTTTCTTATAAGGCGGTTACCACCGACTGTGGGAACGAAAAAGTAATTGTCAACAGTCAACAAAAAGGTTGCAAGACGCAAAAAAATCATTCAAAGTCGCGATGTTAACCTGAGGTGGTTGACCCACCAACATACCCGTACACCCGAAATTACTCTTATTACCTCTTAAAACAGACTATTTTCCGGCGCAGTGAGTGAAAAACATAAATTGGCGCACATATCTGACCCACGCCTACCGGCAGAGCAATGGACAAGCGGACATATTTCATGGCATTTTTTTTTAAATGTAATATAACAAAGTGTATCTTATTACCTTGATATATGGTCTCATTTCAGTTGGTCGTGAGTGTATTTTTTTTTGTTTTTTGAATGTGTACTTCGCGATCGTTTTTCGTTGGCTCGCTGTCGTGACATGCCATATTGTTCAGGCATGATACATGAAGTAAGTAAACAGGTTTGTGTACTGTGGAGCGCAAAACGCATTGCCATTTTGCTTAATGACCGCTTAAGCACGCACCTGAGATGCACCGCCCCGCTGTTTTCTTGTGGGAAATGTTTAGTTCTATACAGCTAATTTAAATTTCAGGCCATTAATTTCCGTTTTATGCGTTTAATAATTAAAAACATCCTTCAGTTTTTATTCCAACCGTTAAATCAAAAGAAATGTCGTAAAAATTAAGTAAACACCCATTTTTAAACAATAACTTTATTATCTAAACAAAACCGTACAAATTAAATATCAACTTTCATCGAATTCTCAAGTACAAAGTATACTTCTCTATCACTTCTGCAACCACCAGTACCTCTATACTACGAATTTACCCTAGGAACTAATAATTATGCACACATAGGTAGGCAACTAGGTGAAGTGTCTGCCAGCTTTGCAATTTGTTGGTAGTTGGCCGTACACGCCAATAATTGGCTTCGATTGTAACCAATGTCCAACAAATTGCCGGTACAGGTATTTACCTGAAACATCTGTCTACTGGAGTACGATTTTTGAATACATAAGGGTAAGGTGCAGAGTAAAATGCTATTTTGCTACGACTTTCAGAGTTAGCCTTTAAATTAATGGGGTATAATTGCATGTGAATTCATTCAAGCTCATGTTTGCTTGAAATTGTGTGTGTAAAACGCTAAAGGCAGTATTAATTTTTTCGTTGAAAATGGTTACATTATTACGGCACAATCCCATTTTTAATATTGTGGTTGTATAGCCTAATAATAATCCTTAAATAGGCGACTTTTTCCCATTAGGACTAGTAGTGCTATTCTGTAAAAAGCACCTTGAATTCTAAAGGAAACAGTTTGAAGTGAATAAAAATGCTAGGGATTAAATAGGCGGTTGACTTCAAGCTTACATCACCCAAGTTTTCGCGATGAGATTTACACAGAATGGCACTAAAATGCTGAAGTCAGTTGTAAGGTACTTCTAGTAATATTTTGTAATTAAATACATATTATTATTCATTCTTCAAAGTGAGCACATATTTGAAGCAAATGAACAAATGCTTTATCGAGCACTTCCAGCGCTCCGTGGTTTCACCCGCGTAGTTCCCGTTCCGGTGGGAATATGGGGATAAAATATAATCTATATAACTCGCTGATAATTTAGCTTGCCATTGGTAAAATGAAAATGACATGGTGAAATTGATCCAGTAGTTTCGGAGCTTATTCGGCTTAAACAAACAAACAAAACAATCTTTTCTCCTTACAATTTTAGTGTAAAAAAAACTCTGTAAAAATTTAGAATCGCATGACTGCAGTATTGATACGACCGCAGATATTACATCTCTACACACTTTTCAATTCACATTTTCATTAGGGTAAAAACACCAATTGCCATCCAGTACAAATAAAAGCCTACCATTGTCACGATAATAAAACATATTCCTACATATTACAAGTCTATGTCGACATCGACGATTCGACATCAAACAGTGATTGTATCAATATTTGTCGTTCGTTCAACAATGGATTACAGTGATGGCTGTGTGGGTGGTCAGTTCGTGTATGTCTATTAATTTAATTATCATTACACCATGTTATGTATGAATCAGTTTGCTGTAGTGAAAGTGGATCCCTAAATTTTGGAGAGTGCCAACTTATTTTGTTTTTTGGCATTGTTTTGTTATTACATATATAACTTGGGATCTTTTTTCCAATTTCAGTTATTGCTTTGATAGGAACTATACCGTTTATATAATCACATTTACAGCGTCCTGAAAGCCAAAGCGGACAGGTGGGGTAGCTCCTTGCTGGGGGCACTGGATGTGCCCGCATGCCACTGGCGTAGATAATTTATTTGATGTGTTTTTTTTCCGGTAGGTATAAGTACTAACACTAATTTCTAAGTTTTTGTATCTATACTAATGGACTGTCTGAAATATAAGATTTTTATTTTATATTTTTTATAACAAATTAAATGTTGTACCTACTTTACTTAGATATTTTATACGTCACGTAATTTATGGCCGTGCTTACTCGTATATTAAAACTCTACAACCTATCAGAAAAATTGCAACAAAACTTTAATATTTTAGAAAAGAAAAAAAAAAATACAGAGTTCTTATTGCCTACATTTTTCCATCAACCAATATCACGACACCCATTATTTCTCCATACGTTACGACCACAAAATAAACATTATAACAGGTTTCACATCAGGGACACTATAATCTGTCCTCATATCCTATCAACGCTTTTAAGTTTAAAAACTCTTGATACAATTTAGACTGTATATAAAATTATCCCTGGGTATCGCTTTAGACTTAATATAGGTAATGATATAGTGTGGTCCCCTGGTCTTATCTTAATCTCAGCTTAAGGCGCCTCGTGGAGTCGTTATGGGTATTAAATAATAATTGGATAAGCCAGGGGTCAAGTATCGATCGAAGATTTGGACCGTCTTAACCAATTTGACACGAGTACGCTCGAAATTGGGCGGGTTTTGTGGGAGTTATATCGATAGCCATCAAGGAAAATGTCATCAGATTCGATGCAACATGCCTTCAAAGACAAGAAATTTTTGTTTAGAAATATTCTTCTTTCAAAGTATGTCAGTTATGAAAAAAGTAAAACATATTACACAGTTAAGTTGACTACAACTCGTCAAACAAAACCTGATTTAGAAAGCCTCCGCTTTTCGAATATACAGAGATGTGTATGTCGAAATCTTTGCGAGTTTCAGGCACGTTTTGCTCTTATAAACAAATGCGAACTATTTGTTTATGAGAAAATATTATTTGACGCGCTTATATTATGACAAACGGGAAGAGAGACCAACCTTATCATAATCGTCCTCCCACCAGCGTTTGACGAACTGAGTGAGTTTCCCCAAATGGCTCTCACTACACTCGCTCATAAAACCCGGACACTCTTCATATTCACAAAACATTGTCAAACAATCTTAACACTAAAACAACTTCGAACTAAAAACTGACACTAAGGACCAAAATGTCTTTTGAACGAACAAGAGAAGACTTAACAACAACTAATTCGAAAATAGAACCGTCACTTGGGACTAAACTGTCACTTGTGTGGACATCGATATGTCACTGAGCTCCAGTCGGTCGGATCTGATGTCTAAGACAAGACTAATCCTCGTAATCCTGTGACACAACTGTTAACACCTTAAAGTCACCGATATCCAGGGGTGGGGGTGGCTAAGGCGTCACCTAACCCTAAACTACCTGATCGCACTAACAATACGGTTTTATGACAGGTTTTAGTCCGAATTAGTTCGCGGTATTTTGTTTAATGGCTTTGTCTTTAGAGGCTAATAATCGGATTATTGTAGGGTTGCTTAAGTTTATGAATTTGAATGGAATGTCTCGATATTGTACAAGTGGATTTATTAGCCAGGTGTTCGTTTTTAGTTTATGTACCCCGTTTTAATATTTATTTTGCTTTAAATCAAGGAACAAAAGTTATAAAAAACAATATTGTGAAAAATGGTGTTTGATTTAATAAATTATAACGATCAATATATATATATATTATATATATATATATATTGATCATAATAATTTCCCGTATAATCATATAGCCTGGCACGAGGCGTTGGCATTTAAAATCAAAGATTGACTAAATATAGACTTCTCTCGTTTTAATTTATCTAGTACCCTTTTATCCTAATTAAGCGTGAAATCTTTATGTTGATCTGAAAGCGTAACAGGAAATTATGAGACATTGGAACGATGAGAAAATCTAACTATATTTTCGAATTTATTGAAGCTATAAATCACTCACACAGCACACAAATTGGCACTAAAGTGATATTTTACCGGAATAGAGTTACAACGAATATGCAAAATAATAAATTAGCTTTGTAATTAAAGTGATGCATTTCCGTCCATTTTATATCTGATAAGTGTGTGCTTTTTGCACATTCATGACAACACTGAGAAAGGAACTGGTTTTATTTGGAAAAATTGAATAGTCAATTAAAAAAAAAAACGCCAAATAGGTCTTATTGAATGACAATGACATCCCGGCAGACTAAGACAAAGATTACGGGATCAGCTCTACTCCTCGAACTCTGTCCTTTGACAGAGTTGTGTGGAAAATAGAGTTAATTAGAATAGAGTGAATTGCTTATGTTTTAATTAACCTATTACACATAATGATTTATTGTATCTAAAATGCATAAATATACATTTTAATTAAATATATAAATTTTCCTAGTTCTATTTATTTGTCACAAGGTAGTATTTGCTTTGAGTGTAAGATTCCATAAAACACCATTTTCAAATATGGCATGGCATAAATAATATGGCCGACTAAGTATTTGTGTCTACTTTACCTATTCATTAACCATAGGCAAGTAAGTACCGACATGTTTTCATTGTTTCCATTTGTAACAATTACCAAGAATTTTTACACCACCCAAAACACATTTTAGCACAATATGTCTACGTGAAAAGTAAAGCGTATTCAAATTCAAAAGATTCACCAATAATGCGAAATAACGAGTGCCAATAATATGCAGTTTTTAAAAAGCCGGTAACGAATGGTTTTCTTAGAAAAAAGTTGCGGCATCTTTGAAGTTGACCGTATGTGAGACATACAGATAACAAAAGTGTAACGCGAGCCGTCGTGGATAACAATAGGCGCTTTCTCCCTACTGATAAGGGACTGTTTTGTTTTGTATGCGGAGCGTAGGGTAAGTGTACCATTCATCGGGTTTCAGGAAGCGGTTTAATGTTAGGTATTTTTGATCCTATTCTTATTTGTGCCGTGTTTTTTCGAAGTAAATATTGCAGTAGGTAGTTTGGGTGGCAAATGCGACAAATTGTTAAGGCGAGTATCTGTACTTAACTAAAAGTAAAAGTTTTTAATCAATTATTACCTTAACTGATGGTCAGATAAAAAGTATTAGCTAAAATCTTTGTGTATCTTTCAATCATTTCCTTACTTTAAAGTTTATCTTTGAAATATTTCTCAACTTTTAAAATTGCCCATAGTGATAATAAGTCATGAAGCGGTATTACCTATTATAATTCCGATTAATTATACTTTAGTTATTCTGAATCCGTCTTCAACTTCGCCATCAATAAATCTATTACGACTTTGAATTTCAATAAACTAATATAATTGGGTTGTATAGAAGTGTAAAATAATGGTGAGGTAAGAAGACCCGCGGCTATTTATATAGCTCTATAAAATTAGTTGGGCAATGTAGCAATCTTCAAAGATGATTTATTGCTTGCACATGCCTCTAACACTGCCAATAACTGTCTTGTTGACATACATTGCTGCGGGTAAAGATGAGAATCGTTGAAGCTATTGTTTTCATGACTGTACATTGTTATAAATTGTAGAACCGTACACTAATTGGTCGCCAACATATCGTCAGTTTATGTCGTTTCACAATTACTCGGAATGACTTCGAGATGTTATAAACTATCAAACTTAGATGCGTAACAAAGTACATATTCCAATTGTTCAGATAGTTGATCGGTAGTTTACAATCTCTCAAGATATTTTATAATTATACTCACGGATTTTGCAGTTCCGGTGACACTAAAGTAGGGACAATAAATATAATTCAGAAAAATGTCGTAAATCAGCTTTTGCTCATCTGATTATAGCAAGTGGTCTTCTATAGCTTTCTCCTGCCCCATGGAAAAGGCGTTCTTATGAGATAATATACAGTGCATAGTAAAAACAGAGAAAAATACAGGGTCACAGAAAATAACTAAAGAGCGATCTGAATTGTTTTCTATACAACATTATGCTAGTTTATTTTACCGTGTAGCCAAAGCCCGAAAAGTCTGTCTATTTCATTGTTCACTAAAAAAAACATGCACAACTTAATAAATTAAAAATGCCAGCCATATTACCGCATACACTTTCAAACGAAACCTACCTATATCGCCGCACATAATTCCAAATCCGATACAAAGGTACAGTCATAGCCATAATTCAAACCGCCCGACGAAAGCAGGATTCTATCACTCGCCTCATCACTAACCATGTCAAGCAAGCGTACGCATCAGATACCGACGCCCGCGGCCCACAACACCAATAATATAGCTTTACACCTAATAATTTTGAAATGCAATTATAAATTCGCGCTGCAATAATAATTCTATAATGTTTCTTGGCGTTTATTCGACTCTGTCTACCTTTTAGTGGGCGTAGCTATGTCATTTACTGATTGATTGTACAATTGATTGATTGGCCCTGTTTTGACAGTGTTTTTTCTAGTTGACTGTACCTGGTTAATTAGTTTTTAAAGTTGTGTAGGCAAGATGGATGGAGCCAAATGTTTCTTTGAATTTGAAGGATTTTTTGTTTGTTAAAAAAAGTATTTTGCTTCCTTAGCGATGGAAAAAAACGTATTAATGCTAAATACAGTTAAATGTCAACCGAGAAAAAATAATATTGATTTGTTAAGACCAATTAAAATTATTATAGCTTCAAAATTATGTACCTATACTCATAGGTAGTATATTTACACATGAAACAATTACAAAAAAAAATAACTGGCTGGTCAATGTTTAATACATTAGATTCACACAAAATGTCCAATTTAAATTAAAATCACTTTTGTTAGTCCCATAAACACTAACATGAAAATGATAATTATTGGCAAAAGTAATATGAACAGTAATTCGATTTCTAACAGATATTTAGATCCAATAACCATTTATGTAATTTAAGCGAGAAATACATGTTCATGTAGAATTTATATCTTTGTTAACGCCTCCTGTAGGCAGAAATTGTAGGATACGTTTAACAATCGTACTTAGCTGGTATAATTAAAACTGGAAATATTAATCGGTGAAAATGCATAAACAATTGATATAATGCCCAAGACTACGTACTTTTACTAGACTAATAAATATTCAATCATAAGACTTGTGTAACTAAGTGTACCCCCACTAAAATAGTTATTACTGTGTCGTATATATGTCACCGGAAAATTGCAGATTCCGTAATATTGTAATAAATCGTATTAGATTATAATTTCTCGATATTTTATGAAAAAAAAAAAAAAACGTTTTTAATAAATCCCATGGTAATTCAATAGTTTCCAATATATACAGGGTGAAATTGAATAGATGCGACATATTTAAATATACAATAATACTTGTTGTCAAGAAAATTTAGAACATACCAAATGTAAAATTAATGAACTTTTATCACCGCTATGAATGGCAACGTTTAATAACGCGAGTACTCCACAACGATCATTGAGCACTGCAATTAGTTGGACGAGATTTTTTGATACTTTAATTTTTCTTATTTATTTTGCATATTAATTATTTTTCTGGAATACCGATAATTCGTACTTAAATAAAGATATTAACATCGATGGATCATTTTAAAACGCCAACCACTTAACTTTTTTTAACGATTTAGATTGTAGAAAAAACAGTTTATAATTACTATGTTACTGTAACTGAAGCTCCCATTTCATTTTGTCGCATCTATTCAAAGTCATCCTGTATAACAATATGATTAATATGTGTGTGTGTGTGTGTGTCTTATTAAGAAAAAATAGTTTACAATTTCACGCAATATTTTACAATTTTACTTTGGTTCCGATTTTCAGGTGACATAAATACATAATTATATAAAAGGGTCGCTTGAGAAGCGAAACTTTAAGCATTTTGGTCGAAAATACTTTTAAAGTGTCATGTGGAATTGGAGTAACATTTAAAATGTTAAAAAACCGACCGTGAGTTATGAGGGGAATTGGGAGCCGATAAACGTGTGTGTTTTTGTAATAATGTAATAAATTACGTTCATATGAAGAAATTCTATATCTAATTTCTATTATTTACAAGTACATTACTCCGGTTGATTTACTACAAACATTTCTAGTGTAAATTCCAGTTCTGTGCCTAACCCTAAAATTGCTCTCGCTAAGAGTTGCGACTGGCTCACTAAAGTATTCATAAGGGCATTGTTGTAATGCCTTTGCACGTGACAGGTGCTATTAAAGGTACTGTTTAGTACCATAGAGAAGCTTAAGCTTATTAGATGTTACCATAGAGTACGGAACTATCGAGCTGCTCAGAGCAGTTGTGGCCGAGTGGTAATGGCCCCGACTAACGAATTGTAGGTCGCGGGTTCAAACCCAGCCAGACGCATTACTTTGATGTAATTAATTTCATCACCACTGCTCTTAAAACGGTGAAGGAAAACATCGTGAGGAAACGGGCATGTCCAAGAACCAAATATTCAAAGACATGTGAGATTCACCAACCCGCACTGGACCCGCGTGGTGGATTACGGCCCATTCCCTCTCCTAGAGAGTTTTGATATTCACTGTCACGTTTAATTTACATCGAAAGTCTTGCAAATGCCATCTCTTCCAGCATGTCCCTTCATAGTCTATGGGTACCTACTACAGATTTCGAAATTTCAAGACCCAAGTCCCAAACAAGTTTATACCAAAATGGTATTTAATTAGCAGTTGTAAAATCACATCGTAATTTTAGTCCGTCATGTTGATACGATCTCGGGAACGTAGTGTGATGGGTGTTACCTTTGTACTTCGTCATAGCAGCTGCAATACTGCTCACCCACTTTGTTAATTTATGAGCTAAGTTTGTAATTATTGTGTATGCTATGTGATTCTAGTACCTATGTAGGGTTGACTTTTGTGGTATGTCGCAGAATTATATAATTGAGTCAAGATATCTAGGCACCTAGTTATCTAGGTATTTGCTCAAGTTTCTCCCTAGGGATGTGCCACAACAGGCATTGCACTGAGGGGGTTCCGGAGTGTTGCGGAATTTGTTCGAAAGAGTCACCGCGGCCCTGGAACGCAAAGGGCACAAGCAGGAACACGGGTGGGTTTTAGTCAGTAAGAGTCTGACACTCTTTTCCGCTCCGCCCAGAGCGGGAGAAGTCATTTGATGATTTCCCATCCAAAAAAAAAGGGGGTTCCGGAGTGGTCTTTTAAGAGGTACAGGGGCTCCTTCCATGTGCTGATGGTGATCACCGGGGTGGTTTTAGTGAGGTAAAAATCCCACACTCCATGGTCTTTTACCCCAATAGTCCAGGCGCCTTTTAAAGGTTTCCTCCCGAAAACAAAAAAAAGGTGCTTACTCAAGTTATATTACTAGTTTTTTATTATATGGGATAGGTGTCTATTAAATAATTTTCCAACATAAAATTCTGTTCAGTTTCATTTTTAATAATAAAACGATACGTAGAATTCGAAATTTACCAAAATATTCAAATTATGAAATTATCCGATAATCATAGAGCAACAATCCACCAACAACTAGCACAAACATTTCCATTTTCAAACTTCCATGAATTCCATATTTAGAAACGTTACGTTGGCATTCGTTTCCAATAAAAAGTACCAACATTCAAACAAAACAATGATATTTTAGGAAATTACCCAAACATTTTATTTGGTTTAAGAAGAAACAATAAACAACCTACGCTTTTAAAAACGAGTCACCTGCACCATTTAATAATAATTTACATATTTTACATGAATTATTATTCAAAATTGATGATGCCTTTTCGCAATTAAACCATTAAAACACAATTATTCATTGTGACCTGATAAATTAATAAAATAATTGCCTAAAAGGTGTGAATTTCCTATCAATTTTATGAATGGGCGCTCGAAAGAATGGCGATTGTTAAAATTCTTTTGTTTAGTATTTAATTGACAGTTATTGACAAAGTCACGAGTTTTAGCGAAAGCCGGCCAGGTCGGTTTTTTGTGTTAGATGCAACAATAAAAAAAAATACACGTTTGTTTGTTTAACATCCTGTTTCTTAATATAAATCTACGTCAGTAAAAATGTGACGTGTTATATATTTGTTTTAATTTATCACTCAGTTCAGATTACTGATAATAGTTGCAACAAAAACGCGAAAATCTTTTAATATAAGAAAAAACCTTTTTTTCCCTTTTTGGTTCTGGTGTGCTGTCTATATTTTTCGCAATCAACTCGACAACGCAATCAACAACAAAAAAAAAAAAACAATAAGACACTCTAAATCCAATATTAATCTAAATATTAAAAAGTGACAACACAGAACAATAGCACCGATCGAACTAGAATAGTTTCCTATCGATATCCGAACAAATCAACATCCGAATCATTCGGTTGAGTGACCTTATCTATTGGTAGAACTCATACTTAGCACCTACTATTCTTTAATAAATACCATAAAATATGCAAAATAATTAAATAATTGATTTGATGAGTATTTCTCTGATTGTAAAATTATATCACAAAAAAAAAAGTTTCCATAATTGAATACAACTCTTTGGAGTGTTACACTGAATTAAGTTATTTTGTAAATAGTGTTGCCACTTTTTAATTGTAATTCAGTGTAGCCACAGAACAATACCACCGACCTAACTAGAATAGTCTCTTATCGGTATCCGAATCGATCATCGCAGCGATTAGTGCATTCGGTTGCGTGGGCGCATCTATTGTTACAACTCAGAACTTAAGTTCGTTAGGGAGTGTTGTCGCTTATTGTGATTTATTGCTTTGTTGCTTAAGTGATATAATTATATCTTTGAGGTAAATAAGACCTGTTTAGTGAAATTGAAAAGAAATTTAAAAGTTTTTTTTTGTTGGGATTTTGTAATTGCTTCCGGTTTACTTTTATTTACTACTTACTACCTACGTACGTATCTCTACTCTACTTAGTTTACTTATTTATAGCATATCGAAAAGGTTTTTTTTTGCAGGAAATCTGCAAATGTAATTGTTAAAGATCAGTTATTGATAAGATAAAGATGGCTAGATTTTTCAATAACGATGGTGCGAAAAGTAGAAAATGTAGGTAAGATATTGACGTATAAGACATATAACATACCTATAAGAGTGGCTCATACGTATAATGCGATCTGCCGGAGCGCCGACATCGATGTTTTCAGTACGAGCATTTCAGAATTAAAAGAGACTCTTTAATCTCTTTTTTGATAACGTAAACTAAATGGTTAAATTTATGCTGTTTCGAACAAATTTTGACTTGTCTACCGCCTCAAATATTTCTGTTTTTGTTCTTATGCTCTCTTCTATCTGTGAAAACTTTTAATTGGTCTTATTTTGTTACTCATAAGCATAAGAAATTGTTAGCTGTAAGTTTTCCTTAACCTGTAAAATAAATAAAATAAAAAATATTAATACACATAAGTCATATAGAAGTGTCACGTGACCGTTTTTAATTTTGGAATATCGCTTTGTCTCGACCCGAAAGTGCATGCTTCAGTTTACTGATTTAGGAAGTAAATAAAACAGTTACCGAAGCAAATCAGTACTGCCGTGTCACTTACGACTTATGACTGGATTCCTAAAAAAGATAGACTAGAAGGTACCTACTGTTAATTAATTGAATACCCACATGAAAAAGTTGCTGATGATAGTTACTTCTGACCGACTTTAAAAAAGGAGGAGGTTCTTCGCAAAAATGACTAATAAATCAATCTGTAGCTTTAATAGAGTCGTCCTATTAATTAACAAGAAACTTTACAAGCTATAATAATGGCAATCAAAAATTAATAATAACGAACTTCCTTGTAAAGGGCGTAATAAATCCATTTGTTTAGTATCAAGGTGACACCAAAATATTAGATGGTAAGCTTAAAATAGTAGTGCTGGTATTTTTATTGAGAAAATGCTAATTGGTCTATTTTTTTTTAATAATACAAATATAGGCAGGCGGACTCAGGCGTTCGAATTTACAGTTAGCTATAATATTTAATAAGGCATTTATTATAACAACATATTTTTTTAATAAAGCATTGAATTTCCTTGGTTAGATTTTGTACCAACTTTAGGAAAAAAAAAAAACAAAAGCACACCTAAGTAATGTAAATATAGCAGTCTTGAATTAAATGTTCCTAATTGGAATATAATAAAAATATTCTTCATGACTGTTCCGCTCCTTTTGGTCTTAGCGTGATGATATATAGCCTGTAGCCTTCCACGATAAATGGGCTATCTAACGCTGAAATAATTTTTCAAAGCGGAACAGTAGTTCCTCAGATAAGCGCGTTCAAGCAAACAAACAAAAAATCTGTTCAGCTTTAAATGTGTATATAGATAGGTAATGCACAGTTTGAATATTTATCATTTTATAGGTATGTAGGTTTTCTTCCAATAAGTTGCCCTTTTTCCCTATAGTTTTATTAAACTACTTGACTGTATGATTCCAGTCTGACTGGAAGCCGACCCCAATATAGTTGGTAAAAGGCTAGGCAGATGATGATTTGTAAATCGAATCACAGAATCAATGATATCCTGTGGAAATTAGAAAACCATGAGGACAAACTCACGAGTAAAATGTCCTCAGAACCCGATTGTCGCCGAGTCATAATCTATATTCTCTATTCAGACACAATTATTGTTACTTTAATAGCTCCTACTCACGATTTCTCACTATTGCTATTTATTAGTCCACTAGTATTTATTACATGTAACCTTGAACTAGTGACCTTGAACCTTATCGATTTTCTGAGTGACCTTGTAACGGGAGACGGTTGAAGAACTATGGGCTCTAAAGTCTGTGTAAATATTGTACCTACTTGTTTTGTTTGTTGTTTTTTTCTTTAAGGATGGGATATCATCAAATGACTTCTTCCGCTCTGGGCGAAGCGGGAGTCAGACTCTTACTGAGTAAAACCCACCCATGCTCCTTCTAGTTACGTTCCGGTTCGCGGTGACTATTTTGAACACTCGCGACTCACTGGTGATAATCATGGCATCGTGTGCGTAAAAATCTAAAAAAAATGACCATCATTACCATTATTTCTGAGGGGAAATTCTCATTTTTTATAAGGAGCGCGTTCCTTTTTTATTTTCAGCGACTGCGAAATCTTGAACTGTTAAAAGCAACTCTAAATTTCCCAATAGTTGTACATACTAGTTTTTGTTATTGTTTGTCGCCAATATGATATTCCGACCTGAATTTAAACGCTTTTTAAATTAGAGATATAATCCTTCAGATGTTGAAATTTCGTGAAGATCTTAAAAAATGCAATCTTTGGTGCAAGCCAGCCCTCAATCAAAACTGCGAAGTTTTAGGGAGGCTATTAACGGGCAGTGGATTCATAATAGAGACTGACAGATACACCTACAAATTATCTTATTACAAGACAAACTGAAACTTACTTTTCTTCAAACAGGACAGGACACATTAAATTTAAATTTACCTATCTTTTAAATAACCTTTATGATTTTGTTCATCCCAAAATAGAATTTAAGATGACAATAATAATATCATTGCATAGATCTGACAACGTATTTAATAAAGAAAAACTCAGAAACGTCATGCGTCTGCCAAAGCTTTAGTAGAAGAGATTAGTTCAACTTATATATAATAGATGGCGCTAGCAGTATCGAGAGAGGATGATAAGGTTCTTAAAATTAACTTTGTTCTGTATACTACTGTATATAGATCAGGCAATATCTCAACAAAACGAAATAGATATACTTTCGAGAAAGAAGATTTTGGATTTCTCTTAAAACTATGTTAGCTAATTTTCATTTCTTGATTATAACAATAAACTAATCGCAAATCCCGTTTTTCATCAACATGTAGAGGTCTAAATATTTTGTAAATAATCTCCACGAAATATTTAGAAAATGTCAAAAGACACCCACCTACATTATATCCTATCCATTTGATAATCCCGCCATATTATTTACGTTCACAGTTCACATCAAACCGGAGCCGTCATGGCGTCGGTAGGTACATGAGTTTGACGGCAACTCATTCATGTCAGGCCATAATACGAAACTTGACAAGAGACATCGCCTTGCCACTCGCAGTTATAGGTACCGATTTGGAAATTAATTTTCATTTTGTAACGTATGTATTTTGAAGCTTGGAACGGATTTCCTGTTGTTTCAAGTTTCAAGTGTTTATTGCTATCAATGTGCATATACAGGTGGTAGGTAAATAAGTGCGGTATCAATTATGGACCCTGTCGGGCACAGCTACTTTTAAATAGGTAGGAGAGAGGAAGAGCGCTTTTATATATTTGCCAAATATATGTTAATAATTAAATATTAAGCTGTTATTAAGTAAAATATACCCTTAGTATATATCTGTACTTTGTATAGTATTTATATTTATTATAGTAGTCATTTTTATATTTATTTATATATTTTATAAAATTGTGATTCGTTTATTAATTATTTGTTTTTGTATTGTGATTGTTGTGTGATTGGAGTGAAAAGTTTTCATAAGAATATTAGGAGGTAACTAGCCGTGGCTTCGCTTGCGTTGAAATAGTCTTTAACCATAGCCATATCCAGCATCACATCTTTTTCTGCACCAAAAATTGAAATTTGTCTAGTAATATATCCATACATAGCAAAATCCCTTTTTCACAACGGAAACACGGTGCCATTGGCACCTCATAGTATAGAGTTAAACCTCATACTACTTAGAATGTATGTACATATGTAAATGCAAAGTATAGAAAAAATCGAGTATGAAAGTATTTAGCTTGAGTACTCAAAAGCGGTATCCGTCACACAAATAAACATTCGTGAAGAAATTGGCAGCAGTGTACGAGTATAATTAAAATAAAATACCTAATACTATGATATCTAAATTTACGTAGGTATACCTACTCATTCAAGCTTCAAAGCATTTATTTCAAATAAACCATTTACAGGCGCTTTTGAATTGTCAATGTCGGTCAGTCAAAAACATGAAGCTATTTTCACGAAAGCATATATCACTACAGAGAAGAACGTGCAAGAAACTCACGGACACTCTTTTAAATCATGTTATGTATTACAAAATCTTGGTCCTATATGCGAGGACGAGGAGAAATAAAAAGGAACTGTATAAAACAAGTCAAAATATAAAGGTAAAATAAACTGTTTGCAGTTATGAGCTTAACAGTCTCAACTAGCGGCGCCCGTTCACGAACATGACGCGTGCATCGGCACCATTCGGCTGAACCATTTTGAAGAGAACTGAATGATCCCAACACATGCGCCACCATCAGCCAGTCTTTTGTGTGAGCATGGCATGCTCTCAACTGCTATTTATCTCTGCCATTATTCAAAATATGCTCATTAAGTCCCCGTTGACAAAATCAATAACCAGATCTGCCTAGTTCTTTTGGTTGTCGGACTTCTAAATGAATCCTTTGGCATTATTCTACCAGTTAACCGAGGGCGTGTTGAAGATACGACATAGTAGGTATATCGTCTTGCTCTAAATTCACACAGTATCCTTCACTTTCCCTATTCACATAAACTCTTAGCCCAACCCTACCTTAATCCATTCTTTCAACGAACCATGGGATGGTCTCCGATTCTCCGGGAAACTCAATCAGTGTAATGGGTCGGCGCGCAAACTATGCATTTTGCTGATCACCCACGATTTATTTCAATAATCCACCTTGCGGTAATATCTGACTAGGGCAGGGGAATATTATATTGCTATACTCAACCCTGCGGGTTCGTACGCCTTAGACGACTAGAGGTTGCTGAAAAATCAATTTTGTACTCTGTGTATCTAATTATTTAAGGACCATAGAAGCGGGATTGTCATTTATTTTAAGCGTAGTTCTGGCTAAAATATTGTATTTTTGTTAGTTTGAAAGTTTTAGAAAATCTGTGTTTTAGTTTTGGTCAACGTAGAGCTGTTGAAATGTAGGTACACCACTGCCTAACCCTTCGGGAAATACACGTGTGATTCCACGTCGAAATCATTGTTAAAGTTGTTTAATATTTTGTCAGAATTTGATTAATTGTTTACAAGAACAATGAGGCACAAGTTTGATTCGAATTAGGTGCCTAGAGAGATACTATGTTCTTAAATTCTTCAAGCATGGCATGTTTTTTTGTGTTTCTTCCTGTTCAATATTTTCAAACAGAGCCGTAATTACATCGAGATCAGCGACAACTTTGCCCTTGCCTATCTAACTAGATTAAACCAAGAACATCTTATTCAAAACCACGTTTTATTCCGCCCATTCTTCAGCTATCCTCACACAATTTCATAATACTTAGCGTCGAAGCCGACAGCTTCGGCTGTTCTCGGGCAGACTCGGGTGCCTTCGGGCGCTCGGCGGCAATGCGAACTAATGGCATTACGCTTGCGGCGCAAGAGCATCCGACATCTGTACTAGCTTTAGAACTGTGATATTCTTGGGTTTTGTTTGTTGTTTATTTTATAGAAGAGGAGATGTTTAGATATGGCTAAGATCAGTTAAGTTGACTTACAAGAAAGTTTAAGTCTTAGGTTCATACAAGAAAATTAAGTTGGCTACTTGAAACCAGCATAAGAAACTGTTTAGGTAATAGTAGAAGGCAATGTGATGCGTATAAACGAATAATAAAAATGTTGAGAAGAAAGTATTGCGCAGGTATGAACGAAAATGGATTGCAAATAGAAGCATAGGGGACGATCAAAATAATGATGACTAGATAATGTGAAAGATGATCATTATCGCAAGAAACTTTGAAATACAATGATGATACCATTGACGATTCTGATAACGTATGAAACAAGAAGACATGTTCTGAACCCCAAATAAATAGGTAAAAGATAAGGAGGATATCGTAGTAAGATCTTCAGGCATCCAAATTAACGAAATTATTTTTTCTAATCGTGCTGGAATCTTCGATCATGCTCGGTAAGTCTCGGAAGCCTTCGGACGTTTAGTTGTAGGACGAAGTAATGGTGTCGCGCTCGCGGCGTCAGAACATCCTGGCAGTTGCACCGGGTGTAGTGTGTACAGTGAAGCTTCGCTGATGAACAGTTTTGCAGTCGGTAGGTATTTCCTTTATAAATTCTGCCGTCATAAGTAAAAAGGACGTATCTACACAAAATACAAGTAGCCAATTAAGTTACTTTCTTAATGTTGGAAATTGGCTACTTCATTTTGTGTTGTTAAGGCCTTTTTTCTTATGAAGGCAGAATTGTAGTTAGTTAGTTATTTGTCAATAAGCTTGCTATTCTGCCGTAATTTTTCCCATTCCCGTAGGAATTTCGAGAAATTCTCTCCCCAAGGAATATACATGCCAAACTTCAGCTTTCTACAACCCGTAGTTTCATTAATGCAGTCACAAAGTAACGGAAGAGTTTTATATGTATATATTGATAAAGTTAACTTATGTTACAATAACACCGTTTTACGCATTTCAGCTGCGCCCGCGCCTCTCGGCGGCAAAACATTTACACTAATGACGTCACGCTCGACAGTCGCGACGCGTCTTGCACGGCGACGCATTTTGACGCATTTTCCGCCATTACGGAACCCTGCAATTACTACTTATACTTGCGGGCCTACAGGGTGGTGGCAAATATAATTTTAAAGTTTATGTTTTACTGTGAAATTAAGATATTTTATTGTAGATTATTGTTTTGATTAGGTGCAGTAAATGTTTGATATAATCTCAAATGCCTAGTTAACATTCATGTGTGTACATACATAGATTACTTAGATTATATATAATGCCGACAACATTTTTATTAATTCAGCATCCTGAAGAGTGTATATTCTCGTGTCTACTTAAAAAAGTCCAAATAAAATTCGAAATCTTAACTCGACGACAAGCAATGTCAAAATGTGAGGAAAATATATAGTAAAAAAATTGAAACTTATGTCATTCGAATATCAGTTTTAATTTGTCAACGCTCACTAAATACTACTACAGCGGTTTTAATTCCTAGCCACCTGTAGTACTTACATATACGTAAGTAGGTTTACCTTCTTGTTAAATTACATTAAAGTATTAAAAAATATCGAGACTTAAGTTCTACGTACATAATATTCGTTTGTAACGTCAAATTATAATTCATAATGCCGCAATATTTTGTAGTATCTATCCAGTATATTCATAAAATAATATAACATTATACACCATTATCATTTTACATAAAAATAATATACTAACAGAGTATTATATTTTTTATTCGTAAGTAACTGAGAAAACTTGGAACATCTGTCCTCCCACATTGAGCCTAAAGCTAGTGACGGAAAAGGCTCAAAGGATTATAATTATAGGTTAATCGGACGTCAAGTCACTATGTCAAAATAAAAAGAAATATTATAAGCCCAGACAGTCCAATAGGCTACATAGACTATGCCCAGGGGGTCGCAAAATCACAACGTCAAAGAAAAATATTTAACTTTAGAAATTTCTAACTTTTCTATTACTAATGGGAGGAAGATTTGGATAAATGTTATAATTTTGATACGCACAGAGACGGATCAAAACCAAACTATTTATATTATTAGCATTAATTTGCTTTTGGCGTTTACTAGCCGGTTTGTGCATAGCGTTTATAAACTCATTGGGAAAATGGCTTGGCGCCTCATAAGACTGTCATTTAAGACATCACATAAAAATATACCTCCTAGTCACGCATAACAGTCTCCTTAAAATTAAAATTGATTTATCATTCAGTTTTGTAATAACGAGTAGTTTGAAAAAGCTTTTGTGACGCCGCATAGTTTAATTATCCACGGTTGGATATCATGACGTTGCGTTATTGTCCATGACATTGGCTCCTGAGCAAAGAAAACGCATCCTTTGAAGTCACTTAGCACCATGCGAGTAGCCGATAACCGACTGTTTTATAACAATTCGTTTCATAAGTTATCTGAGGCTATAAGCAAATGACATACTGTCAGCCGTAGCGTGGCGGAATTGACAAGTGCTGTCGAAATGCCAAGTGATCAATCTCGTATTCGCTGAAAGAATGTCACTTTGTATAGAGCATCTGGTAGAGGCCGATGCGTTAACCGTGTAAAGAATATGACGCCGCTGCTACGCGATGTTGACGCTACGCTGCTACTACGCGACGTCGACACTACGCGTAGTATAACACACCATCAATGCTACTCAACATCGCTGTTACGCTACCTCAAATTCGCGCAGCTACAACTTTTACGCTACACAGCTTTTTTTGCTTCAATAACGCCTACGCTAGAATATCTTAACTACATAACGTTTAAATGTCGTTCCAAACCCATTTTGTGAAGCCTTGGATTACCCTTATAAGCTTATCATTAGGCGAGGTAGCACATTGTTCAATGGTAAAACTCGAGACTGCAAAAAAAGCGTACTTCTACCATTAAAGCCGTTTTTATGGGTATAACAAAATACAGTATTTACCGCAATGTTTGCCTATATGTATGTACAAGCCTTTAATTCAGTATCAAAATGATCTGTTGATGTCTGATAGGCACAATGGCGCCGTTTAAAGGTGCAACATGCAATGGTGTACTTGCATGAAATAACATTTTGCCGATAAATGTAATTATGTATGTACCTTTGTAAACTTTAGCTAGGTATAACTTTACTTGTATGGAGTTCTGTTTTTTCATTCAAGTGTTTTCACATAAGGTTGAAGATAGGTCACGCACCTACTTGTTTTAAAAATATGTTTTCCCGAGTTTTGTTTGCAATTAGTTTTTTGACTTTAATGAGGTACATATAAACAAGGAGAATTATTTAAGCTCTCGTCTAATCTACTTACTTTTTTAAATTTTTGCTGTGCCCGACAGCATCCAATTAATCTGTACATTAATTAATATTTACCACCTGTATGTTTATAATGGATTAAAAAAAGGCTTAAAGTTTGATATTACCAATAGTAGGTAATTAAACTCGTAAACAATGATAGAGCTTTTGAGTTATAAACTCATCATATAACTATATCCCATTTTATATAACTCTATTTACCATGATTTCAATAGTCACCTTTTTTTTTCTGGATGGGAAATCATCATATGACTTCTCCCGCTCTGGGCGGAGCAGAAAGGAGTGTCAGACTCTTACTGACTAAAACCCACCCGTGATCTTTCTAGTGCCCTTTGCGTTCCAGGGCCGCGATGACTCTTTCAAACAAATTCCGCAACATCTCAATGGTTACCTACCTCTTGTAAACATCTCCTTGCTAGCTGCCTATATCATTTGGCATATATGTAGTTCACCAATCAGCACGAAAATATGTATTCGACAAATATAAAGTATTATTTGTAGGTACTCAGGTAGCATTTAACGACACAGTAAAAAAATGTAAACTTAAATGAATCCGTCCCTTGAAAGATTAATTTATTCATTATGCATAAACATATGAATCGCATTATTCGTTTCTTCATAATGTGTTTGCTCTTATGTGAAAAGCAATTTATTCATCATTTTTTACTCTTATTTCAGTGCAAAACGACAATTTAGACTTCATAAGCCGACTGTTTTTCTCGTAAGTTATTATTTTGAAAAGTTTAAATAACAATCCACATGAAACGTTCTAAATATTTGACCACAAAATAGTGTCACAAAATTAAACAAGAATCTCACTAGATTGTCAAAACTGTCACTTGATGTCACTGTGTACATCCTAGGGCGAAAAGGCACAACCCGAAATTTTTATTTTTCTACCACTCCTTTTACCATAGTTTTTTTAAATAATTCATAAATAAATCCATTCATGTATATGCCTTGCCACATAAGTATTGTATCGCAAGCTCCACAAAAATTTACAAATAATTTTCTCCTTCATTATTAAACTGTTCATTACATCTCGCCTTTCTAACACCGAAAGTATTGGAACCTCAAAATTAATTACAAGCAAAGCCTTCGCAATAGTTAATGAATACATTCGTATCTATAATTAAATTATCTATTGCCCACTTTGTGTACCCACGCATGGGCTGGTGGTAATAAATAATAGCAGCTGATTGATGTTTCACCATCGGTTGGTACGATGATTATTTATTTACTGTCTTTCGGCGATGTTTGCTTTATTTCGAAGTAAAAAAAACAAGTACAGGTTTTTTATATCACGCAAATGAAGTGGCTGACGTCGGAATGTGTGATGTATCAACGCGTGTTCGGGTCGAAAATTCTAAGTTCCAAAAACTCATCATAAGCTTCAGAGAAATTGAAATTGGTTTGCGAAAGTTAAATTGTTGTTTCTCCCGTTCCCGAAGCTCCTGTTCCAAGAACTCCAATTTTCCACCATTAGTTGCTTTTTGTTAGTGTAATAATATTTCTGGACGGCCGTAAACGTCGTAAGGTACATAAATTTGGCAAACTAACCTGAATCATGAATGCTTCTGGTGACTGTCTTCCACACAAACAAACATCAAACGGCACTGAGCGTCACTTCACAGTACATTTCACATCTAATCCTTCACGCTATACATGTACTACGTACGTACAAGACACAAATATATTCGTGATTATATCGTGTGGAACATATACAAAGAGCGACGCTAACACGACCGCCTAACAGTCTGTGAGACCGGACACTGGGCTTCAGGCGGCGTAGAGCGGGATGAAAGATATGCGGGGGGACACATGCATGCTGAAGGATGCCAAAGGAGCCGGGCAGATGCGACAGGACTCCGGAGAAAAGAGACGACTACACTGCGTGACATTTGAAAACTGTGTCTTTACACCACCTTTAGCTATGACACAGAAAAATAGCGTCTATCACAGTGAGTGCAGAGTTGAAGATGACTACAGCACGCTGACGCTTAGGATGTTTTAGCGATGGTGAGTAAATGTCCTCTAATGTGTCGCGCAATCCGGAGCGCTAGCTTTAAAACTAACTTGTGTAGAGACGAGTATTGCGTGCGCGTGCTCTGTCGCTTCGGCCGTCTGGTGGGCAAAGTGTGTGTCGCGTTTTGTCGCTTTTGGAGCGGAGTCGCGGGTGTGCGAGCGGGATGGGAGCATGTAGGCAGTGGGGTGGGAGGAAGACGGGGAGGTGTCACCACGAGCGCTTTTTAGGGACTTAAAGCCGGATGAGCACAAACAGAGGCGTACTGCGGATTTGTAATGTGACGTTTTTGCGCATATGTGGGTTTTTCAGTAAGCACTTGTGCTACCGCTGCTAAATTGTGTCCTGCGGTTGACTGTTTGTTTCAGGTGAATTGTCTTTGTTCATGGAAACTTCGGTACTAATGAAAATATGCATGATGTTTGTGTTAACATGAAATATTTTTGTTTCAAAGAATTTTAATTAACTGATGACGCGTTTTGTGGATAGTGTATTAAGATGAGACAGTTACTAAGCTTTTTGAATTGGAACAGGATCAAGATTTGTTATTTTATCCTTTTTGTTTTTAGATAATAAGAGATTCCGCACACGCCTTATTTTCACAAAGGTCCTCAAAAAGTCCCTAGGCAAAAAATCCAAATCTCATTACTCGAATCCTTTTCGAAAGCCACTTGTCCGATGACACTTGTGTATTTGTCGGAAGAAAGAAGAAAAAAAATGACTTTCCGACAATAGCTCATCCAATTTTGGCACAAAGCAGTAGCGCCACCACACAATGGTTAGAATGGGATCGTGACAATGAGATTGTGACATTCTCGGTTTGTCACATTGTGGGCCACAGGAGTTGAATTATCATCGGTTGGATACAAACCAACTTTTGTACTTTTTTTGCCTTGCAAATGTCACTGGCCACCCACACGGAGTTGGTAGCGTGAAATTGGGTATGGGATAAGCTGTCGGCATCGTTACTGATTGTGATTATAAGATTACTGTTGCGTTCTTTGTTGATGCAAAGTAAAATGCTATTGTTTAGGTAAATGATAGTGTTTACTACGAAAGTTTAATTTTGTTATTGAAATTAAATGCATTGTTTTTGGAGTTGATGGTCGTGGTTACCTAGTGGTTCAATATCGTCATCATCATCATCATTATCTGATGGAGGTCATATTTGGATGATTTCATGATCAAAGTCTTTATGAGAATTTATTTAATGATATTAGTTTTATCACATTTCAGTATTACTGTACTAATGGCAAGCCACACCTACTTAATCCATCAATTAGTTTGTCTTGCTTGCCGTTTTCCTTGTTTCAGTTACCAGGTTATGTTTCTTTTAAGATTGAGTTACTTGATGTTATGTTACCTCCATTCCGGCGACAGGTAGCGCTACGTGTCACATTTGCGAAGCATATATAACATTTCTGAGCATTTGCCAAAATAACACTTATATGGAGTTCAAGTAAGATGCTTGAAATTTTTGAAGGGCACGTAAAAAGACTTTAGTCAAATAGCTGTAAATTAAATTATCGTTGAAAATCATACGTTGTGTATGAGTTTCTGAGATTGTTGCAATAATACGGTACTTATTAGTAACAAGTGCGTCAAACATACCGGTTTTGTGCCACACATGTACGGTCAGTAAAACAAACAAATGATTTGCATTACTGAAGTATATTTAGATGATTGTTTTTCTTGGTTTGGCTTACCAGATTTAGATGAGATTTGATTGTAGGTAGCCTGAAATTCATGAATGAAAATTTAGTGTGATATTGAATTAGGTAACAAAAACATATATTTTTTAAATTATTTATGTCAGCCTATGAACTTGGTCAATAATGTTGTATGTTTTTTAACGTGTTAGGTAGGTATTATTTTACTGCTAGTGGACATTCAATCAATTTCCAACTTGGACGCTATATTGAGCATGGTGATATTTTTATATATATATTTAATAAGCGTTCGTACATTATCTGTAAGCCATGTTGAATTTTAAAATACTTGATACTACGTTGAAAAATTACCATTTTACATAGTAGGTAAGTAATATAATTATCGACGTAGTTTGATAGCTTGAATTAATCTTACCATTTATAAATAAACACCTATAGCATTTTTTTCCTTTTTTATAATTTTTTCTCCACGGTACCTATCGGTAATGTTATTTTAATAGCTCGTTTGTAGACAAGTGGTTTACGAAACCCAGGGACGTTATTTATTACAACAATTACTATTGTTTCGGGATTTTGACTGATGCCTGCTAATGGCCGCAGATTATCGCGTGTCATTTGTTTAAATCAGTCTAATGTTCGTTTTATTTACATAGTTTTTGTAGTTGTGGCCTGTTTCTTGTAGGCATGGATGATTGCGTTTGTCTGTTGTAATGCTGATCATTGTCTAGTAGGTATTTTTATATTATTGTTAGTTTTAAGTTAATTAGTTAGTTGATGCTCTTTATTAAGAGTTTTGATCAATGCCCAGTACTGAAATGCCTTTTGGGAAGCTAATGTCTAATAAGACCGTATACGATTTATGAATGAACATAAGCATGTATCTGTAACATTGTATTTGTTTCTGTAGTACTTATCATACTAGTAAAAGTAATTATGCGAAATTAACGTAATCAGGCGATATCTTAGAATCATATCACCAAAAAAATAAAATTAATTAAACCCTTAAAAAAATTGAAATAACACCGACATCTTTATCGCGACATCTGGGCTCAAAAGCCAGCAAATTAGCCCTACGAATTCAGATCGCCCGATACACGGACAGGACACGCAATAAAATGTATAACAATTCTTTTCTATCCACCCCACAGCAAAAAAAAAAACTCGTCACCTGTCGTGTCATTTGGTTCCAATAAACGAGCCGCCAAAGAAAAACACGAAATTAGAAAAAAAAAGTCGAATCGTCCAAAAGTGACCGAACTTGTCTTATGACAGTTTGACTTCGGGACCTTGCAATACAAAGTTAACTGTTGCAGTCGTTTAAGTCTCTATGTTTATTTCGTTAAGAGAGATTTTTGATTGCGTTAGGCAAATTGCATTTTTTCAAGGGACAGTTTTTTTCTGTTAATCGTTTTGACTGACGAATATTTACGATGTGAATTGTTTAGTGCAGGCGAAATAAAATTCAGCTCCGACTTTATTAGTTCTGTTTTTGTTGCGTTTGTCAGGCTTTTGTTATGTAATAATAGGCTTCGGTTGTGCCCCTTCGACTTTGATGATGCCTTCCGAATCCGATGAAATTAAAAGTTTTGTTTTTCATATTTGGCACTTAGACTAGTCTCTCTAGCATTTGCTCAAACGTAATATTTAATTTGAGATGAACTTTCCTTCATAACTGAATACGACGAAAGTTTGTACTAGGTAGATTTATACAATTGGTTGCTTTTGTAAATACTATTTTATCACCCAACTGTCAGTATCACCTATAAATCAATTAGTTTTTTTTGAATTATTTGTGCAGAGTCGGTACGCTGCAAAGGAGACTATCTAAAACTTCAATCAATTCTCCATCGTCCTCCACCAAAACATAACGTATCAACCGATCGTCCGTCACGTTTTATGTTATCACAAAACCAGTTAAAAGCTCTTAACTTAATTAACAGTTATTAACAGAAGCGGTGTTTAATTGACGTCGTTTTGCCCTCAATTCAATTGTGAACGTTATCGCCGAGGCCAATTGTTGGTACTTTAGCTATCGCTGGCACTAAGACTTGACGAATTTCTTCACTTCCTCTGTCATGCATGAAGGCAATTATGATTGCTAACACTTGATTGATAGTTTTTGTTGTTTAAGTGGTGTGATAATAGCTTAATGAAATAGGTGTAATATGAAGGTTTTTCGAACAAGTCCTAATGTAAATTAAAAAAAAAACTTCAGATATTAGAATGATCAATTTTTTTTCAACTCTCTAAGTTGAATTACAAAATTGTTGGTTGTGGCTATGCTACAACAAGGTTTCATAAGATTTTTTACATATTATAATATAAATTCATAGACCAATTTCTGAATGCCTTAATACCTACTACTAGATTTTTTATAGATGCTCGTTTTGGAATCACTATTGTTACCAATAACATTTACCGGGATTCACATAAAACATCAGTAAATTCTACTCAAATCACAAAATGTACCTTTACATGTCAAGCATGTGAAGATGAATGATTAAGAAATTAATCATGTTGATGTGAATTACTACTCGAAAATTACCATAAGAGATTGCGATTTAAAGATAAACTGAACCTTTTCAAGCTTTTTTGCTGATGGACAACCAATAAAAATATTGTCTTATTTACAGATGACTAATGAGTGCCATTAATAATTTTAGGTACTATATACCAGGAAAAAATAAAACCGAAGGTATCAATCTATTTTCCCATTAATAAAGTTGATACCTATTAAGGTCTAACCGAATGGCTCAATCGTCAAGACAAAAAACAACGGTCATTTTCAACTTATTTCGCAAGCTTCGCGGCTTCCAGTAACCCTTGCAATTTCAACAATTGAGCCTCGGACAATCACACACAATTGAGTTTCAAATCAGGAAAGTGTTATCTACTTTATTGTGGCTACCTTCCCCGTTCGTGACTTCATTTCTGCCAACGCTGCGCCACAGCGGTGGCAAAGCTCAGCTTGCAAAATTAAACACCAACATCGACCCAGGATACACTTCCATAATTGAATTTTGATTCATGATACCAAATAAAACCGAGGACGAAAATTAAAATGCCGTTATCGAAATAAAATATACATCAAAAAAGGCCATTCAATTAACGATAAGACATAAATAAGTACGAGACAAAACGCTATAAGTTCACGGGAAATATTGTCACAGCACGCGCTCTGAATGGATTATTAAAAGGCCCTATATCACGGTGCCCTTAGCTGTGTATTAATGTCGTCACGTTAGCGTAAATTATCGGGACATCCAATTGGACGGTGTCGTGACAAAAGGGCATAAATATAGGGAAGTCGGCTTTATGGGCTGTGTAAGGACACGCAGGGCTTAGATGAGAGCCTTGCGGGACTCCTCCAATGTTCTCGTTTATTTACGGTGACGGATCCATTTAAGGTATGACGACAGGTTATTTTTTCATTATGCTTAATCGAAGAGGGATTGTCGTTGTAGGCTGATATTGTTTTGTTAAATATTAGGTCACGTTGGTAGCTTTTCTAATGATGATACTCCCAAATTCTTAAATAGTGATGGTTTTTCTTATAGATTTCAAAGCTGAATAAATATAAAAAGTAACCGTTTCATTTGTGGTTATTTTGTTGTACACTTTCTGCACAGTCATGTAATTCATGAGTTTATTTTTGTAATTCGTTCAGTACGTATTTTGTTCATATTCATCAACAGTAAAACAAATACTCATCACAAAGTTCTTCCAGAGAACAAATTAAAAGTCCAATTAAATACAATTTAAGTTTCATTACTCATCGATGATCATTATAACATGTCGTGTCCTGTCACCAGGACCTAAAGACCAGCGGGTGGTGGCGACAGAATGTGGTGGAGTGAATGTGCTGGAAGAGTTCAATGAATACTATTAGATTTGTTATTTATTGAGTATTTTAACTGTGTGAGGACAAATTTTGTGTCTATTGAGAATAGATTTGTGGGTGAGATTGGAAAATTAGTGATAGATTTCTTCTTTTGATAGGCTTATTGCTTTACTTTAAAAAATTAGCAAGTTATTGGATAGGTCTAGGCAAAGAAAGAACGCTGAAGTCAATGATATTTATATACTGAATACTTTATTTAATTTCCCCTTATTCAGAACTCGAAAAACTGTTATTACTTTCTGCTTCCTTTTACTAAAATGTAACTGTGGCTACCTTATTTTTCATCAGATTCATATTTTACGTTTTTCTACTTTATGGCACGTCACATTTGCTACCATATTTTCCTATATTTTCTTATCTACATTAGAATCGAATAAATCCTCCGTTTCACATTACTTGATCATCTAAAGCACTATCCACATAATGCGTGCGGCAATATCATACAGCCAGTGTCGACACATACTGTGTTGGTTTAGTATACGCACCGCCGACTCGCGCCCTGCGGGAAGCCTTCCCTTTTTTATTCCTCTCCTTTTTTATACATGGCTCAAAGGACCGCAACTTTTGTTCTCCTGTTTTGCTCCTTAATGATATTTTACGAATTATTAATTGTACGACGATAATATTCGATTGAAAACTTTTGATTGTAACCATTTGTAATATCGATTGTGTTTTAAATCGGGGTGGTAACGCCATGTGCTGTCATTAGTGATTGACTGATACTCTGTTTTTAATGACTTATGAATTTTCTTTGATTCGATTGTGTAATGTTTAGACTTAATGTTGTCTGACTGAACCTTTAGTGCTTAGTTGTAATTCATTTCAGTGGCTTATCACGACTTTGGTCTTGACGTTTGACCTTCTGAAGTTGAAACTAGTTTCATTTATGATTTTGCCGATACAACGTCACTCTGTGAGCTAGATATACTTATTAATGTACCAAGACATCCTTCACCAATGCTAAAAGAAGAAAGATCTACGTGTTCGACAGTTCTTCTTAGTTTAATAACGACACACGTAAAGTATACACACTCAAAACTTCATAACTATCCCAGCTGCATAATTGAACGCATGCACATCTCATCTCATTTCGTTACACGGGTTCCCACCAAACCTTTTGTAAATGCGTAATGTGCACCAGTAATATTCCGGTCCTAATATACGACCGGCGACCGTTCGTAATACCGAAAGGCCGAACTGTAATAGCAGGGCGGGACGACACAGCGTTTCGGACGTCCCATTATAATCAGTATAAATACTCGCGTCTAATAATTAATGGCGATTTTGATTAATCACCTTTTGAATCTGGTGATTAAGAGTTCTGAGAAATTGACATTGGCGTTTTGTGAGGAAAAATGAGGACGGTTTTTGGGACAAGAGACAAAAACTGTGACTAAGCGATTGGATTTTTGATTGACGTACGAGAAATGTAATGTTTTGAAGATATTGTAGGTAATCAATTGAACCGGGTTTATGAGTTATTAAGGTAATATTGTGTTGTTATATTACTATTATCATTTATATATAATGCAAGATTCCGCTTGTGATTGTATAATATTATTACTTTCCAAGAAGCCAATGGCTCTGTAGTCATTGTTTTATGTCCTTTTCTTTCACTTCAGTTGAAGCTCTTTTATTAGTATCAATTACGTCCAAAGCAGACACAAAGACTCCTATTTGCTCTCTCTTATCTTTGCAACCTAGCTAATAAGGTACTGATTTTAACAATCACAATCATAATATTTTAAGGTTAAGTGACTTTGCAATCAGATTTCCATTCATTAGTGTTTGAATTTTTCATCCTAATATAATTTAATTAGTACTTATTTAACTTAACTAGGGTAGAATGTACTGCCAGGGTAGCGGAATTTGTTCGAAAAAGCCGCAAAGGAACACACGTTGGTTTTAGTCAGTAAGAGTCTGACTCCCTTTCGTTCCGCCCAGAACTAAAGAAGTCATTTAATGGTTTTCCTTCCATAAATAAAGGGTAGAAGGTATTTAGATACACGGCAATATGGGCAGACGATGTTGTTGCTATCGCAGATAGAAACTGGAAGAGGTTGGCACAGGAATTTGGGAATTTGCATAGAGAAAGGAGGCAGTGTCCAGCAGTGGGCGACGAGCTGCAGAGGTGTTATGGATTATGATGATGAGGTGCTTTGGACCAATTCTACTAAATTTAAAGCAAAAATGTGGGCAAATTGCGGTTTGTTTGATAGATAGCGACTGAATTGCTAAAATTAGTAGAATTGGTCGGTAAAAAAAAGGACTTTCATCTAGGGACAGTTGTTTATTTTATTTTCTTGGCCTCTAACAACTCCAAGATTAAGTACCGTGACGAGTAGGTAATATCTAAACAATCAGTATCGTTGCAGGTGACGATCAAACAATGGTTTGTATCACAGATGGCGCCACAAGCTGTACCGCACGGGCTATCGCTCACCATTATCTATAACACTATAAGCGGTACAGAGTAATGAATAGATACAGAGGTTACCGTGACTATCTCTGTATTTATGTACATATTTTAATATCTTCGTTTTTTTAATTTTCGATGGAAGGAAGAATTGTACCTATATTTGTCTAATTAGTCTGTTTCCCCATGGCTGGGAAAAAGTCTCATAGTTACATACACGTCTGTCCACTGCAACATCGAGTCAGTAGTAACCGGTTGTCAGCAAGTAGGTCATCATACGAGGTTTTTATAGGTAAATTGTTATCTAAAACAAAAAAAAAAAACATTCATTTGGAACTAGATATCTCTTCTTTTTGAAAAACATTCCATTTTAAATCCAACCTTAACCTATGAGAACATCTCTGCCCCGCACTACTCTATATCTCAACCGAAGGACGACGGCCGAGCGGACCGGGCGAAACATCAACCATTTTAATTACGTTCGGGACACCATTAACAATAAATCTGTTGTTCCTATACGCACACCCAAACACACAAGCCCACATACACGCACACAGACTTAATAAATCGATATAATCGTGTGAGCGAATCGAGAATCGGGCATCGGGAATCGATCGATGGTCTCCATGCTCAGATTTATGAGTAATTATAATTTTGTTTTAACGTTTCTCAGTCGTAAAGTAATGTGTGACCAATTAGCTAATTATTATGTAAGTGCTGTATGACAGTTTGGAAATTAAATTAGGTTTTGGTTTAGTGTCAATTATTTTAATAAAACCTTCATGTTAAGACTAGCTGATTCCTCCGATTTCGTTCGCGTAGATTCAAGCCGGCTTCAAAGAACAAGGACTTTTGACTGTGCGTGTGCGTTCGTAGTTCAGGACAAATGGACAACGGACAAACATCATGTTTGAAGATGATCTTCCTAAAGATAATCGAGTAAATACCTAGGTACTTAATATAATGAGATGAAGGTAAGTAACTAGCTGTTTTGATTACCCGCGTACAGGCAAACAGGTGCGACGCATTTTCGTAGTTTGTAGATATAAAACGATTTCCATGAAAACGTACTGTTTACCGTAGTCATAGTTAGATTAGAAGTTGTGTGGCTTTTTTCATCAGTTAAGTCTAAGGCTCATAAACTCCAATTCAACTTAAACTACATCGGAGCATTCGGAGCATCAAACTGTCTTGAAAGCTTGTGGTAAATTGAAGTTTTCGTGCACGAGGCATCCTCAGGGGACGTGTTGACTTGCTGACCGTTGGGAATTAAAACTAGATATATTATTTTCATTTTCAAATTAATAAATTTATAAAAGATTTTAACTGCGGGGGTATGGGCATGCTCTTCTTTGAGTTGAGTTGGTGTTTGTTGTTCATGTGATGACAGATCAAAACATCAATATCATTTAAATATAAGTTTTAAAAGAATTGGCATAAGTAGTTTTTTGCACAGCTGTTTATGATGTAATCTTTCAAGTTAGCTCTTCAGACGTCTCTTATCAATCATAATATGCAAATACTCGGATGTTAATATGGTAATAAATTGTGCTCTGTCTAGATATCATTCCAATTAAAGTTTGCATTATTTTTGTTTTCAAGTACACTGGTAATACAAACCTAAGTAATAATAACCACGCACACATACGCACTACCGTTCAAAAGTATTTGGCCACAAATGTATTTTGTAAAAGTTTGGATAGATGAAGCTCTTGAAAAATTAAACAAGTTCTACTGTTTTAAAATGTTAGACTCACTTTTGTTTTTAATATCTAATGGCCGCACTAAATTCAGGCCGCCAAGACTTCTGAACAGAACTGCATATCTTATATATTTCGACCGTATATTAAAACACATGGGATTGTTTTGTTCGTACCCATCTTTCTTCCTTTTTGTACCTATTTATTAAGGGTCGGTACTGTTGTTTCTACGTGCTGTCATCTCAATAGCCTAATCATACACTTCACACAATATATCCTTCATATATAAATTAATATTTATATCCTTCATGTATAAATCTTTGGTTTTACCCTCTATAATTATTCATTTCGCTGTCAAAATACTAACAGGCTTCATACAACACAATTTCACAACTTCTTTCTCGGGCTTTAACTTGATATTCGTTCCTCTACAACCAGCACTCACCGATGTAAATAACTTCCTCCAAAATAAATGCACGAAATTTTCATTGCAAACGAAGCTATCTAAAGCAGAATTAATCACGTCTCTCCGAACTGTATATTCTTTAAATTTTACGCCTCGTTTATCAAAATTCTCAATCAATTTAATTTATATTTTATTTGTTCTGGGTCCTCCAAATTTCATAAGGTATAATTACGCCTTGGGCATTCAAAAGTTATTATAAGCTTATGACATCTTCAAGTGTATTGTGACTGTTATCGGCACATCTATTGGACTTTAATTGTATGAGCTGTTCTTGCAAACTTATCTCCTACACTCCTGGAAGTCAAACTCATTGTAATATTCACTTTATGCTCATGTGATAAGAGTTAGTTAATATTGTCTTGTCGGATATTCGTTGTGGTGTTGTCGCCGGCAAATATCACACGATGGGTAAGAACTAAGGACGTATCGAAATGTCTTTAATGACACGTAATATTGATAACCCTATGCTCCGATCTGACTAACCTAGAGACACAATAAGCCCGACATGTCATACAGTGACGTATTCCGGTCGGTCTATCTTCGCAAATTGTAATAAATGGACCGATTTCAAGGAATTAGTGATAGATGTGATAATATTTGTTGACAATTGTGATGTATGGGCTCGAGTGAAAGGTTGTCTGTTTTGGTTCTGATTAGAATTTGTGATTTCGGTGACATAGTTTCGAATAATTTACTGTGCTGAAAGTTGGTGTTTGAATTATGGTCGTTATCATTAATTTACTCAGTATAATGCACATTATTTGGTGGACTATAAATTGAAACTGTTCAGCTGATTTCTCTATTCTAAATTATTGGTCGTTTAATTATGAAACATTTATTTTATGAATAGATGTTACAAATAATATTTACGAAGATAAGCCTATTTTTTAAAATTGTACAACATAGATATGAAGTATTACACAAAAAAGCGGTATCTTTCAACCGCGTCATTCCGAACTACAGAATAACTGACAAAGGACAAAACCTTCAATAGATATCCTTTTGTACATAACTACAAATATAAGAAGGATAACATGCCTCTATAGAAATATAATACACATCCTAAAATTGACAAAGAACATGTAATTGGATTACGGAGCACTTAATATCTCCTTTCTAATGTCGTTCGCAAAATGTTAGGTCCTTATTTTGTAACACTGACCTTCTAATTTCAACTCTAAAGTTACACGTCGAAAGTTGAAACTTCTCCGGCAGTTTTACCACAGTGTGACGTATAAAAAGGAGTCCACAATTCCCGGTACACATATGCGACAAAAAAATATCACCGCCCGAAAGATGTCATATTAAGAAACATGTCAATCATATTTTTATGATGCATTCAATAGGGGCAGTTGTTCACTTGCGTAATTTTTTCTCTATATTTCACGCTCAGTTTGAGTGGCCCGTTTTTTTTTGTCCGAATTTTGAAGTTTCGAGTGGTGTTCGGGAAAATTCGGAGAATATTCGTAAATGGATAATTAAAATGCATTCGACGATTATTCGACTTTGTTAACTGGATTGAGTGTTTGTACAACGAGGGTTTGCTTCCTGTTTTGGGTTCAGTTATTATATTTGCTGTAATATTTCGTTGTTATTGCAAACATTAACGGAAATTTGTATTTGTGCTCTGTGATTTTCTGGTCAAAATAATTTGGTCCTTTTGTGGTTTGCTTGTGCCTAAATTTTAAAGGATTTAGCAATGATATTTTTTTGTTCCGGTCATTAAATGATTAGCAAGTCATATACTTTTATACTATTTTTGTAATTAGTAGACATGGAAAAATGAGTGTATTATCAGTGGACGATGATTACGAATGACTCAGGTAAAAATGTTAAGACTTTTTGCTCCTTTTTTACATGACTGCAGCGAATGAAGGGTATTTCTTTTCGCTACGACTCATTTATTGACACCACCACTTATTACCTCCCAACCTTCCCAAATTAAGAAACAAAACACAAAAATCACAACGCAAGGAGCTTTAAACACAGTTTCACTTTGTAATTAGACAAGCACCCGCTAAATGAGCAGCGTGACCTCATTGTACCCCTTCACACCTTCACAAGACCACGTCAAGCGTTTATGACTCTCGCATTGTCTTACAATTACCGAGCATTTCAAGAAATTTGGCACTGACATCCAACCATTTTAACCTGACACGCCAAATTAGAAGATTCTTCATAATGTATAAAGGGTAGAGGGGTCGTTTTGTAGTGGTTTTTGAAGCGGTAATTAGCAGTACTGGCCGGAATTGCATCGCAAAGTGCCGCTAATACGTGGTGTTTTTTTTTTGTTGGTCTGTGGTAACCCTGGACAGAGGAGCGTTTGTAGTGGTGAAACATGATAGCACGCGACATCGCCGCCGAGGAGGGGAGAGCGGGGATAGTTGATGTGGGAGGAAAGTTAGTGAAACTATTCGACTTTTATGCCATTGAATGTAAAATGTAAATTGTTATCAAATAAAGAGAACAGTAACAAAATTTAATAGTTAGTATCGTGATGAATTACTAACTTTTTATCACTTGTGTAGACAAAAGTAATTTATTATCCACTAATTAATTTAGGCCCTAATTTAAATTCAAAGATAAATTTTATCTGAAAATATACATTGCAGTTCAACAACTTTTGGAATGACATGTGAAAGCGTCGTCATAGTAATGTAATGCTTAAGATTTTGTTTTCTTTGCAACAAAATAACGCAGCTGTGTTCCCATCAGCCCCACTCTCCCCCTACACAAGGGCTCCTTGTGCCGACAAGGCAGCACTGTGCAGCTAATCACTTTCACGTGCCTGTCCACTGTGCCACTCGGCCTGCACTTCCTCACTATCTGATTGGTGCACTGCTGTATCAGATTACTAGAATAACTTTAGTTGTTAAGTGTGACTTTTTCTCGTTGTTTAAATTGTTGTGTGGTGTGTTTCACTTACTACCATTAATTAAATTATGTATCTTGTGTTTTTTCTTTTTTTTTGCGATTTAACGAGATTTCAAAGATTTTTGCTTTGTACGTTCATTCTGATAATGTTCTCTAGGGGATTAGCGATTGCCCCAAAATATATAATATAATACTAGCACTTTGAATAAGATTGGCATTCAGAACTTTGTCTATTCTGCGTGACGCCCGGGCCACAACTAATAATCTTTGTAAATTTTTAAACCCTACGAACGTGTAACGGAAACATCGTGATGAAACCGGCATGCCCTAGAAAATAGAAACAACAACAACATTTATCACCATCGATCATGAACCACAGAACATGTAGGTATCATCAACCATCCTTTTCCACATTATTTCCGGCTACATTAACATGCGTTTTCTACTTTATAAATACGATAATTCTAACATGAAATTTACAAAAATAAAAAACCAATTGTTTAGGTATACTCTCAGCAGCATATATCTCGGCACTGCACAATTCAAAGACCCACCTAATTTACCAGGCCCCTTTATTTCCCCGCGACACGCAGCACCCAGGAATTCTGCAGCTAAACACAGACGTCCAGTGAGTATAATGGGGTAATAGTGACTTGTACTGCTCAATAATTTCGTGTCATGTAAGACGGCGCTACCCGTTCCCATGGCATTCCTGGATAGCGACAAGGGCAAAGAGTTACGCAGATGGGTAGGAGCTTTGATTTGCAAATTGTCGAGAGGACAACGAACGGATGGTCAGTCTTCATTTGAAGGAGAAGTTAATTTTATTTTTTCAAATATGTTATACTTACGTAACAATACGTATGGACAATATGGGATTATTTCATTGGTTTCTATCGTTCTACTTGAACAAAGGTAATTTTTCAACAGGCGGATTACTTCTACCTCAAAACTGAAAATATGATAGCTGTTGTATAGAAAATATGAAGTCATTATTTTCTATACAAAAGCTATCATATTTTGCTATTATAGTCATATTTATTCTTCAGTTCCAAATAATTTTATGATCTCAGCAGATTTGTCGTCATGTGTGAATTCCGAATCTCTCTCGATACTCCCTTTGTGATGGACCTCCTATGTCTAAAAGTTGACCTTACGAATAGCTTATTTTCTATGGTGGCCCTTATGTTCAATCTTTGCGATCACAACATTAGTAGTATAAAAAACTTTGTATATTTGTAATTCTTGTGAGATAATAGTGCGTACCTATTGTTGTTACGTTGTCTTCTGCCGAAACCATAGTAGATACAAAGAACTCATTAATGGTATGATAATCAAACAAATATGTTTTCTATATCATTATTTTCAGTAAACAATAAACAAACTATTCTACCTACTGCCACATCTACAAAATCCCAACCCTTGCAAACACAGAGCCGCTTCGAGCACGTAAATAAAAGTAGACAAAGAGAGCAAATCCGCAAAAAGACGAGACGAGCATAAAAAGTAGCTGTCATGGCACGGTCACGACGATGTGAACTATATGACCACTTGTATGGGAAAGTATGGTAGGATAATTGTGGTCAAGTATCGGTGTCTTGTGAGAGCAGTGATGGCCGAGTGGCAACGGCCCTGACTTACGAAATGTAAGTCGCGGGTTCTAACCCAGCCAGGCGCATTACTTTGTGTAATTAACTTCATCACCACTGCTCTCAAAACGGTGAAGGAAAACATCGTGTGGAAACCGGCATGTCCTAGAACCTATAATTCGAAGACATATGACATTCACAAACCCGCACTGGGCCCGCGTGGTGGATTACGGCCCATCCCCTCTCCTAGGGAGGAGGCCTATGTCCCAGCAGTGGGAACATTAAAAGGCTGATTATGCTTATGCTTATGCTGTATCGGTGTCTTGATGATGGGTGACATGTAGACATTGGGTGAACAAGTGGGTTGTTTTTTCGTGAACATTGTTGGGAACATTGAGGCTGATGGTGAAAAAGAAGATATTATGACAGTCGCTGGTAAGTCTGATCATGTTTGCTTTTGTGGATTGTGAATAAGTAAAACTAGGGATAGGTACTTGGAAACTTAACTATACTTTATGTATTTGGTGTGAAGTCCTTTTTCGTGATGGATGATGATCAGATGACTTCTTCCACTTTGGGTGGGGCGGAAGAGAGTCTTCTTTGCTGACATCTCTATGAGACTGGTGTGAAGGCTTGGATGCCAATTTTTGTTCTTAAAAAAGAGATCAAATTCATGTTGTAATCTCTCTTTAATCAATGTCTAAAATTTGTCCAAAAGTGGGAAAATTAGTAGTGTTTTTGATAGATTGAGACAGATTACATCCAAATCTCCGAAGATGTCAAGATGAAATTTAGTTAACAAGAAAATCAATCGTCAAGGTCAACCCTCAGCAATGAAGATAAAAAAAAACATGAGGATGAGACAAATTAGAATTCAAAAATGACTGTAAATATTATAGTTTCCGAGATCATGTAGTGTGTAGAATTGCTCATTAAGATTAAACGTGAAACAAATATCGCTAAAAAAATCATAGCCACCAGACTAATGAAATGGCGCCAACATAACTTCTTAGCCATAAAAAACTTATTATAGATTACTCAGTCATAAAATATTTTGTGTATTTCTCACGCCCATCAATAGAAACGGAAATTAAAACCAACATATATGTATACTTTGTCCAAGGCAGATGAAGTCAGATCCTCATTTCGAAAGCTTACGTCAGCTGGCCACTGGTCTTCGTGACCTGTCGCTCATCTTAAGCAATCCAAGAATATATATTAATCATAGTATAGAAAAATTAATAGCGAGTTTACAGTTATACGAGTAGCAGGATTTTGTTTTATTCAAGTGTTTTTTTTTCTACGGAAGCGGTGATTGCTTTGTGCATCGGTTGAGTTGGATGAAGTTTGATAATTATTTATTTATGTACTTAAAAAAAATGACTATAGGGATGTTTCCTGAGTAAAAAATATATGATTATGTTTAGTCCGTCAGTTAGATTATAGAAAAATATTGGACACGTATTTTTTCCTTTATCAAATCTATAAAAACTGACGAAGATACAAAGCATCAAAGATCAGGAGTAGGGGCTTGTGACGTCACGGCTCGGTAAAAATTGTAGCGAGTAGTGACGTCACACGTGTTTTCAACGCACTGTATCGTCTTCATTTTTTGTTTACGTGAAAAAAGAAAAAATACGTGTCCAATATTTTTTGGAAATCTACCTGACGGACTAATTAGATTTTTTTAGTCAACTACCCTATTTTGTACAAAATCGAGAGCACTAAGGTACTGCTTATTTCAATAGAAGTTTCTTCCAGCAGACCTGCGACAGAAGAGTGGGATAAGAAAAGTAGACACAGTGTGTAAAGAGACAGAGAAGGAAACTTAAAATAGACTATACTAACTTAACTAAGACATATTATCAACTATTTATACATACAAATCAAATTAAAATAAACATACAAACAAATATACACAAATAAATATATCTAAATACATACTTCTATATAAAATTATATTTGCATTCAGTTTATAAGGTACTAGCAGCGCCCCGAGGTTTCACCCGCGTAGTTCCCGTTCCCGTGGGAATACGGGGATAAAATATAGCCTATGTTACTCAGGGTGAATATAGCTTGCTAACGGTAAAAAAAAAATTGAAACCGGTCCAGTAGTTTTTGAGTTTATTCGTCACATACAAAAATACAAATCTTTCCTCTTTATAATATTAGTATAGATGGTTCTAATATTTTGCAGAAGGGCTAAAATTCTTCAATAGTTGGTCCTTGAAGACGCCTACTGCCTTAAATTAATAAGGAAGTACCATGCGCTGGATATTTATCTCGCTCTGAAAATATAAGTATAAATAAAACTAGAAATATAGTTAGTCGATGTGGATTAAAATATCAGTTTATTTCGAAGACAACATATAATATAGAAATGGCAATATGTGACATCTAAATGATGTGTTAGTGTTTTTGATGAACGCTCAACACTCAAGGAATTTTTAATATCGATGCTGTTGCCTTTATCGTCTACGTGAGCATGATTGAAGAAAAAAGATTAACTGACACTATAAAAGCTGCTGGCTGGCTGGTATATGGAATCTGTGCTGTCTTTTTTTCTTCTTTTTCTTAGGGCGCTCCAGCTTTGCTGTAAATAAAGTACTTACTTAAAAAGCATCCAAATTCAAGTCGCAATTGCATCTCATTGGCATTCCATGCTCTTATCTTAGTCTATAATTCAATGTCAAATTAACAATTAGAGATATTTTTGACAGTTTGCGACTGCGATGAAAACGTCCTTAAAAATACAAGAATTGACCCTAAACCCCTCTTTTCCAATTCAGAAGTTGAGGCAATATAACTAGGAATTCGAACGTGCTCGACAGCTGTTAACCTCTCAACTATTGTTGTCACTTGCCTAAGAAAACCAAAATGCTACCAAAACTCGAATCATCATGGCGACACCACGACTGAAGAAGAAAACCAAAGTATTCAATGTGGAATTACTTTTTCAGCTGCAGCAGTAGCACGAATTGAAAAGATTATGTACAAAGATACATAGCGTTACAATAATTAAAAATCCCCTATTACCCATAATAACCAACAATCCCCAGTCAACTATTAAACGATCGGATAACAACACTGGTATTTAAAACAGTATCTTTGAAATGCTGTTTTTGTACTCCGGTGAAGTTACATTAACCGACACCGGTGGACGTCAGGTGCCTGGGACGGGCCGGTCACGATTCTTTGACCGATGTCTAGCTGAAATACTACCATCATTTCTCTGACTTCTCTACGCAAAACCGAACCTTAACCTATAAATGTCAAAGTTTCATTTTGTATGTCCAGTGGTAATGTTCTCGTATCTCCAGCTCAGATGATTTTGAACTTCGTTTTCAGTTGTACAAGGTTGACTGTTGTGTGTAATGGTTGTGGCACGATTGAAAAGACTGCGCGTTAGTTAATGCTCTACCTATGATCGTAATAAGTAGACGGAGTGTTGAAAAATTATCGGTACCATCGGAGGCGCAATGGACGCGACTTTTTTGCCTGTTTATTATTGAGTTTGAAAGCGATGGATGTAGATGTTACTGGATAGGTTTAGCCGACCATTTGTTTTTTTTAAAGGTGTTTCTGTCTCGCCATGTCTATCAAATAAACAAGACTATTAACAACTATTCTATAATGTGACTTCGCAGTAGTGGCAACTTTGTGGTCCATGGTATTTTTTTCAGAAATTGCAGTGCTAATTATATCTGATCGATATCAAATCTAAACAATGTCTCTTTTTAGTGACAAAGCCGCCCGTTGTGTCATCCTATGTAATATTTCCTTTTTCTTCTGTCTTTTCTGTAACTTATATGGTGCATAAATTACAAATTAGCATCTTGCTCAGTTAATGGGTTGTGGAGGTCTGGTAGACAGCCGCTCGACGTAAAATACTGGTATTCAGCTGGATTGCCTGGAAGCCGACCCCAATATAGTTGGGAAAATGCTAGGCAGATGATGATATAGTGTATTCTATTACATTATATGGACTGCACATTTGATGTCTCACTTTAAACTTTAGCTGGTCTAGCATAGCTTGTACTTATTTTGTTAGCACTGTGGTGTGGTGGTACGAGAAAATGAGTAAATGTAATCTTATTAATTAAAACTTCGAATAAAGCTCCAAGTTTGCTATTTGCTCATAGTTCCCACAGCTACAACCACGTTCAGCTACATCTAGCCCCATAGATCCGTGTAAAAACAAGTTCGAACAACCCGCTGCGCCATAATAAATGTAGAATAAGCCCAGCCCCCATCAAAATGTCATCAATGTTGGGCAAATAGGTGATGGCCTACACAAAACTAATATTGCTGTTTACACCGACTCTTTTAATGGTACATGGCTTTACGAGATGACCATGTTTGATAAGAAAATGTATTTACTGATTATACTGCGTTTTAATAGGTTGTTGACCTTTTATTCTAGCCTGTATTCCAAGCCATGCCCTCCAACCGGATTCCATCTTGGATCATCAAATTGAAATTGATAGCTCGTTATTTACTGACTTCTGCCAAACCTATAAGAAGTCTATGGTTTAAAGTAACATGTTAAAACAATGACCCTTTGCATCAAAACCCGACTCGCACTTGTCTTTTTATATTGTTAGTATATTGTTTTGTATTTCTTTCTTTCTAACTTACTTTTGGTCTTTTTTAGGGATGGGACATTATCAAATGAGTTTTTCTCTCTGGGCGGCGTGGAAAGAAGTGTCAGACTGTTATTGATTAAAGCCCAATCATGTTCCTCCAAATGCCATTTGCGTTGAAGGGCCGCTGTGACGCTTTCGAACAAATTTTGCAACCGTGGCAGACACTTTAATTGCCTGGTAGCTGCCTTGGTTCTGACCACTTGGATGGCTTACTAGGTATAGACACAAAATCCAGAAGTGGCCTTATGGCTTTGTGGGGTCTAATATATTTTTGTTTGATGGGAAATCATCGAATAACTTCTGATGCTCTGGGCGGAGCGGAAGGGAGTGTCAGACACTTACTGACTAAAACCCACCCGTGATCCTTCTTGTGCCCTTTACGTTCCAGGGCCGCGGTGACTCTTTCGAACAAATTCCGCAGCTCTGGCAGGTACTGACCCTATGGGCCCTCGTCTTTTGTGGGATCCACTTGAGTACACACACAGTTTAAATAAAACCTATATTTACATACACAAAACCTGATCATTAGTCTGGACACGACATATTAAAAATCACCGTTAGCCACGACCTACGTGATGTGACTAAGATGAACGAGAGGTCAAAGTGCCTCTTGACTATGTAATTATGTGTAACTTTAGATTTTGTTGGAAAAATTAACTGATAAAGTGTGTGTTTGGTTGTGGTTAATGTTTATAGGTGTAGATTTAAACAGTCGTATAACCAAGCTTAGCTGCAAGTATAGCTGTTTCATGCATAAACTCTTTACAAAAAATATAACCGACTTCTACAAAAAAAAAAGTACAAAGGTACATCCTTCACTTAGGTAATATTTAAGAATACAATTTTGGTAAGTTATCATTTGGAAAATTAAAATCACTTGTGAAAATGTGAATTTCGAAAGTACAATCGGTAACAAAAATTTCAGTAACTTCTACAGTTATCAATTTGACACAATACTTTGATATAAAACAAAATAATGACAGCATGTTCGCTTATGATATGATATAAAGATTTAAGTCCATCATAATTCATACCTCTGAAATTTTTATTAGTATCTTAGTTTAACAATATTTTGACACTATAAAGCTTTGAATAAAATAAAGCGATTAACCATTACAAGTACGTGACACTTCAACAATGTACTAAGCGAACGTTCAACAAACAGTTCACTTTTACTCCCGTCAACTTGACAAGCTAATTAAAAATACAAACTGCTTGACCTCAGAGTATGGATAAGATAAGGCATAGAGCAAACCACCAGTCTTATAAAGTGCCTTCATCTTTTTATGGTCCTACAAGCAAAGACATTAAAACGCTTGTCCCATATGTTCTTTTGGCAAGCTGTTTTTAATGCTTTTTTCCGCTTTGGACTACCTTTACTAAAAGTACTGTAGAGCTCATGCTCTACAATACTTTTAGTATCATATACTAGAGGATAATACCGTAGAAACTACGACGCCACGCAATAGTCGTAGTTCATTCATTGTTTTTGAGACATATTTTTTTAAATGACATAATATATACGCTGCACGGGGCGATCTTCAAGATTAAGCAACGCTTGCCAAGGTTGGTTTGGTCGGATGGATGACTATCTTAACATAGCGAGACTCCTCCGCGTCTTGGAAAGCACGTAAAGTCGTTGGTACCCGCTGTCAATTAGAGATATTTGGCAGTCGTTGCGGATTGTCAAAAGACTAAAATCTGACACCAGTATTACCAAGCAGTACCGTGTTACCCAGTTAATGCGTTGTGGAGGTTAGGGAGGCAACTGCTCCATGTGAAATTCAGCTGAAACCGGATTGACTGGGGACCGACCCCAAGATAACATCACGCCTGTCAAAGTCAAAATATGTTTTTTTCCATCTATGTTGTGGCTCTGTTTTAGACAAGTTAGCTATGAACCATAATTTCTGTTGAAGAAATTAAAAATGTAAGAAGATTTTGAGACAAATATCTACCTTTAGCTTGTAAATACATACATAATATGTGCCCCCTAAGTATACTTTGTTTGATTTACACCCAAAGTTTTAGTCGTATTTGATTTATACGATTCAAGTGCGTAGTTCAAATTGATAAAGCTATTTGAGAACACATCTACTCGATTTCAATCTATGTATGTATGTATATATTGTATATTGAATAAGAAATTAATCTTGACAGTTGTAAGTTCTTTATATGTGGAATAGTAAGCCCCGAGTAGCTGTGCAAGTGTGCATGCAAATGATTAGAAACCCTTTAGAATTGAGACATTTCTTCTTATTTCATAGTGTAAATCAGTTTAATGACATACAACTTTAAAAAGCGGCTACGTACCTATTGCCGTTAATAAAACATCATTACAATCACTTATAGCAAGACGTTTAATACTTTTCATTTCTAATTTAGTAATATACATACATACCTATAACACGAATGCTGATGATATCGGAAATATGAGCAGCCAAAAAATATGCGAATGATAAATATTAGATTCTTGTACGTTTCTTTCTACTTACGCCATAAAGAGCGTGAAGGCTGTAATAAAAATATGAAGGACGGGCCACAACCTGTTATGATTTATCCGATAAACATGCAAATTAATCAATAAAAACGTTTATAAACACGCAATAAATGTATGTTGTGCGCGACTGTACATCATGCAATTAATTCATCAAAGATTGACAGTTAAAATTGACAATAGCGTGGGAGCTATACCTTTACAAATATGTTTTTTTTTTATACAGTAAGGCATAGATACCTAAACTTTTGTCCAATAAAAACAACGGATATCACGCTACAACTAGATTAACAGTTATCTAGTCAGTTTAGTTAAAATTCAAATGATTGAAAGGCCTTATTAATAAAGCGGAATCGTAAATAAATCATCTTCGTTTTGATCATAAAGTAGAAATCGATGGATCAAAAGCGACACATTGGATCGCCGCTCTCTAATAATTTGATCTTCGGTTGGTATTATCGGTCATAAAAGTACATAGTGAACATACCTAATTATGCTTGAATTTTTCATTATTAGCGACTTTGTAGAGGAGCATACAACTTAGTGAGAGATGTCTCCAGTTTGATAGACTGAAGTCCCTAATAAGTTGAATGCGATAAATTGGATATGGAAGGCTTTGGCCTATGTCACAGCACACAATTCCACTGGCTAATTTAATTTGGTGGACAGACTCTGGGTAAGTGACATTCTGTCCGAAATAGCGTGACGATGGCGATTTTCAAAACGTCAAAAATCTTTAATATATTGGAACTGTTACGTGATTTATCCCTTATACTCTGGCATTACGACAATCACATTCGCTAGTTAGCTGATAGAGCTATCTAAGCTGTTTTGTAAAGCATTTGTCACGAAAAGATGTAATCAACCAATAAAGTTATCGAAAACTAGTAAAGACATCGACGGGCTCTTGCATATGGCGGACTAATGCCAACAAGTTTATAAGGCATCTTGCATTAAACAGGAATTCTAACTAGAAGTAATAAATGTACTGAATCAATATTGAGCGAGCAACGTCGCCGGCGCAATCAATTTTACGACAGCAATTACTTTTTGCATCATCGACTAATATTGTGTTTAGTAATAAGTAATCAAATAATGTTACAATGTTGTATACAGGTTTTTTTTTCACCATCAAAGCGAAGAATGTTAGAGCCATCTTAAACAGTTATAAGCGTGCTGGCTTTTACTTTGGCTAGAGGTTTAGCTTTGCCATTCAACGTGGCAATACCGCCAGTCTCCTGGGCACATGCTCCAACTGACATTGTTGAGGACGAATTTTTTTTACATTATTAATATTTGTTAATAATAATTGCTTATTCGCTAAATAAAATATGTCGTTAAATAAGCATTAAATTGAAAGTCTTCATATTAAATTGGTAGAGAACTAAATAAAAAAGTAAGATCAGTACCATTTCACTGACGAAGTATTGATAGATAAATTAAAATTAAATATAATTTAATTTCTTATTCATTATTAATGAATGTTTACTTCTTATTTATTGATAACATTAATTTTGAAATATAATATAATAATAATTATTAATTTTTAATGCTAGTTATTATAATATGTACAAAATGTAATAATACAAAACACTTTTGTGCGTCACAGTACATGCGCATACGCAAGACAGCGTGCAAATCGATGTCACGACACCCCGGCTGGTCTCGCTGATGGCTCATTAGACGGACGCCATTCATCATCAGAACTGGTCCTGAAGGGTGAAAGGTCGCCATGAGACGTGACGAGACGACGTTCCTCGCATCTTGCTATGTTTTTTAGTCTGTGAATTTAATTGGAAGAACTGAAAGTGACAGGTTTCATAGAGACTTTTGTTTTGATTTCTGGCTGAAATTTGTAATTAGCTTTCTTAGTAAAATAGTTTTTGAAAGTTAACTATGTCGTCTTTTGTTTATTATCCTTGTGTCCTGAAGTTTCACCGCATCTAGCGTAATAATTATGTTGAATTTAATAACTTGCAGTTAAACACAAAGATAGTTGGGATTGCATGGTATTATCATTGTGTATTTGTTTTTTTTATCGAAACACTGGAATCTTGACGCGTGATCCCAATTAATTACTGATTCCTCTGTTGTTCTGTTCTGATTAAATTCGTTGCAGGATCCGAGACAGTTGATTCGTTTCTATGGTTTTTTTTTGGATTTAACTGACTTTAAGACATATAGATATTTCAGAATGGCGGGAAAGACTTTACCGACTTTATAGCTGAAAAGATGCTTTTCTATATCTATACTAATATGATAAAGAGGAAAGATTTGTATTTTTGTATGTAACGAATAAACTCAAAAACTACTGAACCGATTTCAAAAATTCTTTCACCATTAGAAAGCTACATTCACCTTGAGTAACATAAGCTATGTTTTATCCTCATATTCCCACGGGAACGGGAACTACGCGGTTAAATTCATAAATATATCACCAAACGTCTCTACAGCGTTCTAAATAATGTACAAAAAATATCACGTACACTCAAGATCAACAATCAATGTAACAGTGTAGTACTTGGACCGGTGTCTACGACAATTTCACATGCAATTTTCTTGTTCAAACTGACCATTACTAGCCTCAGATTATAATACTACACAGAATATAAGGGTGAGGCTTTATTGATAGATGGGATGAACGAGGTTCTGTAATAAGATTTTTTTTCTAGGTGATCTTTTTAATGGTTTCATTGAATAATCAATTTTTGACAGACTGGTTTTTTAAAAAAGAGGCATCAGATTAGAAAGATAAGTTAAAATCTAAAGATCTAACCAAACATGTAGATGATGATAGCTGTAATTAAAATTTTAATAAATAATTTAAAATGCTTTTTGGTAATCACACCGGTTTCTATCATGATTTTTAGCTCTATCTTATGCAAGTGAAAAGTTCAATTTAGGAAATAAGGTGATCAAAAAAGCTTTACAAAATGGTAAATTGATACTACAAATGACATATAGAGCAATGAGATCTGTATCATAAAACGTGCCTGATTTTAAATTGTACTTAGCTGTTACAAATATTTAATGACGTTATCTTTTACGCAATTTTCGTTCATTTCTCGCGCATTCTGAATTCAAACGAAGCTCGGACCTTTCTAGTTCATTCCTCGCTCAGCTCTCCAACATCACCTCAATCTACAACTAAATATGAAAGAGGATAAGTCACGTAGTTATCGCCAGGCGATGTGTTGGTAATTTTCGATTGGACAATCTCTATAATGACTGTTCGGGACGTGAGATGTGGGCTTGTTTAGTTTTAGATTTTGTTTGATCAAACGACATGGTTGTCCAGTAATGATAGTGATTGAAAGTCACGGATGTTTTCATGGTGGGACGCTGTGTGGTTGCGACGATACTTTTTTTTTAGGATTTATAGAAAGGAAAACTCTTTTGCGATCTTCGTTTGAGTTGTATTAGTTGTTCATTTGATGATACGGGATTTGATTACTGACAATGGGCTAAATTTATTATAAAATTGTAATTTATATTTTTTAAAGATTGAAATGTGTTCTCACTTTTCTGTTACCTAAAATCTTGCGGTATCTATTAGCGTAATTGGTTCAAAAGAGTCACCGCGGCACTGAAACTCAAAGGGCAGTAGGAGGAACATGGATGTGTTTTGGTCAATAATAGTTTGACATTCCCTTCCGCTCCAACCAGAGTGTGTAACGTTTTTCCCTCACAGGTAAATAAAAAAAGAGAGGAAATATGACGTACAACTATATTATTATAGTACAAATGTCTTAAAACTAAAAACTTAATATTGACACTCGTTCTTCTAGCCACCACCTACCTAACGCTCTCAGTAAGGGTCAAAACATTGAAAAGTTACTTGGTTAGGCCTCCGGGCCAGAGAAGCCAGGCAGTAGGTCCGAAGCTGATGCTGGTGCAGCGCCGGCTCGCAACCTCGGTTTGTCGCACAGTGCGAGGCCCCCCAGTAAGGCCTGCACGCGGGCTCCAGCGCTTCCGCGGAGAGAACTTCGGAGATGGTTCTCAGTTGAACCCCGTCGTTATGCTCGGCGATGGTTCTCCGTGGAACTCCGGCGTAATACTTGGAGATGGTTCTCAGTTGAACCCTGTCGTCACACTGCCGAATCCTGGCTCCTCAACCCTTTATATAGCCAAGACTCACGTTCTATAATTCAAAATTAAAAACGTATGTTCTCTTCCGGAACAATTCAAAATTCAATTCACTTAGAGTGCCAGTGAGGTTTATAGCCAGTATTCCGTTTAAAAATTATCTAAGTCTGAGAGCGTGCATAAGAATTTTAGAAGTACAGTTTATAACATAGCTTTATAGAAGGAAAACAGAATATAGCATAACATCTTATATTAATCTATTAAACACAAATATAAAGTGAATTTTAGTATTTAAAATCAGTTAAACCTTTTTAGTAAAGCTATAGAGCAATTACATAAAGAAAAAAATACAGTTTGACAACTCCGACGTAAAATGTCACAACAAGAAAATAAACATTAAAAATATTCATTATATCAGTGAAATTTTTTAGAATCAGCGCTTAAAGCATTAAATAACGAATTCCACTACTAATACAAGCACTTCATTAATTTCAGTATAAATGTAACTGAAAATAATCTAAAAAGTCAAAGATAAATCATGTAAACTGTGAACATAATGAGATGATACAGTGGATAAAAGGCATAAATTACCTAAAACGTAAGTGTTTAATAGTACAATATGATAGTATCTGCAGTATTTAAAGTACAGATACTATAAGTGGAAGAAGATTTTCGATTTTCCCAAAAAATAATAGAAAATTGATAGAGTACGGAACACCACGCTGCGCTCCAAAATAGGTGTCATAGATGTGGACAAAAAAGTTGCCAGGCTGATATGGGACTGGGCGAGTTACATTGACGGCATGCATAGTGACTACGGAGTGAAGTGCACGCAATGAGTGCCAGAGGATGGACGGCGTCTCTGAGGTCGGTCAAGACAGCGGTGGCGGAATGATCTGGACGCACACCGTGAAGGCTGGTTCAAGGTGGCGCAAAAAAAGAGTATCCGGAAAGACATGGGGGCCTTTGCTTAAGAGTGGAAAACATCAGGCTCAGAAAAAAAAGCTCAATAATTTGTATAATTGTGTATTGTACTAGTCGTAGTTGGTATGATCCGTATTTTCCGACTTGTAACTAAGATATATGAAGTTTCAAAAACAAACATCAGTCGTGCTCGTGACTTTAAAATCAATTTTGAACTAGCTGCTGGCGCCATAGGAACAAAAATAAAAGCAGTGCAATCTGACATATGAAAAGGTCGAATGTGAAATGTAGTTTCAAAAAAGCCACACGTAACGTCTGAACTCAGTTTCACGTCACATCATCTGAAAGTATACCAGGTAACACGGCTGGGCACACGTCATACGGCTAGAAGCATCAGCATCAAAAACCGTCAGTGTCTACCATGACGCCCGACGCTTGACGCGACTCGCCTGTCAAATGCTACTCAAGAACAGTGAAATTTGTTCTCAGCACGATATATTCAAATATCTAACCGTGTGTCACTCGATACGTCTGACATCTTCATGACTATTATATTTAGGCGAAAACATCAGAATATCGCGTCTTGATGCTCAGTAAAAATCAACCTTACCGCTTTTAAAATAAAGTCTAGAGCGAATGTGTTAATATCACATATAGCATGAAGGAATTCGTCAAGCGACTGTCCATCATGGCTTTTGTAAAAGACCACCGCACTACCAACTTATCCATTCACTTCAACAGAACTTTAATTAAAAGGGGCAAGGGATATTTTTCAGTGGCAATTTGAATGTTAACCCTTGTAATGCTAAGGTGGTCTGATAAGTCGCTTCTTCAAAGTGACGGGCGTCAAAATGCTTCAAAGCGGTCATGCGCGATGACTTCTTGTTAGCAAGTGTGTACATTACATACTGATAATGACAAGATAAACATATTCTATTCCTTAGTCAAAGGTTATGATTCGAATATTGGCCAAAATAATTTTATCATATGGTTATTATTTTTTATATAGGTTATATAAAAAATAATAACCATATGATAAAATTATAAGTACAAAACTTAGTACTTAATAGGTAACTGAGTTGAAATCTAATGAATATGGACCCATGAAACTGGCACATTATATGTTTATTTATGTAGGTAGGTACATAATATGTTTTCCAATGTGACGAATAGTATAAAATTAAATTCGGTAACACTTAATGTTGTCTTATAGAGACGGCTACATTTTTAGCGAAAATAAAACTTACCGCGAGTGAAACCACGGGTAAAGACGAGTTATGAATAAATACAACTAAAATTATAACACTAAAATCAAATATCCCAACACAATGTAATGTCAACAAATAAGCACGTAGACCCCACAGTAATCACACAACGATGGTCACGCGCATAAAAAAAAGATCACGTACTTAACCAGAATAGTTTCTCAACATTTGACATTCCGTCGAAACAAATTGTAGGTTCGATGGCTGGGTAACGTTTTTCTCACACGATTGGAGAGCAAATAACTGGGTGCTGATGATATGGCAATATCGTTTCACGAGCTAGGCTCTGGGTGTGGACTGGGTACGGAAATACTGGCAGTAAGCTTGGAGGACATTTTTTGAAATATGTTGGGTCGTTGGGGATGGGAATGTTTTTATCAGTGTTCATTTTGTAATAATAGATGTTGTAAATCATTGTTTAGTGACTGATATAGATAAATCTATTGGAGTCGTACAAGCTGGTGGTGATAGGGCACTTGTAGATACAATAGTAACAGTTAAAGAGCAACTCGAAAGTGGAATCTAGTCAAATGATATAGACTGTGATTCCAAGCTGGGAAATGGTAATGTAAAGAAATATTGGCTAGATGAAAGTGTGCCAGCATGTTTGCCAACCGTATGGTCAGTGTATCACGCGTCTAAGTATAGCTTCGGTCATACTATCATGGGTACAGCCAATTTTCGCCTCTCATATTGGTAGCGTGTAAGTACTCGATTGTATCATGATTTCGAAATTGAATTGAATACTGTCGTACTACCCATCGAGATTGTAGCGCACGATTTTTATTTCCCTTTCTCTCATTATGCGTGAGATAAGGATGGGGCTATATGGATGATTTTCTCGTTTTTGGTTTTGTATTGAATAGGCTCGCGGTCGTCAGTGTCAATTTTAGCTAGTCGTGAACGAGCTTTGTGTCAATTTTTGCCAGCGAGCTGAGGGTTATCTGCTTCTTTGTAAGGCTCATCTTTTGCGGCATTCTTGTCATGATTGCGCACCTATATGTAATTTTAGCGATTGTTCTTAGATTGTTTTTGGTTTTGTGATCACAGTGGGAAAATTTTAGATTGGAATTGTAAAAATTGTTTGGGATAGGCTGCGTGTTACATTGTTTTAGATTAGCTCTTTTTCAGTAGTGAGATAAATACATATATGTTTGATGGGGTTTGTAAACCTCTCGATAATCTTTTTGAAGTCTAAATTGGTGTCTTACGTAGTAACAAGTAATATCTTATCAATAAATTCACATTTAACTTCTATGAGACTGCAAATCCAACTACTCATAATATAAGAGATAGATAATCTTACAACAGAAGGTTTCAATCAAAATTATGTCATTTTTGCGTTCAATTATGGCAAATTCAATTCGCATCTCCTATTTCATATCCTTTTCAAATATTAGCCAGTATGGTTCCACATCCATTTATGTAGTCTCCGCAGCGGTAGGCCCAATTACGTCGCTAATTCAGTCGATGATGGGACATTGTGGCTCTCAAATATTAGTGAATAATTTTACGAACTTTACAGTTTCAAAAATTGCAACTAGTTCGACCGCGTGTATGTTTTTTAGCGTTTTTCACCTGAAGCAAAGAGGTTTTGTTTCAGTGCAAAGTAAAAAGGTAAATATTATAAAAAAAAGGTTTGAGATCCATTGGCTATTGTCTCATCATCTTTCGTACATAAAATACAGGGACTATATGAAAGTCAATGGAAAACGTGAGTATAATCGTCGCGAGAACTCTTTTCCAGAATTTTATGATGAATCTGTAAACTTGCATTAATTTTGCTGCTTATGGAAATTATTTAAGAATTGGGTTTAGAATACGTGTCGAAAAAATAATATATCAGGTTTGTAATTAATCCGTTTATTAATTTTCAAACCAACTTTTTTCCAAATCTGTCTTCACCTAAAATAAAAAATCCCCTAAAATTACCAAATCCACCCAAAGAAACGTGCTTTTAACCCTCCGCTAACCACTTTTCTCCACACCTGTACCCGTCACCCACGTCCACGTCCCAGTAATGACATCAACTACGTGCGCCAATCGTCTGCAATACGGCACGACACTGCGCAAACACGCGTCCGTGACGGACGCAGCGTCGCCACCGTGCCACCGTGCCGCCGCGCTACGATCACATGCGTACGCGACTGTACCTGGTAATGGTACATTTGCCTCCGATGAGACACGTACTGGTAAATCTTCTTGTAATTGAGAATGTACGCTACCGTCTTGTCTGTGAAAGGAATGTTGGCTTGTGGGAGATTTTTAAGCTGTATCTAGATAGATTGTGGGTAATTTCATGTCACATAGAGCTTTGGAATGCACATTCATTTTGTGGTTACTAAGCAGTCTTTTGAACTCCGTTATAAAAACCGAAAGCACGAAAGACAGACGCTACTATTTGTAAGAAGTACAGTTGTTCAGGCCAATATAATAAGTCTGTTTTCTTGGGAGGGTTGTTTGGTTTTAACCAGACTGAACCAACTCCCGCTCTCTCCAACCAACTCTAAAGCAAGACTGTCATTATACATTGACTGATCTAACCATTGCTAAAGGATATTTCCATTCTGTCTATCCTCAATCTGCCTAGCCTTTTTCTCAACTATGTTGGGGTCGGCTCCCAGTTAAGCCGGATTCAGCTGAATACCAGTATTTTACGTGAAGCAGCTGCCTACCAGATCTCCACAACCCATTAACGGGAACACGGTACTTCTTGGCAGGATTCAGATGTCAGATTTTCTGGCTTCTGACAATCCGTAACGACTGTCAAAGATCTCCAAATGACAGCCGGGACCAACGGCTTTACGTACTTTCCGAGGTACGGAGAAGTCTCGTTATATTAAGACGATCACCCATCCACAGACCAACCTCAGCAAGCGTTGCTTAACCTAGAAAATCGACCCGTGCGGCTGTTATAATTTAGCCACGAGCTCTTCAAGGTCCTGAGGTCGGCTTCTAGCCAAACAAAATGCAGCTTAATGCCAGCATTTCAAATGGAGCGACAACCTATCTGCCTGGCATGACCCGAGCTGCTTTTATTATTTTAACACGAGTTCCTACATCAAGAATCTACTCGTATCATACTCCAATAAAAAATCCAGACCATTCCGCTTCATTTCCCAACAATGTTTAATATTCCACCCTTTACAATGTGACATACCTCTCCATTGAAGCGTGACTGTTGATCACTGGTGTGTATCCGAACCCTCTAATACAATTGCACAGGCCTCCTCAATATGCAAGCCGGGCTAAATATTTGCTTACTGATTAAAAGTCAAAGCTGTCCTGCCCGAGGCCACCGCATGGAAACAATTGCTGCTCGCTTCTAAATAATATTAGTGGAGCGGATCATACGCGTCACAGATCACAGGGACGTTTGTACCCCTTGTGGAGTTGAGGGGTTGAACTTAGTGCAGTGAGGAGCGTTTTAAGGATGGATAATAATATCAGTTTAAAATATACTTATAAGGTTCTTACAATAAATCAAAACACACCAGACTCTGGTATATGCATTGTATTGTTTTAATTAAGGATTCATTTTAATTCAAATATAAAATTAAGTCTTTCTAAATACGGGTTGGACGGCCTGTTTGTTATTATTATTTCAACACTGACATCAAAAAATTCTCAACAGAACAACCGTTGTTATATTTTTGTTACTAGCAGCGCCCCTCGCTTTCCCCCGCGTAGTTTCCGTGCGTGTTAATACGGGGATAAAATATATACCCTGTTTTACTCGCTGATAATGTAGCTTATCATTGGTAAAAAAAATGTTTAAATCGCTCCTGTAGTTTAGGAGCTTATTCGGTCCAAACAAACAAAAGATCTTTCGTCCTTATAATATTAAAAGATATAGATTAAAACATCAAAATCGCTCCGCTTACCAGCGAGTCCGCACCCTAAACTCCCCGTCTCGGAAGCTCTGAGTTGACATTAAAGATTATACGAGATTTACATCGCTGGGAAATTTCAATATAACCTGTATACTGGTGATGTTACAAAACACCGTTGTACCCCATTTTGGGGATTTTCTTTAATTTGTTTGAGCTTTGGTGTGCGAGATATTAAGCTGAGTTGTGTTTACACATTTAGTTATTTATTCCCCGAACGCTGTATTTGTTGTAAATAAAATTATAATGAGGAAACAATGCTTATTTGAACTTTATTTTTCATTAAAGATTTGCTACCATATTTTGGTGGTATACATTTATGGCATGTTTATGTTCATGGATTAAGAACATTTACTAACTTTAATCAAAATAATCTGTTTTGTTTTTTTTTGTGTAGACATAGACAAAAAGACTAACTGGCACTGCAATGCATTGAAATAAAATAAAATTTAGCCGAATTCTTTAATCTAATCTTTGCCCATAATTTCCCACTGTTGGGTCTACCTCTCCCACTTTCAGACACATCTGTGCTTTTGTCATTACGTATCAGTACCTGTAGTCCAGGTCAAGTGCATCTCCCCACCACATTAATTGGGACAATGGGTCGCCTAACGTTTAATGGTACACCAAACGCGTATTTTTTAGTCCTTCTGTGGTCCATAACAACACTTGTTTTGCTCATTTGGAATGCCTGGCCCAATCCCTCTTAGGAATATCTGTTATGCGGGTATTTTTTTCAGGTGCGTGTGAAACATAAGTTTAGTAATGTTGCAATCTGTGGTAAATGTGTTGTGTGGAATCTTGTTTCATTAGCTGGTAACATTACCGCCCTCTATGGCCTGTCATGGCGTCGCTTGTCTTTAGTCTGTAACAATAAATCTACAGTAAAACTTTGTTAAAGTAAAATTTGAAAGTAATAAACATAGGTACTTTAATATGGCTATTGGCTTTATTTGTTAACTAGCAGCGGCCCGCGGTTTCACCCGCGTAGTTCCCGTTCCCGTAAGAATACGGCGATAAAATATAACGTATGGTACTCAGGGTGAATGTAGCTTTCTAGTGGTGAAAGAATTTTTGAAATCCTGTAGTTTTTGAGTTTATTCGTTACATACAAAAATACAAATCGTTCCTCTTTATAATATTAGTATAGAAGTATAGATATCTCCAACGAGATATACATAATCATGATTACACTTGACAGATACAATTATTAATATCCACAGATACACAAAGCTTAATTCCTAGCTAAGCTAAGGTACATATATTGTCACGCGGTATCGCTCTGTAACCACACTTTAGGTAGGGACGGCGCTGGACAATGTAGGGGACGCGGCAGATGTATTGTTATACAACACCCGAATCAATCGATATCAAAGGGTCTGTTGTGTGTTGATGGGTGTTACAAAGCCCAGCGCAATTTTATGTTGATCGATTTTAAATTAATAACTTTGATGGATAAGAGAAGGATTTAGACTGTAAAACAAATGCCTAAGCTTGTTTTATCCTAGTTCACATCACTGAGGTAAAAGGATGTTTTCGGAATAACAAAAAAAATTATAAAAAAATAATATTTTATTTAGTAGTGTTCAGCTAGATTACCAAAAAAAAAATGTACACGTATTTTTTAACCAACTTGCAAACAAGGAGGAGGTTCACAAGTCGCCTGTTTTTTTTTTTGGTTTATTAAATCAATGAAGAATGTCAAAGATTGTACGCATCTAATTCAAGAGAGGGTGCTTGTTACGTCATACAGAAAAGTGGTTCACATTTTATTTGGACGTGGCGTCTCACGGTATTCCCACGCATTGTATCATTTTCATTTTACTTTAAAACGTGGCAAAAGAAAAAAATACTTGTTGAATAACTTTTGGTTACCTAATTGACGGACTCAATAGACTATTTTACGAGTATAACCAAATTTCATACATACATATGTGCAGACCGCAAAACAGGTAAACTTAGAGCTGTGTAAGCATGAAATATTCGTCTGCAATGTGAGCAAAGCTAAGTTAATTTAGCTTTGCTTATTTCTCGGTGTGTGCAACTGCAATTAAACCGGAAGTATTTAAATGTTTCCATCCACATTTAATTTGTCCAGTTACAACAGGATACTGGACACGGTTGTTGTAACATCCAGAAGCAGTATAAGTTGCTATTGATATTATTTTTGATTTTGATTTTATTTTATTAGGATCTCCAACAAAGAATACACCTTACATGCTACTCGTATTTTGTAAAGGACAAGAACAAAATTTCATATCCATTCATACATTTCTGACAGATTACTACTGAATGTTACTTAAAAAATAATAGAATTGGGACAAATAAGTAGCAATATTATCACTACATATCACCAGATAATTGTAAAATACGTAATATTATAAAATATCTTGAGAGATTGTAAACTATCCATAAATTGTCAACTGAACATTCGCATCTTTCGAAGTCATTGCGAGAAATTCGGTTTTTGAAATTTCTCTCTCTTGTGTATGAAATTTCTAAAACCGTATATTATCCGATTTTCTGTGATATTCGTTTGTATTAAATTTGATGACTATAGTAAAATTAAAGGAGCATTGGAGCAGCATTGACAAAAGAACTGACCGAAAATTAAAAGCAGAAAAAAGCCATCATATTTTTCATTTGAACCAGTGTTTTTTTTTTGTTTTCATTTGAATCCTTGCTTACCTACTGATGCGACCGTATTATAATGCCAATAAACATCCTAATTAAACAAAATAAACGCGAACAAGTTTTGTCGCCCCCGACATCCCCCGAGTTGCTCCGAGTGGCCCCGAGTCGTACCGGCGCGACGGCGACGTTTGGCGATACTTTACAATTTAAGCCTCTGTAAGCTCCTTACCAAGAACCGGTCCCAATCGAGCGGCATTTATTATTTTATTAAGCTTTTTAATGTTTACGAACTTTAGTTAGGTTTGGGTTAAGAGGATGCGAAGGTTGTGCGAAGATATACAAAGAACATATAAAAATGAAATTGTCAAGAAAAGATAATGTTAACACTAAAACAGTTCACCGTATCTGTCTAAATTGCACCGAACGAAAATCATGAAAAAGAAATATGAGCAATTAGGTTAGCATTATGACATTCTTCAATTTGAAACAGCAGTTTCAAATTAAAGACAATACTTAACATTAAATACTGAATACAATTCGTTATTTAGAAAATCAATTCATATTATTCCCATCTGACATTAATCAAAAAGTTAAAAAAAAAACAATACAATAATGAAGAATGAATGATGATGAATGAATTGTATAATAATGAAGATGACGTATTTATAAATAAAAAACAAATGACGCTTAGTTTTGAAGTCGACTAAGAAAGAACATCGAATGTGTTACTAACCAGCATCTAAAGCATAGCTTCTTACCAACCAGCATCTAAAATTCTAAAGCATAGCTTCCAATGTACCAACAGTTTTAACAATAACGAAACGAGTATTAAAACAATGATAATAAGCCGAACAGAGGATACACTTTATTGCGAGAAGGCATCTCTCTCATTAACCCAACCTTTTCTTTTCCTCTCTTTCTGTTTGTTTGAATGCGACAAATTCTTGATGCGTCAGTTTCTGATGTTAGTCATTTGGGGCAAATGGACAGGCTTCCTGTTGCGCTGCAATAAAAGAAAAAAGACATGTTACATGATTTGAAAAGTTGAATATGTTGAAGTAAATTACTTGACCCGGTGCGCAGCCAGCCAATATTTGGAGAACTGTAACGGCCACAGTGAGATGCACAGAAAATATTATTCTTGTTCTGAATGGAAGTAACCCATTGATACACGCTTGCTGCACTTGACTCGGTGGAACGCAGAGCTAAAACGCTCATTGGTGACGAAAAACTGGTGAATGCCAAGCTTCACAGGCTGGGTCATCGCCTGCTTGCCAGTCTTCTACAGATTGTACTTCGGCGAGTGTGCCCATGAACTCCACGTCCTCATCCCAATGGCCCCCTTCTACCATAGGACATCTAGACGCGCTGTAGGTTTACTATCCCTACCTTTTTGCTATCCCACCAATTCGCAACAAGCGTTTTCAATCGTCTTTTGTAATGCGGACAGGAAAGTAGTGGAACTCTCTGCCTGCGTCTGTGTTTCCGACCGTATTCAAATCTAATCTATTAAAAGTTAGAGTGAACAGGGTTCTCTTGAGTAAACTCATTCCATCGTCGTCTTTGTCTCTGTCACCTGTGACCTAGACTAGAGTCAAGAGCAAATTCATATTATTATCACACAAAAAAAGTATTGCTGAACGCCTGGATTGCTCAGAAACCGGAGGTCGATATATTTTTGTGCACTCATCGATCGATGATCAACAATTGTATAATAATATGTTTTTTTTAATTAGTATGATTTATTCTGTGTTGTTCGCTTGCTATACGGTGCAAACTGCTAGTATAAGTAAGCAATTGATACGAAGAACAAATACATAAATTGCACCAACCACAAGTAACGGTTAGTGGGGCATGAAAAATACAAAATCGTAGTTAGGTTATTAAAAAATCTGCAGATGAAAAGGGCCCTAATCTTTTGTGTAACCAGTCGGTATACATATTAAAAAGTATACAAGTTGATGGAAAGGAAAAACTTATTGCGTGTACCTAATATAAAATAGGCCAAGCACAGAAATAAGATAATGGTGGAGAAATAAAATGTTGACCTATAGCTAAAACCGTTGCAGGTTAAAATGGAAACTGGCCATGTAAGGCGAATTTGAATAAGCGCATGACAAAAAATAAAAGAATAAAAAGTATCATTCAAGTCGCCACAAAAGGAGACCTAATAAAGTGATTAGCACACAACCCTCCATCACAAACAGGACAAAGTCTTCGGACAAAGACCTGAAAAAGAACAATCATAAACCTACCGATATAAAACAATGAGACAATTATTGTCGTCAGTACAGCCCCATGATAGGGGAGGAGTAATAAAAAAGAGCAGTCCCCCGGGATTCGTGATAAAAGATTTTGGCACGAGGGGAGATACCGGGATTAAACGTGCGATACTTTGTCTTTTTAAACGAACCGTTTTTACCCAAGTAAGATATAAAAGGGGACTGTTATGAAAATTTAAGGTGGCATTATAAAAAAAATTGTGCGCCCTGACTAGTGATGTGCCTACTCGGAAAAAACAACTCGAGTTGAAATTTACGTTACTAGAATTGAACTCGAGTTAACTGGATGAAACTAAGTGAATGATTTGTTTTGTTTTAATCAATTTAATGAATCAACTTCCTAAGAATATAAAAAAAGGTTCGACATAAATATGTACTGGGAAAATTATAAGTAATTAATTAAAGTATCTTATAATTAAGGTAATTGATTGAATGCATAATGTATTTATGTATATTTGGATTATATTTTCATAACATAAAATAAGTGTTTATATTCATTAACAACAAAAACAACTTTGTAGCAGTCTTTACAAATTCTAGTTTTATGAGGTACATTATAGATACTTACTCATGCTAATAATTGTTTAATTATTACAAAATATTCTTAAACAAACTTAGCTATTGTATCACAAATATTATTTTGGCATTTCGAATCAGAGAGAATTCAACTCGAGTTAATTCGAGCTAAGCCGAATTCGAGTTAACTCGAGCTAGTAAATCGAGTTGACACATCACTAGCCCTGACTAATGTTTAAGGCGTGCAAAGTCTTTGTGTAATGAGATGTTATGCGGAGCTAAAAGATTTTATTAAAACAACTTTGGGTAAAAAGTAATCAAAAAGAAATTGTATACAGAAGTTGATATACCCAGTAAGTTTAGGGTCCATATCCTATTCTAAGCGAACTAGATAATTATGTATTTAATAAATCAAGTCTGATTGACACGGATAAGATCAATTTTATTTCCATTTCTTAATCTTACTCACGAAAAAAAGCGTAATCGAACTACAGATAGCGAGAAAATTGAAATAAATTATTACTAGACTTCAGCAAGCATATCTATAACGTCAATTTTTAATGACAAATACTTAGATTAAATTACTATTATACTATATTTTATTTATTTTCGTCCTTCAAACTTTAGTAAAACTCTTAGCCTGACATAATTATTCAGTAAAATGTTGCTTACCGACAATGACTCATATTAATATAAATAATAAGCTCTGTTTTAATTGGAGGAATCACTGATTCTGATAGTACAGGTTTACTTAGTTTCGGAATCAGGGGTTGAACTTTAGAGTGTCACACTTTGCTCTTGTTTCCATCCTTACTAATATTATTAATGTGCGTGTGTTTTAATGCGTGGATGTTTGTTACGCTTTCACGCAAAAACTACTTGACGAATCATCATGAAACTTTGTACACATATTCTGGGAGGTACTAGAAGTAACATAGGATACTTTTTGTCCCGGGATTTTGTTCCCTTGGGATAATTTCCGACATTCACGCGGGCGAAGCTGCGGGCAGCAGCAAGTATTAAATAAGGTGTGTCTGTATCTTATAACTCTACAAATAAGAGTATTGTAACTATACACACACACGCATACGCACACACACTCACATACACAAAAAAACAAATACACATACACACACACATGCACTACGTGCGTTATTCCAATAAAGGTATTCAGAACTACAATGAAGTTCAGCTTTTTCACAAGACTTTCCCCTAAACATCTTTAAAAATCATTAATCACCAATTACGCCGTCTTAATCACCAACAATACAATTGTTACACTCCTGCCGCTTGACAACAATTGATAAATTAACAAGATTGTGAATATCCCTCGTCGCCCCTCGTTTGCCAAAAAAGAAAAAGAAAATAAAATAGGGGAGACACGATTACTTGCCCCAAGCGTCCCAAGATGTGACAGATTAGCTGGTAATTTCTTCTAAATTGATATCTCAAGAGGCATGCTCTTTTTTCCCCGACTTCCCCTATTTTTTCCGTTTTCCTCCGAACTTTGAAAGATTGCCAGTCACTGCCGCTTACCGCGGTAACTATGGAAATCTTTGACATGAATTGGATAAAGGTTGACGCAGGTTGATGTTTCTCAAAACATTTATTTATGTCTCAGTTAGCATCAATATTAATGAATTAGAACAAAATAAAGTTTTGCCTTTAATTAGACCGATGTGTGGGAATACAAATATTATTAAATTTAAATTGGTAGTTTATGAATACACATACATTATGTGATAGCTAGCCGACTGCAATTTGTAGTCTCGCAAATTATCTGGTTAAATAGAACAGTATTACCCAGTTACTGGGTTGTGGAACTTGTGGAAGTATATACATATATTGTGACGATGTAGTCTCCTTTGCTGCGAGTCACTGGCAGACAAGTTTGTCGATAGAACTTTAGAAGTGTCAGGCTAAAGAAAAAAGAATACTTTTGAAATATGAATAAGAAAAATATGTCTTGTTTTATATGGAAGTCATGTAGCAGCATTCTTTGCAGGCAGAATGCCGTAAATAAGTACGAACTATAATCCAATCCTGAGTTTTATTAATTATGACTATAAGTAACACTATTCGCCAAAGATCCTTGGTGTTACGATATACAATATTAATGTTTAGTTGCACGCGTTTAGACCGGAAACCGATCCCGAAATAGACTTTGGGAAAAATGGTAGGTTAATATTAATTGACTCTAGGCAAGTTAAATCAAAAATGTCGACAGCTATTAGTAGTACGTAGGTGAAGGTAGCTTAATTACAAAACATTTAATTGCATATCATCAGCATTAGTCGTAAATATTAAAGTGATTACTTACGCAATGTTAATTTAGACAGCATCGCACTGTCATATCGTGTGGCAATTTGTAGTGAATTTGTCTTGGTTTGATCCGCTTATAACTCGAGATTAGAACCCGAAACCTGGGTTCCACTTAAGTTTGAGACTTAACATTTGGGGCTTAATGCTTTAATTAAAACAGGCATTATGCAATAATTCATCTATCCTAATCAAAATGTATATGATATCAATTGACATATATGAATATGAGGCGAGGGAGGGCGTCATTATACCTGCGTTACACTTCGTCAATGAAATGGCACATGGACATTAGACAATGCCACTTTGTACATGGAATTCACAACTTTGGAGCAAGTACGCCAAAGTGAAATGAAAAAAATAATAAAAATAAACCAGCACATAGTGGAACAAGACAAAACAAGCAGTAGAGCAATTTAACGTTCACTTATACAATATTTACGCAATTTGAACACACCAGTGTAACATGGCCTGTCCGCCTCTTCCAAATATTCAAGTAGCACACAAATTCGAAGACCTAGAGAAGTTCTTGGTAAATTGGTGGTACAGCACATGTGAGCAGTCTTGGAAGTTTCGCTCTGTTTATTATAAAGGTTGATGCATCCTTTAAATCGTTGTAATGTATCATTTTCTATCGTAATTGAAGATATTTTGACTGTACTCAAGTAAAGATTTTATCTAGGACGTCATAATAAAGATGGATATCGTTTCATGGCTGATGGCTGATATTTGGACGTCCGTCCGGGCATTCAGTTTACATTTCAGTTTATCAAGAATATTTTGCAGATTAAATTTATATAGTACAGGTTGCTTCGATCAGACTGTCAAGAGGATACGTGATTGGACTTTTGATATGTGATCTTTGGTTGGTGATTTAACGTATTGCGATCATAACAGCCGCACTGGTTGATCTTCCAGGTTAAGCAACGCTTGCTGAGATCGGCGTGTGGTTGAGTGACCAATCGATGAAAAATTGATGATTTCCCATTCAGAAAAAAAAGCCCTGGAACGCAAAGGGCATTAGGCGATTCACGGATAGGTTTTAGTCAGTAAGAGTCTGACACTCCCTTCCGCTCCACCAAGAGCGGAAGTCATGATGATTTCCAATCCAAAAAATAAAGAACGGCAGATTCATTTAATAAATATTTATAGGATGCTTTATAAAAATAAACAACAATTTATATTTTAACATACAGCATGTCTTATCACACAGATTGTGCCTGTAAGTCGCCTACGCGTTGCTATTTATTTATGATCTCTGCAGGCTAAATGTTCGTTCATTGTCGTAATTAGCATAGGCTATTTTAGTGTCAAACGGGGCTAAAAATAGACACGTGCAGTTTAAAACGACCACTGTCTTTTATTTTCTCTTCTTTATCAACAGTCATATTGTGGGCGTATTAGATAAAATCGGAATACATTTTTAAATGGAAGATCATTTTGATGTCATAAGTTAGAAAACATTGTGATCAATATTTGCTCTCGTTAGTCAGATTATATTAGGGTCAGGAAAGCACTACAATTGTGATTGTCACTAGTCAATTAACTAATCTGAACATGTGTTTTAGTTTTCTTTTTTGTTGTTCTCGTTGTGCAATTTAAGCAGATAAATAAATAATCAAGGGCTAAATATGAAGAAGACTCCCCGGGTGCCGGGAAACGCAGTGTGATTCCCGGCCTATGGAGTTTCTTGTCCGTTCTTCTCCATAAGAATCTACCTTTGCGAATGCACGCTAGAGTCACTTAATTATGATAAATTTTAATGATGACATTCAAAAGTGCCGTTTAATGGCCTAATTGAAATACGTATAACGTTTTGACTTTGACTTTGGCCACCCTAGGCGCGGGCCTGCGGCTCGCCGATAGCAACCAGGCCCAGAGGCACGGCATGTTCCACGCGCGCCTCCAAGAGCTATCAGCAAAGAAGACGGGGCCCCATATACCTCAGTGTGGAATTTGTTCGAAAGAGTCACCTCGGCCCTCGAACGCAAAGGGCACTAGAAGGATCACGGGTGGGTTTTAGTCAGTAAGAGTCTGACACTCCCTTGCACTCTGCCCAGAGCGGGAGTAGTAATTTGATGATTTTCCATCCAGGAAATAAAAGGGCTAAACATTACTAGAGTCAAAACTAGCTAAAGATATAAAAAATCAAATTTGAATTTACCACTAGCATAACCCAAAAACATCTAACGGCTCGTCGCCGCGGGCGGGAACGCTTGACTTCCGACCGTTCATATCCGCATCCGGTGATACATTTTTTTTCCACTTTTCGCGTTTTTCGTGTCAAACTGTCGTGAACATGACATTCGCTTTGTTCGGTATTGACAGCTTTCCCCGGAATATGATAAAAATGTTCCATTTTGTAGCAGGTGGTTGGAAAATAGTGAAAAGTCGGGTTGGTGAAGAGTTGCGGTGTTTTTGTGATAGTGGGAATTATTTTAATGGTAGTAAATAGTGGTCATATAAATGGGGGTTAATCTTTTAATTTTATGATTACTAAAAAAGTAACTACCTATGTGTATAAACCGTTATCACCCGTATAGTTCCCGTTCCCGAGGGAAAACAGGGATAAAGTATAGCCTATGTTACTCGCTCATAATGTAGATTTCCATTGGTGAAAAATCGGTCCAGTAATATCGGAACTTAACCAGTACAAACAAAAAAAAATCTGTCCTCGTTTAAAATAATAGTATAGATAAAATGTTTTTATATGAAAAAATAACAACATTACTCTAATGGTTATTAAGCTCAACTATGTTGAGTGAACTACAGCGTAGTGGTGACACGTAGGCGTAATTCCAGGGTTGCGGAATTAGTTCGAAAGAGTCACCGTGGCGTGGATCGCAAAGGGTATTAGGAGGAACATGGATGAGTTTTAGTCAGTAAGAGGTTGACAATCCGTTCCACTACGCTTAAAGCAGAAGAAGTAATTTAATTTCCCATTAATAAAAAGGCGTAATGGCTTTTCATTTTGCCAAGCTATATTATACTCTAAAAACTCATAATTATGAATCAGGATTTCTCATGACGACCCGCATAATATGGTTACTGATATTCTATAGTTCTTCGTCCCGTCAGTTCTATCAACCGTACAACATCAACTCATACTTACCTTTTAAAGGTAAAAGAGCGTAAAGTTACGCTGTTGGCGCTTGTCAGAACGTTGAAGCTACCTTAAAGGCCCCTCGTGTGACTGACAGCTTAATGTGGTCTCGAGAAACATGATTGATCATTATCAGTTACCGAATTTGAGATGTTGTGCTTGATACTTGAGCTCTCTGCCGATTTTTGAAGGCAATCTTTTGATAATAGCTACATTTTTGGCTGATATTTAAGATCTTAAGTAGTACTAGAAATGTTAGTTGAATTTCTGATGACGCCAGGACTGATAGACAATTATGGCGTTGTTAAATCGATAGATTGTTGGAAGGGGTTTAAAGGAATCGTATGGCTGACAGCTTAATGTGGTCTGGAAAAACATGATTGATTATTATCAGTTACCAGATTGGAGATGCTGTGCTTGATACGCTGTCTTTGGCTTTTTTGGAGTTACCTTGTGTTAAAACTTGTGAAGGGAAGCTGCAGATCGGCGAAAAACTCGGACACTTAGAGAGGCAAAAAGGTTTAGTAAGTAAGTCGTTTGCATTACATAAGAGAGAGAAAAGATCACACCCGTTTTTGCAAAATTTCTCATTGATGGTCCGCTTCTATTGGTAGTAGCGTGATGTTAAACAGCCTTTCTCGATAAATGGACTATTCAGAAACACTAAAATATTTTTTAAATTCAAACCAAAGAACAAAGTAGTTTCCGACAATAGCCCGTTTAACCAAGCAAAAAAAAAACTCTTTAGTTTTATAATATTAGTACAGATTCTGCTTGAGCCACACACACGCACATTCCTACTGCGGGTACACAGGTCTCCTCTCTATTAAAGGCAATGAACCGTTATCCACCACGTATTCAGCTTTCCCAGATTCCTAGTTAGTGACAAAGCGCAAAAAATATCAAAAACTTATCTAACAAACTGAGCCGGAAGTTTAGTATTAGAAAGAGTATGTCACGTGAGGCGAGGCTTTACAAAGGTGAAACTCTGAAACTGATGTACCATACTATTAACGACCACGCATCGGAATACAAGTTAAGCTATTTTTTAATACAGATATCACTTCATAGACCTCAGCCAGAGTAATGACCTTGCGCGGGAGCTAAGGCGAGCGCGTAGCATTTAACACTAGCAGTGCCCCGCGGTTTTACCCGCGTAGTTCCCGTTCCCGTAGGAATATTGGGATAAAATATAGCCTATGTTACTCAAGGTGAATGTAGCTAATTAATGGTGAAAGAATTTTTGAAATCGGTCTAATAGTTTTTGTGTTTATTACGCTTTCCTAACGAGCATTTGTACGGCAAAACCGGAAAGCCTACTGAGGTTACCTGCGTTGTGGAAGCGAAGATGCGTTCAGTGTCGCATATTCGCGAGTGCTTTCTATTAGGATGACGTCCTACGTCAGTGCGCTTTGGCGGAGCGGCTTCGCTAACGAGCGATCGCCTATTATTTTACCCTAAGGAAATCCAACCTTTACTGCAAGCTACATCAATACCTGATGCTCTGTGGCTACATTATTAATATTCATTTAATACATTATTCAATTTACTAATAATAATAATGTTTATTCAATATTTATAGCTTTAATTTATTTTTTTTCAGTTTACAACAATTTATATAAATTATTAATTTCGTCTTTTTATTTTATAATTTTATTATTATTTGAATGATTGTTTAAATTCTTTTTTGATATTAGATATCTTTTTAGCTTGTAAATGATGTGCATTCCTGTAAGTGGCTTGTTTACGCAGGACTTTTTTTTTTTTCATTTTGTGATACATCATTGTCGTCATATTTGTGAACGAGTCGTTTTTGTGTCTATACAAATAAATAAATAAATTGTATCGCTTGCCACCGCGTCCTCATCCGCTCTTGCCAACGCGTCAGACTACACCAGGTCATACACATGACAGCTCATATCTCCCCCTTTCAAACATCAAACCTCGTATTACAGCGTAATTATCGACTTCAGAAGAAGTCTGGTATGTCTTACAAGTTCATTGGCCCAGTAAATCAGTGGCTAGGCTCCCAAAGAGCATCTGGACAGCCCTGTTATTAAGATTTGATGTAACCTAAACTGTCTGTCACACTTTCTTGGCGTGCAGTCACGGCCATATAAAGAGAACTGCCCGGAGACATCAATTTGTTATTCAGTCTAAGTATTAATTTGCATATTAATTTGCTATTGATCTACGACTCATATTTTTTGTTTTAGTGATCCGACTTATAAGACGAAAGAATGAAATCTTACATACACGGTTGGAGTTTCCAACCGTGATATCAAATGTGAAACAGTTTCATAAATTTCTAAAACTCATGTTTTATTTCAAGCTTTCATGATTAAATTATAAATTGACTTTGTTTGTTTATTTTAAATTCTCGTACTTAAAAAGGTTCAACCCCACTAGGTGAAAATGTAGAAAATTATAACTTATAATGTATTGCCATTTTTTTTTTGTGAAAAAGACCAATTATATTCTATAATGGCTATTAAAACGCCTGAATAAACTTAATTAAACATTTTGAAAACCATTTTCTCGTATGAACTCATACATAGATATAAACTAGTTTCAATCGATGGTAAATAATTCTTAAAAGTCGGACTTACTCGTATGAAAGTCTGTCCGAAGAAGTCGTGAGGAATGATTTGATGATGAGAATGATTCGAGGCGCATAATGATGGCTAAATTAATCTGTCTACTATTTGGAAGCTGGCCTGTCAAGAGGTCAGGAGTATCGATACGGTCTAATTAATAGAAGAGGAGCGAGAATCGGATCGGAAAACTAAAATATTTTTTTGTTGGTTTAGTTCTGCTTAGTTCAGTATGATGTATCATATTGAATTGGTATTTCTATACATCTGTCATTTATACAAAATATCCAATATACTAAACGCCTGGTTTTCTCGAAAGACAAGTCACGGCAGATTAAGTATTTCTGAAGTAAAAATATCATAATGTTCAAAATTGTTTTCCAGAATGAAAAAGAAAATCTGCCAGTTTCGAAGCTAATAAAAGCTCGATTCACAAACCTATCTTTAAAATAGAAGCAAATCTTTCAACCTGCCAGAATACATTGCGCTACAATATACACTATACATACAGAGTTTGCAAGGCATGTCGTTAGAGAGCCTGCATCTCCAATAAAACCTACACTGGTATTAGGATCACGGGCTGTTTTGAATATACGTATATTAATATATTTAAATCCAGTCGTTTCCAGCTAGTAAGTTCTTAACTTGCACCAGCCCCCAAAGTCACGACACAGACCTCATGTGCATTGGATACGCTAAACAACTTTTACTGCGCACAGCGATGCTACCCGACGCCCCTCGGCTATGTGTCAACCGATGGCCAGCCGTCTAACTTGTTTGCTTATGTAACCTGCGATATATATTCTAGTTATGTATAACATTGATAAAAAAAAAAAACTTGAGAAATATAACACAGTGGATCTTCTTGTCAAACATACAAATGTACGAGACGACGCCATCGGATTAGCCATACGAACGAACTCAACGATCGCGTACTCGCGCTATTGTCGCTTTGCATTAGGATGACACTTTAAGAGTTTGTCCTTGACAAGTCTTTCGCCAAGTATTTTACGTTGCCATTCAACATTGGTGTGTTCAGGTTTAATAAGGACGTCTCAAATCGTCCAAACGATTTCATTCTAGGAGTATGTAAGTGTTAAAATTTCAAGCATTTATCGTTTTACAGGGATTTAAGCAGCGTATCACTTTCCGCCAGGGTGACATCCAAACCCTGACACCTGTAAAATGAAATCAACTTTAGGTCTTCCATAGTAAAGATTGTGCAGTTTTCCATGGTTATATCTTCAACAGTTGTCAAAAATCGAAATTTATAACGTGGCGACATAGGCGAGGCCCTTGTCCAACAGTGGATTGCTTAAGATTAATGAGTGTTAATATTTATAGAATGATGCTTAATATTTATTTTGAAACGACAAAGATAAATAACCTTTCAAAAGTCATCATCATCTTCCTGCCCTTAGCTTTACTTGGGGTCAGCGCAACACGTTTTATTCTTCCATTCTGTCCTGTCAGCCGCCACGCTATCACTAACTCCCTTTTCTTTCATATCACTCCACACACAATCCATCCATCTTTTCTTTGGCCTATCTCTCCCTTTCCATCCATATTTATATTCATAACCCTTTTAGTTACATGCGTTTCATCCCTCCTTTTCACATGACCATGCCGAGACAAGCGGTTCCCTTTCAACCTTTCAGAAGTCAGTATAGTCGAAACAGACTGATTAAAATTCAAGTCACTGTTTCCTAAAAAATCCTATTTCTCAGTTTGTTATTAATTTCCACAACTAATTTAATACACATTTCCCTTATACTGATACCCTCCAAACAAACCCTTTGTATCCCTTCTAACTATTAACTGTGTACTGCAGAGATCCTTGCATGTGACAGTTGATACGGAACCCACTCGCCTCGGGCTATGTTTGTCACTGGTTTTATGTTACCGAGTCTATTGATTAATTTGGGCAGTGATAACTTGGGTTAGGGCTCTCTATATCTCTACTAAATTAATTAATGTATGTACATTACGGAATTATAGATAGACCAATAAATACGTATAGTAGGGGTAATATAGAACAGAGATATGAATCTCTGTTCTTCATCAGATCTTCACCAAATTAGAAAGAGACTAAGATGCTCTTCCAAACCATCGTATAGAATTTTATTTTCTCATTTTACATCGATAAGACTGAATAAGGACATCATCAATGTAGTCAAAGCCACGCATTATCAGGGATAACTCAAATACTAGTCATCAGATTTCAATCAAATAAACGGGACCGCATGACAAGCACCAGCTTTCGAATACAAAAAGAATCATCAAAATCGGCACACCCAGTTCAAAGTTATGAGTTAACACACAAAAAAAATACAGTCGACTTGAGAACTTCCTCCTTTTTTGGAAGTTGGTTAAAAATACGTCGACACGTACCTATAATGATGCCAGACATTTTATTTTTCTAATTCGTACAGCTTATATGTCACTTTGGGTATCAAGTCTAATTTAATGATACATCAGTCGTTTAGGCTACAGACTGATAAAAAATAGAGTTACATACATTTATACCATAAAAAAACGTTAAGTACCCTCTTTCTGGGACTATCGGGTAAAACGGAAAATCAGTGACAACACGCACTAGCAGATTTCAGAATCATCATCTGCCTAGCCTTTTTCCTACTAAATTGAGGTCGGCTTCTTTTACGTGCAGCGGCTACCTACCAAACCTCCACAACCCATTAACTGAGTAACACAGTAGTTCTTAGCAAAACTGGAGTCAGGATTTTATCTGGCTTCTGACAATCCGTAACGATTGAAAAAAGATTTACAAATTACAGCCGGGTCCAACGGCTTAGCATGCTTTCCGAGCCATGGAGGAGTCTCGATATGTTAATATGGTCACCCATCCACAGACCAACCTCGGCGTTTTTTAACCTAACAGCTTTCAGAATAAAACATCAATTTCAAGTTTCCATGTTTTCTCATCTTGATCCAACCCATGCAATATTCATCAATCAGATGGCAAAAGCAGTTCCTAGCTACATAAAAGTCAGGGTGTTAAATCATAACTAGTTGGTACTGCTAATTACTGGTCACCAATTAACCTCACTTGACTTGTGCCGTTTCGTTAGAACAGTGGTTCCCTAACTATGGGCAAGGGCCAAATTATGTTGCAAATTTATTGGACAGAGTTATCGCGTCCCTGGAACGCAAAGGCCATTTGGAGGGACATTGGTGAGTCTTAGTCAATAATAGACTCTCTTTAGATGATTTCCCATCCAAAAAAGGCTATAATAGGATCCGCGAAATGTTTTATACAATTTAAATCTTCAAACAAAAATAAATGTCAATCAGGCATGTCGTGTTTTCTATGACTTACTGATTTACTTTTGATTAAAAGAAAAGTTACGCTTTAAGTTAGTGAATACTTATCTAATGGTATAATTTCAAGTATGGATGGATTGTGTGAGGTGAGAAGTGATTTAAAAGAAAAGGGACTCAGTGACGACGGCAAGACAGCTGATTGGACACAATGGAGGTAAAAAACGTGTTGCACCGACCCCAAGTAACATGGCACCAGGGCAGGAAGGTTATGACAATTTTTTAGCTCAATACAGTTCTTTTTTTACCCTTCTATCAACAAATAAATCCCGGGTCCAAACGATCCCGGGTCAAATAAAGTTTGGGAACCACTGCGTTAGACGATCGCTGTTTATAACTCTCGCGGCTAATTTCTGTGGCAGCTGTCATTATACTACTTCGGCACTTTCTATTTTATATAGCTTGTTAATCGTTCGGTTTGCATTGATTGCTGGATATTGATGACTTTAGGCTGATACCTACGATTTTGCCAATAGGGTATTCTACTGGGTAGAAAATAATATTTCTATTTAACCCGCCATCGCCAGTTAGATATTCAAAATATTTTGGAGAGGTATTTTGCCTTTTCAAATCCATAAACACTGACAAAGATAGAGTTCATCAACGTCCAGAAGCTGCTGGAAGTTGCTGGTAACGACACTTGTTAATAAAAAATGAATAAAGACGTGTGACGTCACGCACAATTTCAAGGCACTGTAGTGTCTTCATTATTTGTGTTTACAAGACAAAAGAAAAAATACGTGTAATACATGAACATATTTTAACTGTCTGGAAGCAAGAGAAAGGACAATTTTTGTCGGACTTACGGATCCCTGCTGATTAAAAATAGGGAAATAAACAAACGACGAATGACGACGTTGGCCGATCATGGAAGTAGGAAAAGCCTATATTTTATTATGGTAAAGCTAAACTTTGTCGACAAAAATGATTTGTGATCTAATTCCATTGAGATAAAGTACATAATTACACAAATCCAATATTCTCATCAGACGCCGTATCAGGGAACGGTTACTGCTGCGATTCGAATTTCAAACTGGATTTTGTAAGAAATTTCAATAAAAAAAATGAAATTTGAACAGTGAGGACTCGATAATGAAGCAGCTAAACCGTTAGTTAATGACACTTGCCAGAAACCTTCCCACTTTCTGATGATAATGAACCAAGAAATGTATTTATTACCTATCCATTATGATGCTGTTCTATTCTCAGTATTTCTCAGTAAGTACCTATTATAAGGCAAATTACATAGAACATTACAAAGATCAAAACAACTGCGGTTTGTGCAACACGTCACACATGTGCCTACTGGGGACGTCGTGCTCTTGCGCCGAAAGCAACACTACCTTCTTTGAAAACTCTTAAAGATAACCACGCAAAGGAAAATGAGCTTAATGAAGTTAAAGAGAAGGTCTGTGGTGAAGGCATTGATCAATTTGCAGTGTGAAACGGTGGAGATGTGAAACATTTTGATGTCAAACTGAAATGGACTTTATGACTATGGTGTAATTTAAGTTGGATTTAGACTGGAGGTAGTATAATGATTCATCTAAGAAAATTTTCTCTTAGCTTTTGAGAATGTTAAATCAAATTGCACTCTATGAGGCTATGTTAAGGTTGAATTGGGATATAAAATTAAATTAGCGTAGAATGCTCCTACGCATGTCAACGTATTCGTAGTGATCGTATCTGCCCAGGGTGATACTGTCGGTGTAGAACCTATGATTTTAATGTGCTTGAGAACTTTGTTTTGTATAACTTGGAATAAATTATCGTATAAAATGTTTAAGTGGATGGATATTAGATTGTAGAAGGGAGACTGGGAATGATGATTTTATTTGAATAAAAATTAGTTCTTCCATACATTGACAAAAAATATTTAGAACTCGCACAAAACAAAACAAAAAAAAAGCTCATTATAAATTTTAAACTGTGCGAGGCCAAAAAAGGTCCCTATCTTAGCATTATGCTGCGATATTTAAAACAAAAAATAGTAAATACCACAGCGCTGGTGTTCTGATAGGGCCTGTGATGCCAAGGGGCTACTTCCCGTTATGTCACATTCCTGATTCGACAACATGTCAAAAGTTTTAAAAACAATTGAACACAAGTGGCGTTTGGTCAAGATTTTGATCTTCATACATCCATTCCCGATTCGTCACCTTTTTTTTAAACTAGTTCTTTGGACAGTACAGTCAACTACAAAAGTTACCAAGTCCTTTTTGACGCTCTTCTTATCACCCGACTTTCCCAGAGGTGGGTATATTGTTTTCTTAGCATATGTAAAATCCTAAATTATATACGTTACATCCATAGGTATGTATCATGGCAATAAGTTTGATTGCAATGTGCAGCTTTCCTCTATTTACCTTTGAAAACCGATAGTCCTAACCTTACTGAAATTGAATCAGACTGCGGAAGTGCAGAAAATCCAACAACACAGTTTTGTGGCGAGCTGTAGTGACCCCACGGAGAAGTCTTGTTTTTCATCACTTCAGGATATGTTGTCTCCTTCGACGCTTTGACGCTAATTTGCTAGCTAACTTTACTGGGCCCATTCACTAAATGTGTAAGCCACTCCCTGTCATATTTTCCATGAATATTTGAGTGACATTGGTCAGGTAGGGGCTGTAGACCTCTGATAGTTGTTGATAACCATTCCACTTTAGCCAAATTTATAGTCCGATTACTATTCGGCAATTATAATATTTTTCATTTGAAATGTTCGACGAGGGCTCTGTTAGTCGGATTTAGCCCTTCCTTCTACCAAAGGCCTCACCCCCTGTACCAATATTGTCAAGAATATAAAAATAAACCAGTCCGAAACAAGCAAAGTATTTCCGGGGCTAGAATTGTGAATAGTCAAGATTTACAGGTTCCAGGAGATATTACAGTACAGTATTTCCGAGGCTGGAATTTTGGGCAGGAAAGGCTCACAAACTACCAGGATACCAGAATCATGAAGATATATTTCCGGGGCTAGAAGTACAAGTGTTAAAAACTCAAAAACTACCCGAATACTTTACTGGTTTTTTCTTGAGGCTGGGACAAATATTTAACATCAATCTATGACCCTTAAGAGTCAAAGAAAAGCAAAATAACCAGAAAAAAGAATAATAACGCACCAGCCTCAAATACCCGAAATTACTGAATTGCGAAACCACAGGATTAACTTTGATAACGTTATGCTTTCCTGAAACCAGTTCTGAAGTTCACGCAGGCGAAGTTGCAGATAGAAGCTAATTAAGAAAATACATGGAGCTCACCGGGATAACAATATGCTAGTACATATCACGAATTCAATACTGATCTAGCGAAAATTGAAAGTGATAATCAAAACACTTTTGACGCGAGCGAAGCCGCGGGTGGAAGCTAGTAAGTAGATAGAACTAAAACGGAGGCATTTCTTTTTGCTCCTGATTGTACTTTCCAAACAAAAGGTTGACCAAACGGGAAAGAATATAGGCATTTTCAAATGTTGACGAATCGGGAATGAATGTATGAAAATCAAAATCTTGACCAAACGCCACTAGCGTTCAGTTGTTTTTAAAACTTTTGACATGTTGTCGTATCGGGAATGTGACATAACGGGAAGTAGCCTGCCAAGGATACAGTCAATGCAGCTTCAATGTAATTTAGAATAGATACCCAAGTATCGTCGTAAAGCAAAAATTAGCCGCTATGGCCTACTATTGGCGATTATAAGATTTGAATGTCATTGGATAGACCTCTTCGTTTCGGATTGTACTGACAGTATTACACTTTAGGCAATCATCCATACCTAGGCCAATAATACCAGGGCTGCGGAATTTGTTCGAAAGAGTCACCGTGGCCCTGGAACGCAAAGGGCACTTGGAGAAACACGGATAGGTTTTTTAGTTGGGAAGAGTAGTCAGACTCTTCCCCTTTCACTTTCTTCCCCTATGCTCCGCCCAGAGCGGAACAAGTCATTTGATGGTTATACATCTTCAAAAAATAAAAAAGCCAATACTCATAGTGGTCACATCTTCCAGTACATTGGATAGGTACCATAAATTATATACCTACCATAAGTATGTTCAATGCACTGTAAAGTTAGTTGACCAAAATATCTTTAGCGGTGTTATATACTATGATAATGTAGGTATGTTATGTACCTTGACCTACAATAAAAATCTAAGACTATATAAAGTACTGATAGCCTGTTAAGAAATAGATCATGAAAAGAGAAAGGTTATTGAAATCTAGCAATATTTACTGAAATAGTTACGATGATGATAAAAACGATACAATCTTTATTTATTTATTTAAGTATAAATACTTAAATAGTCTGAGAGAGATATATTTTTACAGTCTCTTATGTTAGGTGGGAGTGAGTTCCACAAAAGTACTGCATGAAATGAGAAAGAGTGATATTTTTTATTAGATTCATCTAACAGGTTTAACCCCATCGACTATTGTTTTAAAGGGATATAATACCAAACCAAACTCCATTAACTCATCATAGTTTTTAGGGATGAGCGTTGAATCAACGAACTAGTTGAATCAACCGTTAATCTCCGTCAACGTATTAAACGTTAACCGTTTAAGAATCAACTAGTTGAATTCGTCAACGACGTTTATAAATTTAACTCGTGCGTCTCGTTGAATAATCGTCAACGTTTATGAATCAACTAGTTGAATTCGTCAACGACGTTTATTTTAACTCGTGCGTCTCGTTCAATAATCGTCAACGTTTATGAATCAACTAATTGAATTCGTCAATGACGTTTATAAATTTAACTCGTGCGTCTGGTTCAATAATTGTTAACGCATACTCAACTAACTAAGCAAATTAAAAAACTAAAGTTGAAAATAACGTTATAGATTGCGAGCGACGGACATTTCATCCAATTTGAACTCTAAATATCGTGTTGCAGAGTTGATTTTAGAAATACTTATTTTAAGGACCGTTTAACGAATGAACGGTTTACGTTGCAAGTTGACATTTGTAGTAAGTTAACTCGTTGATGAATTTAACTAATTGATTAACCAGTTGACAAACGCAAATCAACGTTAACGTTTCGTTAACGGAAAAACCGTCAACGACCCATCACTAATAGTTTTAAGTAGCCCATTTAACAAAAATGCAATTTTACAAGTAAAGACATAATAGATTCGGTCGTTATTGGCTCGACGCGGCGGCGGCACCAAACCATACATGACAAATCAACTCACAAATCCCAAGATATCTTCATTTCACACGCTATTTTTATTGAGCAATAAACACAACAATACCAGAAGCCAGAACCAAAATAAAGAGTTGAGCTATCCGAAATATAAGTTGTGCCCGCGGCGGCGACCATAAAATGGCGTCATTATAAGGCTTGTTACGATACTGTCATCTTCTTTACAATCTCTAATGACAACCCTTACGCTACACCGTTTTCTCAGAAGTTGACAGCATGAGATCGTGTTATAAAACGATAAAACTTGCTTAATTGTCGTCGTAAAATCGGGAAGGATATTTATTGCACTAAAGCCTTAAGCCTCACCACTTCTATATCCCACAACACAGAGTACACAATCGCTAGTTTTGTTTTAGGTTGAGAAAGCTTAGACGAACTCGTTAGTGTGACGGCTCTCAGTGAGGAGTGTGATGGAAGATCAGGGGTTAACCGAGTATTTAATTGATATTGGTTTGTTATAGATCGCGTTATTGTCGGCTATCTGCTACTGGCGGTGATTGGGAAGCGGGGTTTATAGGAAAAGCTAGGAAATGGTTGGTAAATCTAGTGTGGTAAGTGAGAGTTGGGTTGGCTTACTTGCGAGTTTATGTCAATTAATCCTGAGATGTCTGACTGAGATATTTGTGAAGATAGATGTGGGTTTTTGAATGGTTTTATCTAGATATATCTATGTATCTGAAAAAATATGTGAACAATATAACTATTCCCAATTAATTGGCAGCAGATGTGATTACAAAGTTTTTGTCCTATAGTACAAGAACTTTTTGAACATAGCTTTTTTTGGATGTTAAATTATGAAATGACTTCTTCCACTATGGGTGGAGAGGAAGGGAGTGTCATACTCTTACTGCCTGAAACCCACCCGTATTCCTCCTAATGCCTTTTGCGTCCCAGGGCCACTCCTTTGAACAAATTCCTGCCTGCAATAAAATAGCGGGGCCTGCAATATTACTAGATGAAACATAGGTACGCAAAAGTCATATCAGCTATTTTGATGGTATTTTGGTATGACCCTATTTAACAACCTTTCGTGCAGTTGACAGTCTTCATTTAACTAATTAATATACCATTTCCAAGTTCTTCCCGTCCAAAATACGAAATTTAAACACTTGGACTCATTGGCTATTCCTGTCATATGGCCATTAAAAGAGCGACCTACAGCTGCAAGCGTTGAAAAAAATATTATTGGGTCGTTCTTCTTTTTTTACCGACACTGGTCGGTCTCTCATCTCACTTTGTGTTGTATTAGAGTATGAATTATTATGTTTTTACTCTTTGAATTTACATCCTCATCGCTTTATATATTTTCTCTAGCTATTATTTTATTTGCGTGCGTTAATTTTTCGTTAAATACCGTGACAGAGTAGTAATTCATAATGATGTCCTACTCAAAAAGGACCACTCTGTCACTTTGTTTTTTCGACAATCACCATAAAATAAACAACATTATGGGCATGAAAACAAAGATTAAAATAATCCAAATGAAAATTACATGCACCTGAAAAAAAAATCTAACACTGAAATCAAAATATTGTCACTTGAAAAACTCGAAAAACTGAGAAATACCAATTCATTGTCGATAAAAAAGAAGAACGACCCTATTACGATAGCCGTCCGACAACAAGCAGGCTCGCTGCGACAACGGTGCGTTGTATAAAGAGATGTCAGCATAGAAGACACGGTTCGCTAGAGGTGTCTCCCAGGGTTGCTGAATTTGTCGAAAGTGTCACTGCGACCCTGGAACGCAAAGGGCATTAGGAGAAACACAGATGGGTTTAAGGGAGTAAGAGTCTGAATCCCCCTGCTGCTCTGCCCAGAGTGGAAAAAGTGATTTGATCACTTCCAAGCCATAAAAAAATAACGTATAGGTGGCAGCAAAGAAGCGTCAACTTTTAACATAAAATTTTTGAATCTGGAATCCTAGATGACAATCTACGCTATGCACGTTGCCTATAAAGAAGTATCATTGCTCATTATCCGCTCCTTTCATACCCTCACAATTTGTTCACATGAACTCTAAGGGACCACACACACTGCGCTAATAAACGCAGCGTTTTACGATGATGATAATAAAGGCTGTTTACAGTGGTCGGCGCATGATGCGTTGTCAACCACGGGGGTTGCTGCGTTGTTTGGACAAACGGTTATGGTATGGCATCTGTTGAGTCGTGTGTTGGGGCTTTTACTTGGGTGGCTAAGGATATAAAACGTGACTTCTGCTAGGGAGTATTAAATACGTGAAGTGGCGCTTTTGAAACAGTTTTTGTTGTGAATGAAGCTCTGAGATTACTTCAGCTTTTTCCTAACCTTTTACCTACCATGTTGGAGTCACCAGTCTTACTGGATGCAACTGAATACTTGGAAGGACTGCCTAACTGACATTCACAACGGAGTAACTGGGTCACATTAACAAGATGTCCGTTTGCAAGACTTGTGCCAGAATTCTTAGCTACTGTCACCCGTAACGACTATCAATGATCTACAGAATCTTGACGTAATTTCCGAGGCACGGAAGAATCTCGGTATGTTTCGATTGACAACAAATCGTTGACCTGATTGTCACTTCGCCAACAATCCAGGGACTTTCGGATATTCGTTTTTAACCCATCTCGTTGTAACTTTTGAACTGATTTGTTTGAAACTGGAGACACAGATAGACTATGTCCTGGAATAGAACGTAAGGTACTTTTCAGCTCAGGAATTTGTTTCCTTTTTTTTTAAATTCCAAACTGGCTCATACACTGGCACTGGCTGGCTGATAATTTTTGTCTTGTCTTAATATCAGAGTTGAGGCGTATTATCCAAGCCCAGCCGTGGAATTATTTTATAATTTCTTAAGAGAAAAGAGGAGCTGTGACTTAATTATAGCAGACCAACTCGGAAAACACGTTAAGCCGTTGGTCTCGGCTGCCATTTGGAGATATTCGGCAGTCGTTACAGATTGTCAGAAGCAAAATCAAAGAAGATGAAAAATTTGACACCAGTCTTGCCAAGACGTACCATGTTATCCAGTTAAGGGGTTGTGGAGGTCTGGTAGGCAGTCGTTCCACGTAGAATACTGGTGTTCAGTTGAATCCAGTTTACTGGGAGACGACCCCGATATGGTTGGGTTTGGTTGCTTGGGTTAATGATTTTTTCTTAAGAAACCGACGTCATATGCCTCAGTTAGTTTACAATTCATCAACCCAGGTTACATAGGTATTTAGGCAGGGTTGCAGAATTTGTTCAAAAAGCCACCGCTCCCCTGGAACGCAAAGGGATTTAGGAGGAATATGGGTGGGTTTTAGTTAGTAAGAGTCTGACACTCCCTTCCGCTCCACATAGAGCGGAAGAAGTCATTTAATGATTTCGTATTCATAAAAAAGATTACATAGGTCTTTCTATTCTATCTTTGCTACTTACCTAATATTATAAACTAGCTTCTGTCCGCAACTTCGTCCCCGTGGAATCCCCAATACTTCTTGGAAAGACTGATGTCAGATAATCTGTAACGGCTACAATAGATATACAAATGATAGCAGGAACCTACGGCTTAACAGGAGTCTCGGTATATATATATGGTCACCCATGTACCGATCCACCTAGGCAAGCATTGCTTAACCTTGAAAATCGACCCGCTCGGCTGTTATTATTCACTAGCTGCTGCTCGCGACTTCGTCCCCGTGGAATCCCCGATTTTAAAACATTCTTTATCGCTGCTCCGCTCCTATTGGCTTAAGCGTGATGATATATAGCCTAAAGCCTTTCTCGATAAATGGTCTATTCAACCCAAAAATAATTTTTCAATTCGAACCAGTAGTTCCTGAGATTAGCGCGTTCAAACAAACAAACAAACAAACTCTTCAGCTTTATAATATTAGTATAGATGTGAGTCTGTATAATTTACATGTGTAATAATAAAAAACGCGGTAAGTGAAAGTATTTTTTTTTACTGTGAAATGTATTTGTTCTTGACTCTAGTCTAGGTCACAGATGACAAAGACCAAGTCGACGTTGGAATGAGCTTACCCAGAATAAACCTGTTCACTCTAACTTTGAAGAGATTAGGGTTGAATGCGTTGGGAAACACAGACGCGGGCAGAAACTTCCATTCCTTTGCTGTGCGCATTATAAAATACGATTGAAAACGCTTGGTGCGAATTGGTGGAATAGCTACAAGGTAGGGATGGTAACCTACAATCCGTCTAGATGTCCTATGGTAGAAGGGGACCGATGGGATGAGGACGTGGATTTCATGGGCACACTCGCCGAAGTACAAGCAGTAGAAGTAAGTAGTACATAGGTAGGTTATTACATACACCTCGATCGCTCTTAATATAGCCGGGAAGATCAGCCCGTACTTACAATCGTCTATTATTTTATAGCCTACAATACATAATATGCACAACAAATCAAAGCACATACATTATGCAAGGTATTGTCTTTTTTTAACGTCACAGCACAACATATTAACAAATGACAGCGTCGTACAGTCGTAAAACTATTACGTTCACCACCTTGAACCGCCGTCGCCATGTGTGAACTAGCCATTAGCACCCACTTATTAGTTTGCAGTCCTCTCAGGTTTTATGTTAGATGATGGAATATTACGAGTTATGGTTGTTGTAAAAGGTTTAAGTGACAATATTGTTGCTGGTCGAAGGAAATGGTTTTTTTACGGCGTCAAGGTAGAATATTCAATATTTCATGGTGAGTTTGAATTTCCCATTAAAGGTTTAAAAACGTAGGGCTATAATCATCCGTCTGGAATTATCCGGGCTTGTTCCAATTTAGAGGACGTCCGATTCCGGAAAGGATTTTCAAGTTGTTAAACATTTCGTTTTATAGTTGTCTTACTATAATTCAATTTAATTGAACGGTAAGCAAACAATTAAAACAAATTTAAAAACGAATTCGTAATCGTAAGTTGCATACAAGCTTGCTCCAGGCGGCACCTCAAAAGGACTTTCAGAATTCGGAATTCGGAATTTCAGTACCTATAGTAGTCGGGGCCCCCTAGGGCCAGTTCCTGCCAGGGTTGCGGAATTTGTTCGAAAGAGTCACCGCGGCCCTGGAACGCAAAGGACATCAAGAGGAACACGGATGGGTTTTAGTCAGTAAGAGTCAGTGGCACTCCTTTCCGCTTCGCCCAAGAAGTCATATAACGATGTCACATCCATAAAAAAGTCGCATACAAGCTTACTAAATCGAACTTAATTACTACAGAATGGCGCCATCCACTAAAAAAGAAGCTTACACTGTCCTAAATGTGATTGTTAGCTCCCACGTCGGCCTTCGGAGCTTCTTTGCAGAGCATGTAATTAGAGCATTTAAATACATCGTGTGCTATCAAGTACCTACAAACGCTACGTCGTTTAGCTGCACGCTACCACATCGATTGTTAGCCTATGTAAGGCTGAACAAGAAAGTATGTTCAGTCAGGGGTGCATTAAAAAGGACAGGAGTGGCGATGGGGACTTTTACTAGTACTCTCCAATGTATCTGGAACTGTAAGTCTTGCTTACAACCGTGATGAATGTACTTACTAGTAAGCGATTGAAATCCGTTACATGAGGGTTAGGATCTTTCCTGTGGCCGTACTACGAAGTGCCAATGCTATCATGATTCAGTGTGAGTGAAAGGAATGGTGCTATTCGTCTTGTGTAACTCCGTCTCTCTCTGACACTGGAATCATGATGGATTTAAGACGTCATAGTAGAGCAGCAGCAGGCAGTAGTTACCTATAACTATTTTTTTTTACCCACAAAGGCAGGCAGTCCTGTTATTTTTCAGAATTTTACTAACATATTATTATGTATTGCTAGTCGAGAGGTCGTTTTGCATTCCTTTTATTTTTTCTATCTCTCTAGTGCAAATGATCCTGCACTACTGGGATCAATTGTCGCAATTTTCAGCTTATCGCAGTCCCGATAAAGTCGATTTTTATGTCAATTTTTACTTTATAGTTAATAAGCGACCCGCCCCGGCTTCGCACGGGTGCAATGTTGACACTAAATCTCTACTATATTATGCTTGTATACATATAAACCTTCCTCTTAAATCAATCTATTATCATATAATCTATCTATTAAAAGAAACCGCATCAAAATCCGTTGCGTGGCTTTAAAGATCTAAGCATATGTACCTACATAGGAACAGATAGCGGGAAGCGACTTTGTTTTATACTATGTAGTGATGATAGGCAGCCATGTTAACAAAATTGATCACCAACTAAAGTATTTCGAGGTGGTTCCTTTCTAGTTTGGTGAAGATCTGATGAAGAACGGAAATAGGAAACGGAACTCTTCAATATATTATAGCAGATACAACGGAAGTCGTGTTTTTGGTTGTTTCTTCGTGTTTTGAATACCGACTTCCGAAACTAAAGTTATTTAAAATTTTTGTTTTTTTTTGTGTTCCGAAGTCGGTTGTATTTTATAAATAAAAAATGCATGCATATTATTGCCTATTACCGCTTTCATATTATTTCCTATTATCGCTGAATAATATCGGTCACTTTTTTGAGCGCCAGGACAACATGAAAAAAAGCTAAAAGTCAGGAATGATTAGAACTCCAATTGTTTTGAGCCAGTCTCAAACGCAAACCATTCCAAGTTTAAAAACACAAAGGCCCAGACACTTGAACTGACTTCGCAACCACCAATCCGCACATGATTAATGTATCGTGGTCCGTTCATTTGTCTTCTGTTACAGACCTTAATTGTGTGTGATTATCGCGAAGGCTCTGCCGAGGTCACTATCGCAATATGTACTTGATTTAAATAAAAATATTCTATTCTTCATTCCCTTGTTAATAAAATGAATGGGAGGCCTTAGTCTATTGTGCGGTCTTCAATTGAATTGGTTAAAAATTATTTTATTTTAATCGTTAGGTAAGAGGTTGACATTGAAGTTACCGAGTATTTTTGTTTTAGAACTGATGAATGGCGAATCATTCATAATAATTGTGAACAACTTGAGTTACTGTAAAAGGTCTGCTTGTAAAAGTTTTACAAGTAGATCTAATAAATCTCAATTTGTCTATTCTCAGTAGATGTCTATCCTTTTCTTTAAAAATGGAAAATCATCAAATGAATTCTTCCACTCTGGGCAGAGCAGAAGGGAGCGTCAGACTCTTACTGACTAAAACCCATCCGTGTTCCTCCTAATGCCCTTTGCGTTCCAGGCCCGCGGTGACTTTTTCGAACCAATTCCACAACCTTGGCAAAGTCACAGAATAATTTTCCCATTTATAATATTATAGCAGATATAATGATGAGTAGGTACTTATGATAGATAATCAATCTCAACAGAAAACTCCAAACTTGACCAAATAGATTGACGATCACATATATTATGCAGGTACTTACTACATCAACTCATATTGTCACCGTCACTCAAGAAGACACTCAAGAGCCTTTGACCATTGACCATTTCCCGCTTTTAACAATGATATGATCACACTCAGGCACTCTTGAAGCGGTGTCACCCGTCAACGGCGTGTAAAGCCCCTCCCACACAGACCGACAAGCCGTTGACTCACGCAGTGTCGCAAGCGTGTCGCTGCGTTGGTGCGTTGTGGGTGGTCGTCTGATAAGCATCTAATTAAAATCTACTTTTGTCGCGGAGAGAGTTGAGGTTTCCGTGTTGTCGGGATTTCTTATCTTTTAATAATGTTTTTACTTACATAACTATGTTTTGTTATGAAGTACCTACCTATGTCTGTATGATAGATAAGATACATATGTATATTTAAATTTAGTTATCTAGGTAAGTACATGAAAACCCACTTATGTATAATGTATAAATACATACCTAATGTATATCGTTTCTATGTTTTATTATATAGAAAACATAAAAACAGTTACCATATTTTACTCCTACTACTGACTACCGGTCAAATTTTGGCATTAAAAAAACTTTTTACAAAAAATAAAACCGACTTCTAAACAAAAAAACAAAAAAGTATAAAATAACTTTAATTTCGGAACTCGGTGCTTTTGGTTGCTTTTTTGTTGTTGAACACACCGACTTCGTCGACGTGTAAAAAAAAACGTACTGCTCCTTTGCAGAGTAAACTAAGAGGTCGTCAATGTAGACAATGTAGATATTTTTTTTTAGATTTTTGTTGATTTTTCGAAAACCGCTTGGTTGATTTCGATAAAATTTTCATGGGACTATTTGGGAAGTATACCCTTTCCAACGACCAAATTTTCAACCGATTTGAAAAGAATTTTTCAAATCGGTTGACAAGCGACGGAGTTATGCGCGAACAAACAATAAAAAATAAAATAAAAAAAAAACACAAACATCCGAATTGAGAACCTCCTCCTTTTTTAGAAGTCGGTTAAAAATAGGGTTTGACATGAGCTATACCACAAATGCTAAAATCAGAACCGGCCCTAAGTAGACTGAACTCAAAACTAAAATCAATCCCCTAGACAGCAGCAGTCGTAAAACAAACAGCATTGATCCGACGATTGTTTTCTCTCGATCGGCAACTAAAAACAACACACACCGAAGTCTTATAATCGCAAATCCGTGCGCACCCTAAGGTATTATAGTGCTCAAGTGTCCTCCACACCATAACGGTTCAGTCGTTCGTGTGTTTAACGCCTTAAAGCGACAACGACAATATCTATTTTCGATCAGCATTTGTTTATATTATAAACAACGAAGTCATCAAGATACCAAGATCACTTTGCTACCACTTGGAACCCTGGCCAAACTTATTTTCAACAAGGTAAGGTTGAAATCCAAATGGTTTGTGGTTCAATGATGGCTGATGATAAGTTGGCAACAGTTGTGATGACATGAATGTTATGAATAGAGGTCAAAGACTCGCGCCAAGAGTCGATGATGTGAGAAAATAGTTTTGTGAATTTTATGTGTTTTGGGATACTGATTTAAAACGAGATGTTGTATCTGATGCTGAATTTTTTTTTTTTTATCGATAATAGAGTAGGTTTCATTTCGCATCCCAGACATTCTTCTTCTTCGCTTAGTTTCTTACTGTTGGCGATCGCGACCACATACAACGCGTTTAGTTTGAATAAATATTAATTCAAACTAGACTGAGAGTCAGCACTTTTTGAACGTTAAATTTTACATAAAGTCAGTTCCCCAAAACGCCCACCCGTCACCACTTCTTTGTTCTTCTCTTTGGACTTCTTCTTCCCAGCTAAAACATATCTTCAGTGTTTTAGCTGAGAAGAAGAAGTGGCGCAACAAACGCCTCAGCGACACATCTGTCTGTTGCGTTTTAAGAACTTGGATTTATACAATAGTACCTATGCAACGTCCAACATAGAAATCATAAACCAATTCACTATAACATATTGTTAAGAATAGATTAGCTTTCTTCGACTAGTAGTTTCGACTGTGCGTTGTTTGCCAACCAGTCACTCAGTATTCGAAGAGTTTTATATGTATTGATTAATGTAATCTTAGTTCCATGTTACAGGAGGCGAGTCTGTTGTTACCACTGCTCGCAAAACGGTGAAGCAAAACATCGTGAGGAAACCGGCATGTCCTCCATGTGACATTCACCAACCCGCACTGGGTCCGCATGGTGGATTACGGCCCATTTCCTCCCCTAGAGAGGAGGCCTGTGTCCCAGGAGTGGGAACGTTAAAAGGCTGATTATGCTTAGGCTGTTGTTACAATCGATACCAAATCCAGACTCATCCAGACTCATCCAGACTCTTAGTTACTGAGAATTTCAGATGGAAAAAGTTCAATAAAAACTTGCTGTAATTGAATTGAATCCAGATTTTTGCTCAGCAGTAGCACTTACGACCACTGTAGCAACAAGATAGTCTTCACAAAGACATAAAAAACCAACCCCATTAGTATTTTACTCTGTTTTTTAATTTAACCTAATTAAAAACAATTCCAATTTCAAGCTCCATTAATATTACTCCTTTATAAATTAAGACGTAATTACACGTCCTGGTTACGGTAACCATAAATTTTAACTAATCACAACACATACTTAAGGTGACATAGAGCCTGCACGGCCGACTTCCGGCCAAGTTGTCCGGACCGGAAGTGGTCGGCCGCCGGAAGTTGTATACAAAGTGCGAGCCTTCGCGTGCTACGGAATCGGGCGGAAAATTCGGTGGAGAATATTTATGGGTCTGTGTAACATGATATTTTGATATGATGGAAAAATCGTAGGTTTGATTTTGAAGTATTTTTTCATGCAATTTGTTTTGGAGTTCTAGTTCTTTCTGACATTTATATTTTCATGAGAAAATTCATCAAAAGAGTTGCATAAAAAACCGTAATACCTACCGAAATCGAAAGGTTTCGTGAGGTATTACGGATGGAATTTGTTCGAAAGAGTCACCGCGGCCTGGCCGCCACCTGGAACGCAAAGGGCACAAGAAGGATCACGGGTGGGTTTTAGTCAGTAAGAGTCTGACACGAGCTTCCACTCCGCCCAGAGCGGGGGAACCATTTGATGATTTCCCATAAAAAAAGGTATTACGGATTTATTACTTAAAAAAAAAACTGTTTCTATTAACATATTAAAACGCTTTGATGACGCATTGCATTATTATTTAATTCACCATTATGCACACTAGCGGTACATAGGCAGACTTATGCAACATGATATTATGTAACAGAAAACCTACATATAAGTATATTAAACTAGCATCGCCCCACGGTTTTACCCGCGTAGTTCCCATTTCCGTGGGAATATGGGGATATAATAAAGCCTATGTTCACCGGAGATAGTGTAGCTTCCCAACAGTGAAAGAATTTTTCAAATCGGTCAAGTAGTTTCTGAGCTTTTTTCAAGGCAAACAAACAATAAAACAATCAATTCTTTCCTCTTTATAATATTAGTGTAGATAAATACATAATATATATTTTTTTATCAAACAGATTCATATGATGTTAATAATACACACTACTAAAAAACTATGTTAGCCACAGACACAATATAAAAACAAATTTTAAATCATATATGTATTTGTTGCGTTCACCTGCCGCACCGCGCACATGTACATTTGTATGTATCCAAAAAGACTTCACTGCAGATATACCTAGTACATTTTATAATCATTGCATCCGACCCTAGAAAATTTACTCATCACCTTTTTTCAACGGACTCGGGAGTATTAAACAGCCAACTTTGTCTTCAAATAAATTAAAAAAAAAAATACCAGCTATAAAATCCAATAACACTGCCCACCTCCTATAAAGACTGCGACACACTCATGACCGCCACATTCTTAAAGCATCATATATTATCTTACATCGCACAATATCCCGACACTGCGATTATTATACGCGTTTAACTGGGCGGGTAGATTACTATCGCTGCCGTGAAACGGTCTGCGATTGTCGCTGTCTTGAGTCGCAAACGGATAGGGTGGATTGTATGACTTAGCTAGTTTAAAATAATAATAGTCAGATTTTTCAGAGATTGGTAAAACATTTATTTCGTAAATTAGGAAGAGAGAAAACAAAACTTTCACACTTTTAAAAGTTTGCATAGTTCTAATATCTAAGATAAAGTCAATTCATTTATTTCAACTACATAAACTCCATAGTTACTGTTTTCAAATATAAGTTATATAATATTTTGCAAACATTAGTCAATTGATTATTTGTGAGGACGATGCGACCAAAATAGCACTATTATACTAGGTACTAATAGGTACAACAAAATAATATCAGTAGAGATAAAAGTAATCATTGATTTATAAATAAACAACAATTGATGTATTAAATTCAATACAAAAAAACAGTAACTAAATAATGAACTTCTTATTATAATTTAAGCAAGGTATTATCTCAATTAGGTATCTAATTAATTGACTCCAAATGTCTATATACATAATGGATCGCCTGATAAGAATACAAAGTACTCCTACCTGTGCCATAAAAAATGAATATCCCTGTGATAAGCATTAGATACTTAAAACATAGATACTAAAAATCAAACCAGTCTAAAGTTTAAAATATTTCCAGTAAAAATGTTCAAACTCAGTTACTTAATGTTAATTGATTCCGTACGGAAAAACTCAAACTGCATTTTCCGGTAAAAAAAACATTTTCAGGAAAGCAAAGCGACGTCTGGATTTCATAAATTCATGCGCGTTTACCTGGGTGGTTAGATTACTATCAGCACCATGAAACGGACTGCGATTGTCGCTGCGATTTTAATATACGATCGCGTGTCGCTAAGTATCGCAGTGTGTTCGCCGCCTTATTTGATCAATTGCTGGATTCCATTTTGTTTTTTGGTATTTGAATAAGTGGTGAGTACCACTTAGGTTATTAGGCTGATAAAGTGTACAGGTAAAAATGGAACTAAGAGTTTTATAGGCTAGTGGTATCTGCGGAATTTGTTCTAAAGAATCACCAACACAGAACACGAATGTCAAATGGGTTTTAGTAGGTAAGTAAGAGTCTGATACTCCTTCCGCTCCACCCAGAGTGGAAGAAGTCATTTGATGATTTCCAATCTATAAAAAGAAAAAAATATGTATATCCTTTAGGTATTTAAAAATATATAGCACATTGTACATGGCATCTAGCCTAAACTAATGAGTCAGCGATCATTTTTGTAGTGCATATTTTAGTAGGTATATAACTTATTTGTAACCAAAAAAATATTTTTTAAGTTTTGTAATATCATTGTAAGCATAGGTATATGAAGAATGATATACCTCCACAGTAATTAAAGGTTTCAATGGTTACCATAGGAACTCTTTCATCACTTACTTTTTTACTTAAAACAGACATAGGATGGCTGAAAAAAATATGATGTAAACTAATAAAAATATATTCTCAATAAAATTTAAAAAAAGGATATTATTAACAAGTACCTACTGTACATTGGCCTCGTCGTTGTAGTACCTATATAAAGCCGTAAAGTAACCACAGATGTAAATATCCTCCTACCAATCTGTAAAGAAATTGTCACCAATCCTCACTTAGGTACAAAGTCCCTACCATTATCTCCACATGCGACACCAAACGTTATAACCAAAAAAAGGAAAAAACAAAAGAACGTGTTTCACTCCATTTTACCGCAAAACAACTTCGCCAATCATTTCATCTTTCAGCCATTTCCGACGTCAATTTACTTAGTCTACACATTTGTTCTACTAATAGCGGCAAAATGTTTTGTGAGACACTTACAATATACTTACAGCATATGGTGGGCGACCAACGTTGTGGATTCGTCTTTATTTATCCAAACAAATGGGTGCCACATGTCGCCTTTAACAGTGACAAGGCCTTACAAGACCAGTACACTTTGACCTATGCATTCTAAACAAAATACCCTTAAAACATCTCATTTTGTTATCGGTGAGAGAGCGGTAGGAGGTCATATAAAAATAGGTGCTATAAGAATAATGTCTGTGACACAATAAACTTGCGATATTTATTTATTTACTGTAATTATACATAGCCAGATGTGTGAAGTAGCAGTGCGGTGGGTTTGTGGGTATTTGTGGCTTTTTTTTGTAATTTTGAACGTTTTGGTATTAATAAGAATATGGGGAGTTGTGATGATATTTAAATTACTTGTGTAAGTACTAGGTAGGTCCTTTATGTTCTAATAAAAAAAACTGCATTCTGTTTAGACAATCCGCTCTTGTGGGGGAAATCTTTTCAATCAATCAATCAATTTATTTGTGAAACATACATAGGTTTTCTTGGTAGGAGCATTTTAAATACAGCCCTAACTATTCTAAAGTTAAATAACATTTTATTTACCACTTTTGATAACGATTCCCAGTGAATGGAAACTTAGATCTCAGCTTTCGCTAATACACATAACAAAATAATATTAATAAACATTTATTTCAGACTGTAGGGCCATAATTTTGTTAGTCTTTTGGTGTTAGTAACAATGGTGCTTAAATAAGTAGGTTAGTATTGTGAAGTTTGTTTATTTATTGAATTATGTTGACCTAAGATTGTCCCCACCCAGTGTCGCTGAAAGGGACAGTCCGGTCTAGTAGCTATCATTTTTGCAGCTATTCTGGCAGCTAAACGATGTAACTTCCACATTAACAAATAAACCTAGTTCTCGTTATAAGTCGTGATTCTTCTTTTCATCACTGCATGAAAACCAGTCTCCGTGCATTTGTGATCGTGATAATTATATCTCTTAAAAAATAAAAATCTGAATACCTCTCATACCTACTTAAACAGCGATGAAATTTATGTCAGAATATCATCTCAGTTACAATTAATCTCAAGTAGTGTGTTGTATAAGGATTTTATTAAAGTTTTGTTATTTTGTGATTGCGATGAGAATCGCATACTTTATTTATCAACTTACATCTACCACTACAGCTAACCAATGCGGTAAATGCGCCTTAACCTAACATCATACTTCTTAACATTTAAGTAGGTACAATCTTACCGTTCATACTAGTACCTACCTATCTAAAATTCTCACGTGAGACCATAAGTACTTATTGTTTTACCGATTGACACTGGCGAGCTGTTAACAAATCTCACTGATCTAAACTTGTTCATCACGAACTTATAATTAAATAGACCATGTCGACATCGCTGTGTTGCTACACGGAAAATTGATTCTGATTTTGATGGACATTGGATAATCTGTGGGAGACTTTTTTTGTGAGATCCTATACTTAGGAGCGACTACTTGAAACGTATTTTGTAATTTACTAATTTCGCTTTTGTTAATTTTTGGTTATTATATTATGGTTCAAACAGTTGGATAGTAATGACAAGAATAATACCGCTGGTCTAGCCATGATACCTGATCCTGTTCGAGATGATAAGAAGTACTACTGATAAAACATTGGAGTACGTGTACTATGTATTTATATCCAAAAAAACAAAACACCAAAGCTTTTATCTAAAATGGAATCGAAATCTAATAAACAGATATCTTTTTAATTTTTTTATTGTCAGATGGATTTGTTCTTGACTCTAGTCTAGGTCGCAGGTGACAGAGACAAAGTCTACGATAGAATGAGCTTACTCAGAAGAAGCCTTTTCGCTCTAACTTTGAAGAGATCAGGGTTGAATGCGTTCGGAAACACAGACGCAGGCAGAGAGTTTCACTCCTTTGCTGTGCGCATTACAAAAGACGATTGAAAACTTTAACTGCTGAGATTATTTTAAATAGAGCGTCAGTACATGTTGTATTTTTGTAATAATTGTAACTTAATGGCCAAATCGATGGTAGAGTCAAATTTTTCCAACGCGATGTAGGAAATGAAATGGGAATCTTGAATCTTCATTCTAGCAACCCCACGAACCAGTCCGACAACGCTAATGATAGAACATCATGTCCCTCTAAGTGCCGGTAATGTGTGTACAAACACTGCCCAGTTTCGGATCTTACGACAGTCCCACGGAAATACATGTTTGGACATGTTTAGAGCTTGCTAACTATATTGGTATTTGTAACGAATCATATATGTTTGGGAAATTCATGTTTGAAGTTTATTAGATCGATTTCTGTGTGAAGTTGAAGCACGGGATTATCGGTTTCCGTTCTTACTGCGTTGAGCACGCATTCGATAAGAGTATGCAATGCCAGCATGGACAGATGACATTGTTGCCTTCAAACTGGATGAGGCTAGTGCAGGAACGTACGGGGATTGCCTATGCTAGCAGTGGGGGAAATCGGGAACTGAATAATGATGATGAGGACAAAAGGTCGACTATTTTATATGAACTTACACATTTACTAGCTGACCCGTGCAACTTTGTCTGTGTTACATAAGAGAGAGAGAAAAATAACCCCGTTTTTGCAACATTTTTCATTGATGCTTCGCTCCTATTGGCCGTAGCGTCATGCTATGTTGCCTATTGCGTTTCTCAATAAATGGGCTATACCTAACACTTAATTTTTTTTTTCAAATCGAACCAGTCGTTCTTGAGATTAGCGCGTTCAACCAAACAAACTCTTCAGCTTTACAATATATGTACATATGTATAGATATTGATATGGTCCCCTGTGTGTGGCTAATTCCTCCATGGAAGTCACTCATCTAAGTACGAGTACCTATATACACTTAGGAAATAACTTTTACATTCAATGTTCTCTCTGAATACCAATCCAAACAGAAAATTTTATCAGCCAAAACAAAAATTATGTAACCAAAAATCCCTTACAAAAAATATCACCACAAGTATATCATTACACGGTATTTTTAACGTATTTACAAAATATGATTTAAGTGGGGCCTTTGCTTATCACACACCATCGACAAAATTACTGCAATCAACACGTTTTTCATGTCAACAAGTAAAAAAAAAAAACAAATGACATCGGTTTATCGAAGTCTGTCATCTTCACGGGTAATTGCCGTCAAGGGGTAATACGGAATATCGTACGGGGGTAATAGCGTTTTACTAGGGTAACGTTGGTTGTAACTGATAAGGGGTGGGAACTAGGATTGGGTAATTATTTAAGTTGGATTGGGAGTTGTTTTGACTGATTTTAATTGAGGTGCGTTTAATCTTGATTGATCCGTTTAAATATCAAAATCGCTTGAGGATTTTGTTTAGGAATGTCATTTGACTCTATAGAACTGGTTTGTTTTTCATAGGCTTGGAACAGACAGGTGTGCATCGATGTTGAATTGTCGCGTTGCATCTGTCTAGGGGACAAACCTCTTTAACATGACTAGCACTAGCAAAATATATGACACATGAAGGAGTACATAAGTTTCACGAGTCTTTTCCATATACGACCTAAGGTCAGCAGTGCCTAAGTGTTATGATCTAATATTAATCTATCTTCAATTACTTAAGCTCTATAAACCAACCATATCACTCTCAACAATTTCCTACAACCCCATTATCAAGCAACATTAAAATTTCACCCTACGTTACAACCCTTATAGAACCGTAATCACCTCTGACCTACTAGTTGACGAAATTGAGTGCCAAGCCTAATCTAAACGACGATCGACACAGTGTCGGCTTTATGGCGAATGAAACTGTTTTACCGTGTAATGTTGTACATAAAGATCTGTAATCGCGCGCGTTTTCCAACTAGGCGACACGCTAGGTGGTGATAGTGATGTGATTAACACTTAAAGTAATGTAAAGTACTGTTTACACTACTTATGTCGAGTTTTATAAAATTATGAATTAAGTGTCACAGTTATATTATTTCCAGTGCTGGGTTAGAACGAACGAAAATTAAAAATAAATCGATGAAGACACTTAAACAGAACAAGTGTCTACCTATCTATTTAAAGGTACATTAATGTATAATAAAACAGTAGGAACCGTAGTGTCTGTACATTATACAAATTTACCATTTTTGATACGACGACGATAAAACTGAAGCTTCAGAACACAAAAAAAAAAGAATATTATCTTCAATAAGCGACAAATTTAAAATTGTCGCTGTGCCTGTTTCAGTTCGGATTAAACTGTAATATATAGCATAATTGCATAAATCTAAGTTAGGTGAGCATTGTGTCCTTACAAACGGAATTGATTGCTAAATTTATTGATAAACGTAACAGAAGGATGGATCAAGTAATATAAAATTTATGACTCAACTGTTGTGCTGTATGCCGTATCTAAGTATCAAGCATTTTTTAATGATAGGATATCAACAATTGACTTCATCCTGTCTGTATCAGACTCCTAATGACTAAAACCTATCCGTGTTCTTCCAAATTTTCTTTTGCGTTCCGCGGGCCGCCGTGACACATTCGGATGATTTCCGCAACCCTAGCAGATCTATCAGCCTAATAGTTATTATTTGTAGTTTAGATTGAAGTAACAACTTGTAATAAGTTGAAAATACTGCAAGTTAATTTTCCACCAATAATTTTCAACCATATTTAAGTTTAAAGGAAGACATTAAAAAAATGGAAATTACCTATTACAATTCATAAAATAAGTATCTCAATGTACACATTAATACACGCTTACTCAGTTCTCAAACATAGCGTATACCTAATGTACACAATAATGAGTACCCACATAAAGAGATAATACATCAGTAACAACATAAAAACTGTCACCACGGTGTAATGACATCCACAGCTATTCGTATCACAATATTCCGGTCGACAGCAGTCGTCGCGTTCTCGCGCTCCTATTGGCTGGCGCGACACTTTGTCGCCCATTTGTCACCAAACGCCAACCAATCACAACCCCCGCTTCGAAAATGGAACACAAGTAAAATTGTCACTGCGATCGTCGCACATAAAAACTCTATTGTGTCCCGATATTCATTGTGTTCTTTATTTGAATTTTCAAAATGGCGATGATGCAATTTTGTATTAGGTACTTGCATTCTATTTATTGTGACTGTTTATTCAAATATGACAGCCATGTCTAATTTCAATATCGAACGCAAGTAAAAATGCGACAATACAAACAATTTTTACACTCATCACGATGTTCGGAATAACAAAAAGGACACAATTTCGCCCCAAATGAAGCGTGACTTTTAACAAAGGGCACGTATATGCAGTGTGCAGTCGCTTATAACACTGCCAATTTTAGGAGATCTTTGTTTGGAGTAGTGTAGAGTATTGCACGGGTGTTTTTACAAGGTTGGTTAGTAGCCCAGTGTGTCGATTGCCCCAGGTTGGTGGAAATAACACGGCTGTATCATTGTTATACAAAAGCGCAGCTGTTCTGTTCCCTAAGGGTAAAAAAGTGTTTTGTGTGTTTTTTTTTCGATACGGTGTGCGTAGGGCCCTTTTAGCGGTCACCGGGACATGGCCGCCTCCTGTTTGAGCGTTTGATACATTGTAAGCTTTTAATTTTTTTTTCGGAAATCTCTTTTGTTATTGATGTGTCTATGTATTAGGTTTGGAAAGCGTGTTTGTACAATTTTGATGTTATTGGGATGTGGGATTTGGCTTTGCCGAGAAAGTTGGTTAAAAAAATCAAATTAATTGGTCAGTGCTACACATAAATTATTATTATATATTGAAATGTCAACTAACACTGTTGGTAACCGGTTCTTATTCAAATGCACCGTTAACAAATGCCAATGGCTTTTAAAACCGGTCAAGTGCGAGTTCGACTCTCACACGAAGGGTTCCGTACCACATACCGAAAATATCACGTTTCTTGCATAGAAGCTCCCTTATAATAACCATTTATTTTATTCCATTTTAATTATGTGTTGTTATAGCGGCAATAGAAATAAACACTCTTTGAAAATTTCAAATATCTTATTATTACGGTTTTTAGATACAGCCGGCTGGCAGACAGACAGATGGACTGACGAACAGCGTAGACTTAGAAATAGGGTTCCTTTGATTACCCTTCGGGTCCCTAAAAATCGACCATTCAGATATTGTCCCACCAAAGTCCCGTTCCCACCCCTTTGAGCACCCAATCCGCCATCTTGGAATTAATAATAATCTTTTATTAAAGAGTTTAATAATAATCTTGAGACGGATACGGCAGATGTGTTCTTAGCCTTAGGTGGTAGTGTGTTCCGAGTTTAAATATTGCAAACAGCTCTTGAGATTTTTATATTATGAATAATGTGCGTTGATAAATTGTGCTCCGAGTGTACTTCAGTTTCGTTATAAGTGTTTTGGATTAGCAGTGTTTTGTGTTGGTGTCGTTGAATTGCTGGAATATAGATAGTATTTCAATATAAAAATCTCGTCAGAAAGTCTTAAAGGTAGGCATTTATTCGAAAAAAAATCCGTTGGGTAGCTAATACTTATGGAGACAACGAGGTGTCTGGACTAATCGAATTAAATCTGTGGAGCGCTGGAGACCATGTTAAAAAATACGCTGGAGTCTTACTAGAGATAGAAAAACAAATGAAACAATAGAAAAATTATGTAGGTTTTCTGTTGTTTCATTTGTTTTTCTATCTCCAGTATGCGATAGATCGGTTATTGGGTTCGGCCGTTAGTGACCATTTTGATCATCTGTCATTGGTGTGTAAACCAGAGCGGGGCAAGAAAAAGAGAATGTGAGAAGATCTATCGTTGACAGTCTGCTTCACTAATTTGAAGTACGCAACTATAAACCTCATTTGCGACTTTTCACCGTGAGACTTTGGGACCCGCTGAAGTTTAAATAGGTAAGACTTAGATTTTGCGATGCTATTTTTCAGTTAATTTTACTTTACTAAATAAGATTATCTACCAGCTGTACCTAAGCTAGAGAACAAACGGCTAGGTTAAAAAGGTGACTAGCTAGAAGCAAATTCTTCATAGTAATTGGTTCTAATAAATTGGACACCTATTTTGAATTCAAGGATCTTGGAGTGTTGAGCGTCATGTAAATAATTTAATTTATTATCACCAAAGTACAAATCAAAAGATAAATTAGATAATTAAAAGGCGCTTTTGATCGTCAATATATAATGTTGAAAAAGATGACTCTTGTATCCATTCGTAAAGGTGAATAATGGCCAGCTATATATTTCAAACTAAGTTGACAAATACGTAACAATTACACTAAAAACCTACCAACAAAAATAAAGAGGAACATTCATTATTTACGAAACATCCCCCAAAACGAGCGGAACGTGCGGAAACCATGGTATATTTAATACCCTTCGCGTCCCTTCAAATAGGTCACTGTATCGTCTGCCGACCCTCACTATGGCAGTGGGACACACATGTATCCTGCTCAAATATACACATATAAAACAAAATTCTGTGTCTAAAGAAAATTCAGATTTTCAGATGAGTACAATTTGTGGAAAGCTTAAGTATTGATATGAGGTGTATATTTTTACAAAGAAATACATAAATACGAATAATTGATTTTCTCTTTATCTTTTTATTCAAGTCGTGGGAATAAGATAAAGAGAAAATCAAATTTAAGCGAAGCGTTTCTCGGTCTTTCGTTTTTTTCTTATGAACCCTAACGATATTTACTGCGGTAGCCAGCTTTTCATATCGTTGTGAAATCAGTATCTTCAAAATCTACAAAAAAGCAATCCAAACTATATTTTTTTAAACTTAACAATCGTAACAGGAAATTTTTACTATAACACTTTTCTTCGCGACTGTCCAGGGCTGTCACGATGCTCTTTAGCTGATTTATGAGCCGGTCCGAGCAGCTGAAAGTTTGATGTGGGTGCGTTGACGCTGCCAACCCTACCCTCGGCCATGGCCCACGTAAGCACCCTATGTGCGTTGTATGTATGTATGTATACCTACTACAGATGTATGAACAAGCAAGTTTGGGAGGCATCTGCTGTGGAACTGTGATAACAGTTTTTAGATTTATTTTGTGTGGCCAAAGGCGATATTTTTTGATCGATCCAAAAGTGTTCCGGTTGCAATAAAACTCTGATTTGCCAAAGAGCCATTCCACATTGACAAGCCTTTAATTCTAACTCGTATATTTATTGCAACAACTAGTAGAGTCCAACAAATTGGCACAGATCGGACTAGAGGGCCCAAAGAGATAAAACCTGTGGCCTTAGTGTGAGTTTTAACGAACTCATTTGGACTAACTTTAACTTCGATTTGTTGGTACTCAAACTGATGTGCCGTCTGGTAAAAATAGCGATTTGATACAGCAAACATTTAGCTTATCGCCACTGACAGAATTTTTCTTTTACGGCTAAAGAATGAGATTAGTAAAAGGTGAAGGAAGATTTTTATCTTCCATCACCTTTTACTAATCTCATTCTTTATATTGGCATAACATAGTAAAATTAGCATACGCATAATCAGCCTTTTAATGTTCTCACTGCTGGGACACAGGCCTCCTCTCTAGGAGAGGGAATGGGCCGTAATCCACCACGCGGGCCCAGTGCGGGTTGGTGAATGTCACATGTCTTCGATTTAATGCTTCTAGGACATGCCGGTTTCCTCACGATGTTTTCCTTCACCGTTTTGAGAGCAGTAGTGATGAAATTAATTACAGAAAGTAATGCGCCTGCCAGGGTTTGAACCGGTGACTTACAATTCGTAAGTCGGGGCCGTTACCACTCGGCCACCACTGCTCCCACTCGGTCAAAAATTATTTCGATTTAATCATACGTTGAACTAAATTTACACCTCAGTCCACATAAACCAGTAATTTACAATCAAAACCTATGACCGCATCACGTACTCCATTTTTATTACCCAACTTCCAATCCCCGGCAATCACAATCACACAAGGATCTTAAAATCACAATCACAGCCCGCAGCATCACTCACAAATCTTGCCCCATCTAATTACCGAATTAAGAAATCGTGGTATAATCGTGTCTGTGAAGACAATAAAGAGATCATTAATCATTAGGTATTTGGTACAGTCGTTAATGATGATATTAGGTGTTCTGTGCGTGGTTCGTGTTTGGTGTAAGAGGAGCGCTGATGACGAAAATGGGATCGGTATTTGTGGTAAATTTGTGTTTTTATTTACTAGCTGCTGCCCGCGTGAATATCACAATCACACAAGGAAAATTACCCCAACGTGATATACTCCCGAGATAAAAATTGCCGTATGTGTCATTCCAGACTATAGGTAATCTACGCCTATGCCAAATTTTATCATGATGCGTTCAGCCGTTCTGACGTGATTGAGTAACAAACATCCATGCAACCAAAAAACATGTTTTTTTTTTTTGTTTAAAACACAACTAAGTCACTGGTGTTAGGATATTAGGTATGACTGGAGCTGTAATCAGCGCGCTATTAACAGTCAAGTTATGTATGTTACAATCGAGTTGAAGTTGGTGGTCTTTCAGATTGAGCTTCATGTTGTAATATAGCTTGCCTTTGAATAAAAAAACAAGTGGTCGTTAATATTCATTAGATTTATGCAGAAGTTTTACAATGACATATTTCATGGTATAAAAAAAATCATTATAACTTTGTGATTTCGACTACGACCCTATAATGGCTGAGATAGAATCATATTGAATAACCCTAACATTAAAATCAAATTCAGAACCTTTTTGTTTAACCCTCGGACAGCGTTAAACCCTGAATTCAATTCAGATCAAAATGTCCTCGACATCTCAGCACATTTAGATTAATTACCTGCACCTCACCCACTCATGATGGACGTCCTCCAAAAGTATTGTCTTCCAAACCATTGATTTTGAATTTCAAAAACACACTAGTTGACACTTCCCGTGACCAAAGAGCTGGCTTTTACTTAGGCCAGAGGCTAAGCATAGCCATTCAACGTGGCAATGCCACCAGTTTTGTGGTTCTAGGACATGCCGGTTTCCTCACGATGTTGTCCTTCACCGTTTTGAGAGCAGTGTTGATGAGATTAATTACGCAAAGTAATGCGCCTGCCTGGGTTTGAACCCGTGACCTACAATTCGTAAGTCGGGGCCGTTACCACTTAGCCACCACTGCTCCTATATATTTTATAGTTAGATTTAAATACGCCACAATCTTCCCTCTTACACCGAGATCATCCATCGAGATATGTAGAAGGAGCGAGGGCGGTACGATCGTGATTGTGCGCTCAAACGGTCTCTGGCGCAATTGTTCATCATTACGTTTCTTGTAAGGGCTGCGGATTGCGCGTGCACTCACCAAAAGTGTTGCCAGTCGCCAAAATTATAGGCAGCCTTGTTTACGGGTTGATGTCGAAATTGTGTGTCATCATTTGCTTTGTTTTAAGCTCGTCTAGGTGCCTTACTTGGGAGTAGTTTCGGCTTTTCAGAATCACCTTTTTTTTGGATGGGAAATCATTAAATGACTTCTTCCACTCTGGGCGGAGCGGAAGGGAGTGTCAGACTCTTACTGACTAAAACCCACCCGTGTTCCTTCTTCTGCCATTTTGCTTTAGGCACTGACCCCGTCTTCGTTGCTGACAGCTTTGAGGCACGCGTGGAACACGACGCGCTCGCGTCGTCGACCCGGGCCTAGTTGCTATTGGACAGTGAGCCACCCATAGCTCGCCATCAGCAGGCCCGCGCCTACGGTGGCAGGAAATCGCCTTGCGTTTCCCGACGCCCGGGGCGTCTGCTCCTTCGCCAGAATTATTGCTTCGCAGAAAGAGGCAACCACGTCCCATGCTTCTTCGCTCCGGACCATGGATTGAACCAGGGTTCAGAAACACCTTGACTTAAGATCCTAAGTCCCCTAGCTGGGGTTGAGTGAGTCCACAAGTGTCCTCCATCCATCGCTCCACGTCATTCCGATGCTCGTCGCTTCTACCAACACGGTGCATCACCAGATTTAACGGGGCGGCAACGCTTTTTTTCCCCCCGAGGGTTCCAGTCCATGGCCTACTCCTAAAAAGTTACTTTTTATTGTGTATTTGGCAATGATTCAATCTGCCAAGCTTTTTCCAAATATGTTAGGGTTGGCGCCCAGTTTAACAGGCAATAACACCTAAATGATTTTAAAAAAAAATTGTACGGTTGCTTAAGATCGATCAGGAATTCAGGACAGAGAAAAGAAGCTTGATCATTTATTTCGGTTTTTAATCAATCGATCTCAAAGTGGAAAACAATAATTAATAAACGGTTGTGAGAAAGATAAGTTCATCAAAAAGTCCAGTCGATTGCAATTGCAATTGATTGTTCATCGAGTTGTTCTTTCTTCATAATTTATTATTTTTTATTATTGATATGGTCGCGTTTAAACAGAGTGTCACCCGCTGGAAAACAAAAATGTGATCGACGTTGAAGCACCCTTGCCTATAGTAACCTATTTCTTTTGAATACTGGAATGACGTTCAAAACAACCTAAGACTAACCTATAAGGACTAAACATGTTTACACGAATCGATGTTAAAAAAACAGACATAAAAGAGTTCTGACACTTCAAAGACATGCCAAAACTAATTCTACAAACGAAAACTACTAAACACATCACCATAAATTACTCAATTAACTCCAACATGTAATTAACGACGAACAAAATTTTTAATAATCAATCTTTGAAACGAAAGTACTGTTAATCATAGAAAAGTATAACGCGCAAGATTATGTATAAAAAATAATGAGCACGTTCGAACAAGTGGCGCGGTCGATGCGACGGGTTTAGTGTGGCTGCTAAAACAGCGGGCAGGATATTGTTTATACCGCTATCGAGATACATGATTTAAAGCAGTTTGTCAAAATCAATTATGCTTTAATCTTTATTGACTAATACTTGTAGTCGTCTAGGAGCTCGTGGCTAAAGAATAGCAGCCACACATGTCGATCTTCAAGGTTAAGCAACGCTTGCCAAGGTAGGTCTGTGGATGGGTGACCATCTTATCATACCGAGTTTCCTCCATGCCTCGGAAAGCATGTTAAGCCGTTGGTCCCGGCTGTCATTTGTAGATCTTTGGCAGTCGTTACAGATTGTCAGAAGCCAGAATATCGGATACCAGTTTTGCCAAGAAGTACCGTGTTCCCCAGATATTGGGTTCTGGTCTATATTGGTATTCAGCTGAATCCGGTATGACTGGAAGCCGACCCCAATATAGTTGGGAAAAGGCTAGGCAGATGACTTGTAGTTGTCTAGGCTAGTATTCATATTTTAAGGAGCATTTGCATCGCTGTCAGCGTGACAGCAAACTGACGTAGGTTTGTTGCCAAAAGCTTCTTTATAAAACAAGAATAACGTTCATCAATCCTAAATGAAAGTTTCAGAAATCACACATTGCACTAGAATGAATATAATTCTATGTTTCTGTAAAAAAGCTTTGAATAGAAAAAAAATGTGTGTTGTGTTGTGTTTCTGCCTTGCAACCATCAAACATACTAAATCTCTAATTACTTAAGCTATATTATCTTCCGCCAATTTCATGGCCTCATAGACAAGTTGCGTACCCTGAAGATCGTGACAGATGTTCAGTGGCGATCGTGTGAATCTGATAGTGAACTATTACGATACGACCAGTCGTAACTACTGGTACGGTCAGCTCATCACTCGAAAATTATTTTTATTTATTTATATTTTTTATGACTTTCAATTATTTATTTTAAGTTCGTTAAATAGGTGTAATTATTAGTAGTTAGCCATTTAGTCGTGTTTGCCACAGGAAGATAACAGTTAAAAGTTATTAATTTTGTCATTTGCATTTTTTAATGATGTGATTTGATTACTCAATATGATGAGAAAACTTTTGATATTTACAGCCGCTACAGCTACAAGCAGCATGAATTAATGTGATCCTTGCACAAGTTAGCCGCAATAACATTATGAAAAGATTTTTCATGCGAATTCAAAACTTCTTGATTTTTGATACTTCATTAAAAATATATTTTATTTACCGCGATCGGGGAGGATAATAGGAAGTCTGTATATCAGTAAAACGGCAAACGTAAACCGAAGTATTGTTTTGTTTTTATTTTTTTATATTTATTGTATCACTTATTACTTACAGAATAATTAATTATTTCCACTATTAAAGTAACATTATATTTTTTGTACATTTTGCTTACCGGTAAGAAATTGAGACACTACACTATTTATATTTTTTTCGATTTACCTCAGTATTTTTGTAATATTTTTGGTGTTAAAACAATGGTTGGTCAGCCTAATAAATAAATTAAAAATAAATAACAGTTCATAAATTTGTCAAAATAAAAAAAAAACCGCCTGTATCGAAAATTATAATTTAATGACCAATACTTTCACCTGTATGATTATATTTATACATTTTCCACGGATCTGTACCATCCATCTCTTTACCTCTAACAACGTTACAAAGGCTTCGAGGTATCCCACAAAAGGTCTCGACGAACGCCAAGCTATACCTTGCTATAAAAAGCATGTCAGTCGCGACTTAATGAAACAAGTTGTGTTTTATAGCCTTAAGCTACAGCATTGTAAAAATATGGCGGTAAGGCGGAAATCACTTTATTTTGTAGCTTTTTTTTGCGAGAAAAGTTATGTTACGAACCATGCCAATGATCTGGTTGAGTTTGGCTGGAGCCTTATTGTAACATGCTCAGTTATTTTTATTTTTTTTTGGTTTGTTAATATCTTTCGTTACAAATTTTATAATCCCATTTTAGTCTGTTGACGAATTTCACAAATGCTTAAACTGAAAAATCGATTGGTTCAACATACATTAGAAAACGGTTGCTCATAAAACTAGACAAATATTATATAGCACGATTCATAAAAAAAATATAATATTATTTATTGAAGTCGTCTTGTAGCATGGTTTTACGTTCCATATTGCCTATTAAGGATTAAAGATTAAAAAAAAGCCTGAAACTGTCTCTAGTTAAAAAGATCTGTAAAATAATGTAATAATCATCATCAATTTTGTACCTATTTTTTTGTTTCCTTCTTCTTATATTTTTATTAAATGTGTGTACATAAATTGTTAAATAAATAAATGTAATACAACAAAAACTAGCGATAACATTTTTTTTCTAACCATATCGGCTTCATGCAACAAACTGCCGAATCGAAGACGTGCGTATTCGGGCGACGAAATCATAGCGTAGACTGTAGGGAACAGATTCGTGCAGCAAACGTTTTTAATTATTCCAATGTGTAACGTTTTATATACTTTCTAATCACGAACCTCCGTATAGAAATTACCTATGTTACGTGCTGATGAGCTTACAATAATGTTGAGTGCCAATTACAACCCACACAGGTACTTACACGCACCACTTAAAAGTCAAATAATATGGTGGAAATCATCTTGATTCTGAAATATTGGTATAATTGCTACAGGGAGTTCCAATGTGAAGACAAACTAATAGATTAGTATATCCTTTTATATATAAAACTAACAGCAGCTCGCGGTTCCACTCACGTAGTTCTCGTTACCGTAGAAATACGGGCATAAAATATATCCTTTGACCCTCACGAATGATGCGGTTTTATTGGTTAAAGAATTTTCAAAATCGATTCAGTAGGTCCAGAGATTACCGCTACGAGCGCATAAACTCACAATCTTTCATCATCATCATCATCAACAGCCTGTTGCAGTCCACTGCTGGACATAGGCCTCTCCAATTGCACGCACAATCTTTACCTCATTAAAATATTAGTGAAGATAGTCGAGTTCAACAAAGAAATAATTAAGAGTCGTTTTACTATTTTTGCTTTCGTTTTTTTTTTTCTTTATAACAGACCCGTTCTTTTTTTCTGAGATAAAGAGTAGCATATACACAAAGTCAATTGCAGAATTAACGTATCAAATCTTACTTTATTGCTAAAGCTTGATAGGTTTTCAGAGTAACGTACAACTGTTGCGGAATTTGTTCGAAAGAGTCACCGCGGCCCTGGAACGCAAAGGGCAAAAGAAGGATCACGGGTGGGTTTTAGTCATTATGAGTCTGACACTCCCTTCGGGAGAAGTCATTTGATGATTTCCCATCCAAAAAAAAGGGTAACTTACAACAATATTACTTCAGTTTATATAATATATCTCCTCCAATTGCCGCCCACTGCTGAACGTAAGCCTCCCCAAAGAGCGCTAACCATCCCGGACTTTAGCACAATAAGCGTAATCAGCCTTTTAATGCTCCTACCGCTGGGACACAGGCCTCCTCTCTAGGAGATGGAATGCGGCCAGTGCGGGTTGGTAAATGTCACATGTCTTCGAATTTCTGGTTCTACGACATGCCGGTTTCTTGACGATGTTTTCCTTCACCGTTTTGAGAGCCACCACACCACTGGGTGATGAAATTAATTTCACAAAGTAATGCGCCTGACTGGATTTGAACCCGCGACCCACAATTCGTAAGTCGAGGCCGTTCGAAAACCCGTTCTCATGTTTATCTCAGAGGACCAAAACAACAACCCGAAATCCCCTCCAAAATAGTGTTGCCAACCCCCGAGAACCTTTGTTTAACTGACAAAGATTCACCAAGATGAATATTGAATATTATAACCTCGGAAATATTTACGTTACCCTTCAACTGCGACGACCCCCGCTTAATTACCGGGATGATGGCGAAATATTAATGAAGTAGCTGATACGGACATGTTCAGTGTTGCCATACTTTTGGGATTTGAGCGACGGTGAACACTAAAAGCATGCGGGTTTTATAATTTGGGGAGGTTAAGAAATTGATATGTTGCTGTTTTAGGGTTGATTCAGTAATGAGTAGGTAGGTATTTGTGTTATATTGTTTAGCTAGAATCCGTTTCCGAAACAACACCAATACTGAGAAGATCAAAATAAAATAAAAAACACGCCAGTCGAGCCATTTTAAAACTCTCAACTACCACTACTAAAGAATAGTATACTGTCTATCTTTTAATATTACTGCTTTTTTCAAGGATACAGAGCTACAATATTGATTTCGCCTGAATTAGCGCGCTTCCAAAAACTTTATAATAAAAATAGAATACACTATTTTTGTTAAGTCTGCAGGAACAGACATGACATTATTCAGCACAACAACCTCCCAAAGGCTACATATAAAAATAAACCCTGCATCTAAATTTATCGTTTCCATTTACAATACTTACATAACCTGTAACATTTTGCTAAAAACGCACATAACCCTAAACTGCCGCGCTCCCAAAAAGACAACCATAATATTTCATTTACGCAAAACGAGACAACGGGCATAAAAAATCAAGCCGAACCCCAAAACACAAAGGCTTACGCGCAATTTTGTCAAAATTCACGAGCATTAATATCAATATGTAGAGCAAAAAAGGGGCCAGCAATATCCTCGGGGTCTCCCGGCTTTATTTATCAAAGCCGACCCTATATAACCCTTTCATCGCTACGCGAATTAAATTTCTTCTGCCGTCATTTCCTCTGCATTATCTCGGTTAAAATCATAATGGCGACGCGAGCGCCACAATAGCGGTGCTTGTTTAGTACCCGACTTCATTAATGTTTGCTGAAGAATTTTATTAAAATGTAACGTCGCATTTTAGGGTTAAGGGTTAAGATTTTAAATGGTGGTTGTAGATAGTATGAATGAGGTAATTTAATTTTGTTTTGAGTTTTTATATGTTAATACAGTTAGGTTTTATGATGTTTGATTTTTGGATGGAGGATAAGTTTCATACTTATATAGGTATGTGTGTATATACTTAAATACAAATTTATTTTATGGTGATTAATGTAGTAGATATTTATTAGTTTGTTGTGTATCTATGCCTGTTGAAAATATAGGCACAAGAAATTTTCGAAAATATATAAATGTCAAATAATTTGTGGAGTAGTAAAGTGAAAAATAATATACTCCATGATTAGGTATATGAACCCTATCTAATGAATTTTACAGCAGAAGATCAGATTCTTAAGGGTGTGTCAAACTCTTACTGACAAAACCCACTCGTGTTCCTCCTGATGCTCTTCGCGTTTCAGAGCCGCGGTGACTCTTTCGAACAAATTTTGCAACCCTAGCAGATGGTGATACCTACTTATATGTTTAGAAATAGTCAATGTGAACGCGGAAAATGTCAGAGCTGTCCAAGTAAGCCACATCCGGACAAGACAAAATTGAGTAGCCAATTTTCAGGAACATTATTTTTTGCCACAAACCAAACGAAACATATCCAGTAATGTTGTAGTAATAATAAAAAAAAAGAAAGATAGCTGTAAAAAGTGAAAGCATTGCATATCACTATCACTGCAATCAACGAATTATTCATACAAGTCCCTCATAAATAAACATCATTCTTTCAACCAAAAAAAAAACAAGTAAAAGGTTAACAATTTACTCAATTAAGATTGAAAAATTAACAAATATAGTGCAATATAGATAAATGACGCTGACAAGACATACAGCTGTAAAATAATAAATAACTGTAAGGGAAATAAACGGAGATGCAACACTTGCGGATCCGGAGTGGGGGGGGGGGGGCTAAGAGGCACAAGCCGTCCTCAAAAGACCGAGATATCATTGGTAGTTTTTGGAATTAGGAAAAGTAAGGTCCAAGGAGGCTTGTTATGCGTTAAGCCAAATTAAATGTTTAAGTAGAGGTTTTTTTGTTGTGTATTTTGCAAAAAAACTTATTCTCAACGGGGTCAAACCACAATCCTGGATCCGCCACTGGGACACAAGGTGGACTCACATCGAGAAGGAAAATGTAGGTAATTTAGTTAAGAAGCTATAATTCTTATTTGTGTGGTCTGTGACATTTACACAAAATAGGCCACCCTGTAGAGTTGTTTTCTGTGTTGTCGTAATACTTCAGATGCAATCAAGAACTCATTAGAATTATAGTCCACTGTACAATTAACGTGTGTGTTTTTATTTTAATAGTAGGTACATTTTGATACCAGTGGTAAATGGTGCGTGTATAAAACAACATTTTTCAACGTACTTTCGAATATTGTCGCTGAAAAATGTTTGTAAGACAGTACAATTTTTTTTCGTGAGCCTCTCTGAGCTGGCTGCAGATTAGCCAAATTTTATGAGAGCTTATAATAAACTGAACATGTGTCAATTTTAAGAAAAATTGTGGAAATAGAATAAACATCGTGAAAGTACAATGCATTGTGAGTCTAAAAACGGTGCGATAAGAACTTGTGTTCGTCTTGAGATAAGACTTAAGAGCGTGTACGTCGTATGGCATTTCATACAAATTTTCAAGTCACTATTTGGCGAAATGACTGAACCGATTTTAATGAAACTTCAAACAAATAAGCAGGATACATAGTTCTAAAAAGTTAGTTAAAAACATTTTCGAAATGTCTTATTTAAAAGAGGATAACTGGAAATTTATGTTTGTATGGAAAATTTAAAATGGGTCTAATTTAACTGTAACACTATTTATCGAAAATGTTTTCAACTAATTTTTTAGAGCTATGTATCCTGGGTATGTGTGTAAAGTTTCATTAAAATCGGTTGAGTCATTTCGGAAAATAACGACTTGTAAATTTGTATGAAATGCCGTTCCCGGTATACGCTCTAAAGACAAATAGCGATTGCTGAATATTTTTCAGATTCCTTTGTAGCCTTTATTTTTAATTGTTTTAGGAAACTATTTTCAGCAATAAGTTAATCAGTGGATACACACTTGCCATCGTTTTATCTGGCACGGTAGTGCCCCCGCCAAGTCGAGTGAAAAAGCGGCACGACCTTTTCTCGAAACAGTAACCAGTATTTAAAATATAAAAGAATTTTAATATTGATGTGGTCACTATAAGATATTGTTAGATTAGCTAATTACGTAATAATTGCAGTTTAAGATAGAAGGTTCTAAAGTAGGGACTGAATAAATTAACCGACTTGATATTACATATATACGTATGTAGATTACACAACTATTTATGGTAGAAGTTCTAGAACTGAGTTGCGAGACTTGATTTTTTTTACAAGATATATTTTTGATGGTTCTTGTTACAGTTAGCACAACGAGCTCATTCTAGTCATTTCATGAACTTCATTCTACATCAACTTTTCAGAACAATTTTTTATTTACATAAAGAACATTCTGCTAATCCCGGACAGAGACAAACACAGCCTCGAAAAGTACAACATCTACTAAATAATTTATAAATGTTGCCCACTTAAGGAACTTTTGCCTGCCCAACTGGCGACTTACATTATAATAATGACTTAGTCGAACAACAAACAGTTTTTCTTCAGAATTCGCATTAAGGTACTGAGCACAGAAAAATGCTAAATATAGCACCATCATCATAATTTGCTGGAGTTTTACGGAATATTAAATTGGCTGTTTTTTTTTAGGGTACTGTGCTATTTGGTTTACAGATTTGGAAATGGATGGATAAGTTAATCTTCTTTCGAACAATAAATACCTAGGAAATTACATATAAAATTTATGTTGGTGTAAATCTATCAGAGCCGAGAGCAGAGCTTTTTATTAATTTGTCATTCCAACACGATCCCATTTTCATTTTGCTAAAAGTTCTATAATAATGTATATTTGCTAAAAGATTTACTAAATTCATAATGGTCGATCATTGGTCGATCTCGGAATAAAATCGTGGTAGAATGACAATGTCTTATTACCATTATCATAAAACCCGTTAGTTGAAATGATTTTCAAAAACATAGGTACCATTGTCCATTGTATGTCCAAATTTGAACATTAATTCATGCTGGATTCCTTTTATATATATTTTTATACTAGCTGCTGCCCGCAGCTTCGCCCGCGTGAATGTCGGAAATTATCCCAAGGGAACATAATCCCGGGATAAAAAGTATTTTATGTTACTTTTAGTACCTCCCAGAATATGTGTACAAAGTTTCATGATGATTGATCAAGTAATTTTTGCGTGAAAGCGTAACAAACATCCACGCTTTCACATTTATAATATTAGTAAGGATATTATTTATTAGTCTTCTATGCAACCTGGAGTAGTAGAAAGTTCGTAAATAACATACACATGATGAAACTCAATAATATTTTAGCAGATTACCGCATATGTCTGTCACTATGTACGAGATTACAATTCTATGCCATTTTCTTTCAATAAAGTGTCAGTAGTTGACCATTGGAAAGCCATAATGACGCATTTATATTAAGTACATTACCAAACTTGTCAAAATCAACCATTATGAAATCAATGATAGACCATTCTTATACTACCGTAATAGCAGACTTGAGGCCCAAAAACTTTTACAAGAGCATTTGCTATTTTTCATTTATTTATTATTTGTTAAAAAAAAAGAAGGCTAAAGATACGTTTTTTTGTCCATAAGCTTTGTTGCTATAATTATTGACTTTTGTGATTTTAAATTAACATTTTCCACGACCTCTTACTCTTTCTTTTTTTCAAATTAAATAACTCTATGAGCCAGTGTAGGCAATGTGAATAAATTAAATTACAAAAACAAAAGCTTAATAACAGAAATACACCATCTCATTTCTAAAACTTGTAACCTTTAAGCAAACTCTGGGGTAAAACTAACGCAACATAATTATAAAACTTCCGCCTACCCTCTAATTTGACTATAACATTTCGAATTCTATAAAAATTTCAAACTCTTACCCTAAAAATATTGCAAACAAAGTAATTCAGAGCAACCCTTTTAATATAATTTTCAAAGAAAGCATACCAAAGATTGTTTAAGTAAATACTTGAAATGATTCGTCCGACGGTACTGTCGAATCGAAGTATCTATCTCCCCCCACTCTCCCCTTCGATGGTGGAGTTTCCCCCTACCTCCCCAATCGTTAGCCACCGTCTACAATATTTGCATAACTCATTACGTTGCATCCATATTTAATTAGGATATTTCCTTCTTTAGATCTTTTGGATCGCGGTATGGTTGGAGGATTGGATGCTGCAGTATTTTTGAAAACAAATACATTAGGTTTTTCATGGAATAAATTACTGAACTGATAAATTGACAGTATCAAAGAAAAACTCAAACTGATGTTGATTAATACACAACTTCGAGAGGTGTCTCATCCAAGTAAAGCCATATTTATGTATCTTTGAAGGAAAGTTAGGATCGAAGAATTAACTTGAATGAAGAATTCCGTAATTTCAGGCAAATTATTGACGTTCCTGAGTCAATGATGTTTCTTGATATTACCTACATAATCTTAATAACGTCATATAAACAGCACAATGATCTTTTCTCTCACTTTTAAGCCATTCTCAACAATTTTGTTGTAGATCTCCTTCAGATTGCGGCAGCCCAAAGAAAATTCATTTTTTTTTCTGTTTAATAACAATTTTCTTTTTTTCTTGATTCCAATCTACCATCACGAATGGGAGTGCAATTAATTTTCCCCAATAGCTGGTGCTACTTGTAATCGATTGCCATTTAATTCCGCAGCTGCCGGGCCCTCTTAGAGCAAGTCGTGAAGGCCTCAACACAGCTAATGGCTGTGTAAACTTTAAACGTTCGTTTTCTTACAGCCACTTTGCAAATTTTACGTTTTAATTTACTTAAATACTCTGAACAATTTTTGATTCAGTGTGGTCGATTGAGGAATTTGTATTTGGGAATTGTATATAATGCTTTTGGTTTTGAGTCTTCGTTCTGTGAGTGGCGTTTCAGTTATGTCAAGGATCGCGTATAAAGGTGCAATGCAACCATGTGTTTTCATAGAAATTGTCCTTCCTAACATTCTTCTAAAACTTTTGGAGAGTTTTAGTCCTTAGAAAGATCCCCCACTTGTTTGTTGAAACTTCCAATAAGTGCATTGTATTATCAGTTATTACAAAAACTATGACCACTCACAAAACTGTTATTAAAAATCTTCCCATGGCCCGATGATTACATACTCTTTCATACATATACAGCAGCAGTGTGTAATTACCCCTCAGTATTGTCAAAGTGCACTTCAGCGTCAGGATTACAAAATGGCAGTCCTTTCCCGGGCAAACTATCAGAACAATTTTCAACTACCCTCTTCATAAAACGGTTTATCTAATCTCAACTTTACTGCTGTAACATAAAGTTTATTATGCCTTATTTTGGACAGTATTTTAAAGTTTGTGAGCAATATTTGAATAGACTACTGGATACGTGTGCCCCATGGTCGGCATTGACAAGTGCACTTAGCAAGAGGATTACTAAAGGCTATGGGTAGTATGTCATATTTTTGTGGATGGTTTTATACTGTAGTAACGCATTAGATACTAAACCCAGTGAAGAAATCAAAATCAGTTGGAGCTTTTTTTTGCAACTGTCAGAAAACGTGATTTTGTTTTTTTTATTGGAGATACACCAAATATGTTTTAGAGCTGTTTTCCTGTTCTATAGAAGAGTCTTTAAAATATTTTTTCTGACAGGTATGGGGCCTGCCCTGACCTTGTACTTTTTGTCCTTTTCTTTTTAATTTGTAAATTGTCACATTATCATTAAGTTCCTTTTCTTTATTGTTCATCAGTCATCACATAACCCTAACTAATATGCGAATGCGAATGTTAGTTCGTTTGCTTGTTACGCATTCACGCTAAAACAGCTGAACGCATTCGGATGAAATTTAGCACAAAGATAAACCATGACCTGGAATATAACATGAGATATTTTTAAATTTATGTATAACTTACAATCCACACGCGGGCGATGGCGCGAGCAAAAGTTATTTGTTTATAAATCGATCAACCCCAACCAACAAAAAAACTTATCACAATTTACACCCTATAACAATATAGGGAGTAAATTAAGATAAGTTTTTTTTGTTGTTGTTACAATCAAAGTTATTTATTCATTTATGTATACACCTAAAATAAGTAAAAGATTACAGTAAAATGATGAGTACAAAGGAACTGATTTATGATATAACTGACGGAAGATACAGCCAAAATACATATCAAAATACTTTAGTTTTGTTGTTCATGTTTAGGTGCATATTTTGTACTTCAATTTCATTATCTCCATATTGCATACCACCATCCCCGATGACACGAGGTGGCCATGAATTCAATTAGATTCGGCGTGCTGTCATGAGAATGATGGAATTACATCCCCATAGTGTTTGTACTATCCCTTCGGTACACATGTACTGACAGGGGGTGAACACATAGGGTGCTATGTACGAATAGGTTGCAATTGCGTTTTTAGATTTGCTATTTTTTGTTTTGTCTGTGGTGTGACCAAAGATACATGATGGTTGATATCTGGTCCTAACACAGTATGTAGTTTTAGTTGATAAGTTATTTTCGTTTAAGTTTGTGTTTTTTTTTTAAGTGCGTCATTTCTGGCGGAATAAATGAGTTTTCTTTTTTTTTCTGTATTTATGGCATGTTTGAATGAAAAGCTGTTTATTTTAATTGGCGCTTCGCCCGTGTTGTATTAGAAAATTGTCATAAGGAAATACATATAACCCCGGGATGAAAAGTATACGATGACTTAATACAAGAGCAAATTTCATCCTAATCCCTTCAGCCGTTAAGACGTGAAGCAAACAGGCAGATACAGTAACATTCACATTTATAACATTAAATATTATAAAATAGCGATTGGAATGTTTTTTGGAAAACGTATAATTGCTAGAACCACTATCTCACTTGATGGTTAGCAATGATGTGTTCAACGATGGAGCACGCCCATCTAGAAGTAATTTATTCAGGGTTAAATTTAGACCTGTTTTAGAACCGAACAATATAGAACAAGCTTGTACTTCGGCTGATTATGCTTTCCATAGACCATAACAATGGTAATACCTACCAACCTACGTATTCAATATACCTACACTAAATAATAATATTATATTGAAGTCGAAAGACGTATTTTGGTGAGCATGATTTTTTAAATTATTAATAAAATTAACTAGTTAGATAAATAATAGAACTTTTCAGTCGTAGACAGAAAATGCTGTTCGAATGTGGAATCGTATATTTTTAATTTTATTTGCAATATTTTTTATTATAGCGACAATATTAAAGCAAACTTCTAAAAATTTCAACAATCTTCCTATTACAGTTCATGAGATACAGCCTGGTGACTGACAGACAGACGGACAGAGGAAATCCTTCAGCTACCTTTCAGGTTAGGAACAATGACACACTTCATTTACGCAATGAAAACAAAATATAAACTACCAAGATCAAGTCGAGACAAGTGACAATTTCGGGAAGCGTTACAGCGTAATCCACTGAGAACATTTCTCAGCAGAACTACCCGTACGCCTACAGTTTACGACGTTCTAAAACCGCCAAGATATAACAGGAAGTATCCAATATTATCACAGTAAATAAGATTCACTGAAACTGTTACACTATAACATATTAAACACGAGCAAAATATATTCCTAAGATAACTAGACGATAAACTAACAGGCATAAAATCATCACATGTGTCAATAGTGCGGTTAAAGTAACTGAAACAAAATATTTAACGGATCTTATACTCTGTTTTGAAGTGATTAGGTTGGTTTTACAGTGAAGGGTATCGATAGGCATGTGAACGGTAATCCAGGATCATTTGAGACAAGATCGTAAGGTTTGGATACGTTTTTGAAGTCGAATTATATAGAGTTTGCGTTAATGTGTGATTGGATGGCGTAGGTGTGCCAACTGTGTGTACTTCTTGAACATGATGTATTATAGGATATTTTATTTATATGCGTGTCGAAAAAAGGCAATGATATTGTTGCTCGTTCGCACACGACATAGCCAATTGCATTGCATTTTTTATTTTTCTTTCTTTCTTTCTTTTAATTGTAGCAGCACTGTAACGATACATGTAACTATAGTATTCATGCTAGCTATTATACCGAACGCCAGATAAATGTGCAGTAAAGGTCATTGCCCTTTCCTTGATATCTCTACGTAGGTACATGGACAAAAAAAAAAAAAATCGTTTTCCATTACTAGTAAATATAAAGGATCACGATGGATGTTGATTCAATACAGCATTAATTCATTATTTCTGTTTTATGAATTAAGATTGTCAATAAATGTAGGTGGTTCAATGACCGTTATTGCACATTTATCTGGCGTTCGGTATAGCGACACCCACAGGAATCAACGCAAGCTGAAAATTCCGCGGCATTAACCGCTCGGAATTTAAGAACAGAATTTTTCTCAGAGTTCTAGACAAATTGACATTCAATTAGAGATAACAATTATCGAAAAGTTCAAAATGTATGGTTACTTCTAGGCAAGCGTCCTCTATCGTTCAAATGTGAGTGTACCCATGAAAAAAAAAGTATAGGACTGACGTATTACTACCAATGTAGTACTAGTTGATCTTGATAAAACTTTTTAATAGGGTCGTTGACTAAAATAATCTAATTAGCCCGTCAGATAAATTTCCAAAAAAATATTGGACACGTATTTTTTCTTTTTTCACGTAAACAAAAAACGAAGACGATAACTCGTGTGACGTAACTTCGTGCTACGATTTTTACGACGCCGTGACGTCACAAGCCCCCATTCATGATCTTTGTAGCTTTTTATCTTAGACAGTTTTTATAGATTTGATAAAACAAAAAATACGTGTCCAATATTTCGACAATTTAATTGACGAATAGAATCATATTTTTATTCCTCAGGAAACATCCCTATTTTCGTGAACCGTCCGCTCAATATAATATACTCCTCGAGTCTCAGTGACGCACTCTCGCCAACAAGCTTAACGGGTGACGTCTGCTCATCCCCCTGTGACTTAACCGCGGTTATATTTAACAGACGCGGCGCCAGCCGACCCGTTACGTCAGGAACTCAGGAGTACAGAGACCGCTTTGTCAGTTTTACCGGCTTGCGTATGTGACGCGGTGGAGCGAAAGTAAGGATTAGCGTATGGATGCTCGTCTTTGACTTGTGCGAGAGATGGAAATGTTATTAAATAAAGAAAGAAAAATGTTTATTTAGGACTTGCACAAAACAAACACCAAACAATTAAAAAAGCTTAATATTAATTTTAAACAGTGCGAAGCCAAAAATATGTTCCCGTCTGTAATCTGCCGCAATATTAAAAAAAAAATACAACAGCGCTGGTGTTCCGATAGGGCCTGTGATGCCACAGATACACTCAAGGAACATATACCTATTAAAAATAAACATATAAATACAAATAAAATAATGGATATAGACTAATGTATATATAAACAAATAAAAAGTAAAATACACACATGCAACAAAATAATAAATTAACATCGACCAACGCTCAATAGCCCATTGCTCCAATGTCATTTACCGAGGCAAATGAATGAATGAATGATTTAATGGCAATGGTATTTGACAAAATAACTGCAGTATTTGCTGAAGCCCTTCGTGGTATTGTAACTATAAAGTGAGTTTTTTACGCTTTCATCCCTGCACCGCCTGAACCGATTTTGATGAACTTTTGAATTTTAATACCTACAAAGCTATGTGGAGACGGCTACAGCCTGTTCGAACGCTTGCGTAAACGCGAGCAAAAACTAGTTAGTTGGCTAATGAATTCAGGCTTCTTACAAAATTTTGTAAAAAAGGATGGTAGAACTTTAATCACCTTCAAAAGTGATTCGAAGTCCACGCAAAGTAAATATGTTTGTCGATCTCATATCAAAGACCTATTTTTAAATCGAGCTATTCAAAACTTATATGTGATACATCTTCTTCATCGTGTCGCTGGCAGAACAGAAAATTATTATTTCTCATCCCAAACCTTCGCCACTGCCACGACATCATATAGTTAAAAGTTCAGTGAACGCTTTATCTATCAATTTTGGGATAGTAACAATGTTCTGAGTTTGAAATACCTCTGCTAAAATTTCCTCACGCGTCATGCCTAGACTACCGAGACCTCAAAACCTTTCAATGTATATTCTCATTTTTATTTTCATCGGAAAAGCGTCATCGAAAACCTTTCCTCCGACATTTTGAATTAAAACGCTGACCCGACGAGTTTGGCGCAAACAAAAAACTCTTAATTGGTAAACAGGGGACGCCATAGCCCCGGCTCTGATTTCATGGCTCGTGTCCCGTTTTATTAAATACGACGGACATACAGGGCTGTGGGTGTAGGATTTGTGATTAAAATCTTCTTATTTAGTTGTGGTGTATTTTTGGATTCAACTCAACCCACAAGAAAGTCCTTGTTTGGAAATAATTAAAAACTATTTCATTACGAGACAGTTCGGCCACGATCAGAGCTTTAGACAATGTTTATTCTACCAGGAAACGCGATTGTCAAAATGCTTTTATATTGAGTACTAGCTGACCCGCGCAACTTCGTTTGTGTCACATTTTTCATGACTGCTCTGCTCCTATTTGTCTTAGCGTGATGTTATATAACCTATAGCCTTCCTCGATAAATGGGCTATCTAACACTGAGATAATTTTTCTAATGGGACCATTTTTCCTGAGATTAGCGCGTTCAAGCAAACCAACAAACTTTTCAGCTTTATACATCACACCTGACATTGATTTGCTATTCATCACCTGAGATAACAATCGCCTTACCACGCTGACGTTGATAGAATGTGAAGAGCCTCAAAACCGAACTTTGCATTTTTTCAGAAACGATGCAATCAACATGGATACCGTTATAAACGTTTTTCTTCAAGAATGTTTGGTATTTGCCATATTATTATAGAATAAGTACTATTCTATAGGGCATATACCAAACATTCTGCACGTTCCAAAACTATGGCCTCTTGAGTATATTGCTCCATACTTCCATGTTAACCCTCAAAATTCTGTCAATAGCTCATTAAGAGGGCCGTCTGGACCCTCATGTCCAATCACTACCCCCGCTTATGGGGTAGTTATTATTTTTAATCCCTTAATGGCGTCCCAGATTTCATTACTGGGGTTGGTCTGATTAAAAGGGTGGGACCAATTTTTTCGATGTTACTGGGTTGAGCGTGGTCGATTTTATATGTGGTCGGTTATGTGTTTTTGACGGTACTAGTAAAGTGGGTGGTTTAGATCGTATGGTGATATGAAAATTGGGGAATTGATGTTTATTGCATGGGTGCCTACTTCTCCAATACTGGATGTAACATAGCCATACTAAAATTATATATGCGAAATGAACTTTGTCTGTCTATCTGCATATTTTAACGGATTTTGAAGAAACTTGGCAGACGGGTAGACCAAGGCCTCAAGTCTGCTATTACAAAAGTGTCAGAATGGTTGTCATTGATTTCATAATGGTTGATTTTGAGAAGGTTGATAATCTACTAATACAAAAGCGTCATTATGACTTTCCAATGGTCTACCACTGATACTCCATTGAAAGAAATTGCATAGAATGGTAATCTCGTACATAATGACAAATAAATAACAGACGTATGCGGTAATCTGCTAAAATTTTGACAGTTCCTTTGATCAGTGGCCTACCATTAGAATGTCATTGTGCAGTCATTTCTTTTAATAGCTCGGTTATCAAAAAGTATTACGAAACCATTGACAGACCAATGATCGACCATTATGAAATTAGCAAATTATGAACTTTTAGCAAAATGACAATGGGATCGTGTTGGAATGACAAATTTATAAAAATAGCAGACTTGGGGCCCTTGTCCTTGGATAGGACATGTGATACCGTTCATACCGGGTATATCGTTGGTCCAGATGAACGGGGTATTTACTCAAAAAAACCTATTTTTCAGGAGAGTGATTTGAAGTTTTTGAATCGGTATTTAAATCTGTAATAAGTTTTTAAATCGGAAGATACTACCCCGCACCCCCGCCTATTTGACGTAATAACGTTATGCAACCATGTTCGTTAGAAAGATCGCATGATTTTTAGTAGGACTGTATTTTTAGCTTAAATATCGTAAATTTTGAGTTAATACCCTGTTCATCCAAGCGAACGATATGTTCCTTTGAGATAATTTTCATCTTTGACGTGGGCGAAGCCGCTGGTAGAAGCTAGTCTGATATATGGCCAAGTTAGGGGCGATTCTTGTACTTATAATGATTAGTTAGAATTCGCATTTCAGTTGAAATATCATTTCAGCGACGAACAATGTTGAGTACGGAAATTAGTGATGTTTTTGACTTAAATTCAAATGGCAAATACAACATTCTTTAAAAGGAATGGCATGTCTTAAATCTATTCGATACTTGATGTATCGAATAGATTAATTAGAAGACTACCGAATGACGAGTGATGATAGCTTTTTTGAAAATTTCATCAAGAAATTCAACATACTGTACATACAGTACATTAGAAACGAGACAAAATGTGACAATGCGTTTCGAGTTTCACTTTTCACTGACATAAATAAAAAAAAAAAAACCACCAAGCTCATAAGTAATCGTAGGTGGTCCACTTATTTATAACAACGAACAAATTTTTCAAACATTTTCAAAGCCGCGGTACGTAAACTATCGTTACTTTAACATACATTATAACGTTATTGTTATTTTAAAACCTAGCTAGTGAGCCACTAATCTGTAAAAGCTTAGGGTGTAAACACATCATGGTGGTCTTGTCTGACCACTGCAGTGTCTAAACAACATTAGCCCTGTACGTACATCCTGAGAAGCAAAAGGTCGTATATGTTAATACATTAGTAAAGAGATACGTCGTTATGGTTTTGGGTGAAAGGAAGTTTTAAAGGAGTGTACATACCGGCGGTGCGGTAAAGCGCAGTTTTGTGTGTGGAAATGATTAGAACAGTGTTGGGACCTCCGCTGTGTGGCGCTTTGACATGCAATGTTGGCTTTTAGATTATTTTTGTTATGTTAAGCAAGTTTCTTGGACCAGTAACATCGTCATCTTACATCACAATTTAGTCTTCAATATACATGAATGATGGAATATACTGTTCATATTAATATCTGTTATTAATGTTAAGGTGTACTTTATAAAGTGTAGTAATTATTTATTTATTATATATGTACACTATACTTTATTTTACACATAATAAGAACAAGACAATTGTACAGTGGGCTTATTACACAAGATAATATCTTACAGACAACTTTTGGAAGGATTGAACGAAGGTAGTTAGATTTAGGGCTAATAATATCTGTTCATATCAATTAAGCTCCCGTCAATTTTCAATTATCTGAAATATATTGGCGTTTAATAATGGTGCATTAACACTGTTAAACAAGTAATGATAGTACTTTATTATCATTTTAATAAAGTACTATCATTACTTTATTCAAATGTATATAAATGGGTATTTTGTAGTTTTCAGTGCAGAGAAGTTGGTTAACATTAAACTGAAATACACTTTTAAGAATCAAAACGATACCAATTCTTTTGCTCTCCATTCCAAACAAAGAATATTTGCAGAAATAAAACGAAAATTTCTCACCCCCGACGGATTCTTAAGTCCCTTTGCAGCGGACAAACATTGACATAGCCAAGTCCGGTAGCTTTTAAACAGTTTGCCTCGACCACGCTAATAGATGTCTCGATAGTGCCACCGCAAACCCCGACGATTTTTTTCGAATTTGGAACGCGGAATAAATGTTTTGCGTTTTTTGTGAGAGGATAGATTGGGACTTTGAAACGTGCCGCTGCGTTTGACATGCTAATGTGTAGGCCTCTTTATTTTGTGACTTTTTGGAAAATATTGGTACAATCTATGTATGTAGTCATGTTGTCGCAACTTTGGAAATATGTTCTGTATGTTTTTTTCTATGTGATTCTAGACACTGCTGTGGTTTTCGATAATAGGAAGAGATTTTCTAATATACCTACCTACCTAATTATTTATCTCATACTATAATAATAGAATAATCAGCCTTTTTTAATGTTCCCACTGTTGGGACAGGCCTCCTCTCTAGGAGAAGGAATGGGCCATAATCCACCACGCGGGCCCAGTGCGGGTGAATGTCACACGTCTTCGAATTTTTGGTTCTAGGACATGCCGGTTTCCTCACAATGTTTTCCTTCACCATTTTAAGAGCAGTGATGATGAAATTAATTACACAAAGTAATGCGCCTGCCTGGGTTTGAAACCGCGACTTAGACTTCGTAAGTCAGTGCCGTTACCACTCGGCCACCACTGCTCTCATACTATATTGCAAACTTATTAAAGCTGAAAACTTGAAACTTGCTTTAGGAATTATGGATGAATGAATGATACTGTGCTTTTTTGTACATATTTTATTTATGTATTTACTTCCTTCGGTTGTGAGTGCGACTAGCATGCTTTTGTCAAATATTATTTGTATGAAAATTCATGACTATAGTAGGTAGGTACATAATAAAAAGTGTGACTAAACCAAAGAACTCTCTATCTCGACTATTGTTCAAAAAAACACATATTTTAAAGTAGATGGCAAAACGAATTCAAGAAACTGGGTACATACATACATAATTATGTAAGTACATATAAATTTTAATGGAAAAATAAATAATAAAATAAAATGAGATGCCAACTTTAAGGAAATTACAGTATCAGAGGCACTTTACTAGATTTATAGCCTATTCTATGGTGTTGGCACTCCATTAAATTTTGATATAATCCGTCTCCCATGACGATAACCTCGTACTTACTATAATCGGAGAATAAGGTCGTATCTGCAGGTGCATTTTTTAAAAGAACCTTATTTTCATATCTGTAATATGTATTAAAAAAATAGTAAAACGCATTTGTAATATAACATAATTTTTGTTAGAACTGAAATCGTGATAAAAATGGAAAATATTCCAATTGTATTAAGTCTCCGTATTGAATATTCTAAGATTTCTCTTTTTTAGTAGTCTTGGTAAAAATTATGGGTTTTTAGATATAACTACATATTGTATTAGCGTTCTCATGTTTTAGTGTATTTGCGGAAATTAATCGTGTTGAGTTTTTGATTAAACGTTGTTTTTTATTAATTTATGAGGCATGCTTTATTTTGTTAATGCTGTGACTTTGTGAATCTGTATAAAATAGTTTTTTTTACTAATAGTTTACCTAGTGTTTTTTTGTTATATTTGTTTACAATAGTTTAGTTAGTAACATAGTTTAGTAATTTACATAAATATATTTTAAAATTGCCGGTTTTTACGTGAAGTTTTATTGTTTTATTCCAGGTGTCTAAAAAGTAACCTTAGAAACTCGAAATAGTGAAAACTTACAGTTAAATTAAATTAATTATTATATCATAAAACTATAATAGCGATTCCATCATCACAGGAAACCCAAACTCCAGACCGTGACGATTTCTAAAAGTCGCAAGTCCAAACCCTTTGCTTTTTGTCGTCCAAATAAAAGCGGTCACTTTACGACATGTGAACAAACTTAACACTGCAGTCGTTCAACAAACAAACACATACAAAATGTCCAAGATAAAAGGTATAGGGAGTGAATGGTATGTTTGTTTTGAGCGGTAAAAATCCGGGTGATTCACTTTGACGCATATAAGTCACGAATTAAAAAGGACAACATCAGACAAAGAAGCCATTTTGCATTGTGCTGTGACAGTCTTCCTTGTAGTGCCGCTTTGGGGAGTTAAGAATCTCGTAGACGTGGCAGAAAATGCTTATTAGGCAAGAAAATTATGGTGTCCAAGAAATGTCGTCTGAAATGACCATGCATATGTACCTACCAAAATTAACCTGGAGTGTAGCAATATGCTAGCAATATTAAAACATACTGAAATCTCAAACAAATGAACCCTGTTTTCTTATGTTTTGTTTTGATAACATTGGTAAAGAGAGTGAATTTTGGAGAAGGACATGGTACTTCTCTTTCTGGGGATGATTACTGTCTGTTACGCGAAGTTAATCAGAAATTTAATTAATCTACTATGGTTTGTCTCCTACATGACGTATCGATAGTCTAGTGAGGGCCGTAGTAGCCCGATGGATGTTAGAAGCTTGGGAGAGACCTTCGTCTAGAATAGAATAGAATATAATATGCTTTATTATATACACCATATAAGTTACAGAAAATATAGATCTAGCAATAGATCTTTCAGCTAAAATGGTGATGATGAATGACGGTGGCCAGAACGTCACTCCAATATTGATTTTTCAATCAAACCTACCGATGGCTTGAGCTTGAATTTTTGTTCACGTATGTGGTGATAATATTCAAGCTGTCAAACTATTACATTTGTTTCTTGTTTTGAATGGTCTTCCAATTTCAAATTATCATAATTCTCTTGTTCTTATCCAAATTTATTTGAGGATGACACAACACATAATTTGAAGAACCTGCCTTCTCTACCGCCACTTAACCCTAAAAAAATGCATCAATACTTCTTTGTATCCGCGGAGTGTAAATTCGGGCCCTAAGTGTCGCCGCGGTCGTTTTAACACTGCATCGCTAATTGGACACTTAAGCTGCAACTTAAAGGGTTAAAACAGTTTTATCCGGGGGCCGAAGAGAGCGGCACGGAGTGGCTGACGGGTTACCAATGATGTAGCCGTCGTTCAGATGATTATTGATTTTTTTATTAGGTTTATGGTATAAGCTTTTGATGATATTTAAGTAGAGTCGTTTAGATTAGATTTTGCTTTATGACAAGGCTACGAGGACGGTTATAATTTTGACCGGTATGTATACATGTTTTTTATGTCTTCATCAGCCATTTTGTATTTCAACTATTTTTGGGCCATGTTGCTACTGAACGATTGGACAATCAAGCCTATGAAATAATAAATTTCAAGGATAGATTAGAAAATCAGTTTTATTTAGATCCTCAAACTCTGATATTTCTGTTAATTCTTAAAACAAGATATTGTACTGTTACATTTCCAATGAACAATATAGACTGTAAAAAATGTATATGGAAGACCTTTCTACTGAATGTGATGTGCCATTATAGTGTGTATGAGCTAGCTATAAAGCTTCTTATAAAAAACAAATGATAATGTCTTCACACAATTATATTCATATGAGCATAATAATCGAACAATGATCTATTGCTCATTCAAATATATTATCTCAACCATTTATATCACTTATCACTGCTATAAGTGACAAATCACATTCATGACAATTGGTAACAATACTTTGTATTTTTCAAAACAACTTCACCAGCGCTACAACACTTCAAATCCAACCTTAAATCATCCAACTCTTAGTTCAATTTGAATTGGCTGAATTCGAAGAGTTACGTTAAAAAAAAGCACTTGAAAAATTAGCATAGCCTGTTCCGTGTGGTGATAATAAAAAAAATAACCATAGAATAGAATTATCAATGGTATGCCATTGTCGTATGTCCTCTGTTTACTGTGTTTGTCTTGTTTATGGTCAAATTGTAATGTCACGATTTGTTTGTCTATGGTAATCCGGTCAGGTGATGGACTATTGCATTGTAGACACATGGAATTTAGTTCATTCTTACTTTCCTTAGTAAATTCCATTTCAGTTTTGGTCCTATCGTGTTTTAGCTTCTTAGCGTAGTACTGCTTAAACTTAAGAAACTTCTTGGAAATAATAAGGTAACATTTTCGCAGAATGGGTGGCCAATGGAGCCAAAGAGTTCTAGAGTAGCGACTATACTTAACGGTAGGCACAAATGCTTTCCATAATTAGTCTGGTGATGGTCGAAAGTCGGAAAGTCGAAAGTCACGTTTGCTATGCAGGGCAAATGAAAATGACAAAATAAAATGAAATATATTGTAGTATATTTTAATATTTCATAATTTGGCACTTTTTTCATATCAACATAACAAAGTTTCAATCATTTTTGAACATAAAAACTGGCCAAGTGCGAGACAGAGTCAAGCGAAGGGATCGGTATCATAAACTGAAAAAAAAAATACATTTCTTGTTTCAGAGCCCCTTTTTAATTAAATTAACTTTAATACACTCTGAATAATTGAACTGTGTATCTATTACGGTTCTTGAGATTATAGCCCGCTGACAGACGGACGGACGACCAGTGGAGGCTTAGTTACAGGGTTCCGTTGGTTACGCTTCGGGTACGAAACCCTAACCAAGCCACCCAACTGTAGATTGGAAGGTGAAGTCTCGAATAATCAGAATGGGACTAACAAAAACGCAGACACTTCTTTCAAACATTCAGAGTTAATCCAAAGAAAATATATCAAGGATTCGCGTGAACTACAAAACAAAATCAAAGCCATTAACACGCCTTAAAAACACCATCACTTGAACACATTCTATTACTGCATTTCCCTAACCAGTCTTCTTAGATCTGGCACCTTGATCTAATTCCCCCCAATTTCGTAACATTCGGGAGGGGAGGCAGGTCAAGCCAAATTGGCGGCTATAATGAAACTTTTGTATCAGTCTTTGTCACGCAATATGAGAATTACGTTGTGTTATGATGTCTCAAAACTTAATGTTTCGTGGTCTTTTGTTGAGTGGTATAATAGTCATAAATTGAGAGGAGTGTCTGTCTAAGTTTTTCTTTAACATTGATTACTTGTGTCTCTACAAGATTTAAATCAAAATCTTCTATATCTTTGCCAACATTAGCCAAATATACATACATACTTCATGTCATTCTTCGTCTCAATGCACCTTTTGTCGATTTCAAGAAATCATAATGCCTTCATAATGGTTCAAATTGGTCGCTTGAATCAATCTTGTTGTGAAGGCTGCAGCATGTACCTAGGTAAATTTTAGACACAATCACGATATGGTACCTATCACAGCTTCTAGAATTAGATGAAGATGGGCAAGATATGTATATCAAAACAGCTGAAGTTCGCCAAAAACTTAACACTGAGTAGGTATTAATACGATTTTAAATTATGAACATTTATGGGCTCTAGTAGTCTGAAGTCTTAAAAAAATAGTTTCAAATGATATGTGCTGACAAAATATGGTAACTACTATCGATTCCTTCAAATCAATCCCCTTTGTCTCCATGAATCCAAAATGGCTGCCAACACTTGTATCTATAGCAGTACCTATATACCTTTATAGATTCTGTCGTCGGTCGTCAAGGAGTGCTAATTTGTTTTGCAAATTGAGGGTGACGCGACTTAGGGGTGTTCCGTCGTATCGGGTTGCCGGTGATAGGGACCGAATTGATTTTACACTCAGTCGCCTAAACTGTGGTTGAAAATCACAAGTTAAATTTCACTTGGAAGAAAATTTAAAGCTTGCTCAATTAGATACCTACTGCGAAGAATTGTTTATTTTTTACTTTGGCATGGGAAGGATATTATACTTGGGAAGTATTTTTGCTAATTTGGCAAATTACTTTGCTAGATGGATTATTTTAGAGAAAGAGGCGAGAACAACCACTTTCTTCAATTTTCTTGGATTTTTTGTTACATGTTCTTGCTTTTTTTTGTCGTTTACTCTGTTCTTTGTCTACTATTGTTTTTTTATATATCTTCACGACCGGTTCATCAGCTGAGGATACTGAAATCTGCAACACTAATTATCACTATTAGAAGAATTTACCTCACATCATGACTGATATCATCATCTTCTTGCTGTTCCTGTACACAATAATTGAAATTAACTCTATTCACATACCCGATTCTATAAACTCTTTCATTCACAATCAACACCACACCACAAAACATCATAGTTTCAGTCATAATCCAGTCCCTCACCCTGACTTACGATTACATTATTGGAGGACAAATCTTCTTACTATTCTAACATTATGATTAAAATTATTATCATAATCTCATGCCATTCCTCTTATTACGCCATCATTCTTTTTCTTCTATCTATCGTATTCTCCATACACATCCGTATCCTCTTCAATCTTTTAAACTCTTTCATCCACAATCAATACACAACCTCAATTACCATCATAGTCCATCCCCTTACCCTGACTAACGAGGCCTCATTCATATAGGCTCGATTTTCTTACTCTTCTCACATCATGATTGATATCATCATCTCTTGCCTTTTTACTGGCTACGTCATCATCCATTTTCTTCCATCCATCTCTACCATCATTATCTTTTACTTCACCTACATCCATATCCACCTCTATCCCTTTAACTTTTTCGTTTATAATCACAACACAGTTTCCATCATAATGTATCCCTCGCCCTGACTAACGAGACCTCATTATTAGAGGATGCAAATTGCGAGCTGATCCTGTTACCTATTAGTATTATGTAACGTGTATGTCCCTGATAATTAAATTGTGTTCTGGTTGTAATTGCTGGTTGGATTGATTAATTTGTCGTTGAATTTGGGCTAGAATTAATGAAAAATAGATTGGATTTAGGTTAGTATATTTTGTGCTTTGCATAAATTGAGAGGTAGTTGTTACAACCCGCCCTTTGAGCTCGTCTAAATAAAAGATTGACCTTCCTAAAATGGTCATCCTTGAATTATGATCATATAAATTTACTATGACTAGTATCTACTTTACTTCAACGCTGATAGTTTTGATAATACCTACACAGCAAAATGTCGGTTGTCGTGTGATACCTACCTAGATAATAAATGTGCTAACGTAATGGACGTGCCGTGCGAAACGCCACCTGGTGGATTTGATAACAAAACTCCTTTGGCTAATGTCTTTACGGGCCGAAATATTAACGGTGTGATATGTAGGCAAGGTTGGGGGGGTTTGCGTTAGTTACGATAGCTGAAATTGAATCAGATTTCTGTCGTGTTAGGAATATTTTAGTTGAGGATCTAGCATAGCAGCTGTGCCTAGAATGATGCTTATGCGAACTTTAGACTGATATGGGCTCTATTATAGGAGCAATATATAATGTCTAGCCTATTTTGTCTCGCTTTTGGGCAAAGACCTCCATTTCCCTTTTCCACACAACTTGTGTCTTGTGCCAAATATCTGATACGGGTAAGCAGAAGGCAGAAAGTCTGACAACTAAAAGAGTATCGTATTACCCAGTAACTGGATCGCAAAATACTCGACGGAAGTCGCTTTATAAAATACTGGTATTCAGCTTCATCCTTTTCGACTAGAAGGTGATCCCAAATAAGTAGGTACGTAATTTGAAAAAAGGCAAAGCTGATGTGTATGTCCGTAGATGTCCAGTTTTTTTTTAATAGGTCCTATAGGAAAGTCGCGCGTCCGTCTAGTTGTTGCTTTAAGTGCCTCCTTGCACAATAACTTATCCAACAGACCATAAAAAGTCCTTAAATTTCGTCTCTGAAGACAGAAACCAGAAAATGTAAACAAACATTTTACTCAAGACTTCCTCCAAGACAAAAGACGTCGATTAATAATCACCCCTGAATTAATAAGCACAGTAATTGAGATGTTTGTTCAAAGTCCTAGGGTTGCCCCCCTCAACCCTTATTATTTGAACAACGATTCATATTTAGTCAACCGTTATTATGCTGAGATGCGCCATTTTGAATGTTGACGTCATTCTTTGGGGGTGTGTGATTAAAATATTCTATACTAGCGACCCGCCCCGGCTTCGCACGGGTGCAAATGTGTTTATTTACGACATCACATAGGAAACCTCTAAAAACGTGGCGTGTGTCTCTACTATATTACGCATGTACATAAATATCTTCCTCTTGAATTACTCTATCTATTAAAACAAAGAACCGCATCAATATCGGTTGCGTACTGTTAAAGATCTAAGCATACATAGGGACAGACAGACAGTGGGAAGCGACTTTGTTTTATACTATGTATTCTAGTATATTATATTATTATAACTCGTACTTGAACTTCTTTTTGTTCAAAATTTACTAGTTATTTTTTTATTGGCAATTCAATTTTTTCGTGGATAGGAAATCATCAAATGACTTCTTCCGCTTTGGGTAGAGCGGAAAGGAGTGTCAGTCTCGTACTGAATAAAACCGACCCATGTTCTTCCAAATGTCTTTTGCGTTCCAAATCTTTTGAACATATTCTGCAACCCTGAAAATGTTTTCACTGATGGAAAGCTAAGCTATTACTGAGTGTCATTCATAAGCATCCATAAATTGCATAGTTTCCTAAACATGGACAAAATGAATGAAAATTAATCTTGATTCATTGCTTATTAGATTGCGATTGAGTTTAATATTTAGTTTCAACTAATTATGTACCTACCTACTTCATTAATTGAATTATGTAATGGTACCATATCAGGCTTTGTAGTGATGTTGAAACCATAAAAACCAAACTTAACCTGTATATTTTTAGGTATGTAATCCTGACTATGGCCTATTTATTTAATTTACCAACACGTCCATACCAACCATTCGCAAAAGCGCACTTCGCTTACGAAACAGGGAAGCAATACTATAAAACATTCTTCCAAAGTTACGTACATAGCAAATGCACGTCAATCAAATATACAGTAACGGCGAACTGTTATTTAATCATAGTAAATAATAATTTCAATTATGTACTGTCAATGGGAGCTGAGATAACCTCTCCAACACTTTGTACGGTTCGCAAAATAAAGTTCGTTTAATTTTCTCGTGAATTTCCCTTTATACAAAGCGGAATGTTTTGAAAACTAGTCTGACAGTGAGCTGAAACTAGGAGGATAGATTGTTAAAGGCTTCAAGGATTTAGGAACAACGACTAACTCAGATTTTAACCTAAGAAGGTAAAAATATCTCAGTTTGTCGTGTTTGAGAAGCGTTGCTATGTGAAACCCACAAACACTCTTTCGTGATGGTACTTTAAACTAACTTTTAAATGTTGGATTCATTACTACGATTATTTTTGGGTAAAGCTAAAAGTTTGTTTGTACGAGTACCATTATGTTTTTCAATCGGTTTATAGGACCAACATGGGTATAGGTATCACAAAATTTGTTCCGGGTTTGGGAAGGTAAAGAAACATCGGCGTTTTTATATTTTTTTTTGGCAATTTTTGTTGTGTTGAATATTTCGTCTATATATAATTTGTAATAAAAACATATGCACATGTCATTTCGTATGAATATAAATCTGTATTCAACTTGAACTAAAATATCAGAGATAATATTTATACATAAAAGCACTGAATCAGCTAGAGTTAGTATCGTTGCGTACATAGGCTTATTACTGTGGAGAGAGCACAGTTCCTGCGGTATAGTATTTGGAAGCGAAGATGTGGAAAGAAGGTACCTACATAATTAAAATTAATTATTAAATTAAATTAATTCTTTGTTAATAACAATTATAAAATAACTAGTAGTAAAAGGTAGCTTTTTTGTTCATTTTCGTCCTAACGCTACACACACAATAGTTAAGGCGTGTACACATGCGGTACTCATCACGCGCGTCGCGTGATCACGGTTGTCTGTCATTATGTTGAGCTACAGTTGAGCTCAGCTCACTGCACGACGTTGTTCCGATAGTGTGCACTTTAAACATTGTAGACTAGGTATTTCGTTCATATTGAATTACGTAAGTGTGTAGTTAAAGGTGAGGTTGGGCGTACTAAGAGAATGCAAAATCTTAATGGTGTGATTGTTGTTTGGCTGAAAGTTGCATTTATATTTGTACTTAATAGCAGCTTCTGCCGGTCGATTCGCCCTCGTGAAACTCTAAAATTATCCCAAAGAATGAATGTCCTATTCGGGGTCTATCCGTATACCAAGATTAATTTAAATCGGTTCAGCCGTTTAATCGTAAAAAGGTAACAAACAGGCGATGGCAAATACCCCACAAACAGTCTTCATGCTAGCCCAAAATCAAAATTAGACCTCTCAACAACAAATCAAACAATCCTCCATGCAAACCTACCACCATAGAAAACCCCTTTTTAAGCAAATAAGCACTTACCATACATTTTTTACTAAACAACTCAAAAGATGGCTAAATGCCTGTCACTTCACATACCTTATTATTACCCACTCATGACCCCGGTTCCAACTATTTTTACTGAGGGTAGAAAAAAAATTAATCCGCCCACTTTTAATTCAAACCGGGAGTGACAGTTGACACAATGGGTAGTATTAAAGGGTTAACAAAGGGCTGTGAACGGGCGCTTTCGAAGGGTTAATTGCATGTTCGTTTCAAATATGGCGGCAGTTTTGTGCGTTTTTTTTCTGTCGCGCAGGTTTTATGTGCATGTGTGCGTTCACCTTTAGTAGATTTTTTTTAAATGTTGGCTTATTGTTTTTTTTTTTTTATTCGAATGTGTCGCTAGATATCTTTATGTAATAAATTAGAGAGAACCTACGTTTACTTACGTAGGCTCAGTCAGAGAAATAGTTTACTTTTAAAAAATCTGTACCTGTTAATTACCTTTTCACATCTTAACGGCTGTACGGATTTTAGTTTACTTTAAAAAAAAATTGTATCTGTTAATTACCTTTTCACATCTTAACGGATTTGGCACCATAACCTAAATTATGGCAATCTTTTAGTCCGGGAGTATGTTCCCCTGGGATATTATCCAACTTTCATGTGGGCGAAGCCACTGGCAGAAGCTGTATTGTAGCTGCGTCTATACCATTGACCTGACTTAAAGAAAGAAAGAAGAAAGAAAAATGTTTATTTAGGACTCACACAAAACAGATAAAAAAAAAACATAATTAAAAGCTTAATATTAGATTTAAACTGTGCGAGGCCAAAAAAGGTCCCTATCTCAGCATATGCTGCGATATTTAATCAATTGATAAATACCACAGCGCTGGTGTTCTGATAGGGCCTGTGATGCCACGGATACACTCACGACTTCACACAAATTCTACATTTTGCTAGTAAAGTTCTTCGCGATATGAAGGGATTTAACCGCTTTTTTTAGGGGATGTAAGGGGCGAACTACCATCCTTCGCCCCAAGCCAACCTCACCTGCACGTGGTGCATCCTGCTGAATGACGAACGAGGCTCTGGCGACCGACCGATGGCGGTATATCCATCAAATAGGCGTAGCTAAATGTAACAGGCCGGTGATGGGCAGCAGCGTCACCGGTGCGAGAAGCTACGCCCTGCGATCGCCAACCCGCCTGCCCAGCGTGGCGATTATGGGCAACTCCTCCAAAAATGCAGTACAACAAAAAGCCACGGCCCCCAGTTCCCGGTGGTCCCGCTATTCCTGGTCATGGTGGCGACCATGGTAACGGCGGGGCGGGGGGTGCCAAGAATCTCCGGGCTACGGGAGGCCACCACAATAACAGATTGACCCTGGCGACGTACAACGGACGCACGCTACGGCTTGACTCGCATCTGGCGCAACTCGAGGTGGAACTTGGGAAAATTAGGTGGCACATACTAGGGTTGAGTGAAGTCCGAAGAAAGGGGGAGGACACCATAACCCTGGAATCGGGTCACCTAATGTACTTCCAAGAGGGAGACCAACAATCCCAAGGCGGCGTTGGGTTTCTGGTAAACAAGTCCCTATCTGACAACGTTGTGGAAATGTCAAGTGTGTCGAACAGGGTAGCGTACCTTATTGTGAAGCTCACCGAGAGGTATAGCCTCAAGGTAGTGCAAGTGTACGCACCGACCTCGACACACTCGGACGACGAAGTGGAGGATATGTTCGATGACATATCGAGAGCCCTCCACTTCACTACAAAGACACAGTACACCGTTGTCATGGGGGACTTTAACGCCAAAGTGGGAGTACAGAATTGCTGCGAATCGGTAGTAGGACACCATGGATTTGGAAGCAGAAATCATAGGGGGCAAATGCTCGTCAACTTCCTCGAGCGGGAGGGGTTGTTCTTGATGAACTCCTTCTTCAAGAAACAACCCCAAAGGAAGTGGACGTGGCAAAGCCCCGACACTATGACCAAAAATGAGATCGACTTCATCATGACGGACAAGAGGCATATATTCAGAGACGTCTCCGTGATCAACAGGTTCAATACCGGTAGCGATCACCGACTTGTCCGAGGCTCTCTGAATATTAACTTCAAGGCCGAACGTGTCCTTCTGATGAAGTCCAGACTCCGACCAACTCTGCTCCAGACCATGGCTGGATCTGAAACGTTCCAGGCAAACCTGGAAAACCGATTCGCTGCCGTGGAAACCACAACAGACGTAAACCAGAACCTCGAAAATGTGACTCGGATCCTCAGGGAAGAAGGTACAAGATTCTGTGATATGCAGCGTAAGGGCAAGAAGTCTAAGCTTTCAGAAGGGACTTTAGCGGTTTCTAAACCGAGAGATCAACAAGCACGTACGACGCGACCTCCGGCGCTTCAATGCTCTTTCGGTTGAAAGAGCAATCGAGCAGAACCGGGGGTCAAAGGTGTTCGTACAATCTCTTGGAAGAAGCCACCTGACGAAGTTGACCACAGCAAGTGGAGAAGTCGTCTCTTCGAAGCCAGCAGTCCTTTCGGAAGTGGAGGACTTCTATAGCCGGTTATACGCATCGCATGCATCTCGTCCTGATCCCGAAAATGAGGGTCCTAGAGCCACATTGACACGCCATTTCACCGAAGACCTGCCAGAAGTCAGTACTGGCGAAATCGAGATCGCTCTTGGGCAGCTGAAAAATGGAAAAGCCCCTGGAGAAGACGGCGTTACCACAGAGCTGCTGAAAGCTGGGGGTAACCCCGTACTGAGGGAGCTCCAGAAGCTGTTCAACGCTGTCCTTTTTGAAGGGAGAACTCCAGAGGCGTGGAGTAGAAGTGTGGTCGTCTTGTTCTTCAAAAAAGGAGACAAGACCCTGTTGAAGAACTATCGACCCATATCCCTTCTAAGCCACGTCTATAAGCTGTTCTCAAGAGTGATCACGAACCGTCTTGCGCGAAGACTCGACGAATTCCAACCACCGGAGCAGGCTGGATTTCGGAGCGGATACGGCACCATAGACCACATCCACACAGTGCGGCTGATTATACAGAAGACCGAAGAGTATAATCAGCCTCTGTGTCTAGCATTTGTGGACTATGAAAAGGCCTTTGACTCGGTTGAAATCTGGTCTGTTCTGGAGTCCCTGCAGCGCTGCCAAGTAGACTGGCGATACATCCAAGTGATGAGATGTCTCTACGAGGCCGCCACCATGTCCGTTCAAGTACAGAATCAGCAAACAAGTCCCATACCGTTGCATCGAGGAGTGAGACAAGGGGATGTTATTTCCCCGAAATTGTTCACTAATGCAATAGAGGATATGTTCAAGACGCTGAACTGGAAAGAACGTGGCATTAACATCAATGGCGAGTACATCTCTCACTTGCGATTTGCAGACGACATCGTCATTATGGCAGAAACGCTGCAGGAACTACAACAGATGCTGAATGACCTGGCTGACTCTTCTGTACGCATCGGCCTACGGATGAACTTGGATAAAACCAAGGTCATGTTCAACGAACATGTTCTACCGGAACCGATTGCGATTCACGGTGCCGTTCTCGAAGTTGTTCAAAAATATGTGTACCTCGGGCAGTCATTGCAGTTAGGTAGAAACAATTTTGAGGGCGAGGTGAACAGAAGAATTCAAAAATTTGAAAATGAAAACAATATATCTAGTTTTAATTTCCGCGAATATTAGTAAAAAAAAAAAAAAACTATATACAAACTAACTATATTGATATAAAAAAAACCATCACCACCACCATACCAACCATCTATAATTCTATATTGATTGTTTTTTATTTATTTTAACTATATTGTTAAAAGGGGGGTGCCTTGTACTAATTTCTCAGTCGCAACTCAACGGTCAGCGAGTCAACACGTCCCCTGAGGATGCCTCGTGGAGAGGCGAAACACGTGTCGGTAATGGTGTTGGGTTTTGCATTGCCTTCCTGCATGTGCTTAAAATCCTTGCATTTGCCCAGTAATCTTGCATGTGCATAATATAGCGGGCGGGAGGGAGGTGCATACCTGCAACCCACTAATATTCGCGGAAATTAAAACTAGATATATTGTTTTCATTTTCAAATTTAAAATGGATTTCCGCAAAGTAACGCCTGACTCAATCAATTATAGAAGAATTCAGTTGGGTTGGGCAGCATTTGGGAAGCTACGTCAAGTCTTTACATCGTCGATCCCACAGTGCCTAAAGACGAAAGTCTTCAATCAGTGCGTCCTACCCGTCATGGCATACGGAGCCGAAACGTGGACACTGACGGCTCGTATGGTCCATAAGCTCAAAGTCGCTCAGCGGGCTATGGAAAGGGCTATGCTCGGTGTGTCTCTGAGGGATCGCATCAGAAATGAGGTGATCCGTCAGAGAAGCAAGGTAATTGATATAGCCCACCGGATTAGTAAGCTAAAGTGGCAGTGGGCTGGCCATATTAGTCGTAGAACCGACAACCGTTGGGGTAAACGAGTTCTAGAGTGGAGACCGCGTCTCGGCAAACGTAGTGTAGGACGTCCTCAGGCACGGTGGAGTGACGATTTGCGCAGGACGGCTGGCAGAAACTGGATGCGAGAAGCCGAAAATAGATCTAAGTGGCGTGCAATTGGAGAGGCCTATGTCCAGCAGTGGACTGCAACAGGCTGCTGATGATGATGATGAACCGCTTTACAACAAGCACACCCATATGGAGGAGGATCCTATCTTTTCGATGGTAGTTTGCGAGACTGAACACTCTGTTCCGCATACCTGTATAGTATATTATATCTGATTGACAGAATATCGTCAGAAACAGCTTTAAAAAAATAACCCCAAAATTAAACTAAAGATATTGCGTGACATGAATGAGCATAGTCAACAGTCACATTATTATCGACAATAATTCGCGTAAATGTCGTAAATTCGACATAATTTACCGTACATTGCGGTAAAATTTCCATAATTAGCGGTCGATTTCGTCGACTCTTGCGCATATGACGTCATCTGGTCGTTATTGTGATCTGCGGTTGACGCGCGACATACGATTGTCGCGTGCGGAGAAAGCCTTATTTTTTAATCAATTTAATTTATCGTTATTAGGCTTTATTGTGACCTTTAGATATGTTTTGTATAGGTAATATGTTGTGTAATATCTTTTATTTGCGGTTTGACAGATGCAGTTATTACTGTCGGTAACGTTATTATTTCTATTGAAAAATTAAGGAATGGCCGGGCGAGGACACGGTGGAACATATGGTGGAGGTCTGTCCTGCTTGGGTAGAGTAACGCTGTGTTCTCGTCGAGGCGATCGGCGGCCCTAGAACGATGACCTCTCGCGTCCGACCGTGGTTCAATCCATGGTCCGGAGCGAGGAGCACGGCGAGCTACCGGTGGCTCGCCGTCCATAGAAGACGGGGCCCCATAGGGTCAGTGCCTTCTAGAGTTGTGGAATTGGTTTGAATGAGTCACCGCGGCCCTGGAACGCAAAGGGTATTAGAGGGATCACGGGTGAGTTTTAGTCAGTAAGAGTCTGACACTCCCTTCCGCTCTAAAAGAGATGGCCGGGGGCATGTTTTTCATTTCATTTAGCTACTTGCAGTAGACATGGCTCGTCCATGACCAATAGGTACGCGAATTTGGTCGTAAACGAGTGGTTTTTACACATTAAAACACAAAACAAACACTACCTTTTACCGGTTTTCTAAAAGACTCATTATATCATATAATTCCCACATTTATATTTTTAATAATAACTTAAAACTCGATAAAACCGAAAAATAAATAACATTAAAACATTTCCCATTTAAGAGCACTCGATCACCTTAATAATAACTGTACGAAGTGTCCCGAACCGCGTTATTAGGCTGCGTCCACACATAAGTGACGGTTGTAACGAGAAAATTAACAGGCATCGCGTCGCGAGTCGCGACTCGCCGAAACAATTACACGCCCGCGCGGTAATTTAACGATGAATTTGCATAATTGAAGCGATAACAGACGAAGCCACGGGCGATGTCGCGTCAACGTGAACCGGCCCTGTGACAATTACAATGTACATTTTGCAGTGTTTGTACATGCTCAATTAATGGTAAAATTAATAAATTTATGTTGGGAATATGCAGATGTGGGAGCGAGGAGATTATTACTAATAGTTTCTCGTGTGGGTTTTGTGCAAGCTGTTACGAAATGAGTGTGAATGATAAATTGGTTGAGCATTTAGTTTTAAAATGCAATACATTCAGGGCTCTATAATATACTTGCGCATGTGGTTTTTTGTACAGTCAAATATGTAACTCCAACGCTTTGAGATTATGAGCGGCTTTATAAACTTGTAGTTAATAAATAGCACAAGTCAATTGTGCTGTAACGAGGTGCCAATTAAAGAGCTGTGTCTTCATAATAACCACATACTAATTACAATCATTTAAAATCCGTAGGTTTAGCCTACCCTATCAGGATTTTTTTTTTCACAAACACAAAAATACAAAAAAAAAAAACAAAAACAATTACCCTCTCACATCACACCAAAGAAAAAAAGCCAGCACATCAACAAACAAAAATAATAATGAACACGTAAATTACAATCAGCCGCCATAAGGCCGCGTTCACACGTCGCGACTGGCACCAGGCGCGCGACATCGCGACACCGGCGCCGGCAATTAATCAATGTGTCGCGCGTTTCTCGTCAAATTGCTTTATTGTCGCCCAAATTGGTTGAGACCGGCTGATTTTCCGGTAGATTATTGTTCGTTTATTGGACTTACTCGTAGTTTGTGTGGGAAATGTTTGTTTGTGGCTTTGTGTTTTGGATGCCAAGTGGTGGTGGTAGTGGGGCGTTTGGATTAAGTTTTTTTTTATTCAACCTTTAGTGTCCCCTTACCCTTCCACTCTTCCCAGTGTGTTTTGAATTAAGTATTTTTAATCGTCGTTCAAAGTCAACAGATTGGCCTAGACCAAGTGGAGCTCAATGCATTTATTTCAACTAAACCCTTTACTTCAGAATAGGGATGTTTCCTGAGAAATAAAAATATGATCCTATTTAGTCTATCAGTTAGATTATCGAAAAATATTGGACACGTATTTTTGCTTTATGAAATCTCTAAAAATTGACGAAGATAAAAAGCTTCAAAGTGGGGGCTTGTGACATCAGGGCGTGGTAAAAATCGTCGCACGGAGTGACCTCACACGAGTTTTCAACGCACTATATTATTATCGTCTTCGTTTTTTGTTTACGTGAAAAAATAAAAAATACGTGTCCAATATTTTTGGGAAGTCTATCTCACGGACTAATTACATTTTTTTAGGCAACTACCCTATTGTCAAGGTTGGTCAGTCAAAGAAAAGAAGTAGCACTTTTCAAACTCTTTGGGCAGAACTTGTAATGAGTTTATTACAAGTTCTGCCCAAAAAGTTTGAAAAGTTCACGGGCACTTTTTATAGCAATTCAATTTACAGCGATAAAAGTTGAAAAGTAGTGTTTTCGTCATTCATGTTAAAGTTATCCATAATATATGTACCTGTATGTAAACATTTAAGTGGCATACGTTCAATGAAAATAAATTATAAGAAAAATTCATCGGTATGGAATTGATACATGATAATAGTATTAGGTGGTGTATCCATATGTTGGTCATTGGCGATTTTTATAAAATTTTATATAAAATTCAACCAAATTAACTTATTAATTCTTGTTTTATTGCCCAGTAGATATTTAAACAAGAACTTAATGAGTTGTATACCTACCTACTTCCCTAAACTATTACTTTTTGAGTTTTAAGCTTATTAAAAGATGGTAGTTATAAATTGATCTCAAACTTTCTCAAAACTGAGGTGAAGTATTTGTGAAAAGATTTAGAGAAACAAGAAGCATATCCTTGTGTGATATCGATAGGTATATCAAATGGGCATGGTTTACTTTTTACCCACGATGGAACGGAGTCAGATGGGGGCTGCCATCACTATCTGAAAACTAATTCATTGAATGGCAGCCCAGACGGATATTCTTGGGTTACATTAATTGTGTAAGTCGGAGGTTTTTATTATTTATTTAATTATTTTTCAATTAAATTTTTAAAGTCGTGGGTTTTTTCAAAATTTTCAATTTTGCCCTTTTATGATAGGGCTTATTTAAGGATTCCATAATAAATTATGTAGTTAGTAGTTAGTTTTTTTACACGGTATCAACTATTAAACCATTTTTTTAAACACTATTATGAGTTAGACCTTTAAATTAACTACATTTCTTAGAAACGAACTAGTCACCTGTTACTGGATGTTCCAGTAATGATATGTAATAGTTCTTATGTCTTTATACTTAGGTAACCTGACTTCTAACTTAATTTCCGCGAATATTAGTGGGTTGCATACCTGCAACCCACTAATATTCGCGGAAATTAAAACTAAATATATTGTTTTCATTTTCAAATTTAAAATGGATTTCCGCAAAGTAACGCCTGACTCAATCAATTTTTTTTTTTTTTTTTTTTTTTTTTAACCTGACTTCTAATTTATTTTTAATTTTAATTAAAAACTATTTCTATGGGGCATAATAACATAATTTATGGACATCTGTCTTGTGTTACAACGATTATTAGAATATTACTAACACTTTATTACAACATTTGTGCTTTGTTACATACCTATTTATTTATTTATTTATTTAACAATTTATGTACACACATTTAATAAAAATATAAGAAGAAGGAAACAGAAAATAGGTACAAAGGTGATGCTTATTTCTACAGAAATCTCTTCCAGCATACCTGCGATAGGAGAGTCGAGTAAAAAGAGATGTAGACATTGTGTGTAAAAGTATTGAGTAGAAAAAATTAAAAACAATACAGTATAAATATAACATACAATACATAATTATTATACGTTACCTACCCTTACCTATCTATTATACATAACTTTCTCCTGGGTTTTTTTACGAGTTACGATAGTTACTTAATTAAATATAGCGCACCCTATGCAGTCACCGCACTATAGACTTTATTATGTATATATAATTTTATTTCATGTTAAAAATAGGTAGTATAATTTTTAAATTAATTCATTCATGATAAGAGAGCAACACTTATATTATCTATGGCATTTTGTCAACGAGTTACTACTTGCTAATAATCTGTGTTATTTCGTATCTGTGCCGATACTGAATAAAGAAGAAACGTTTTGTGCAACTAGAGACTCATTTTTATTTATAGAATGCTAAACCTTAATTATAAGTATTTCCATACAGCGCGGCAATGCTGCCAGCCTTTTGGGTACATTATCCAGTGGCCAGCGATGCGGAGGAATTTTTCGACGGCATTTTTTACTTTTTTTTTTTGTTTAGTTAAGGGTTTTTTTAAATTTTAATTGTATATGTAGTAATAGTTAGACATTAACATAATTTTTATATATTTTATATTATCATAGCAAAGGATAGAACTATTTCGTGCCAAAAAGAGAGCACAATAAATGATCGCCGAGTCACATATTAACCGCTAGTCAAGTTGGCTATTAGGTATTCTACCAATTAGCAGCTGAGAAATTGAACATGAAAAATTGACAATTTTTCACATTCATTTTCCGACTTTTCCATAGTGGTTTAGGTAGACGTGGTTTTCTTCTGCGTCATTCATTTTAATCATCAACTATATACTCACTCATAGAAACGCATTTACAGTGCCCCTAAACATATCGGTAGACATATAGGAAAAAAAATCTCGTTGATCAATTAAAAGTCCCCACTGTAATCAAGGGCCCGCCATTTTTGTCTCTGCCGCGTGATCGCACGACCAAACACTGCGCCCTCCGAGAATTTGATCGACGCAAATAAAAGAAGGCACGTGAATAGCCCGCTTTATTAGCTAGGAAGAGTTGATGTAAAGTTTTCTAGAAGTGACATAGTTTGAATCAAATGGCTAGTAGGGAAAATAACTTTGTTGACAGTTGACTGGTCAAAAGGGTCAAGAATTGCGTCATGAGGAAATTAGCATAGCCTTTTAATGCATAGAAAATGTCTTCTTCCGCTCTGGGCGGAGCGGAAGATAACGTCAGACTCTTACTGACTAAAACCAACCCGTATTCCTCTAATGCTATTTGCATTCTAGGGCTGTGGTGACTCTTTCGATAAATTCCGCAACCCTAGCAGGCACTGATTCAATGGGCTCCCGTCTTTTTTACTGCCATCTCTTTGAGGCGCGCGTGCAACACGGCGCGGTGTCGACCCGGGCCTGGTTGTTATAGCACAGCAGGCACCCAACGCTCGGCATCCGCAGGCCCGCAATTTGCATGTCCTAGAAATAAAAAATCGATGACGTCTGCACTGGGTCGACATGGTAGATTACTGCCCACCCCCTATCTCTGAAAGGAGGTCTATGTCAAAACAATGGGAACATCTCATCAGCTTTGCAAATGATCCACAAGAGAGTCACAATTTTAAAGGTATTTATTTTATTTTAATGGTTTAGATGATTTTCTATTACTGAAGGTAAATGTCAAAATAGACCGAGAGATAATTAATAATATTATAATAATATAATAATCTCATTCAAAAAAGCCATATCCAGTAGATATTATGTCTTTCTGCTTAAAGGAAAGGGTCAGGGTACTTGAAAGTTCAACGTGTGCATAATTCCTAATATGAGTAAATGGTGAATATTATGAATATTATATAATTATAGATACTGAAATGGTATATACTCGTAGATTGTATGTCTAGATTAGGCGTTTTGACGTTCGAGGTGACATCAACAGTGACGCGACAATACTTATACAAATTATTTTAAAATTATTCTCGATACAAAAAAAGTCTATGCATCTGGAGATGACCTTCAAAAACATAAATCATATTATGAGTCTACTGTAGTTTTATCTACGTCATGTCTATACTTCTATACTAATATTATAAAGAGGAAAGATTTATATTTTTGTATGTAACGAATAAACTCAAAAACTACTGGAACGATTTCAAAAATTCTTTCACCATTAGAAAGCTACATTCACCCTGAGTAACATAGCCATATATTTTATCCACATATTCCCACGGGAACGGGAACTACACGGGTAAAACCGCGGGGCGCTGCTAGTTTAAAATAAAACTGCAAGTTTATCTACAATGTATTTATTTCCAACTAGCGACCCGCCCCGGCTTTGCACGGATGCAATGTAGATAGATACTAATGTTTTCTCTACTATAATATGCATATATTATACATATAAACCTTTCTCTTGATTCACTCTATTTATTAAAAAAAAACTCCGCATTAAAATCCGTTGCGTAGTTTTAAAGATCTAAGCATACATAGGGACATATAGACAACGGGAAGCGACTTTGTTTTATACTATGTAGTGATATAATAATGTAAAAAGTCCCAAACTAAATATTCATAGTACCTATCTATACCTATTGGACGCTAAGTAAGGGAAGGCAGACACGTGTATCCAACGCAATCCATAATCGAAAAAGTTTTTCATTAAGCAACCTTGTCATGTCAGTTGTTCAAAACCCAACGATCAGATAACTAAACCCAGAACAGACCCAGATAATTGAATTCAATAACTGACTAATTTATTACGTCCTCGTGAACGATAGCATCTTTCATTTTAGACGTTTTCTAACAACACACACCCAAAGAAAAATAGACGTAATTGTGAAGTGTTGAAGTCGGTTTCAAGTTAGCTATGTTTTGAGGTTATGACGTTTTGAAATGATCATCACAAGGGTTTGTATGACGGTACCTACTACTAAATTGTTTTCCAATTTTCCTCTTTCGTTTTTAAAATAGAACAAAAGCTAAAAGCTTTTTATTAAGTCATTGCTTCTTCTACACTTGAAACTTGTTAAAAACATTTATGTGCTCAATTTTTTATCAAAGTTTGAATTAGGTTTTAGTGTAGGTATTAATGTTATGTTTTTGGCCTGCTATTACCTATGCTTTAAAGCAAACTGTTTAATGTAACAATCATCTTTTATCAAACAAATAATAAATAAAATAGTCTCAATGAGCGGCGATCCCTCTTGAAGCCATAATCTGGCAGTCAGCAGTGGGCTTCACAACCTTGCAACGACCACATTGGATCGTCTTTGGTTTTTGAATCAAGCTTGATTGTCATATGCAATCTACTGCGAGAAAAGAAGACTTACGTCGGAATTTCTCGACCACATAATTAAAAAAAAAAAACAAGTTTATACAGCCTATCCATAAGCACATTAAAAATCTCAACCCCAAGAATAATAAAAGGCCCGTATCCAAAATTGGTATCATTTAAATTTCAACGGTCGAACGTCGGCCATATTGCGATTTTCAATCAACGTTCGATGTTCAAACGGCATCCATTCGCGCAACTGTCATCGGGCGGACGCGGACGTGACGTAACGACGGCTTCGCCGAACGGTTATCGGTACATCTCTGCAGCTACATGTGATTTTAATTTGTGGAAGATTACTGCTTTAGGAATTGAAATTTGTTTTTGAAACGAGCTCTGTGTAGAACTTATGGGTAGGAAGAAAGCTGGATTCGAAAGGCTGATGACCCGAATGGTGCATTTTAGTTCCTATATTATCTGCACTGATTTATATGCTGTTTCAGAATGGAATCGGTTTCAAGACTTCACTAATAACAGCTCTGGCTTCTTTTCTGGACACAAATAAACTAAAAGAATTTACAGAAGAGCGATCTTTACGAACTACTCTTGCTTTTATTTTCTTTTTTTATATATATATATATATATCCATTATTTCACATGGATTGGTGGCAAAATCTCTTGGAACTGAAAATGATCTAATGAGCCAAAAGAGTCATCTTACACTATCTCATTATATCGTAATACGTTATCTAAATCCTCATATACCTAATTACCTACCTATTAACTAATCCCCACTTCAATACATCGACCCCATATCATCAAAATGTTGCCAGAACAATAATTCAATATCAAATGGTGCACATGGCATTACTTGCATCTGTCAGGCGCCCGCTGATTCAAAAAACGAACGCATAATGCGTTGATACACATTTGAAAGCCGGCCAGCGTAGACAGAGCTTTACAATGTAGTGCTTTTCATATTTTTGTTAGTGGCAATGTGTGTTTCTTATACCAGACGTAAACATATATTTTTGAATGGGGAGTGAAACTATCAAAAGAAACTGTCACTGACTGGTAACAGTTTCTTTTCTTCGCAAACGGACTCGTTTGCGAAGCATGTTACGTTGATCATGAGTACCCACTTCTGCCAAATGCATATTCATAGTCAATATTTAGGTACACTTATCTACACTGATACTTGACATTCGGTGGTCTTGATGTGCTGCACTTGTGAAACTTCTGTATTATTATTTCCCAAAATATACTTTTATAGTAAATATAAGTACTTACTATATAAATACACAATAAACTTTGATGGTAGATAACACTCTATCATGCACTTATTTTGACCGGAACCAAATATATTTTTGGTCCTGGTACAAACATAAAATTCTAGCTACACTTAGTCACAACAATTCTACCAATAAACAGATTTGGCCAGCACACCTCAGCTCAGTGTCCACTGGTCACTGGCTAGTGTCGCTGCGGGCGGCAGATGACCGCAACTTGATTTACGACGGAACACTCACACTATACCAGTGCATTTACATAGGTGAATGTGATCGGTGTAATTACAACCTGGGTTCGGCCTGTGGTGGTTGCATCGATGGGAACGGGACACTTCTGTACGGTGACTGTTGATTGGAGTAGTCGGTTTTGGTTCTGCCGGTGCTGATACTTATACAAAAAGTTTGAAGTAAGAAGTCTTACTTTGACCCCGCTTTTCAGATTAAGACTAGAATAACATTCTTCTAAAAACGTCTTAATGTTCCTCCAAAAGCTTGCAAAGTTAACTGTCGTCGACTGTACATCTGCGCAGACCGCAAACTTTATGTTGCCGATAGTATAAGAAATACCTCAGCTACTTAAATATGAACGCTAAGCTAACTCACCTGAAACCTCTAAAAGATACTCTTGCAAAAACTCCCTGCTAATTTTAAACTTCAAACAAACAGCTCTTTATATAAAGAGATATTGTATAAAATAACTTCCAGGTATTTTAAACACACTTTTGTGTACCACAATCAGGCATAACCAATCTAAAATCACAAACAATACACACAATTCAGTTGTTTAAAGGATACCAATAAAGGAACCAATTTCATCCCGTAGGTATTGTTTGTCAAAAACTCGATTATGTCCGGAACTCTTAGGAAGATGAAAAAACCAAGCCGTATGGCAATAGCTACTCATCGTGAGATTGAACTAGTGCTGCACCCGGTTTTGTCTGCACGTATGCGTATTTTTTAGCTAAAAGTGTGAAGAAACTTTGGCAGTTGATGTATATAGTTATTTTATTACGGAAAAGGAGGGAGAACATAATGGTTACGTCTTTTGCGTTTAATAAAAACTTCGTTAGGCGTTCATTGGAATACGGAATCAACCATAAATTAAAGCCTGAACAGCCCGAACTAATTAGAACTAACATTCTACAAATAAACAGACAACGACTCAGGCAAAGATATAACGGCATCAATCCAAACATGTTCTAAACTTAAATAAACTTTTTTTTCTGGCGCCCGTTTTAAAAAAAGAACAGCTTTCGTTTATTTTCCCGCGCTGCCGATGAACGAGGCGTGACATTCGAAATTTTCGGTGTTGTCAGTGTACAAAAAACATGGAAATAGAATAGTGTTGTTTGGTGTAATATTAATGCGTCTAACGGGCCTCTTTTGTGTCGCTAGGGGATGTATCATTCACGTCATCGCTCATTGAAATGAATAGGTTAATGATATTGGAGCAAAAAGGATTAATAGTTCATACAGAAATGATTTTTTGAATTAATTTTTTGCGTTCGTTTTTGAGTTTCCGGGAGATTTGATTGATAAAGACTTTTTCTTTGCTTTTTTTATTTCCTTCGAATTGGTAAAATCTATGTAGGTGTGTTTTGATGGACCTATTGGATTTATAAATGGCTATTTAAACTGAATAGCTTCAGGTAATTGTTCGCTTAAATCTTCTGCAATTCAATCTCATTTCCATTTTATACTATTTGTAACTACGATCATGTCACATTCCAGTTATTTACCTTCAGTGAAATTAATGGCACTTATCTACTCTACTGATACTTGGGAGGACAATGGTCCGAAGTCAATTGACAGATGGTGAGATCTTTGGCAATCACAAGTTCAGTAGCAAAACTTCAGTAAAAGTTAACGGGAATCGGATTAGCTTATTGTGCACTAAAATTGGAATAAAATCCTACTCTATCTGTATAATTTAATTAAAAAACGCTGGCTTCAAATTTCAGTTCAATTACTAATGTTTTCGAAAAGTAGCTTATCTTATAAAGCAGCTTAAAAAAATACTTGTAAAGCAACATAATTGTTCTGAGTTATACAAATTCTTAGTGCATTTTATGCCTTTATGTTTTTCTAAAAAACATTGAACTGATAAAATAAAGACACCTACGGTTTTACCTAGGCGGGCAAAGCCTACCCGTACGATGTATTTTTCAGTACAATAACATCGCTAACATGTGTCTTCGACATTTTAGTCTTGGCAACATTATTGATTGTGGACAGGATGCCATACTTTTTTTTAGCAGTTACTTTTTTACGCACAGGTCACATCATATCCAGCCAACACCGCTGGGTGTTTTATCGTGTCGTTACCAAACATTATGATTTAGTGATCGCGAGTTTTCCGTTCAGGTGGCGAGCGCATCTGCCCTTCTTAATAACCCATTGTTTGATTGTGTTACATATGCCTTGCTGGGTGATAGTGTTCATGTCTTTAGGGGTTATTTTGTAGGGTTAAAATATGTGAAGTTACTTTTTGTAGCTACTCTACGTAATGGTGCATAAAATACTAAATAGGCCAGGTAGGTACCTACCATCGTGATGAAAGCTGCTGAGGCGAGATTAAATCATAAAACTTCAATTTTCATGTGTATAAAGGGTTATTTGTAAAACACAAACAACCTCTTAAGAGGTCATTGTAATTACCTACTCATCATTATGAACAACTTTTACTGTGGGACCAAACCTGAAATCGCAAAACAGCTGTTCCCTACATTTCGATCAGTTATACGAACATAAATGCAGGGAACAGTTGCTTGTTATAGAAATGACGAAAATAACGCTGAAAAAAAATCATACAAAAAAAAAACCTTTCGATAAAAAAGAAAAACAATCAGTCAGTCAGAAAATAAAAAAGTAAAAGGATCTCGCAATTTTTTATTACTTTAACAACTTTAATGGGACTTACAGAAGCTACCTATCAATAAAATGTTAACTCCTACCTACTAAGGAAAAAAGGCTTCTTGTAATTTTTCTTAATTACATTTCTATCCGTTACATCCATAAAAATTAAATCTTCAAATTGATCCAAATATAGGTGGAACTTTTGTCTAAACCTATCTTGCAGACATCATACATTTATTCCTTTATAAAATATTCTATCCATAGACTATATTTTACTTACTGAAGAATTTTTTTTGCAATAATCCTGTGTCTTGAAAACGCACCTATTTTATGTAACACTAGCTGTCGCCTGTGACTCCACTCGCGTTGATGTCGATATAAAGAATCCAGACTATATAATAATCTACCTCTATGCCAAATTTAATTAAAAATCTGTTCAGTAGTTTTTGCGTGAAAGAGTAGGAAACATCCATACACATACAAACTACTATAGTAGGGATGTTTCCTGAGGAATAAAAATATGATTCCATTTAGTCCGTCTTATCGAAAAATATTGGACACGTATTTTTTGCTTTATCAAATCTATAAAAAATGACGAAGATAAAAGCTTCAAAGATCATGAGCTTGTGACGTCACGGCGTGGTAAAAATCTTAGCACGAAGTGATGTCACACTAATTTTCAACGCACTGTATAGTCTTCGTTTTTTTACGTGAAAAAAGAAAAAAAATACGTGTCCAATATATTTGGAAATCTATCTGTCGGACAAATTAGATTTTTTTAGTCAACTACCAAGCCAATTTTTCGTTACTAACTTAGAGGTACATAGGTATGAAATTAAATAAATAAATAAATATCTTGGAACAACTCACACACGGCTATCTGATCCCAAGCTAAGCAGAGCTTGTGTTATGATAACCAGACAACTGATATGTACATACTTATATAATTTATAAATACATACATATTATAGACTAGCTTCTGCCAGCGACTTCGTCCGCGTGGAATAGTTACTTTACCCCCGATTTTGAAACTCTCAGCCCGATCGGTTTAAAATTGACAAAGTTTCATACAAACGTTCATCCCCTATTTTATCCCCTTGGGGGTAAAATTAATCAAAATCCTTTCTTAGCGGATGCCTACGTCATAACATCTACCTGCATGCCAAATTTCAGCCCGATCCGTTCAGTGGTTTGGGCTGTGCATTGATTTCCCAACATTTCCCTTCACTGCTCTGCTCCTATTGATTGTAGCGTGATGAAAAGTATACTATAACCTGCCCAGGAGTATGAAGAATAATTGCACCAAGTTTCGTTAAAATCGGTCGAGTAGTTTTTGTTTCTATAAAGAACATACAGACAGACAGACAGACAAAAATTTTACTGATTGCGTTTTTGGCACCAGTATCGATCACTAATCACCCCCTGATAGTTATTTTCAAAATATATTCCTTGTACAGAATTTACCTCTCTACAGATTTATTATAAGTATAGATAAATCATACCCAGACACAGAACAGACAATCATGCTCATCACACAAAGTTTGTCCTGGGTGGGAATCGAACCCACGACCTCCGGCTTAGCAGTCAGGGCCACTAACAACTAGACCAACAGGCCCGTCAATTAAAGTGTTTTTTTTATGTTTGTGTTATGATAGAAATGTTTTTTTTTTATACACTGGTTTCATTACAATAAAAGATTACGAGTATTTTCTTGCCAATCTCATACGGGTTCATCAATACCTACACACCACCTAAGACACATTCTATATGACAAACTCGATTTGATCGTTTCACATTTACAGAGAGCAATAAAAAGGGAAACAGACGGGTACAAAACGGCAACACTTACATTATGATATACCTTTAAAAGGTAATTAAACGAATGCTCGGCGACGGGTGTCCAATGCGGTTAGTTCCACATTCGGCCGCGGGTCGCCACCGTCCACCTAGACGAGAACCAATCGCCTTTAATGAAACCTTTTATGGTTCAGTTCGCACGATGGCTGAATGTCACACCGTGGTTTGCTGAGAATCTTACTACTATTCAAAATGCAAAAATTTGGATGGTTGGATGGATGGGTGTTTAATTATTACTGAGATCGAATATCTGTGCCTGGAATAGCACAAAAGCTATCCAGGGAACATGTTACCTTGGGATAATTTCCGACAATCACGCGAACATATCCGCGGGTAAAAGCTAGTTGTGTATTAATTATTGTATACATAGTTGTCATGGGTTATTGCAACCACCGATGTTTATCGATTTTGTAGTCTTTTGAAAGTAATTTAATGAATGTTCTGCGACGGGTGTCCAATGCGATTAGTTCCACATTCGGCCGAATGTCGTCACCGTGCTCCTAGGTGAGAACCAATCACGTTTAATGCAAGGTTTTATGATTAACTTCAATCATAATCAGCCTTTTTAATGTTCCCACTACTGGGAACACGCCTCCTCTCTTCAACTTCAATCTAATAATCAAAACATGATGATGATTGTTGAACATTTCAGAAAAAGTCATGCCAATTGGGAGATTAGGTAGGTATTTGCTCTGCTACACGTGCAAAGCCGAAGCGGGCCGCTAGTTCAGAATAAATTATCGCGTAGATTTCTCTATTGCTTGGCGAAAAACTTGCATTTAAAGAATAAATTCTTCTAATTTATTTCATAAAAAATAAACTGTTAAAATTTTGGCAGTTCCTTTGATCAGTTACCTCTACCATGAACCAGCGTCATTGCTTTTAATAGCATTATTGATTTAGCACATTACGAACTTTTAGCAAAATGACAATGGGATCCTTTTGGAATGGTGAATTTATAAAAAAATATAGCAGACTTGGGGCCCTGGTCTGGTGTTTGTTTCCATTTCTCACACAGGAAACTTCCAGTATATGATGTTTCCAACATCAAAATTACACTACGGTGTGATAAGCGTCCCGTATCACAAGTCAAAATGTCCCGCTTTTCCAAAATTCGACCTTAACTAAGGCCCGTTAAGTTCAAATTACAAGAAAAATATCATGTCCTTCATGAAGGCAATTAAATCTACTTAGGCTCTTTCCTAATTAACTGAAGCGATGACATGAAATTCGCGATAGCTAAAATAAATTGATACAGTAGTCGTTCGGGAGTGCAATTAATCCTACTGATAAACTTCATAATTCCTTTTTAAAGATATAACACACAGAAATAAATAAAAAACCAGCAAAGCAGGCGCGCGAAGGGTTCCAAGCGAATCCTATTTGTTACTACATGTTATTGTTTTTTAAAAACCACATACTTCTTGTAAGTTTTCCGGTAATTTATAAACAAACTAGCAGCGCCCCACGGTTTCAACCGTATAGTTCCCGTTCCCGTGGAAATATAGGGATAATTTATTATAGCCTATGACCAGGGATAGTGTAGCTTCTCAACAGTGAACGGATTATTTAAATCGGTTCAGTAGTTTCGGAGCCTAATCAACACAAACAAACAATCAAATCTTTCCTCTTTATAATTTTAGTATAGAATTTTTTTTTTGTTCTTTTTCAAAATTTTGGCTCTGCAGTTTCGGAGATAAGGAATGGTCAATGTTTATATGTTTTCTTAAATAACTTTACCTAAACGTTTTATTTGAAAATTATGGAAAAAAATATTCGAGAGCCTTACAAAAAGGGACAGAGTTTCTTATGTATTCAGCAAATTTCAACAAAATCGGTCCAGTAATCCTCTAAGTCGATTAGCTGTGACGGACGGACTGTCCGACAGACGAGTGATGCTGTAAGGGTTCTGTGTAAGGGTTGTATTGCGGAATTTGTTCGAGAGAGTCACCGCGGCCCTGGAACGCAAAGGGCACAAGAAGGATCACGGGCGGGTTTTAGTCAGTAAGAGTCTGACAGGGAGTGTCAGACTCTTACTTCTGCTTCTACTTTACCCAGAGCGGGAGAAGTCATTTGATGATTACCCATGTAAAAAAAAGGGGTTCAGACCGTCGTAATAGGGATGTTTCCTGAGTAAAAATTATATGATTATGTTTAGTCCGTCAGTTAGATTATAGAAAAATATTGGACACGTATTTTTTCCTTTATCAAATCTATAAAAACTGACGAAGATAAAAAGCATCAAAGATCAGGAGTGGGATCGTGTGACGTCACGGCTCGTTAAAAATTGTAGCGAGTAGTGACGTCACACGAGTTTTCAACGCACTGTATCGTCTTTATTTTTTGTTTATGTGAAAAAAGAAAAAATACGTGTCCAATATTTTTTGGAAATCTATCAGACGGACTAATCAGATTTTTTTAGTCAACTACCCTATTACGGACGTTAGTTTTAGCCCTGGCTGGGGGCTTCAAATTTATTTGAGTTCACCACAAGATAGTCCGGTTAAAAGCAGTAATCAACCCTAGCGTGTTGAACTGCGAGTGACCAAGTCAAAAAAAAGGGACGTACGCAACCAAAAAGTCAGCTTTTTCGTAAAATATTCCACTGAATTGGCCGGAAACATAAGCAGCGTATACCTAATAATCTGCTATTACTCGCTCTTAAAATACCATGGGAATTAGATTGAGCGAGGAATTAAATCTTTCCATTTAATTAGCCATTTTTTCCCTTAAATGTCACTAGACGGAACCACTTTTTTGTATGGGAAATCATCAAATGACACCTGAGACTACCCAAAGACCCAAAGTAGGCACCTAGTGCCTTTTTTCTCTTTAAAATCCATTTTCTGTGGGTGAGATAATAAATATTATTTATTTATTTATGGTGTACATAATAAAGATTATTTATTTAGAATAAGCAGCCCTTTCCAGTACTTTTCAAACGTCACAACGCCCTAGTTGACTTCTTACAGTACCTACCTAAGCAGATAGGTAGGTAATATTTGTTTTATTTTTTTAAATCAACTGTCATATAAGTAGCTACAATTTGTTTTTTTTTTAAATCAACTGTCAAAATACTCTTTCCTAAGGAACGACCAGCCCATTAGAAAAACCTCTAATTTTCTACGTGCGCTGGTCCGCCAACAAATTTTTGGCGGCACTGGGGTGTCGGGAGGGCGCGCGATCAATACGGCACTCCCGCCCGCACCCCGCGGAGACACCCCCGGTTCGAATAGCAGAGTTCAGAAAAATGCCACTTTGTACGCAGGACGGCGGTTTTTTTTTTAATGGTCGTGCAATATTTTAGGGTTAAGTCCTTGTAGTGTGGCAAGAGTAGATTTTGTTATACCTAAACTAAGAACTTAAATGATTTGGGCTTTGTAGGTAGGAACCAAGCCCAGTCACGATATCGTAATCATTTTTTTTTAATATATTTAAGTAGGTATTTATGTGATTGTTAAATATAATACAAGTAGGTAGGCACCTACTATCTAGTATACTTTGATGTTCAGTAAACTTAGAGAAAAGATCCTCTAGGCTTAGTTTACCGAACGTCAAAACCGAGAAATTTGAAAATGCAGAGAGAGCTTATCGGCAAGCTTTTTACCTGTGTACAGATAGGTACCTACCAACATGATTAACCAGAAATAAGGTTCTAGTAAAGTATAAGTAATTAGACACGTAAAATCTTCTGTAGCAACATAAAGTTTACTTATAGGCAAAAGACGTTTCAAGACAAACTAAGGACAATGACCTACTTTGATTGATAATAATAATGAAACTACGAACTCTTAAAAGTAAATGCTTACGTTCCTATTTTAAATCTCAAGCGAAAGAAAACAAAAACAAACTAAAACCACGTGGACTACTATTTATTTTAAAATTGGAACACATAAGCTCCTCCTACGCTGTGACAAATGCGACCAATAGGCGATGTCGCACGGCCTTCGCGACACTGCCGACCAATTGGAAACGTCGCGCGCACCCAATGACATTGTGGTGACATCGGGTAAGATCGTGTACGCCTATGTCACGTGGTTCGGTTACATTCGGGTTTTTTGTCGTAGCGATTCGTAGCAACTAGGCCTACGAAGCGTAGAAGCTGGGCGTTTATTAGACCGTACGCTTTTGAGGGTTAACTTGTAAATGTATGTAGGTATGTTTGTTCCAACTTATTATGCTTAATGGATTTGGTAATTAATATTGATTTCATCGACATGATTGCATGTTGGCTCATTTTTAGCATAGATAAATAGTTGAAATGATTATATATATATACCGTGGGGTCCGAGTGCTCATCCGTTATTTAAAGAACTTGCTAAACATTTGGTTGACACTTCGCGTGACCCAAGGGCTGGATTTTACTTCGGACAGAGGAATAAGCATTGCCATACAACGTGGCAATGCCGCCAGTCTATTGGGTTCACTCCCAGTCGATAGCGATGCGGACGAGTTTTTTGATGCCATTTTGTAGTTAGGAGGATTTTAGTTTATTTTTAGGTTAAGTGTATATCTATAAAGTAAGATTTAAAGTAAAATAATCAAATGTGATCTATGGCTACAAATAAATATATGTAGGTATATAATAGATAGAGGTATACCTAGGTCATAGGTTAAAAACATTGACCTAATTTGACACTTTTATTTAATAAACTGTGACAAGCAAAAACCCGGTTGATATCTATTTTGTTATACCTACCTAGGTACGTAGGTTACGTTTATTTTATGAAATCATTAAAATATGAGTAGGCAGCGCCATCTATTGAAAAATTGGAGAACTATTTAACAAGAAGTACTGGCTGTATTTACTAGAAAAATTAATTACTTGACAAATTATTAATCACGATTGAAAATAGAAATAGATACCTAGGTAACCTTTGATTTTCTATGGTTACAATGAAAAACTTATTATCAAGTACTGAAACCAAGTCCCTGTCCAAATTCCTTTAAACTTAGTTTGCTACTCAAATGCTATGTAATGTAAATGAGTTAAACTTTCTATCTAGAACTTTGAACTGAGCTAAAATTAAATTTAAAGTACATAAACAATATGGGAACATTAAAAGGCTGATTATGCTATGATTATGGACATCATTTAAGCTGCGGGCATAACTCTTATATGATAAACAAACACACAAAACACATAAATAGATCCGTACCGGAAGTGGTAACAGCCCGAGGCGCGATGGTAAACGGAAGCGATCCCAGCCCCATGCGATGGGGCACTATTTACAAATATTGCAATAGTTTTGGGATAACATGTTTGGTTATAATAGTATGAAGCTACCTTTTTATGGATGGGGAATCATCAAATGAATCCTTTTCGCTCTGGGTGGAGCGGAAGAGAGTGTCAGACTGTTACTGAATAAAAACAAACGGTGTTCCCACTAATGAACTATGCGTTGGGCCGCGGTGACTCTTTCCGACAAATTCCGCAACCCTAGCAGGCACTGACCCTATGGGGCTCCGTCTTCTTTGCTGACAGCTCTTTGAGCACTCTTTCATCTGTTATCGGAAGGTCGAGCCACCCATAGCTCGCCATCCGCGACCGACTGCGTGACCGAGAATCGACCTGCGTCTTCCGACGCATTATGAAGCTACCTTTTATCACAAGGCAGGTGAAAACTAGTCAAGCGCGAGCTGTCGAACTCTTTGTGATCGAACAAAACTATTTTTTGTTTTGCAAAATTTGAAACATAATTATAAGTTGTCTATCGGTATTTAAAGATATTTTACTGTAAATATTTCTTCTACAGAAGAAATATTTACAGTAAAATATCTTTAAATTATAGTAAATAAACAATAACGAATATCTTTAAATAGGTTTGTGTAGGTACACCTACACAGTTGTATTTTTGTAATCTATATAAAAGCGGAATACCACTCACTGGCTAATCACGAAATCTCAGAAACTATAACTCCTAAAAACTTTAAATTTGGCAGGTAGGTTCTTTATAGGGTGTAGACATTCGATAAGAACGGATTTTATGAAACTCCTCGGATTTTACGAACAAATGCCGAAACGTAACTATCTACTTCATCATCATCATCATCAACAGCCTGTTCCAGTCCACTGCTGGACATAGGCCTCTCCAATAGCACGCCACTTAGATCTATTTTCGGCTTCTCGCATCCAGTTTCTGCTAGCCGTCCTGCGCAAATCGTCACTCCACCGTGCCTGAGGACGTCCTACACTACGTTTGCCGAGACGCGGTCTCAATCTTTTATCTACTTTTTTGGATGTGAAATCATCAATTGACTTCTCCTGCTCTGGGCGGAGCGGAAGGGAGTGTCAGACTCTTACTGACTAAAACCCACCCGTGATCCTTCTTGTGCCCTTTGCGTTCCAGGGCCGCGGTGACTCTTTCAAACAAATTCCGCAACATCTTCTATCTACTTGTCAATTCAAAAATGGTTTATCCAACATTAAAAATATAAGTACACCTACCTCCTAAACTCGCTCCGAAAATCAACCCATGATTACCTACAATAAAAAAATAAACACTATCAATAAACACCATACGACCCCATGGGCCACGGCATGACCATAAAAGTGTTGTCATGGTAATAATATTGTTATTTTTCTACCTTTTTCTACTTTATGTCCTCACATCTTAATTAGAAGATGCCGCGAGACGCAAAGATTTTAATACAGCATACGCAACCAGTTTTAAAAGACCTTCCTACCCTCCCTTTGGTAGCTGTAAAGTTTTTGGTCAAAGGGTTGGTGGAACAAAGGGAGAGGTCAGGGTAAACTGGTGATTGTTCAGGGAACATATTTCTGGGAATTTGGAAGTGTCGTTGAACTTTTTTTTATTATTGTCTGTCAAAGATGTCCTAATTAGAAGAAACAAGGACTTAGTAGTTCTTTTGATAGATCTAAGTATATTGAAGCAATATTATTATATACATACATATTATATTTAAAAGTTTTTTTATTTTCAGATGGATCTTGACTCTTGTCTAGGTCGCAGGTGACGGAGACAAAGTCGACGATGGAATGAGCTTACCCAGAAGAAGCCTGTTCACTCTAACTTTGAAGAGATTAGGGTTGAATGCGTTCGGAAACACAGACACAGGCAGAGAGTTCCGCTCCTTTGCTTTGCGCATTATTATGAATTGATGGAATAGCAACAAGGTAGGTTACAAACAAAATTCAATAGCTAGCTAGGCACGTATCATTTCAAGGTATCTAGCTATATACGTATATAAATTATATATATAAATAGCTATTTCCTAATTGTACAATATTCAAAAGACAAGGGTGTAGTCTTGAGGGAAATCTTAAAGGCCAACTTTTAGACACCTACGTATTGACGCATGACCTAGTTTTATACGAATTGAAAGATTTGTTGGATGAGGTGCTTAAGGACTTCAAACTTTTAATGCGGCTGTTTTTTCTTCTGGATGGGAAATCATCAAATGACTTCTCCCGCTCTGGGCGAAGCAGAAAGGAGTGTCAGACTCTTACTGACTAAAACCCACCTGATCCTGATCTGATGATGATTACGTGAAGCGGCTACCTACCAGACCACCACAACATTAATTGGGGGACACGGTACTTCTTGGCAAGACTGGTGTCAGATTTTCTGGTTACTGAAAATCCGTAACGACTGCCAAAGATCTCCAAATGACAGCCGGGACAAAGATTGTAATTTATGACATTGTATAATTTTAATGATAATTTTGCATGCCTGAACTGGGGCAACAGTGTCCTGCGCATTCACTTGACGTCTGGAAATGTATGATTATGTATTAACCCTTTATGTTCATTCTTACTGTGTTGAGCACTAAACAATTGCATTCGATTGAATTGAACGATGGAGTACACCCATACACTAGTGTAGTTTTCTATGAGTGATAAAATTTTATTAATCAGATTTGTACCTATTCTCAGTTGCTCCGCTCCCGGATATTGGAGATCCCCGGGGCAGGCAGCGGTCCCCAGTGCCCGAGTGTCCAGGCCCACCAAGTGCGTCGAAATGCGCATTTTGGGCTTGGACGACTCCGTCACGGAGGAGGAAGTTGTGGCCGAAGTTGTCAGGACGGGAATGGTGGCCTGCCGAGCAATTTAAGGCGGACAACATACGTCTACGAAACAAACAAACTCGCATAATATATATTATTTGATATTGGGAAGTGTTGAAAATCCTTATTGGAAAGCTGATCCTGTTGGAATCTTGCTCAGCGCTGAATTCTTCCTCTTGGCTTATTGGACTATTTAAAATGACTAGACTTACATATATTGGTTTTAATAATAATATGGTTGAAATTGCAGGTCGGTATTGAATGCAATTGGTACCTACAGAACTAAGGGTGTATCTATGATATTATTCAAGAAAGAATCACTCGAACGAAGTGGACCGTTGACTTGGTCAAAGGAACAGGCAAGAGTCAGATTCTGAAGCCCCAAGACCACCAAGCTCTGCGATCATCTCATCGTGAAAACTTAGGCAAAGTAAGCTTAATGAGAACTGTCAATTTGATTGGATGATTTGAAAGCTCACTTCACCAATTTTTTTTTGCAGAATTGCGTTACAGGTACTCAAATTTAACATTGTGTGGATATTTTTTTTTTTTCTGGATTGGAATTCATCAAATGTCTTCTAGCGCTCTGGGCGGAGCGGAAGGTAGTGTCAGACTCTTACTGACTAAAACCCACCCGTGTTCCTTCTAGTGCCCTTTGCGTTCCAGGGCCGCGGTGAGTCTTTCGAACAAATTCCGCAAACATTGTTTGGATATTTATGGGTTGAATTAGAGTGCTACAGAGACCTTAAGATTAATAGTACGGGCTTTTGTGGTATGGTTTAGTATCAGTGTACATAGTAACAAGCATACTTCCGAGGTTCAAGCTTGGTTATTTGGCCTTAAAAATACTGATACTTGATTTAGTATTAATAGGGCAGGCGAATGAAGGCACTGTGCAATGCTTGTTAAGGACTGCTGTAAACTTAGTTTACAATAAATGTTTTGACTTTTAAGTAATAGCGTTTTTTTTTTGACGACACGGTTGGCGCAGTGGTTGAGCGATTGACTGTTGCGCTGCGTGCCGCCGCGGGTTCGATTCCCGCACGGAACAAATATTCGTATGACCTACAGATAGTTGTTCCGGGTCTGGCTGTTTGTGTATGTGAATTTACATGTTTGTAAACGCACCCACGATACAGGAGAAATTCCTAGTCTGGGGCAGCGTTTTTTTTTAAAAAAAAGAAAGAATAGTAAGCTTTGTCAGCAAAATTTCCTAAGTCTTCTTTTTAAAACACAGTTTTGTTCATGGCGAGATTTAAATAAAGACTCTCCTATGTTTTGACAAATAACCTTATCCCATCTTCCATTCTGGGCTGTTTCTTCACCATATGCGCAGAATCATTCTTACAACAATAACTACTTCACAGTGTTGCCTCACCAGCGCCGAAGTCATTTCATGCAAAATTAACGTGCTATCCTTATTTTTTGTCGTCAAACGTGTGAGGACATGCCTTTATTTATTTTTTTAATAACGGTCCTTGATGGCTTTTGTGCAACCAGTTTAAGTTTGAAATTGGAAAATGAATTGGTGAAGGAAATTCAACCTTATTTAGGTACTCGCAAGAACTGCTACAGGATAATGAGATAAAGTCTGCTGTATCAGCAAGTAGACATTAAAATTTGAGTTATATGACCGAGGGAATACAGTTGAAAATTCAATGTTAAGTACAGTCAGTAAGGTAGAGGTGTCAAAAATCAGCATTGTCATCGCTTCAGATATCCTGGAGGAAATTGGAGCAGAATACAAAAGGATTTTTTCTCTTACATATGTCACGTATATATGAGAATTAAATGTTTCTTTTTAAAATGACTTTTGGAATTGATTCGAAAAAAAAAAAAGTTTCGAAATTAATTAGAGGTAGGATGGCCAGTTGTCTGGCCCGGGTGAAAATCGCTCCGTGAGTTCTTAGCCTATAGTCTCAAACGTGGAATTAGAAAAAAAAAATATTTATTTAATTAAATCATTTAAAAGGTAAATAGTAGATTTGATTTGTGTCTTATTATTACCTTAGTTAGGATTAAATTAAGTTTTTTAACCTGATTTTAATAGATGCTTATCATGTGCATTCATTTATATTTATTTAATTAAAAATATTACATTAACACTAGTTTGTAACTTTTAATTAGTTAGCAAGTATATAATTATTATGGATAACTAGATACTGAGTCTTAACTTTCCCAAATTCCTGGAATAAAAGTATCCTATGTCCTATTTCAGGACGTGGTCTACCCGTCTGGCAAGTATCATCCAAATCCGTTTAGCCGTGAAGAGGTAACAATCAAACGACAGATTTGCTTTCGTATTTTTAATATTATCTTAGTATTTAGGTATAAGTAGGTGTATACACTTACTTGGATTAATAAATAGTATGTAGGCCTTGCAGGTATGTACGTGAAATAAATTACAAAACAATGATTTTACTTATTTCAATAACTGTTGGTTTTCCCAAATAAAATAAATAAATAAATAAACATCACCTTGTTACTTATCGTTGGCGTCTGCTTCAAAGTCCAATAGCCAGAAACATTTCGATAAAAAATCTTTACACAATATAATTATATAGGTATACATACATATATATAACCAACTTTTTATTTGGACTTCTTTTTGTAGTTTTTTTTTTTTGTAAAAAAATTATTTTGGTAAATACTTGTTTTTTTTTGTTGTAAAAACGTTTTTATTTTACGCTTTTTAGTACCTTATCATTTTTCGTAATCCATAAAAAAAATAAAAAATAATAACTTCGTTTACTTGGATGCCATATTTTTCAAGCTATTTTGTTTAGTTAAATACCAAACCCATTTAAATGAAATTTCTATCTAACTAATCGGAAAGTATATCCTTTCACGTAAAAAAATGAAATTTTAAAAACGGGTCCTAAATTATGTCGGAGTTATGAAGGAAACAAACATTAAAATGACCACCGAATTGTGAACCTCCTCCTTTATTTGAAGTCGGTTAAAAACAGAGCATAAACCAACATTGTCATTAAACAAAACACGCTCGTATCTATTTTGTTACACGTCATTACCGTTCCGAATGATACAAAGTATCAAAGTGCACCGCAAACAAAAGGGATTCTCATCAAATATCATGATGTTACAGAAATGATACTTTTTGTGACACCAGACGACACTGGATGGACATTTTGTAGCAATTAAGATCTGTAATGATGGAAGGTGCGATGCGGGAGAAGTTTCAAAGGGATGATGAGTTGGATTTTTAAAAGAATTGATTCTGTGAGAACTTTTGTGGGTACTAGATTAATGTACAATGGCCGTATTACGAAGTGCCAATGCCATCATGATTCGTGTGAGGGAAAGAGATAGTGCTATTCGTCTTGTGTAACTCCGTCTCTCTCTGACACAGAAATCATGATGGATTTAAGACGTCATAATCTGGTCTTAGACTTAGAGTAGAAATTATAATTGTTCTGGTGGGGTGGGATTTTTTTTACCGTCTAGATATTTTCTTTGGGCGGTTACCCAGCTACTGGCTTGAAAATGTCGTAAAAGGCAAAGTTGCATAGTAGGTATATATATGTATTTCTTACCATCAGTTGTTTTAGTAGTCAATTGCCATTTTTAGAGCACAGCGTAGCATGATGTTACGTGCTCAACTGATACTTTTTGTGACACCAGTCGACACTGGATGGACATTTTGTAGCAATTAAGATCTGTAATGATGGGAGGTGCGAAGCGGGAGAGGTTTCAAAGGGATGATGAGTTGGATTTTTAAAAGAATTGATTCTGTGAGAACTTTTGTGGGTGCTGGATTAATGTAAAGGTATGTGGTGGTTGTTAAGGGATTTTTGACAAAGTGAAGAAATTATTTTACAAGAATCAGAAAACAAAACAATTTTGCTAGTAAAGAGGTTACATGAACTAATTATAACTGTCCTGGGGCTCTAGACAAAATGAAATTATATCGTCAAAAGCGATCGCCGATATGACAAAATGTTTGGTTTTAACCACGTGACATTTCAGCAACGCACGTTTTTGATATTTCCACAATCGATACCGCTATCGATTGTCACTTTGTATAAGGGCTGTGGTTTGTGGAGGAGGAGATTTGTTATTGCACCGGTAATACTTTATAAAGCTTTTACCCAATAATCTCTTTTTTTAATGTGCATTTACAAACACATAAACTCACATACACAAACAGCCAGATCCGGAACAACTATCTGTAGGCCATACATAATTATGTAAATATATTTTGTATCGTGCGGGAATCGAATCCGCGACACGCAGCGTAGCAGCCAATCAGTCAACCACTGTGAAAACCGTGTCGTCAAATATAACTGGGTTGTGATAGTTATAATGGGTAAGAGAATTTAATTAAGACTAAAAAGGTTCCTCCTCTGCGAACGACCTAATTCATGTCACACTGATTGAAGGTGAGCCAGTAGTCAATAGGGTACTTAACTAAAAAAATCTGATTAGTCCATCAGATAAGATTTCCAAAAAATATTGGAGACGTATTTTTTCTTTTTTCACATAAACAAAAAATGAAGACGATACAGTGCGTTGAAAACTCGTGTGACGTCAGTACCTGCTACAATTTTTACTGGGCAGTGACGTCACATGCTCCCACTCCTGATCTTTGATGCTTTTTATCTTCGTCAGTTTTTAAAGATTTGATAAAGGAAAAAATACGTGTCCAATATTTTTCTATAATCTAACTGACAGACTAATTAGACTCATATTTTTTTAATCAGGAAACATCCCTATTGCCAGTAATTTATCAATTACCAAAAATACCGAGTTGCGATTTTACCAGAATAGCACTCCTCAGTTAATCCGGGCCCAAACATATTACAGCTAATCTGTCACTATAGAACATTTCAACAACCAGCAGAAGATACCTCTGCTGGTTACACTATACAGAACCCATGTTCTTTTTAAGCCAACGACACGAATCATTCGAAGGACCGTTTCAACAAATTCGAATTTATCAATTCAAAATAAGAACCGGAGCTGATTGCACCAAATCACAAATCGCCGTTTAAATGCCACCCACGTACGTTCTAAATTAACCGTTTCAGACGCGCGGACGTCTGTGTCAACTTGTCACTCTGTCACGTTTAAAAGCATTAACCGGGACTTTCACCCGGTGTTGGGTGACCGGCCCTGTGTTGGTCATTTCTTTTTTTTTCTCTCTCATATTTGGCGACTTCTTTGATTGCGGTTGTGTAAGATTTATTTTTCATGTGTAAAACCTGCCAGTACCAACAGATTACTTAAAAAAAAAAGTCATGCGTCTGATAGGATTACCCTTCAGTGGAAACTCTATTTAGACTGTTTAAGGCACGAATTTTATTTATTAATATATTGCAGCCAATATCATACAGGTGACAGTGAGGTTGATACGCTTTCATGCATAAACCACTGAAAAAAAAAAGGTAAAGTTTGATAAAGGGATTGAATAAAAGTAGCCTTTAACCGTTTCCGGTGTTCCAATCCTAGAGAAGGTTAATTTTTTTTTTCGGAAAGCTACATTAACGCGAGCGAGGCCGCGGGAAAAGCTAGTACTTTATAAATCCGTAGCACTAACTATCGTTATTCATGGAACTCTTGTGTTAAATCTCATGCATCTATACTCAGCAATTAAGCCGGATAGATATTATCTGCAATCAATGTTAAGCTTTTGCTCAAGTAGTTTTTAAAAAATCCGTTCCTATCGTCCATCTTTGAACCTAAACCATTCGGCTATCTTCGGCCGCATTCGCGTACAAAGGTTGCGCCGGCGCCGCGTCCTGCTGATCCGATGAACTAAGCGCCCTCCCCCGCTGACAACCACGCTATATACAGCGTGTAGAGCGTGTCAATCTTTTTTCTTTTTTAAAGCCGGTTGTTATTTAAGTGGCTCACGAGATTCTTTGTAGCGCCTAGAGATGGTTATCTTTTGTTAATACGTTCGTGTGAGTAGTCAGTGGCAGTTTGGTTGAACATCAGTGTAGGATCTGTAGTGTTAGAGATTTGATGGCGTTCTAAATTCAAATGATATGAAGCTCATTCGAAGACTTTTTTTATTTAGATTCAAAAAATATTCGGTTTAGACTGAAATTATGACATTAATAAGTAACCTGGAGAAATAATATCCTTAACTGATTCTACTGGTAGACGAAAAAGGATTAAAACGTATATACTACGCGGTCAGTGATCAATATTGTCATACAAACTCAGTCATTTTACAATGGGTTTCTATTCAACTACCTTCTAACAGCGGCTCCGCCTGTGTAAAATTTAAAAATGATCCCATAAGAAAGTACTGCCGGAATAAAAACTATATTACGTCTTACATGTGCTAAGTTTGATACAAATCTCTACATCCATTACGATGTGAGGGAGTAACAAACAAACACACTTGTTTTCGCATGGTCACCCTTACTTTTATAATTAAGCTAAGATTACACACACATTAAAAAAGCAGGAACATTTTTTTTAAATTTTGAATTAAAAATCGAACTCGCATTGTTTTATAACATCCTATAGCCAAAACTAGGTATCATACTTCATAATCCCATATTCTGCCTCACACCGTTTTTGTCCGTGATGAAGAAATACCATTGTTTGTGGTCCACACCGATTAGTTATGGGTGACACGGGACCCGAATGTATTGGATAATCGATTCAACTTATAATCGTTCCGATCCTAATCGATTATCTTTTTGTGAACGTCGGTACCTTTGTGTTCGTTTTTTTAAAAGCAATTATGAAAGTAAAAATGGTGTGTCCTTCTGTGAGGTATTTTAAGTGATTGAATTTGGGTTTTCGATGTATTTTAGCTTTGTTAGGTGTTGCTAAAAATGGTTTGTGAATGAGTTTATATTATTCAAGAAAAATGCAGTAGCAGAAACGGATAAGGTTTCCCAATGAGTAAGTAATGAGAGAATTCATAATCATTCATTCATATAATTCGAGCAACAAGACTCTTTGTACTTTAAATCTACGGTATTAAAACACTTACAAAGTCAAAACAAAACAACAGAAGCAGATTGTGACATCACTGTTTCAAGGTGACAGGTCCAGCCGAAACCCTGCAGCAGTGGTTAATAGTTGGTGGTAGTGTGGTATCCTTTCCTTATTTAGATTTTTTTGATTTATTAAAAAGAATATTCTGATTATATTTTCATTACTGCCTCGTTGGTTTAGTGGTCGCAAGCGAGACTGCTGAACAAAAGGTTTTTGGTTCGATTTCTAGGTAGGTCAATGCAGGTATTATCAGGTTTAACCAACTAGGATTTTTCAGTAGCACGTCGGAGTTTTTTTTCGTTTGATGGCAATAGGTTCTCACTCCAGACCTTAGATGCTTTTTGTCTTCGTCAATTTTTATAGATTTCATAAAGAAAAATACATGTCCAGTATTTTTTGGAAATCTATCTGAAGGACCAATTAGATTTTTTTAGTCAAATACCCTATCGGTTTTAACACAACTGGAGAAATGTGGATTAACTATTCCACTGTCTAACCTTTTGGAGAATACAAGCCTGATGTTATGCATCTATTCATCATATATATATCATTGCAGGATGCTGTTTCTCATAGACACCTTTAATCCAGAAAATAGGCGTTTTTTTCTGATTCGATTGCCAAGCTCCCCGCCCAAAAGGACAAGGTCCCGAGCTCCCTAAAGTTAATTACTTACAACCTCTAAAAGCATAAATCATCAGGCCGGACGAAAAATTGTAATTCCCAAAACAGTCCGGAAATTATTTGAAAAACAAAGCGCTGGTTGGCCACGCCCGCGCCGCCTTGGATGCGCGTACGCATACTGTTCCCACGTTTAAGTAGAGCGAACAAACTTACATAAATCATGGGACATTGCTTGGAGAAATGGTAAGGAATATTTTATAAGGTTTTACAAGGAATACAAGTTATAAGAATGGGGAAAGTATTCAATATGATGATGGTAAGAATAGTTTCAGGTAGGTCAGATAGATGGCGCTACTTGTTGCTATTTATTCGATATTGATACTGCTAATTGGTTGGATATTCAAAACAATCTGAATATAAAATTTCATTTTGCATTATTATATTCGGTGGTCGTTAATAAGGCATTCTCGATTAAAATAACTTTTGATTTTGTTTAGTGTTAACTAAGTCACTCGTAGGTGAGACATTTTTTATTGATCGAAGCTTATGGGTAATCTGGGTAGGCCCCATACTTTAGTTCTATTTTTTTTTTGTGTTTTATCTTTAAACGGCACATGGCTTTGTTGGATTATTTAGATTCGATTGACTCTAAGAGCTTAAAATAGAACTTATTCAAAATCTTAATAGTTCTAATATAAATTTAGTTTTCGATAAATCTGGACAGGACTCTATCCTCCAAGCCACATTTAGCCTAGTCAAGAGTCTGTATAACGCGATGGGCGTCACAAAAGCTGAACCACCGAATATTAAGTTTCATACGTCGCTTATTTTAATTAACGTCGCTTTTACATTCATAATTTAAAAAATCAAAGTCTTTTATTTCAAATAGTACTTTTGAATACTGGTACTTAAGTTTATAGTTATATTAACTTTTAAGTACTGGTACTTTTGAATGGTCTAGGTCTTTCAGTCAAATAGATGAAGCTTTCTGCTGCGCTAGCGACAAGAGAAGTAAGTATATTTCGCAGCAAACTAGACTTACTGACTCAATCTCCAGTGCGGCAGTTGCACGTTCAATGTTAATTAGCGGGACTGTCCGCGATTTACTTACGAGTGTTATTGTTTCAGGCAATATTAATTTCAAAAGAATTAGATGTATTTTTTTATTACGATCAAATCTCAAAAGGCTCTATCTTCTAAAACGGCCTGTTGCCTGGTCACCATAGGAGGGAGTCTGTATAACGCGATGGGCGTCACACAAGCTGCTCCGCCGATTATTAAGTCTCATGCGCCGCTTGTTGTAATTTAACGGACGCTTTGACATTATTGGGACTGTCCGTATTTTACTCATTAGTGAGGAGTTTATAGTTAAAAATGCCTTTGAATTTCAGGCAATATTATTGGATAAACGGAATCATCACTGATGTGTGGCATATACTCGTTTGCCACTGCCTTGATCTGAGATTACTTCTGATAAAAAGAAGATAATCACCACCTCAATACCATCAACATAGCTAGTGTTATGCGTCACATCCATAGTTGCTCGTCATGCACAACTATATACCATTCAGTATTTAAATGAGGCCAATTTTAGAACACTACAGATGCTCTAGATATTGCCATTCTATTAACGATAGTGACTGTCGTAATGACAAAATATATGGTATTGTTAACGTGACGTTTCGAAAGCGTTTGTCAATTATTTTGGAGGTTTTGTCGCCTTCGCCACGTTAGAGCTGACAGAATGTAATTGTCTAAAGCCTCAGTTATTAGTAACGTGACATTTCGACAGCATTAGTCAATCACATATATTTCTGACGTTTTGACAATCACCTTCGCCGCGTAAGTGCTGACAGAATGTCACTTCTCTAAAGCCTAAGTTATTGGTATCGTGACATTTCGACAGCGTTAGTCAATCACATATATTTTTGACGTTTTGACAATCACCTTCACCACGTAAGTGCTGACAGAATATCACTTCTCTAAAGCCTAAGTTATTGGTATCGTGACATTTTGACAGCGTTTGTCAATCACATACATTTTTGACGTTTTGGCAATCCCCTCAGCCACGCTAGCGCTTACAGAATGTCACTTGTCTAGAGCCTCAAGTTGATTACTTAACGAAGACGATTTATTATTCATCATTGCTCCTCAACATGAGCAGATACAGCTCGTTGCTCGCTGCAATACTCTCTCACCTAACAAGTGGCCACAAAACCTGTCACTATTCTCATAACTAACCTTTTAATTGAACAATTCCTTTCTAGCTGACGCATCAGGCTACCTTGTAACTCGCTAAGCAAAACAACAGAGATCGTAAACCACTCTATAAGTCCACCATCTAGCCGAATTAGCCGGCGATAAATCTATCGAACGATCGCTTTTAGACTAAATTTATTTTATACAAGGAAGTGTGACCTACTTGATCGGGCGATCGGTCGATCGGGAATACACTTAGCATTTTAGTGTTATGTTTTGAACGAGAGATGGGTGGGGGTTTGACTTAATTTTTAGTGCGGCATTGGTTGTATTATGCGTGTTTTGTAGGGACTTTGTATAGTTGTAAAAAAGTATTTTCTAATTGAGTTACGAAGGTAGTTAGATACATGGTATGGTTTGTTTCTTTTGGCAATTTGTGACATCGTTTACTTTTTTTTTAATACATAATAGTTCTTCTCCTCGTTGTGAACCTAAGGTTTTCTATTCACTTTTTCACCATACCCGCACGCAAATAAATTTTTCTGTTTCTATTATTTGAATAGTTTAAACTGTATAGACCTCTGGGAAGTAGCAGCTATAGTGTACGCGCAGGTTAGACTGGTAAACATTACTTAAACACCTGTAGTAGACTAAATTTTTGGGCCGTACCCACAGCCCGATTTCGCCTAGTGCTGGGAAAAGATGGCGTCTATGGCGGCCCTTAAACAGTTCTCCATTTATAGCAGCATCAATGGCATTAAGGAGACCCTCAATAGTGCAGGTATAAACAAGCAAAACTCCAAAACAAATAACAGAACAACTAATTTTCCATCAATGAACCGACCGCTACCAGTTCCCCGAACTGTTACACGAACGTTTAACCCTCTCGCGGCGCCAGTGTTTTTCCAACGAAAGCGCTACAAACGCCAACTTGTAACCATTTCAGCGACTACATTAAGACATAAACCACGCTTCGGATTCCACTGAAATTGCTCACGGCATTCTATAAATCGGACGCACTCGACGACCGTTCGATCTATTTCGGTAAAAATAAATAAATATGTGCGCGAGCGGCCGCACGCGTTCCCGACGAAGATGTAGGGTTCTTGCTGGATGTGGCTACCTGATGAGGGAAGGTGATGGGTCTTTTAAGATGAAAAAGAAGTCTATGTAGGGACCACTGACGTCATAAGTCTAAAACAGAGTAGTCTTTGCTTTTGTAGATTTTTAATAATTATTTTTACACTGCGTAATTCGTTACAGCTTGAACGGAACTATAATTATATTGTTGTTATTTGTACAATAATAAAAATGAGCAACTGCGCCTGACCTAGGCTGAGCCTGTATTTCAGGACTTAACTTTCCAGAAATTATAATCTATACTAATATTATAAAGCTGAAGAGTTTGTTTGTTTGTTTGTTTGTTTGTTTGTTTGAACGCGCTAATCTCAGGAACTACTGGTCCGATTTGAAAAAATCTTTCAGTGTTAGATAGCCCATTTATCGAGGAAGGCTATAGGCTATATTTTATCCCCATATTCCCACGGGAACGGGAACTACGCGGGTGAAACCGCGAGGCGCTGCTAGTCGATAATAATAGATAATTTAGATTACGTATTTACAAGTTGTCCTCAGGACCGATCGCATATATTTCATTGCATGTGGAGCTCCGGATAAAAAAAAAACCAATAAACCATTCACAGGCACTTTTCAACCGTCAAGGTCGGGTAGTTTAAAAGATATGCTAGTGGTGCACCGAACTAAGAAGTAGCATTAACTTAAGTAGTTTCACTTTGTGATCATCATAGTAATAGGTAACGCTAGATCTGCAACAAATACATTTTCAGCAGTTCTATGAATGCTGGGATTGTTCGTTGCCTTTGGACTTGGCATGATCGACTTCTATATCTTATCCGGAGCGAAGAATTTTTTTTTTTAACTTTGCCCCACGCTAGGATATACTCCTGTATCGTGGGTGCGTTCACAAAAATGTAAACTCACATACACAAGACACCCAGACACGGAACAATTATCTGTAGGCCATACACATATTTGTTCCGTGTGCGGATCGAATCCACAACACGTAACGAAGCAGCCGAACGCTCAACCACTGCGCCAACCGCGTCATCAAGTTATAAACTCATGAAAAATAATAGCCTGATCCGTGGAAAGCCAATTTCGCAATTATGAAGAAACGTTTGCTGTCGCATCTCAGTGGCAATGCGCGATGCGTTCCTTCAACATTTTGAAATTGACACTCCATATCCATTCTCCGTAGATCATCGCTGAGCGCACGACAAGTCTTCCAAATATAGCGGCACTTGATAACGACGTATTAGACGAATAAATGTTTTACGTCCGCCGGTAAGTGTTCCATATTTATAATTTTGGTTTTCGAACGATGATGGAACGTCGATCGGTTAAATTTCCTGTGTCTTTGAGCCATCGCCGCGGGAGGGTTAGCTACTTGATACTGGCTGTATTTAATTTTAAATATCTCGCTTGGATCCTTCATGATGTTCTATTGGAATGACTGAATTGTATCGTTGGAACCTCGTTTTTTTATTATTCCTATTGGTAAACTCGCGTTCGTTCACAACCTGATGGAAAACCGTGATTTGGTCGACCTTGGAGTAATAAGTTTGCGTAGAAGATTTTCAATTTAGACCCTAGGTTGCAGCATAAAGCATCCAGGGTACATTGAGTGCTATATGGTTTCATCTGGAAAAGGTGGCGACAACTTTTGTTTTTTCAGGAATTCGTAAAACCTTTTGTGTATTGGGATTCTTACACGGAGTTTGTTTTCTGATATTAGTTTCACCTATAAAAAAATACAGGATTAGTTTTGTCAAGTATGTGTTAAAAACGCAAGGCTTTCGAGTTTATCAGAGTTGCGGATTTTTTTTGAAAGAGTCACTGGACTTCGAAGGGCGTTTGAAGGAAAACGGACAGGTTTTAGTCAGTTGGAGTCTGACACTCCCTTTTACTCCGCCCAGAGCAGAAAAAGTCATTTGATGATTTCCCATCATCTACCGAAATTACCACCTGAGTCATTATGACTATCATGTGTCTCCAGTCTCCAAGCTTTAGGGAAACTATATCTTCTATTTTTTTAAATATATTTTTCTTCTTTTCTTTTCTTTTCGTGTCAATCAACTGAAGTTAAGAACGGAAAGCATTCACACCTCTCTTGCAATCTGTCAAAAAAAAAAAAACTCAATTCCAATACATTTTTAATCTATTGAGAAATACATCTTATTATTATTACTTATAATTATTTTTGACGGATTCCGCATGAAAGAAAGAAATATGTATATTTAAGACTCGCACAAACTAAAAAAAAAGAACAAAATAGAATTAATAGGTAATTATTAATTTTATACTGCGAGGCTAAAAAGGTTCCTATCTCAGCAAATGCTGCGATTAAAAAACAGAAAACAGCGCTGGGGCAATACGATGATGACGAACATTGTTTTTAAGGATGATGGTCCAAACTACGAGTAACTTAACTAGCATTATCTATACATTCCAAAATGAGTTTGTTACGCTTTAAAGCATAAATTGCTGAAGCGATTTCGATGAATTTTCGTACATAGATAGAATTGACCCTAGAGATGGGTTTAGGGTACTTTTTTTGCTTTTGCGATGATCGAAACTGAGACAAAATCTAGTGTGCCATAACTAAAACATGGAGAAATTTGGTTGGCGTTAAAACAAATAACGAAAGGCTATCCATTGAACCATAATGACAAACAAAAAGTATGATGAAGTCTATCAGTGCTAATTCCAAATCGATTTGTTTTTATTTTATTTTACTGCATATTTAATGTAAAATAGCATGAAAACGTTCGTGAGACTCGAATTTATTCCATGCCGTAAAACAGTATGTTTTCTGACTCATCCTATCATTGTCTTAACGACTTGTCACTAATTGTCACAGCACTATTGTTACTCAAACCTCATTTGCATGCTAGCTTAATTGCTCAAATTACATAAATCTTTGTCTTCTGTTGACAAACATTGACTACTATCACAGATAGCTGGTAGCTCTTTTATTAAAGAGTATAAGGCGGAAAATCGCTTTTTCCAACCGCAATTTTAAGTTGGCTAAAAAACGTGACAATCCTTTTTATAAATCTTTGCCATATTGATTTTAGTTTCTGTGTCATTCAAGATAAGGTTGAAAATATAATGTAAAGGTGAAGTTTCTGCAGCCATGGCCTATTCAACTCATAGTAATGACAGAATTTTACTGCTATTGCATTTATTATGGCATTAAAATCATTGTTGTTTATTATGCAAATTATGTCAAATAGATATCACTGTAATTATTTCCTAAGGACAAAGCTATCGGGGTTAAGATAGTTGGCATGCAAGAAAAGAGGACCTTACCTAACAATAGGAAATTGACTTTCATCGAAATTGTAACTGTTAACTGAAACAAACGTAAAACTTGCATAAAATATTTCACTATATTTTTAATATGTTAAATATCAACAGAAAGATTATTATGATACCAAAGGGGTATGCCAAGCCGCCATATAGATTTAGGCCCTGAGTGCCCACAAGTATCGAATGTTAATGTTAGTATGCCCCACAAATAATATATTGATAAAAGAAAATTATTGAAAAAATTTGGGAGTTTCCAAATTATAAGGTTTTTTTAATGTGCCCTACACAAGTATTAAAAAGTTATTGAAAACTCTTCCTACAAAACATATTAAAGCTGGTTGCTGGTTGTCATCAGAATAGAAGAATCGCCAGAGTCACTGTTCATGGTCAAAAACGTCGATTTTAATAGCAAAATACACGCAGCGAATCACTATGATGCAAACAACGTAATGAAATGATTGACATTTCTAATGTCGTCAACTGACAAGTTTTAGTTTTGCCATTGCACAAACAAAGTATCGATCGCTGCATTATGTAGATCATTTTAAAATCATTAAATTATATTTTGTAAGTGGATTACAAATCTAAATATATTAACATAAAATGCATTGGGACTTCTATAAACAAAAGGACGAATAAATAAAGTACAAATATGTGTAAATGTCAAATCAATGTTTTGCAACAAATCTTTATTTTTTCCCGGTTATTAAATTGGCAACCTAGCTAATGTCTGTTTATTTCGTTGTATCGCTTCGTAAATAGAAGAGTCAATTACGTAAAATTTACATTTTTTTTTTACTAAATTACATTTCTTGGGCATCTCAACGCTTAAAATCGGCATTCCCCTTTCTTCGACGTGTTCAGACTTAGGCCGGCCGCATACGTACGATTTTCTGATGAGTAATCCATGTCGCATGTCTTCGAATTTTTGGTTCTAGGACATGCCGGTTTCCTCACGATGTTTTCCTTCACTGTTTTGAGAGCAGTGGTGATGAAATAAATTACACAAAATAATGCGCCTGACTAGGTTTGAACCCGCGACCTACAATTCGTAAGTCGGGGCCGTTACCAGTCAGCCACCACTGCTCTCAAGATACGAGTACCTAACGAAAATTTATGAACGAAAACGTGAAAAAATAATACTTGGAGATCCAAGTAAAATCAGTAACATTTAGAGTATGGGTAAAATCTATAAAAGCTAAATGTGGCAAAAATCGGCTTGGGTGGTTATTAGTAAATTTCTAATTTGATGGATCATGCAAATTGAAAACACATCCGTAATTGGCAGTAATAGGCACATAAACCACATTGTAATTAACATTTACAATTTTATTACAGACACAGCTATAGGCAAATAACTGTCCAATAGACAAACATTATAATCAACACTATATTTACATAAAAAATATGGAAACAAACATTCATTTCAATAATATTAATTGCATAGACACTTTAATAAATTCATATTTGTCAGAGCTTCATTAAAATTCAAACAGTTTTACCTCAAAACATTAAAAATGAATTATTATTAATATTTCAATGTCCTAATGTCCGCCCATCGGGGCTTAGGTATGACTGACGCGAACCAATGTTTTTACAAAAATAATTTAGCACTAAGAAAATTACAATAACTCTTAAAGTAAAAAGAAATAAGGTTGATAATGATTTGGCAGATTCATCAAAAATAAGGTTGCGCTCACAAGAGCAGTTTTTACAAAACACGCCCCGTTTGACGTTGGACGAAACAAAATTAAGGCTTTCGGTTAACTGTCACACTAGAAAGTTGTTATTAATTTTATTTGTGAGACAATCTACACACGGCCTTAGTTTTTTGGATGATAGCAAAGGTTTTTGAATGTTTAGAAACATGTAATTATATGGAAAAACTGTTGATGATAATGATTATGGGTGACCAAACCTTTTATGGACATTGCAGTACAAATATTAGACAATCTCTGGCTATCTGCTCAAAGTTCTGATTTTATTTGAGAAAGTTTTCCTTTTTGCCTGTCATATAAAGAAAAACGCCTTAAAAAGGTCTTCTAATGCAAGAACTGGAAAAAGTCTGTGAGAGTTAACAATTTGAGCACCATCATTAGCAGCGACATTTATGGTCGGAATCAGACAAAGTTCTAAAATATTACAAGAAATCTTGGTTTTCATTCCAATTTCCCAATGTATCAAGCCGTCGTCTTCTAATTCGTCTTTGTTAGTCACCATTACAGTATTCTTCCCCTTTTTAGACACGTCATGCTTCGAACTACAAATGCATTAACCCCAACTGTTAATAGTTCTATCATTATGACCAATGAGCATCTTCTTAGTGACTACACCAAATCCTCCAAATCCAAACTTATAGCCCTGTTCACATAATTCCAGTACGTAACCTCCCACACTTATCTACACCTACACGACTGTCACGGGTCACCCAAGGCTAACCCTTAATATTTCAGCCCAAAGTCAATTTAATTTAGCTTTGCAGACAAAAAAGGACGATATGGGACCGAACTCATAACGTGTCCCCGCCTCTGAGGGTTCCAGTGAATTCTATAAGGTCAGTTGATGATTAACTTTCGGGACCGCGGGTCCTATTATAAAGTTTGCCATTGGCTATGTTCCGTCGCGACAAGAGCATTTTTTCTTCTTTTGTTCTAATTTTAATTATTTGATCGTTTGGTCTTTTGTTAGTGTCGGTTTTTTTCTTTTTGTTGTATTTGACAGTCAGGTGCGTTCCGCTGTACGGTTTCAAATATGTATTTTGTATCATGGTTCATTTTCGTCATCGTTTAACTATCAATTTCAAGTAATCAGAAGTTTAGTAAGATAGCATCCGAGGTCATGTTGATTTCTTCAGTAGAAGGGCCTTCAGAAGCGGTTAATTGAAGTAGACTCCTGGCAGTTTGTACCTTTTGTCTTTTTTCTTCAATGCTTTGACTTAGACATTTCCGATTACTTCCTCTAAAAATCGATTTCAGCACTAAAAGCTTGTTTACATCCGACTACTAATCTTCTAGATCCGTTTGATGTTGGATCGCCGATAATTCATCATTTCGATTACCGATTGCGACAGCCCTTCTTGCGTTGGCGTCTTTTCAACCTAAACTGTTATTCTTATGCTTCCAGCTTCTATTCCGCAACTGAACGTCACCGGATATATCGTCACGTGTCGGTGTACAATGTTTTTGAAATTCGAACGTCCAAGTACTGGTGTTTATAATGTTGGCACGCGCGTTCTGTCGCACGGGTGGGACAATGTTGCCAGCACTCAAAATAGATATCCTACTCGAGAACGGATGCGGTTGCCAGCGCAAAATTTGTAATGTAGGTAAACATTGTTTGAAATTGTTATTGTTTATCTGTGGAGTAGAGTTCTGGGAAGTAACGGTTTTGTGGGGCGCTATGAATTTTCCTTTTTTTCGTTTTGATGGTTTTCTTTGTGATGTGTCCATGGGCATTCCTCGTATTTAACAGACTGTTGTATTGGTTAATATCAACCAAGACACGTGAATGTTGAGTCATAGCGAAGATGAACAGAAGTACCTACCTATTTATTAACATAATTAGAAATATCTATTCAGCCATAAAATACAAATTTTCTATGATAAAAACCAGAAACTCAGTCGTGGTCAAACTGCTTAAGTAAACCAAAGGGTCAAACAACAATCCTTGTCGATCTATTTCGGCAAAATCAAAAAAATGTCGTCAAATTTTCAAACATAAAAAACGACAACAAAAAGTCATTCATAATGTGAGAATTCAGAGATACTCAATCACACTTCCAACGTTTGTCAAAATAGATACATATCTAGCAACATAATATTTCGCAACAAAACACGAAATAATTCATAAAACTTTACTATCTGAGGTCGATCTAAAAGGTCAAGATGAAACAATGGGTTTGCCCGACCGTTCGGAAGAAAAATGATGGTACTAGAGCAGTGATTCCCAACCTTTATTGGACCCCGGACCAATTTTTTTATTTTCTTTTAGTTGTTTGTTGTAGGGACCAGAACCATAAAGAAAATTAAACTATATCTAGTACAGTTTATTTTTTTTATATAATTTTAGTATGCAGCAAAGTTTTGAAAACGTACAAATAGTCTATTGAGTATACCTGCAGGTATATTCAAAACTTGTGGCATAAATATATGTAATCAAAAGTAAAAAGCACTGTCATAAAAAACACACAGATCACATTACATGAATGACATTTTAGTGGGGATAAGATTGAAATTTTAAACATTTCGCGGACCATATTTTGGCCCTAGTCAACTATTACAACGTGGTCCACGAACCACAGTTTGAACACCAATGTAATAGTCCCCATGGTAGTAATTAAGTTTAATTGTTACTAGTGACATCTGTCTTCATTATATGCAAAGTAGGTGCAATCAAGCAGTAATTAAGTGCTACGGTTTATTATTTAATAGCTGAAGATGGGAATAAATGTTGTTGCTATGTATGTATGGAAGAAATTTTTGTGCATATAAACTATGTTAGTGGGTAACATGCCGTTGATGATGTAGTTTATCAGGTGGTTTGTCTTGTAAGTTTTAAGCATCTTTGGTTCTGGTTGATAACATTTAGGTATAGAAGTGGATCTGTATAGACTTATATGGTGTATGTTATAAAGAGTATTCTTTTCTATTCTATCAATGATTATATTTAAGACTTTGCATCTAGTGTTGCAAATCTGAAACTTTTTGTAAATATTTGACCTGTGCTGCCACCTATAGTGTCTGCACGTTCCGTATAGTGTTTGTAACCACTGAACTAACGTGGCAATTTATAATAATTAAATTGTTGAGATAAAATAATATGAACAAAATACAATATTATTATGATTATATTGACTATTAATTATGATGACTATGAACATAGTTCATTCACTTCACTGTATCGCTTGCAATTTTCCACGAACGCTCGCTCGGTATTACAAAGTTTTTTCTACCAACATTTTGTTCACATAATAATAAAATCATCGCTATTAATTTAATTTTATAATTAAGTGATCAATTAACACATTAAAGGCCATGAAAACGCACTCATTATAATAATTACGGCTTATTGGCAAACATTGATTTGCAATTTACATACAATCTGCACTTTTTATAGTCATTTCAATTACCACTCTATCTTTTGCAGCTTAAGGTTGTGAATCAAGTTTGTATGGGTGGAGTAGTATGTAAATGTCGCAGTGTACTTGATAACAACCATGAAATCGGTTTGTAATGGTTTGTCTGTCATTCTCGCCATCGAAATTGGTCACGGAATGTCTTAAGTTTTGGTATTTTGCAAAGTTATGTCTATTAGATAAGCATGTTGCTAGGTTATCTATATCCTTGACATATACCTTGATATTCTTCATATCTATTAGAAAAGAGTTGGTATTATACCTCAATTATATTTCACGGTCATAATTCATCGTATGATGACTTTAGTCAATATTGATGGTGGTGGATGGTTTTCTTCAACCGATATTTCATATTCATCATTCATTAGCTATATGGCAATAGGACTACTTAATTTTCTTCTTTCTTAAGCAATATGTACCAGAATGTATATGGGGAATCTAGCATTTGCTTTTCTACAGTGTATTTCTTTTTCTAGTAACAGACAGACCGACAGACTTGTTGTGGTAGCAGGGTTGTCCAACCAGGATGCGCTGAAAATCGATACAATAAAATACGAACACGTTTTATCAAGTGAGGACTGTTTTTGAATGTATAACCACAAGATAGATGTTGTTGGATGACAACAAAAATACAAGTTTGGTAATCTAATATATGCTTAGTAATTGACTAATAGCATGATCATCATTGTTGCAGATTCGGCAGAGCTATTTAACCATTGTTTTCATGTAGGTATGTATTATTTTGTAGAGGTTATATTTTTTTACAGTATTTTTACGAGACAATATTATACAGTAAAATTCTCATACTACAAAGATATGACTGGATAAGACAGTGTGAAAACTTCATGAAAAAAGAACTAAGCCTTAACTGATGGGTGTTGTGTATGGTGGGCAACTGAGCTATGCTCTTTGTCAGGTTGCCATAAAAAGGTACGAGTACGAGTATACCAATCCTGCGGAAAACTAGAACTAAAACAGCGAAATTGTAACCCTTTGGGGAATGGAACTGGTGTCTTTAACACAGGTTGCTATGTGACCTAGCTAAGATGCCAGTTGCGATACCTACTGTCAATATGAAACCAATGTGAATGTGCCTAAAGCGTTTTGTAATGTAATCTAATTTCTGGTTTTTGTTTATTGTGACTCAATAAAGCATTAAACTATGCTAGCGCGATGCAGGATTTGTGTGTCACTAACTTTGTAGTTCGTATGTGACAGTGTAGATGTCACCACAATACTATGATTAATATAATTCCCCAATTTAAAACGTTTTTAGTGGAATTGACGACTTAGGCTGTACATGACGTTTCTAAGTGTCATGACAATGAGAAGTAGGTAAGTTAAAATCCTGCAACAATGGGTACCTCATCTCATCAGACTGTCGAATCACAGAGACAAGCAACAAATTAAGATATTTCATTCCCGCCATTTGTATACAAATTGTTATATGAGACCCTCTATTGTTCCTACCTTATCCGTTACTGATCTAAGTCGGTGGCTTTGAGTTCCGTCTCCCATTAATTCATCTCATATTTATGTTGACTGGTTTGTGACGTCACAAAATACTTAATGACTGCTTGTGTTAAGTAGACGGGTATGAGAATTTGGTTGTTACCTATTGCTTGTATGTTTTTATTATTTATCATAAAGAAATACTTTTGTGAGTTTTAGAAAGATTGTTACTCCCTTCAGTGGATGCCGTGACCCTTTTTTATGGATGGGAAATCATCAATTGACTTCTTTTAAAGCGCGCGTGGAAGAGGACGTTCCGTCGAGCCGGGCCTAGTTGTTATCGGATGGCGAGCCCTCCATTTCTTGCCATCAGCAGGCCCACGCCTACGGAGGCTCGGAATCGTCCTACGACTCCCGACGCTCTGAGCATCTTCCTTTGTTGCGGTAGCTGGTTCGTGACGTTTCCCGCTCCCTCACGCCTAATCTTTCGCTAGCATTAGAGCTTCGCAGAAGGAGTTTACCGCATCCCAAGCCTCCTCGCTCCGGACCATATGGATCGAACGAGAGCTGGAAGCGAAAGGTCACCGCTGCTGATATCCTCGACGAGGATACGGCGTTGCTCCGCCCAAGCAAGACGCCCCATTGTGTTCTTCGGGCGATTCACACAGTGCCCCAGAAGATGAAATAATGACTTAGAGATGACAGAGTCTGTCATACACTAACAAATAGAAACCTTACCAGGGACTGGCAAGGGGAAAGTTGAACAAGTTACAACTCAAAAGTTTTGCACAAAACTGATATTGTGTGTCTACGACTATAAGTATAGCCAGGGGCTGATCATATTTCCCTTAAGAAAAATTCATATCCAGCTACAGGAAACGTGAAAAATAATGATGTAACTTCTCTTAATAAATAATAAACTGGTTTTCATTTCTCTTTAACATCAGGCTATACGGAATAAATTCTTTAACTCCTGAAAACAGCAAACCTAAATGCTACGACTCGACATCGCGCTTAAAAAACTAATTTCACAAACACGAACCTCTTTCTCAATGCACCGAACAAATTGCTTCTTCCAATTCATAACGAAAGACAAAGCCAAATTTTAACTTCCACGGCGTTACCAAAAACCCGGGCTAATTAACTCTGAGGGCTCTTAATTAGTCCCCATTGTAACATGACAAGAGAACCGGCCATTTTGGTATAACCCCACATTTTATACACACAGGCAAATAGGATGACGAACCTGATTTAATTGATAATATTTTTACTTCATGAATTGACATGAAAAAGCGTTCTTGAAGTTGCAATATCATTATCAGCGAGAAATCAATGTAAAAAAATATCATAAAATGGGGAACTTCTTAAAAAATACAATAACTTTAGCAATATTATGAAAGGGTTGTGTTTGTGTTACAATTTCAGTATACTCGTATTCTTACTATAGATTATGTGAAAAATATTAAACCCATGTTATATCATTATTTTCGGAGGCATGATTGTGTTTCTGTACAACCGTCTGAAATCAATTGTTATACTTAAAATTTGCATTTTTTTTTGTATTTAAGATACGACGCGATTGCGTAAACAAAACCCTTACATACAACCAAAAAAGAAACTACAAAATAAGCCATTTAAAAATCCAAACATCATCTCAATCCCAAACCCTATTTTTAATCCAACTTGACCAAAACTAACTACCGCCAATATTTCATTGCCAACGTACCGATTGTTGGACAATCGATCAAACCGCATGTCTGACTAATGTTTGGGTAACAAATCAAAACAAGATCTTAAAAAGCGTTTAACTAAATCATCGTTTCTCTCCGAAAACGGTTTTGCTTTAGATAATTATAGGCTTCTGACCATTCCGTTTCTTCTCTGAGAGAATTCCGAGGAACTAATTAACGCGTAAAGGCTGTGTGTCCCTTTCCAACCAACATAAAATTTACTATAAAATTTTATAAGCTTGTGTCTGATGGACGAAGCTACATACGAAGGGATTTGCCGACTATATGCATAAGGCCTGTTTTATCAGACAGGAATATATACATAGGTAGGTGGTAGGTTTATTGCAGAATTTGTTGAAGGCTAAGGGCATTAGGAGGAACACGGATAGGTTTTAGTCAGTAAGAGTCTGACACTCCCTAACGGTCCGCCCAGAGCACAAGAAGTCATTTTATGATTACCCATGATTAAGAAAGGTGGTAGATGTATTGATGCAGTCACAAGTATACTGGCTCTCAAGTCTGCTATTACAATAGTGTCAGAATGGTCTATCATTGATATCATAATTGTTGATTTTTACAAGTTTACTAATACAAAAGCGTGACACTCCATTGAAAGAAATGACATAGAATGGTAATCTCGTACATAATGACAAATGAATAACAGACGTATGCGGTAATCTGCGAAACACTTCCTTTGATCAGTGAACTAATATACCATTAGAACGTCATTGTGCAGTTATTGCTTTTAATAGCTCGGCTATCAAAAAGTATTACAAGATTATTGACTAACCAATGATCGATCATTATGATTTTTGCAGATTACGAACTTTTAGCAAAATGACAATGGGATCGTGTTGTAATGACGAATTTATAAAAATAGCAGACTTGGGGTCCAGGGAAAAACAGAACTGCGTTGTTATTTTACAGTTAATCTATACTACTATTATAAAGAGGAAAGATTTGTTTGTTTGTTTGTTTGTATTGAATAGGCTCCGAAACTACTGAACCGATTTGAAAAATTTTCTCACTGTTTGGAAGCTACACTATCCCCGGGTGACATAGGCTATATTTTATCTCCATATTCCCACGGGAATGGGAACTATGCGGGTGAAACCACGGACCGCTGCTATCTATACTAATATTAAAAAGAGGAATGATTTGTATTTTTGTATGTAACGAATAAACTCAAAAAACTACTAGACCGATTTCAAAAATTCTTTCACCATTAGAAAGCTACATTCACCCTGAGTAACATAGGCTATCCCCGTATTCCCACGGGAACGGGAACTAAGTGGGTGAAACCATGGGCGCTGCTTGTATACAATAAGAAATAATTGCTAAGCAGCTGCTGTGGATGGTAGCACTTATTTTTTTAGTCTAACATTTGATGCATCGCACTGCTTGAACATTTTTTTTTATATTCTAATGCTTTTTATTTATGTAATTAACAATGTATGTACACGCTTAATAAAAAACAGCGATGAACATTTTATAGTTCGATTAGCAGCTTGATTTGGGGATGGCCTTTTTTTTCTTTTTTTTTTGGATGGGAAATCATCAAATGACTTCTCCCGCTCTGGGCGGAGCGGAAGGGAGTGTCAGACTCTTACTGACTAAAACCCACCCGTGTTCCTGCTTGTGCCCTTTGCGTTCCAGGGCCGCGGTGACTCTTTCGAACAAATTCCGCAACCCTAGCAGGCACTGACCCTATGGGGCCCCGTCTTCTTTGCTGACGGCTCTTTGAGGCGCGCGTGGAACACGACGCGCCGTCGACTCGGGCCTGGTTGCTATCGGACGGCGAGCCACCCATAGCTCGCCATCCGCAGGCCATGGCCTACGTCTAGCAGTGTAAGGCTAAAATGATGATGCTGATGATGGAATTACATTTCCCATTAATTTTATTATGGCATCCTACTTAGGGTAAAACCGGGATAGATGCCACATTTTTTTAAATCAATTTATATCTTCGCGTACAAAAATCAAAATATTACATTTGTAAAACTGGCAAGTACCTTGTTTTTAGATCTATAAAATTATTAAAGTAAAAAACATTATCTTTGATAGATATTCCCAGAGTATAAGAGATTTTCGCGGATTTAGCCTAGTCCATGCTGAGAAACAGATCACCTATCCCGAAAAAACTTTTATCGCACTTTCCCTCCGCCTGCAATCGCACAGAGACATGAGACACCGTACACTTAGTGGTAGTTGAAAAGTCTCCCGATAGATAAATAAAATAGCATTGACAACGATTCATCTGCGAAATTTATAGAGTAATCACAATCGGGGCATCTATACTATCGTCATATCTATCATCATACTGGCATCTATCCCGGATTTACCTTACGTTCTGTGCCATACTTATCGCTCTCTAACCTGGTGTATGCACCCATCCTGCCTTAAAATATGTAACTTCATAAATATCGAATTTGTTTAAATTAGTTTGTTGAATTTCATAGTTAATTATTGCGATTACTTATGCTAGTTTGTATGCATCAGTACTCAATCCACTCAGTCAATACTGCGCCTTGCACGTACTTCTCCATAGGACCATCATCTATCGTACATCTGTTCAATTTGAAAACTAGGGCACCTACTTCCTACCTCGACTGTACCACTTCAGTCACGATTCCCAAACGGTGCATAAATAAATTGTTTTGACAGATACACTTTCATGTACAGATAACGACAATATCATAAACATGTGTAAAGTGCTCTTATATTTATACCGGGACGACTTCATTTGCATTCTGGTCGGCATCTCAAGCACTTAGCGTGAAGATATGGACAGACGTGACGGGCTGACATGCATCAATCTTGTCACGTGACTCGATAATTATTTTGCCAACTGTACTTTTGAATTTGATACCGTTTTTGTGATCCTTGTTAGGAAGCAACAAGATTGTCTTTTGCGTAGCATTTTATTTAGGGATTTATAGATCAGTTTGTGCTTTTGTTACTGATAGTGATAACATTCTGCAAACTTATGACATTAATGCCTGTTAAACTATTATGATTCTTAGGACTATAACGTAAAGTTGTATTCTATTTGATACTATGTTTGTAATTTACAGTTGTGTTGCGCTATCTCCGGTGACATTCTCACACCTTACAGTATTTGATAAGAACCGCATATTAATTCCGCAAATAATAATAAATTCGCTCACGATTCGAAAGTAGGCTAACTTTGTAGTTATAATGGACTGGCGAAATTCCCTTAATTTACGGTATTGCTGGGGATAAATGAATATGAATATTTTCTTCGAAAGCTATCTATCTATCTGGGTTTTTGGTTTCCGCACTTAGTCCTAGTATTGGACCATTGTGCGTGAGCCATGGCGGCCAATCACTCCAACCAGCCAACCTCCCTCCAAAAACAGATCAGTCCCCTCAGTGTGTTCAGGACTTCTGAAAGTGTGTCTCTACTGTTAGCCTCCGTATTTCGGTTACACCTGTGCACTCAAGGAGCACATGCGATACCGTTTCCTCCTCCTCCATGCATGCTCTGCATAGGGGGCTGTCCGTAATACCTATCGTGTGTAAGTGTTTGTTCAAAGAGCAGTGCCCGGTGATGGTCCCCGCCACCATCCATAGGCTGCCTCTATCCAAGCGCAATAAGCGCCTGGTCAGTTTCTTCAAAAGCTTCTAGTTGTGCAATCTCCTGCGATGAAAACCATAATGCAGAGCATTATTTTAAGTAACAACAGTAAATCAAAGTACTTCGAAAAGACACTTTCTAGATTGCAATGCGACCTAGAAAGTGTCTTCTTAAAGTGACAAGCTCATGTGTGTATGTACATAGGTACCTACTATTCACCTATGTAAAAGTATTTTGTAGCAACGAGTCGACGCGTCTGACATACCGCTGTTAAACCCGCGATGGTTTGTGTTGGTATGTTTACATGTTGTAAAATAATTGTAAAAAATGTTTTTGATAAATAAACGGAAAAAAAAAAATGAAATAGTGCTGATTCAGTTGAACGTTTTATAGTACGAGTATCGAAACTAGGACGACTCTAATCGGTACATTCTTGATACTTTGCAATTCGAAAAGATATTTTGTAAATTATAGTTTACATTGTTGTTGGTGTACTTAAACACTTTGGGTACAGTTTCATTACTTTTACCAAATGAGGAACTTATCGAAAATAGTGATATGTGTCTGTTAAGAAATCTACGTAAGTGTCTCGTTTCGATTTAAACAAGACAAGACATGCAGATAACAAATAACAGACGACAGACGGAGCTAACTTTAATTACAGGTGTAACTTATCAACATTTACACGAAAATAAAACGCTTACAAAAAACGAATACCTAATCATATACAAGTATCAAGACAGTATTCTGCAATACCGGAAAATGGGTACACATAATTTTGAACAATTAATGTACTATGAGCTTTCATTTGTGTTTTTAACAGGAATATTGTCCGTATAGCCGATATTTTTCGTTCGTCCTATACTACCTTCGTAACGTTAGTCCTACACTAAACTTAAGAATGATAAGTAGAATTTCTGAAAGAAATTGAGTAATTTCAGTTCAGGCGCCGATCAAAAAGTTTGTTGAGATAGCAAATATTTGCCTCGCAAGGGTTATTGTAAAATATAATGTAAATATAAGCGACTTTGTATTTTATCAACCTATAAGACACAGTAGTTTATGTAGAAGACTCTCAAAGTGGTTCATCGGTGCTTTACCAAAGTAAAAATATTTTAACCAGCGAGAATGACGACCGCCTATTAAAATTAAAAAAAGTAAAATACAGGCTAAAGCATTTATTCAATTTGAAAATAGCTCGGTTTGATCGAAGTCTTGGTGAGGAGGAATGCACCCCGCTACCTCCCCCCCGTATCCACCCCTAATTTAAGTTACACCTTGTATAATGTCAGAAGTCGTCACAGCGACACAATTAGCGCGACGTTGACTTACTTACACCGATAGAACGTTCACACGAACAACCATAAACTTGATAAGTCCACACGCAAACTGTCGATAGTCGATAAACCGTCTTGAATTATATCGACATGCTGTCAGCCCGTCCTTATTTGCATTTAATTACGTGTTTTTATTTAGATAAAATGTAATGGATACTACTTTATTATATGGGAACTGTTTTTGTCGTACGTTTCTGGGATTGAATCGTTTGGAGACATGTTCCTTTCTTAATGGGTTCAAATTTAGTAGACTCCTTACCGTTAGTTTGATATTTCTCCTGTTTTGATAATAACTTCAGTCATTTGTAATTATGATCCTTTTATAATGAAACGTGGTTAATTTACATCTTTTGCCTGTTTCCTAGCAAGTGATGACTTTCGGAAAGGAAACGCCAATAATTTCACAGAAGCTTGAAGATGGACGCAAAATAATAATAATAAAAAAAAATACTCAGTTTCATAATTTTAACTAACTGAATATCGACGTACAGCGCAACAAGATTACAGAGTGCCACATAATAAGTACTTACCCTCAAATAACACAACTCAACCATCTGCTAAAGAAAATAATTAGTATAACAAACCACGAAAATTCTTAACAGCCAAATAAAATGACCATGCATAAACTCTTATGCCCATAAAAATATAATAGGTATCTACCCGATTGAGTGCGATTCCTTCATTATTGGCATGGCAACACCTGCCTGTTACATCTGCGGTCATTTTATTGTCCAAAATGAATCCTCGAAAGGGGCAAAAAGGATAAAAAATGTATCAAAACTACTAACAAACTGTAAAAAAGTCGGGCTACGGTTGCGATTGATTAGGGATGGGGCCGTTTCGATAGTGAATGTATCGATATTAGGGAAAACATTTTTTTTTCGTGCTTAGGTTTTGCAGGCAAATTTCGATATTGAAAAACCTGAAACTTGTACAGTTTCAGGTTTAGAAAAAAATATCGAAATTTTGTTGACTTGTCACGGAAAATGTGTTTTTTTTTTTGGAAAATAATGTCAAATATAATTATCTAAAACAAAATAGGCTCATTCTTGACTACCCTGTTAATTAGAACGAGTCTAAAGTAAAGAAATATAACACCAAAATTAATCTGATTCACTTAATTGCAACATGTTTAAGGCAATTCTAATTCAACTACTTCAATTATATACAAGCAAAGCACGCATTACACTAGCAGCAAAACCACTGTACAATTAAACATAAATAGGGATATAATTTTAAATCCAGTCGTAAAGACGACTTTTTATAAATATTTTCACCTCACTACGGCAGATGCAGCTTCGATTTCAAGTACACTCGGAAGATAATTCATTTCCACGGCGCGCTTGTAACAGTAAGTCACTGATGAACTTTAAAAAAAAAAACAACAATAGTCTATTGTTTTTATATGAACTTGCAGATGTACGATCCACGCTTTAGTTAACATCTGGTTGGTTTTATTTATTGATCGGGCGTTTCTTCTTTGATGTTAGCAAAGGTTTTGAGGAAGTCTTTAGACATACTGGGGAAGTACATTTTAAACGTGAAGTTAGGCAAACATTTTTAGTATCGCGCTGTTTTTCATATCGACTTGCTAATAACTTATAACTTGCTAATTATAGCCAAGAAAAAAGTATAACTATTAAAAAAATATATAATTAGCAAAATAATTAAGATAAATCAATAAATATTCATCATAATAGTGTCTATAGTTTGGCTTTGGTATCACTTTCCTAGCTCTATTAGTTTTAGAGAACGAAAAGTTAAAAATAAAATGCTGTTATCAAGTCAGTTTTCAAGGTCACGTAATGACCTGAGTGATGTAAATGAGTAAAGTACATAACAATATGATATTACATTTGTCTCTAATGGCACATTCTTAATGCTTAACCTGCTATACCGTTTATAGATATTTTAGTAAGGTTCAAAAGACTTCAGCAATTTAATGCTTTTTCCGTGTGTTTCCACTCTTCAGTAGAAAACTTTTCATTCGACAAAAAAGGCACGGCAGTTGCGACTTGCGCGCGTATCAGCTGTACGAGTAAAAGAAGCGTTTCGGAAATTCCCGGAGCCGTTATGGCTCCTTTACAACCGAATAATCGGTTCGTCGGTTAGTCGGCCAAAGTCATAATCAGCACATCTCTAATCATTTATTTATTTACATATGTCATGTATATACCGATATAAGATACCTAGTCAATATGATTCCTGTCTAGGCAAAAAAAAACAATAATTTCAAGTTATCCTCCATAAAATGTGGACCCAGCTTTACTTTGTAAAAATTAATTGTCAATATGAATGGGATTATGACATGCGTGACCGAAATTTTGGGACCGACAACGTCCAAAATTTCAGAACTATGAAAATCGATTTAGTCGGTGGAATCGGTGATGTAACGAGTATCGATAGATGGACACTATAACTCGCACGACGAGACACACTAAGCAAATCTATTTTTAAACAATATAGCCAGGCATTGTAGTAAAATGCCAATCTGCCTACCGCGTCTTATTACCGTCCCCTATAATTTCTACCCATTAATTAAGTATTGCTAATTTAAACACAGATACATCACCCACAACATAAATGTCACAAGTGTTTTAAAAACTACCAATGTTTTAAGGCCTTAGCCCATTATTCTGCTAGCGTATTTATTAAAAGCCTAAAGCCTGGAAGTTTCATCTACCATTTTACGAGTTGAAAGTTATTTTTCATATTTCCTAGCGATCGTAGGTGGTTAATTGCAAAGGAACTGAGGTTTTGTCATTATTTCCATTATGGATTTTGTTATGGGATCGTAAAATTTATAGTTTTCGTTTAATTGTCTATTTATTTAAGAGTTATTGGGAATATTTATCCACATAAATATCTTTGGCTCTGTCGTCTGCTGTAGTCTGTGAGACTTGTTAGTATTTAGTGCCTATCGACACTGAGCTTGGAACTTCAACTGCTTTCTGTGGAGTGGCACTATGGGGTCATTCAAACCCAGTATATCTACTATATATGTATACTGGGCAGTGGCGTGCAGTGGTTCGAGTTAGGGTAGGCCAGAAAATAATGTCCAAAAAAAACACACCACATTATTCAGGGTTGAAATTTGGTGTCTTATTTTTTTTGTTTTTTTTTTTTTAATAGGCAATAAAAAAAAATTTAAAAAAACTCATTTCATTAAAAATCAACCCTGAATAATGTGGTTATTTTTTAAAATTTATTTGGACATTTTCTCTGTCCTACCCAAACTCGAACCACTGCACGCCACTGATACTGGGTTTAGATCGTAAGGGAAACTTAATAATACGTTCATTAAAGTATTATTTCTTGCATTTAGTATGCGCTCATCGTTATCACTTAAAATATCTTTTTATTACTTGAATATAACTAAGCTTGCTGATTTTTGCAAAATTCTAGAAGCCTAATTTTCTACTTTAGCTCCCTTTGGAATTTCGAAACCTGGTTTGAAAGCAAAAGATAGCATTTTGATGGAAAGCCACAACCAAAAACACAAATCCGAAACAATTACGAATCTATCAGCACAAACGAAAGTAAGAGACTCACCACACGAACACAGCGGCGCGGCTCGGAATAAATGCTGGCCCATTTACAAGAGTGTAAGATATGACGTGATATAGATCACTCACAACGTAATAAATAAATAAATAACATAAGAAAAATTACACCGTAAAGCGAATGTTACCGGGGGCGCTATGGCTACGCTAGGGTTGTGTGGATGCGTCTTAAAAAATAACAAGTATGTCATTGTTCTGTTTTTTTTTTTTCACCAATTCTATCCAATGATCAAACTTGGTTAATTGAAGCGTATAAAAACTATGCGTATAGAGTTACTATCTACTGGAATTAAATAGCTCTTGAAACAAAGACTTTGGAACAAATAAAGAGCACGAATTGTTGTTGTGTGTTGTAATGTAAAATTGTTTCTGTTTAAAATGGGGTCATCACTTATTATTCGACAATTTATTTTTCGTTCTAGGATTGACAACTACGATGCCTCTAGTCATTTAGTCGATTTTAACCATTCTTTCAATAATAGAAAACTAAATTATTAGCAAGTAACATAGCTAAAGTTTTTTACGTTTTATGTGTAAAATGTAAAAAAACTTTTTCACAAAAAAGTGTTTGTGGTGTAGTGCTATTCTCAGTTTTTTGACACCGACTATCAAAATTAAAGTTATTTCGGACTTGGTAGGGGTTTTTATTTGGAAGTCAGTACTATTTCTACTTTAATTTTTCACTTTTTGGTACTGTTACCTCCTATCATTCTATTCAGACCATATCAATTTAATTGACAATTTCTGTTTTATTTTTCATCAGATCGTTACGGAATTTAAATGGAACAATATAAACCTCTTTTAAACGATAAATATACATAAATAAGAATTTGAAAATCCGTCTATAGAAGACGAAGTTATACCCGAACATGCACATATAATATAAACAAATGTAAATATTCGAATGGCTAACTTCCACCTTGTTCAAAGGCAGTTAAAACGATTTGAAATCTGTTGACATTATGAAAGTGTAAACTCTCTGGGTCTCTAGATAAATTGACATTTAATCAACGATAGCGATTATTAAAAGTTTAATATAGGGCCAAAACCAAGTGATATTTAAAAAATATGTCAGCATAGAATGCGGAGCCCGTTATGGCCAGTTCCTGCCAGGGTTGCGGAATTTGTTCGATAGAGTCACCGCGGCCCTGGACCGCAAATGGCACTGGGAGGAACACGGGTGGGTTTAAGTCAGCAAGAGTCTGACACTCCTTTCCGACCCGCCCAGAGCGTAAGAAGTCATTTAATCATTTCCCATCCATAAAAAGTAACACACATCGATGTACTTATACGTCATACATTTTTAACTTTTTATGAATTTGTGTCGCTCACTTGAGGAGCTCGTGGCTGAATTATAACAGCCGCACGGGTCGATCTTCTAGGTTAAGCAACGCTTGCCGAGGTTGTTCTGTGGATGGATGACCATCTAAACATAACGAGACTTCTCCCTGCCTCGAAAAGCACGTTAAGCTGTTGGTCCCGGCTGTCATTTGGAGATCTTTGGCAGTCGTTACGGATTGTCAGAAGCCAGAAAATCTGACACCAGTCTTGCCAAGAAGTACCGTGTTCCCCAGTTAATGGATTGTGGAGGTCTGGTAGGCAGCCGCTTCACGTAAAATACTGGTATTCAGCTGAATCCGGCTTGATTGGGAGCCGACCCCAATGTAGTTGAGAAAAGGCTAGGCAGAATGTCTTACGTTTTTCAGAGATCCCCTGAACTTTTTCCTCAAAAAAAATATACCAAGGTCTTATCCACACTATGTTGTGCAAGTTAGCGCCGGGCGCAAGGGAGCGACAGGGACGGATGATTTAGAAACCCCTCGGGAGATACGCGACGCGACCCGGTATTAATATTGTGACTCCAACGTAGTATATCTTAGGACAATAGAACAATAGTATTTTAAAGGTTGTTTTATTCGAGCTACTTTTACGCTGCATTTAAAAATGCTGCTACGAGTGAAAATTATATCTACAAGTTGAATGACTTAACCACTATTTGTGAAAAAGTAAACGGTAAAGAATAACTGTTAAAATGAAAAAAATAGCTAGTGGTTATCTTTGACAAGAAAACGAAAGCTTGAATATAATTTTTCAATTATAGAACAACGCAACCTATAATTAGCCGTCACAACTTGCTCATTTCAACAACAAAGAGCAGAAATGTTTGACAATAAACCTTCATATTTTTATCCGACATTCGTTGCATTTACATATACTACATTCGGATCACTCCTTTCCCGGCACTACGTTTTGGTATCTGTCGCCTTACACCTCAAGGTAAATTGGTCCCGAAATTTCAAATTCAAATTCTGTTCTCATTCCCCTGTGTGCCCCGCGGCGCAAGCGCTTTTAACATTGTAATTGGTCCTACGTCGATTGGGCCCAATGGTTATGGCACCCTTTGATGTGGCTTGATTGGTCCCCATACGGTTTATTACGGATAACTGAGTACTGTGTGTCGGTTTTCGTTTGTTGTGTTAGGTCGTGGTCGGCTTCCGAATGTTAATAGGATTCGTGTGCTGCCGTCCTTTCAGTCCCAACGATGGTGTCAATTTTATTTTAAATGTGACTGTGAAATTGACACTGTGAGCTGCGCTACCGGAATAATACATTCAATTATAGTTTTTATTGGACACATTGTTAGTAAATTCACTTTGAAAGTTGTCAGAAATAGCAGTAGTGGCGGAGACAGAAGGCTTATGGCAACTTTGTACAACATTAAGCTTGATGATAATTATATTGCTGATAAAAGTAATATCCATTCCAGTCCACTTTATTATTTATCGTTGTAAATATAATTTTACTGGTCATTCTTTTCTACTACTTTATCAATGACTGTATACAACAACTACCTACATATTATGCGTGTCATGCTAATTATTAGTAAATGAACTAAAGGTCTCTTTTCTATTTTTAAATATCCTCACTTTAAAACAAAGACTTCATCTCCTTGATCTTTAATAATCTATTGTTCTGAAACCCACAAAATAATAGTTATTTCCATTCAACTGTGCTACCAATCAATAAGTTTTATAGTAGGTACATAATAGACATGCAGACGAATAAATTATGTTTGTTGAAGTAAATCACAAGTTGATCACACGTTTTATCCTCGACTTTGGACAATGCTTCTGATCTAAATAGGTTCACTGTGACGTCATTCGGCAGTTGATTATTATTCTAACCTCTTTTGTTGTTCTGTTTTAAATTTAGATTTGATATTATATTGGGTTTCTCATCATCAAAATCTTTCTACGCTTCTAGAATAGAAGCTAAATCTGGAGTTAAATTACATCATAAAGAGGAAAGATTTGATTGTTTGTTTGTATTAAATGGGCTCCGAAAACACTGAACCGATTTGAATAATTCTTTCACTGTTGGGAAGCTACACTATCCCCGGGTGACATAGGCTATATTTTATCCCCATATTCCCACGGGAACGGGAACTATGCGGGTGAAACCGCGAGGCGCTGATAGTATTTTTATCAATTTTATTTGACAAAACGCAGCCAACATTCGTTCGCTTGAAGAGCGTCGCTTCCTATCGGTGCATACAAGACCAGAAACATTGTTTGTGTTTTGCCATTGTATCTATATCATTAACAATAGTATATCTACTTCTTCTTCTTTTCGAGTTGGTAGTTAACTCCTCAGACTTTTTAGGCCTAATAGGCTACGTTCATTGCAGCGTCCGTGGCATTCATCAAATCCCCCAAAGTATAGGTGCATGGGGACTTGGAGAGCTCCAACGTGTGGCTGTAAAATAGCTATGTTACCTATGTAAAGCCAAAATTGAGTGATGTGCCATAAACATACAAAAACGAATACAACACAACTTTGATGCTAGTTGATTGAAGAACATCCTGCAAAAAAAAATATAAGAAAAATTTATTTTTTTTGAAGGATGGGAAATCATTCATTCATTCATTCGCTCTGGACGGAGCGGAAGGGAGTGTCAGACTAAAACCTATTCGTGTTCCTCCTAATGCCCTTTGCGTACCAAGGCCGGCCGCGGTGACTCTTTCGAACAAATCCCGCTCCCTTGGCAGGAGCATAATGTAAGGTTGAATGTAAACATATAAAAAGGAACACAACCTGCTTGGTGCTAGAACAAAATCCGACTGTTAAATTGAATTTGGTTACAGAGAGTCATTCCATGCGAATATTGACATGGCTACAATGTGATGCTTACTATGTAAACGGATAAGGAAATCTAGAAGAAGAAAATATGTTGCGCCGAGCCCAAGTACATCGTAATAAAAGCAAGACAGTAATGATGGTCGACGTAACCATCATCAATTCTGAGTTCTACAAAATAAAAATTATAAAGCTTTCAATAAAATTAGAATATCTAACGACATGTTTCTAACGCACCACTCTGAATAACTTACAGAAGACCCTTTATTTTTCATAATTCAACAATTTGGGACCTTCGAAGACCTTGAATTTTAATACTTTAACGACCTGTTAAATATTCAAATCTAAGAAATGGCTTTCCTGCGGCTATGACATATTTGGTAGAATTTATAATTTTATGGCTACCAACGCAACATTCCAACAATGCTTGATCCCTCTTTTCAGGTGCAACTAGATGATTTAGGGGTCTTTCTAACTGGTCCTTTTGAATTGTTTCGATGTTTTGGTACAAATTACTGTCTTTAAGTGTTTAAGCTATTTGAAAATAATTCTCAAAGGCGTATATAGTCGTTATTTTAAGCGACAATGTTTAAAAATTAACATGAAATTTCTGGCTGCTAATATTTTTGTAATGGAGAATAAGTGCTATCACTAAGGATTATTTAGAGGCTAACAAGCTTGCAAAAAATGTTGAAAATTCCAAAGAATGATGCCCAAGTACTTCTTTATGTATACTATAAGCTAATATATAAAGCTGAAGAGATTTTCTGGTTTGTTTGCTTGAACGCGCTAAACTCAGAAACTACTAGTCCGATTTGAAAAATTATTTCAGTGTTAGATAGTCCATTCATAGAGGAAGGCTATAAGCGACTAACCATTGAAAAATATTTCAAAATCAGGGGGTTAATAACTATTCTACTAGCTTCTGCTCGGGCCTTTGTCTGCCCTGTACAGTCAGTATAGCTTTTTACCTATTGCAGTGTTACCTCAGCGGTTAAAATCTCACCTCTTAGATTAAACCTCTTTCTTCCAACTAAAGTATTTTTCGATCAGCTGAATAATAGTTCTACATCTATAGATTACAGGAAAACCTATAAGAAGTGTGGTGTTAGGGTTACATGTTGCAAAAAAAAAGAATCATTCGGAACCGTTTGCACACAAATCCGACTCGCGCTTGGCCAGTTTTTATTTAATGCAGTAAAGTGCGTTGTGCTGTGTGTTCGTCCGGGTGAACTACTAACTGCTATCCAATTTTTAAACAACTTCGGAAAAAGAGGAGGCTTACATATGTGTCGCTTATTTTACAACTTTAATTAAATAGTTTCCTAAAATAAAAAAAACGTCGTATTATTTCTCAGACTATTATCAGAGTCTGGTGAACTAATTAGCTCATTAGTAAGCGACTTTGTTACATATCTTTAACAACGAGTAACATGTTGCTGGCGTTTTTATTACATGGTTTGTTGTAAAGTTGAATAACTTATGTTTTAAATTGTGCAAGCGTGTGATTCCATGAATGGTCTTGATGTTTTATTATTTTAAGATGACTTGGTAATTGGCTGAATTATTACAAATGTTTTTTGGATTGTCGTTTTTTTAAGTGTTAAATAAGGTAAGTTCTGTTTTATGAGATTCTAAATTCAAATTCTCTATAGAAAATTTTGAATGAAGAATCAGCTTATTAGTATTTTAATGGTTAAAAAATTGTTATGAAACGGCTGTTAGAATACATTCTTTTATCCACCAGGTCATACTAAATTAGATACATCATGTGTTCTAAAATAAATGAAAACTTTTCTTCAGTACGCACTCCCAAATTCTACAAAAAATAAACAACCTATACTATCAAAACAAAAACATATTAAAGGTAAGTTTCTCGCATCTAAGTGACATTGATTAGTACAAAATGTCGTTCCTAGACATCCCTCTGTTCATGACTAAATAATGAAGCCGTTACAAAATTATGTATGTCATAGACACTTTGTCATGCCCGTCTGAGATGGAACCTGGCCCCTCCGCGGGCGTTAGCATTTGTCTTCATTTTCTCAAGGATAGTGATGGGATAGATGTTATGATTTGTCAAAGAGCTTCTTTATCGATGTATCTGAGTTTGACAACGAGTTTTGTGAGCATTTATGATGAATTAGTATTATTTCAGAGTTCAAAGAAAAATAATCAAAGTTGTAGTTCTGTAATATGAGGGTGAGAAAATGTGACTTTTTATTAGAGACAAGCTGTCCGCACAACTTCGTTTGTGTCACATTTTTCACGACTGCTCTGCTCCTATTGGTCTTAGCGTGATGATATATAGCCTATAGCCTTCCTCGATACATGGGCTATCTAACACTGAAAGATTTTTTCAAATCGGACCAGTAGTTCCTAAGATTAGCGCGTTCAAACAAACAAACTCTTCAGCTTTATAATATTAGTATAGATAACTAATTGTCTAATATCCCAGAAAGTACAAGATGGATTAACCACGTGTCAATTCGGTAACGCTATTAAATAAATTAAATAAAAGAGCTACTACTACTACATATATAAATAATTAGATAACACAGACATTTTAGAATACAGGATAGTAAGGAAACTTATTCAACATAAAACTCACTAAACGGCCACCTTATTTTTTATTTTCTTTTTCTGGGTGAGAAATCAACAAATGACTTCTCCCGCTCTAGGTAGAGGGGAAAGAAGTGTCAGACTATTACTGACTAAACCCACCCGTATTTCTCCTAGTGCCCTTACGCCGTTCCAGAGTCGCGGTGACTCTTCGGAGAAATTCCGCAACCCTAGAAAAGTACCAAAACCAGAACTTTTGGTATTTATCGTACCAGCCATATATTTCTATACAAGTATCAATTGAGGGTACTTAAAATGATACTGCATTAATATTTTTTAAAAAATCGACTAAAGTATCGACAAACTGAAGACAACCCCGCAGCGCATCCCTAAATCCTAGGCCCAAGAACATTGATATTAATTCGGGCATCCCGTACGAAATCACGTCTATACATAATTACCTCCTGCGACGGGAAAACAGTAAACAGGGTTATTATTGAGTTATGAAACCCGCGACTTTTGTGTACCCAAGGGAAATAATGTGTGTTTTAAAACAAAGAGGGTAACGCCAATTAGATACTTCCGATATTTATGTCGCGAAGTTGGATCTACGGGCACATTGGAGTTTCTAGGAAGGATTTTTGGATTCTGAGTGTTAGTTTCAATTGAATCCGCCATTTTGAAAAACGCTCAAATACATTAAGTATTTTATTTTCTTCACCAAGTTCGAAGTTGCGTGTCACAGTGGGGCTCAGAAATCAGCCAGATATTATAAATACAATAAATTGGAAGTCACCGACACATTTTTCCGCACTAGTGCGAAATACACTTCAAAAATGAGCTAGTCTTCGAGTGAGTGTGGTGGAATAAAATGTTTCCACCTCAAAACTAATAAACATCCTTATTCAACTCGTTACTTCAAACTTCTAAGTTCAGTTCCTCCAGCAATCTCCCGACCATCAATGGGTGCAAAACTTTATTTTAATTTAGATCATCAACCTGTGATATCTAATTCCTAAGTAACAGCTAATCAAGGGCGTCAATTAAATGTGGATGGGAGTGAAGGGGGGGGGGGGTAGCACCAGGCACCCCATGACACGGCGCGGCCTATCAATTGACGATTAAACAACTTTGTCCTATACTGAGCTTGGCTACAGACCTATAGAAATATAGACAGAGCAAAATTCTTTCAACATGTTTTTAACGCTATAAAATTTAGAGTGATTTTGTTAAGCAATTTAAAACTGGTATACAGTAAAAAATATAAATAATTCCTGAGCTAACTATATAGAATAGAGTAGAATAGAATAGCATAGAATACTTTTTGGAATACTTAGAATATAATAGATATATGTAGAAGCTAGGCTAGACGTCTTGTCCTCTGAGAAAAGTTGTCAGTTCCATTATACAACGTGTAATAGAATAATAGCCTAATACCTGAAAAGGTGTAATTGTATTAACCATTATGAATAATTTTAATTATGTAAACATCTAAGAAATGGCGAAAGAAATAGCTTTATTAATTTTTAATCCAGGTGACACATTTGCCATAGTGAGTTATTAATAAATCCTATAGTTACTCAAACAACCAAAGCATTGAAAATCATACATATCCTGCAAATGAATTATTTTTTATTCTTTTGTATACATGACAACTTCTTTTTAGCGTGTCGATGACAAAAAAAACTTTACAGTTCGCTGATGCATTTATTAGGTCCGTAGAGACTTTAGAACATGAAAACTAGAGCTTAAACAATATATCATGTTACACTTTTGCTTATTGCCATACATTATTATTTTAGTGAATAATCTTAGCATTTTCTCCGCGTAAACCACTAGCTAAAACTGTTAAACCACTAGCTAAAACTGTCCAAAATATGGTCCAGTCTATTCCTCCCTCAGTCTATGACAAAGTTAAGAGTTCTGTCCCTGCAAGTTCTGTCGATTCAATTACAAAAGTTTGACGAGTTCGTCAGGTGTTCGACGGTCGTCCGTGTGTAGTTTAGATAATCATAGTAATAGAACTTCAGACTTCCATATCTGATGGTTTTATTGTACTTAATGTTGGCTTGGGCAGGGAAGTAGATTTGTGTCGCTGGAAATGGCACTTGAAACGGAAAAGTGCGTTTATTTAATATATTTTTATGGCGAAATGGATAAACATAATAATCTAAGTGAGCTAAGTATCTTGACCTGGTATAACTTAGCTTACTTATTGCAACCAGTATACATCGCTGTCAGGATATATCATGCTGATTCGTCCTGCAGTGCCAACGACGCAGCTGTACATGTCCCGTTTGCACCACTCAAGACTGGGGACATCACAGAGTACTTACGGGTGCAGACCACTTGGACCTTGAGGTTGGAGATGTTGGAGGCACGACATAACACCGATTTCAAGTCGTTCGTGGTGCGTGTTCGGACTGATAACTTGGTGACGTTCCTAAAGGAAGAATTTGGGCCAGAAGGTGTGGCATATCGCGGCTGGCTACGCAACGCCTTTTTTTGTTTTGTTTTTTTTTTGGATGGGAAATCATCAAATGACCCCTCCCGCCTTGGGTGGAGCGGTAGGGAGTGTCAGACTTTTACTGACTAAAACCCACCCGTGCTCCTTCTCGTGCCCTTTGCGTTCCAGGGCCGCGGTAACTCTTTCGAACAAATTCCGCAACCCTAGCAGGCACCGACCCTATGGGGCCCCGTCTCTGGTGCTGACGGCTCCTTGAGGCGCGCGTGAAGCACAACGCGTGGTCGACTCAGCCTGATATCGGACGGCGAGCCACCCACGCTCACCGTCCACAGGCGGCTACGCAACGCCTGGCAACGTAGCACGACACCTTCACGTTCTTATGAAATATGTATTTATCTGTTTATAGTCATTATTTTTTTACTTATAAATGTATTATGATATTTCCGCCAATTATAGATGGATAGAGTTCACTTCTGAAGTGGTCCCATTTTCACCAGGTCAGGATCTGATGATGGGATACAGGCGAAATTGAGAGCAACCACCGAAAATTGCATGCACGTATGGTGCTTTTTTTACGAAATTATCATGTCTTACTCAGGTATATGCTTCATGGTGTCAACATCTGATGCTGCTGTGCTGATGATGAAGCTACAGAACTCCTTGACGGTTAGGACTTGGGAGACAGTACTGCAATTGGTCGATGGAAACTATTTAGTAGTATGTAGGGCTAACGTGATACTTGTAAGGGTAGGTACTACTAGGTGGGGGGGCGTACCACTAAAAAGTGAAAAATAAAAAACTTTTTACAACTCGGTATTTTTGATTGCTTTTTCGGTTTTTGAACACCGACTTCCGAAATTAAAGTTATTTTATGCTTTTTTGTTTAGAAGTCAGTAGTTTTTTTTTGCGTAAAAAGTATTTTTTTAACAATGGTTATCATTATCATCTCAGTCGCAATCTGTAAAAAAAATATGAAAAATTAAGTATTAACTTAGTAGAATAGGCTCGTAGGTTTTATTAGATAATATTTTATTTCAAAATGTGGTCTTTCTTGTGTGGACTTTTACAGTATGCTATTAACGTACTTGTTACGTTGCCGATTTGCCATTCTATAAAAGAGACAAAACTGAGATGTCTCGTGCTGGGGAGTTTCTTACACCTCTTTTCTCTGCCCAGTTTCAACACTAGGAAGAAGTAGTGTCCTACTACTACTCCCTTTTACCCTCCCTACAGCTTAGTTGGAATCGAGTCTTGATGGATTAGCCTTGTGTAAGTCCTTCTTCTTCTTCTTTTTCTTCTTTTAAAAAAAACGTTGCCCCACACTAGGAATTTCTCCTGTATCGTGGGTGCGTTTACAAACATAATAAACTCACATACACAAACAGCCAGACCCGGAACAACTATCTGTAGGCCATACAAATATTTGTTCCGTGCGGGAATCGAACCCGCGACACGCGGCGCAGCAGCCGATCGTCCAACCACTGCGCCAACCGTGCCATCACTTCCTTGGTCTCTGACAGTACTTTAACGTTAATGATGACACGGTTGGCGGAGTGGTTGAGCGTTCGGCTGCTGCGCTACGTGTCGCGGGTTCAATCCCCGCACGGAACAAATGTTTGTATGGCCTAAAGATAATTGTTCCGGGTCTGGGTGTATTGGGTATGTCATTTTTCATGTTTGTGAATGCACTCACGATACAGTAGTGAATCCTAGTGTGGGGCAACGATTTTTAAAAAAACGAAAAAATAAAAAAATGATAACACTGTTGGCGCAGTGGTTGAGCATTCGGCTGCTGCGCTACGTGCCGCGGTTTCAATCCCCGCACGGGTCAAACATTTGTATGGCCTATAGATAACTGTTCCGGGTCTGGGTGTATTGTGTACGCGAGTTTTCATGTTTGTGAACGCACCCACGATACAGGAGTGAATCCTAGTGTAGGGCAACGTTTTTGAAACAAAAAAGGTAACATAGGTACCAACAGATCTCAACAGGTGTATTCACGAGCTCACGTATGTCCTCTGAAATGTCAGAGCGATTACATTTATAAAGCCACGCGAAGATTACCGCGGCACGGTATTACACGTAATTCCTGGAAATTATTACTGAATAATTGGGTATAGTCGATACTTTAATTATTTCGTTCCTTTGTGTGTAATTGGATGATATGCTGGGCATTTGTTAAGTTGGGGACGTTAAATGTGGTGTTTGTTTTGTGGGATGAGTACCTAGGTTTTTCTTTTGGATGTTTGGGTTCATTTAGGCTTAACTGCCACTATCACTACTTAGTATAAAACAAAGTCGCTTTCTCTGTCCCTATATCCCTATGTATGCTTAAATCTTTAAAACTAAGCAACGGATTTTGATGCGGTTTTTTTAATATATAGACTGATTGAAGAGGAAGCTTTATTATGTATAATACATGCATATTATAGTAGAGAAATCATAAGTATCTACATTGCATCCGTGCGAAGCTGGGGCGGGTCGCTAGTAAGTAGATATAATTAGCTTAAGTCTACACAAAAGAGGAGATTTAAACAATTTTCGTGAACTTTAGGAAAAATCATTTAATGATACAACAATGCAAGGTTTGCTTTACAAAAGAACACGATGATCCCGTACTCGCGTCATGTTCATACTCCTTCCTTACCTTTTTAGTCCTGCCCGAGAAAGACCAATCTTAAATTCGTTTAATGATGAACCGGCTCTTTAAGAACGAAGGTTGTTCAAATTTCCAGATTTCGAACGTACCAGAAAAATTAAATATGCCTCTAAAATAGGTTTAAAGCTTGATTTTGAAGAGAAAACTTTAACCTTAGTTTAGACTTATACAAATACGCGTCTCATCCGAGCAATACGCATAGATTAACATAATGCTCTTGGTTTCTTTATGACTAGGTAATTCGACTGAAATAATTTTCTAGAGTCTAAGAGGCTTTAGATAAAGTGCCATGTATTAGCAAATATAACTGTCATAATACCAAAATATTAGGGACTAGCAGTGTCCAGCGGTTTCACCCGCGTAATTCCCGTTCCCGTGATAATATGAGGATAAAATATAGCCAATGTCACTCGCTGATACTCTCGTCGAGCTTTCCATTGGCGAAAAAATGGTTAAAATCAGTCCAGCAGTTTTTGGAGCCTATTCAATACAAACAAACAGTAAAATCTTTCTCCTTTATTATATTATTAGTATAGAAATAAGGTCACGTGAGATTTCGACACCCCGATCCCATTCATTTTTGAAGTTTTAACGCATTCGTCACTACTCTCAACCTACCTTGTCATTCCTATTTTTTACCATGACTGTACCGTGCGTGTTTCATGTATGTGCTGAATAAATATTATTCTTTCTGTTTTCTACTGCCTGACAGCATATCACTGTATAGTGCCTCACATTAAACTGGCTTAGCTAGCATTAAGTTTTGTTCCTATATAAAACCACTCAATTCCAACACTTCAGTCGAACAACACAGCTAATAATAGTCACCATTTCCCATGCCACGCGTCGACGTCCTCTGCGGTATGACAATGATTATTTTAAAATCCTCATAAAACAATATTATGGGCCGTACTCTATATTTATACACTGTTGGTTGCCAATTATAGGTCGTAACCGAGGGTTCGATTCCCACTCGATAATTGCTACCACACTAAACATACGTAGAAACTTGAGTTATAGCAGTTCACTCGGGAATTTGGTTGTTAAAGTAAGGATTCTACACTAATTAGGAGTTGTTTTTGCTTGGCAGTTGACATTTTGCAGTCAAATTAGGGTATCGAAGTTCTGTTGTATATATCACCGGAAAATTGCAGATTGTAAAAACTTTATTAGATTATAATTTCACGATAATATATATTTTGGGTACAATAAACCCCATCCAAATTCAATAGTTTCCAATACATCCATGTCTTATTAAGAAAAAGTAGTACACAATTTTACGGTTTTTTGCAATGTAACGGCCCTTATAATTTTCCGGTGACATTGTATATAATCTGAATTGCAATTAAAATCCTGTTGGTCTCGAGGTCGGTAGTGCGTCTGCCGATCACTGCAAGCTGGTTTCGATTAGCGTCTAGCAAAAAGTGTACAATTGTAAAGTAAGTATCGGCAGAAACTCGGAGTTAAAAAGTTGGTGTACCGCCTCTGTGCCTCAGGAAGCACGTGAAGAGTTTGCCTTTTATTTTTCTGTTTACATATGTAGCGACTCTGGCGATGCGATTGCGTAATTGCATTTTTGACATTGTACGGGAGCGCCCGCGCCTGACTCACCAGTCGCTTACATACCACCGCCTTGCCACGTCCTAATTTACCGTATAACTATAGTCAAGTATTGTGAACCGCTATTAAATATTTTATCTAAATTCAGTACAACCTAAACTCGCGTATCATTTACCTGGACCCAATATCAATAACACGCACAACACATATTTTACACACCTATCTGAAAGGCCAAGGCAGTGCCCTGGCAGTTTCTAATATAAATAAAACAGCCCAGCGACTCATATAAATACACATAACGGAACACCTTTTTGCTCACATCTTATGACCAATTTATACATCAACCAGACTCAGGAAATAGACATACAGACAGAGCATACAAATTAACTTTTTTCCACCATTTTTTCAACATCCTACACCAGCTCATATACATATATAGTATATAATTTGTCTACCGTTGGACCTGCGTCGATGTTCGGGCAATTGAACCAAATAATTGTCAGAGCGACTTGGCTGCGTTTTCCCATCATTGTATGGGGTTGAGAGTCTAATATCGCCTTGGTTTAGGAAATTGCGACTTTGTAACACAATGGTGGTATAACAATGGTATCTTGGAAGCATCTCTGAATGTAATATTGTTTTAGATGAAGAATTCTAGTTATTTTGGTTTGTCTAATGTTCTGATTGTCGTGTTATGTTATTCAATTTCTGGGTTTTGGTTATGACTGTAACAGTTATAGTAAAATCACAAACAGCAATTATACAAACAGCTCAGAAGACACGCAATTGCTGGTGATTGTCATTATAAGCTTAAGCATAAAATCTATACTAATATTATAAAGCTGAAGAGTTTGTTTGTTTGTTTGTTTGTTTGTTTGTTTGAACGCGCTAATCTCAGGAAATACTGGTTCGAATTGAAAAATTATTTTTGGGTTGAATTGGCTTAAGCCAATAGCAGCGGAGCAGCGATAAAGAATGTTTTAAAATCGGGGATTCCACGGGGACGAAGTCGCGGGCAGCAGCTAGTATATAATAATTCGAAAGTGAGTTTCTTTATTTGTTTGTCACGCTTTCACGCATGGGCCTGTTATGGGCTATCTGTTTGCGAAAATATGTGTATATCGACGCGAACAAAAGCTAGTGCTAACATAAATTGACTTTGGTGTGCCGTTAAAATATCTGTAAGCACATTAGTCAATCAAGTCCTGAATTCTACTAATAATATGAATACTTTCTATCGAATAAAATGTTTTCTATTCTTGTTAGTCTATAACCTAAACCCCATTTAAGCTCTGTCTTGGGCAGATCAGTTAGAATAGGTTGACTATACCTGAAAATCTGACCGAAGGCTCGGTGAAGGCAACAGGAATCCACCGTAAATGAGACAAACGGGCTTGATCTATGTGGCAATCCTTTGAGTAGGTCAACCACCACTGGACCACCACCACCAGCACTGGACGTTGTTCAGCTGATATAATGATGATGACCTATACATGTCGTAATTCAGTAAATCATTTTATGTATTCTTCACTTGCCTTTCTACGACTGCAGTTATAGGTATTTTTTTACCTATGTAGGTAATACTAACATACATGTATTTCAACACTGTCCAAGTGTCCACTAGTATCAGTTTGTTTCATGGTAGTGCCAGATGTGTGACGCTAGGGCGGATAACAACTCACACGTGTAAAGAATGCATGACTCGACATGTCGCGGCACTGGCACTGTTAGATACTTTTATAGGGATGTACAATAGTCGATACAGTCGTGAGGTGTTACGGTCTCTACTGTCATCTAAGTGCCACTAGCACACATGCATTCCAACACTGTCCAAGTGTCCACTAGTGTTATTTTGGTTCTTGGTAGTGCCAGATCTGTGACGCTAGGGCCGATAACAACTCACACGTGTAATGAAGGCATGACTCGACACGTAGCGACACTGGCACTGTTAGATACTCGTGTAGGGATGTGCGGTAGTCGATACAGTCCTTGAATATTATCGGCTCTACTGTCATCTAAGTGTCACTAACACACATGCATTCTAACACTGTCCAAGTGTCCACTAGTATTGGTTTGGTTCTTGGTAGGGCCAGATGTGTGACGCTAGGGCGGATAACAACTCACACGTGTAAAGAATGCATGACTCGACATGTCGCGGCACTGGCACTGTTAGATACTCGTGTAGCGATGTGCTGTAGTCGATACAGTCCTTGAATATTATCGGCTCTACTGTCATCTAAGTGTCACTAACACACATGCATTCTAACACTGTCCAAGTGTCCACTAGTATTGGTTTGGTTCTTGGTAGGGCCAGATGTGTGACGCTAGGGCGGATAACAACTCACACGTGTAAAGAATGTATGACTCGATATGTCGCGGCACTGGCACTGTTAGATACACGCGTAGGGATGTGCGGTAGTCGATACAGTCCTTGAATATTATCGTCTCTACTGTCATCTAAGTGCCACTAGCACACAGGAATTCCAACACTGTCCAAGTGTCCACTAGTGTTATTTTGGTTCTTGGTAGTGCCAGATGTGTGACGCTGGGGCGGATAACAACTCACACGTGTAAAGAATGCTTGACTCGACATGGAACGACACTGGTACTGTTAGATACTCGTGTAGGGATGTGCGATAGTCGATACAGCCCTTGAATATTATCGTCTCTACTGTCATCTAAGTGCATGCATTCCAACACTGTCCAAGTGTCCACTAGTGTTATTTTCGTTCTTGGTAGTACCAGATGTGTGACGCTAGGGTGGATAAGAACTCACACGTGTAAAGAATGCATGACTAGACATGTCGCGACACTGGCTCTGTTAAATACTTGTGTGCAGAGGTGTGAGTGTCGATAGTTTTGGCATAGCTAAATGTAGAACCTATAGTTGTAGAAGTTGTAAACTTGATTCAACACTGACAGTTTAGTCGTCACTACTGTCTCAAGCCCTTGTCTTGAAAGATTGGAAATAAATACAATGCTCTATCGGATTAAAAAAAAAATCTCCTGCTGATTTTTTTATGATAGGCGCATGTTCTAATACTATCTTACTCGATTGTAAGCGATGAGATTGTCGACGATGATGCAGAACACTAGTAGAAATCTTACATTTAAAATGTTTCGCTGTAGCTCGTTTCAGATTTTCTAATTATTGAATGACCGTAGATCCTCCAACTAAATAGGACTTCTTCCTATTTTGTTAATCAAAGCGTGATTGACCAGTTTTTTTTTCTTAAGATTACAGGAATACCAGGAGAAATCCCTCCCTAGGCCTTTGCCAGCTTTGAAAATACGAAAAAGAAAACGCCGACACCACCATCGACTTGGTTCTCACGTCACTAGCTCGCACCTGTCCGGCGCGCGCGCACCCGCTCATTAGGTCGCGGCGCGTGATTGTCATTTGGCCACGCCCCCTGCGCCCGCTTAGACAATTATTATAATTCGTATGATTACGACTTACGTGCCAGCGGATGTTTTTTGCTTCGTTATGTAAGAATTTTTGGGTACATACAGTAAATAAATAGTGGGGGATATTTTAAGGTTATTTTTCCTGTATTTTACTATGGAAATGTTGATATTGCCATGACAAAAACTAGTAGTTTTACGAAACGCATCTCAGTTATAGGAGATAACATTAGCCGTCTAACTTGATACACTAATCAATTCATGAATTGATAGAAATTTCTTCCTTCAAAATTTAGTCTTTTACGGGTCAAACCTTAAGTAAATTTGCGTTATAATAATATATTTATATGTATATACTTTTTTTTTGTTTATATGTATATACATATGTATATTTAATAGGATTCAAAAAAGCTCCTAGCTATCCTCATTATTTCGGTATAACTGACTTTCTAACTCCACAAATACGAAAACCCCTGACATTGACACATACTTATTATGTAAATGACTTCCACAGAAAATCGAGCAAACGGTTACACAGTCTGTGAAGATGCAAAAAATCCGAAAACCTTTACAATATCAGACAGCTTAATTAAAGATTTCACCATGACCCATCTCCTCAATGACATACACTGACAAAAGAACAAAGAGAGACCATTAGATTGCGCCACCTCTATTTTATATTCACGCACTCTGAGCTATATAATGACATACGAAAGATCTTTAATAGCGAGCAACCAAATTGTTCTGACCGCTTGCCTCTTACACTTAACCAACTTATCCTACAGGCAACGCAATCGATTCTAGACCTTGCCTATATTTTCATATGGTTGCGGTGCACAGCATGGGTTATGATTGCATAAATTCGGTTCTTAGTGGATCACCACGCCTACTGTTGCGACAAATGGGGACAGTTTTCTTTGCTTTCTTTTTACGTCTAGGAAACTTCAGTCGTATGTTCGCTAGATAAGGTTGGATTTCGGTTGAGTTGAGTAGTAGAGAGTGTTTTGTCATTGAACGTAGTGTTGTTTTGTTACAAAATGTAACATTTGGAGATGTGGAAGTGCCTATCTATGTATAAATTGTTTTTTTTTTTACGAACAATGAGATTAGGTAATCTTTTTTATGGTAATTTCCTGTGGATTGCGAGACGTGAGGTCAGTCACGTGATAGAGACATACATACATACCTTTGTCTTATATGTATAATTCTGAGAATAATCTGTATTCTATGAGCTGCTGTTGGCTATTCATCCTCAGGTTGCCTTTTCCTTAAACCGCTACTGAGTTCATGTACTTATACCTTAATTTCTCTTTTTTATTTTACTTCTTTTCTCTCTTGTATGGCAATCAGCAAGAAGTCTAATATGATTGATGTATTTTCTCACCATCTAATTTCTGTCACCATTCATCCAGAAATATTCACTACTTGAAATTAGGACTATTACTATGCCTAATACAATTTAAACATCCTAATGTTTTGTAAACAAATGAGATGTTCTTAGAGTTTTCTTTGTGTTCATTCCAAAGGGGAGCGAGATCAAATGTGTCGTGGTTGACACGCTCTTTTGGTTCGTGTCAAAATCGACATTTGCCAGAGTATCTACCTTCTTATTCATGACTAGCTGCTGCCCGCGACTTTGTCCCCGTGGAATCCCCGATTTTAAAATATTCTTTATCGCTGCTCCGCTCCTATTGGCTTAAGCGTGATGATATATAGCCTAAAGCCTTCCTCGATAAATGGTCTATTCAACCCAAAAAGATTTTTTCAATTCGAACCAGTAGTTCCTGAGATTAGCGCGTTCAAACAAACAAACAAACAAACAAACTCTTCAGCTTTATAATATTAGTATAGATTTACGCTAGCCCTACTTAAGGTAGGTACCAGCCCAGATACCGTCGTTTTTCTACCGAATAACGTCACGTCACGATTCAAATGACTTTAGACCCAACACTACGAGTCAAGGCTGGTCCACTTAGACTTAGCCTTCTGCTAGTGCAGTACCCGATAACAAATCGATACGAAATCGCTTTGACATTTGAAACTGTACACAAAATGTCACGACTGGGCGACACAAGCATTCTTGGAATTGTGTTCGTTTATTGCAATCGCTGCTTGAAGGTGTTCTAAAGTTTTTAAGACTACTTTATTGCAACAGAATTTTCGTAAAATTAGATAATAACTGAACAACTATAATACACAACTAAATGCATACACTTGAAATAAAAAAAATAACTCCTAACTAAGTAAACCCTAATATATGGCGTCAAAAAATTCGTCCGCATCTTGTCGACTGGAACTGTGCCCAAAAGACTGATGGCACTGCCACGTTGCATGGCAATGCTTATTCTCCGTCCAAGGTAAAAGCCAGACCTTGGATCACGCGAAGTGAGTAGCGCTTAGAGAGTTCTCCAAATAACTTCTAAGCACTGACCCCATGGTTCAAAAGTTTGAACTCTTAGTCGCTCGAAATAATTGTAATTAACAACTATATTATAATATAAAATGAAATAAAATAATTATAATAAATAAGATAAAGATTATGGTGATTTCTTGAATGAAAATCGTAAATTGAAATTGCAGATTAATTTTTTTCCTGATGGTGTTAAAAAAAACTGGAATAGGCTCAAGATGCCCAGTGTCATGAGCCTTCAGGTGGTAGGAAAACGTGCAAGGCAGCCCTGCAAATAATCAGACGATTTGGAGCTATTGGAGGCAGATTTTACCTTTTTACACGTGGTCCACGCGGCTAAAGACAGCTTAACAAAAGCTATGATGAAAATGAAAATTATCTCAAATATATCTTGTAACAGCAGTTTTGGTGAGGAAATCATATCGACATCAAAACATCACCGATATTTCAAACTGAACAGTATTTTACAATAGCTCACAAATCTATGTCAAACTAACCAAACAAATAACTACGAACAAACACTTCACAACAAAGTAAACGCAATGAGTGCGTAATTTAGTTTCGTCTCCACCTTTCTACTAATAACATACTTATCTACTGATATAACAAAACAGAAATAACAAGCAAGACGAATTAACCGTCACATCAGTAACATTCGTCTTAATTAGTTTAATACCTACATCTTTATTATTGAAGTCCAATAACGCTAGGTTAATAATAGTCGAAATTGTAGCGACATTACAGCTTTTGATTGACAGACGAATTATGGTTTCGAATTGTGGCCTAATTACCTTAAATTACTAGTAACAAAATATCGCAAGATGGCCTTGCTTGATACAGTCTTTTTTATAATAATGCATGTTATCGTTGCCAGAATTTTAATTCCAGTATCCTCTTGATGATCCTTCCTATTGGGAGGATGCTATGAAAATGGTAAAATTTTGGAGCAAATCCGATATAATTTTTGGGCTAGCAAGTACACGTCAGAAATTGAACATACATGCCATATAGACAGACGAAATATAGCCAACACAGACCAGAAGTTGATAACCATAAATTGGCTGATGTAATTCAAGTACCAGTGACTAAACTTCTGGACAATATTATTCAAAGCACGTTGCTTTGGTTAATGCCTTGTGACATGACAGTGACAAGACCTCAGTAAATGGACCCAGATAATGTAGGACCCTAGCACAAGATGTATGGTGGACATTTGTCATTATTATCATTAGCCTGCAAATGTCTATGCAGTCCTAGTGATGGATTACCTGGCTGGACGAGGTATTCATTACCTAGGTACATTTGAACCAATATGGATGTAAATGTGACTATGGGATGTCGTAGTGTGGGGTCGTACAAGAACGAAGGACTGATGAAATGGTAATAAAGCCAGACCATAAGCATTGAGTATAGTAACTGAAAACATGTAATGCGTTTAAATCTAGATAATATTTAAGATCCTGTCATGGTTACGAATTTTTTTTTAAAGAGTCTCCGCGGCCCTGGAACGCAAAATGCATTTGGAGAAACTTGAACGGGTTTAGTAAGAGTCTGATACTCCCTTCCACTCCGTCTAGAGCGGAAGAATTTATTTGATGATTTCACATCCTTAAGAAAAATTGTAATACCAACATTAAGACGTTGGTAATATTTAAGATATGAATGAAGCTGCGTGTTTGTTCAATTACATACTTATACGCTGATATTATTTTAGCAAAACACTGTTTTACTATGCTTCCAGGAGATTACTAGTATCTTACAAAGAGCAACTACTTTACTAACACATCAAAGAAATAGAGTAGAAAAATAATATCGACCAGCCTCTCTGGTTGACATTATTTTTCTTAATAAAGAACTCAATGTTTCCACCTGCTCTTTGTTTCGCACATCCAACCCAACAAAGGCCTGTATTATTATATGCCAGTGTTATTAAGTAATATATTCAAAGAACAAGATATGCATCCGATGTTGACAATAGAACACAATAGCGCCTCGGTGATACACCTTACAAATCATATTACAACATAGACATACTTACAAACTATATGTATGTTGTATATGATGAAACGTTGTATGATATAAAATCACTATGCAAATTTTATTGAACAAAGAAACTGCGAGGTGACTTGTGCTATGAGAAAAAATATGGCTTAGTGGGGTTTTATCACCTTATAATTATAATTTAATCATTTGATTCGAGCAACAAGACTCATAGGTGTCAGGAACAATGTACTTAAAAACTATGTTAGCAAAACACAAGGATCCAAAAACAAACAGACAGAAAGAGATTGTGACGTCACAGGTGAAACGGCTCGGAGTTTATTTGCGTGATCGAATCAGTAATGGGGGTACCCGCAAGAGACCCAAGGTACCGACATAGCCCGAAGGATCGCCAAACTGAAGTGGTAGTGGGCAGGGAGCATTGCTCGCAGAACATCTGATGATCGATGGGGCCGAAAAGAAGGCTGCCCACATGGTGGCCCGATGACCTGGTGAGTGTCCCGGGTAGCCGTTGAATGGTAGACGCACAGTTGTTGCGGCGACACTTGGGGGAGGCCTGTCTTTCGGCTGATATGATGATGATGATAATGAAACGGCTTACCTTGGCTTACTACAGCCTATCAGTGACTCCCTTTTCACCAGCAGGTAAGTGTAGTTTCTCTTAAGACATACGGAGGTCTTTGACATCGTAATTTTAGAACCCAAATGGAACTGGACAGGACCTCTGGTATCTGTCCAAACGTTACAAATAAGGTCTGAAAAAGTCTATATCGTGTGGACAGTCCACCGTGCAGACAAATGTCAGTGTGATAGATTACAGTTCAAAATCTACGCAGATAAAAATCTGGACCTTTATAAGGCGCGGTTTTGACCGGAGTGGAATACGGCAGTAACTGAGTAGCGTTCAGGGATTGGAACGAGGGGCCGTGTTGGTCGGCTTGGCAGGAAGATTCAAGATTGGCAGATTACCATTACAAATAGAAACTGAGGCCACCAACGTTTAAAAATATGGTACACCACTGCTCTCAAAACGGAGAAGGAAAATGTCGTGAGGAAACCAGCATGTCCTAGAACCTAGAATAATTCGAAGACATGTGACAGCAACCCCCACTGGGCCCGCCCGGATTACGGCCCATTCCAGTGGATGATATGCTTATGCTAAGCCATCCAAAAGATTTTTGTAAGAGATTGCCCGGTGTGATAAGATCGTCCATTGACCAAGTGATTTAATAAACGTTTTTTCGGTGATTGTTATGAAGTGTACAATAAAGTATGTAATAAATAAATAAACTCGCAACAGAACCTAAATTATCAATATTCTCCAAACCCAAAACTCATTTACCAATACTCCCCATAACAAAATTGATAGGCGCGTTTCACACGAGCGCCTCGACACCTCCGCTTTATGAATAATCGAAACGCGCGAACATGCCCGCGGTCATGTGTACATAGCCTATGAATAGTGGAACCGCGCAGGTGTGAGCTATTCCCTACGTGTTTATTTTTGATAAAACTACGTTGTTTTTAGGGTTTAGTGTGTAGACTCTAGTATTGGGGAGTCTGGGTTGAACGGATTAAAATTGATGTAGCAATATCTTTGGTACCTATTGCTTTACGGCCGAACCCAATAACCGATCTATCACATACTGGAGATAGATAAACAAATGAAACAACAGAAAAATTATATAGGTTTTCTGTTGTTTCATTTGTTTTCCTATCTCCAGTATGCGATAGATCGGTTATTGGGTTCGGCCTACTGCTATTGGATGTTCGATGCTCATTGTCATAAAATGAAAGGAGTGAAGAAGAAAACAACGTATCAGGCCGACTTTAAGTAACATGGACAGCTACCTAAATAGTCATTTGTTTATTAAAACTTTATACACAAGTAAAAAAAATGTACAAAGGCGGACTTAATGCCATAGGCATTTTGTATCAGTCGACCTTAGGGTAGTGCAGAGATAACATAGCAGGTGCAATTTAAAAGAAATACAAATGGAGAGGGATACAATACAATCATAAATAAATAGATACATACATCCTACAAATAAAATTAACAAAGACATTGAGAAAAAGAATCCAACGAATTAACGATGTGATGATTCCATCAACTTCTTGCGAACGTGCTCACGTGCCTTCACCTTAAAGAACAATCTACTGATTACTGATACTGATATAGATACTGATACTGATACTGACCGTCTAGAGGAAGCACATTCCAATGGAAGATCGCCTGGACAAAGAAAGAGGATTGGCTGCACCCAAAACGGCGTGAGGGACATCGTAAAAGACGATTATTCGATGATTTATTTATGTATTTCCTTCTCATTTATCACAAGCAACATTGCTTTCCTCGTTCCTAGTGTTATCAAAGTTTGAGTGTCATCCTATATGTTTGTCTACCTAAGTTGTACTTTGCATAATTTTTCTATCACTGTTAGATCTTGTGATGACGTATAAATCTCATCATCATCTTTCTGCCCTGGTCCCATGCTATTTGGGGTAGATACGTTTGGGCTGCGTTGAAGATTGCTTAAGTTCTCCTGTAGTCTCCGGTGCAAGTGTGCGAGGGAACACGAGGTGGTGGTAGTCAGTAGGAATCTGACTGACTGATCATATCTCCGAATGCTCCAGGACATCCATGAGGATATCCACCTACCCTGAGTTTAGTTTTGGTTTGGTAATATCCATGAGGATATTACCAAAAACAAAAGTAGCCGCACGTTTTCTTCTTCTATCTATTCTGTCCCTTCAACTATGACTTGCTAACTTTTATATAAGTCCTTAAACAATCAATCGACCGTTTCTTTTTACAGAAAATAAAATGCAAAAACATAATCTTTTCGATTTCTTTCCTTACATTCATATTCATACCAAGTCTAATTACATTCGGGAGCCCAAAAACCGACAGCGAAAGTGTTAAAGACGATCTTTGTTTTTCCACTCAAAATGATCACCGTTCCAATTCCAGTCCTTGCCAACATACGCTTAACCAATCCCCTGAGGTTACGTAACATTAAAAACATCCCGCAAAACACTCGTCGCCATGTAACTTGGCTAATAACCGTTTACGCGCATGCGCCGTGGGCGAAGCGCGCGCGCACGTCTGATTGATGCGTTTATAATTATGGCGCGCTTTTGCGCTCGTTGCGCGGGAAAATATCATTTGCGCGGCTTAATGTCGAGAACGTGTGATTGCGATGAAGATGCTGCGAGCGTTTTGTGAAAGAAGCAATAAAGGGGAAGAATTGAGACAGTTTCTTTGGACCTAGATAGTCAGTTTCTATGGGCTTCGGAGAAGTGACAGTGTATCGCCACGATAATGATTGTCGAAAATTGGTTAAAACCTTTTGGTTCATGTTGTTGAATTTGTAAGTTTTCAAAGTATGTGCTATCTATTGAGTTACTTTGAAATGCACCTAACAGAATAACGCGGATAAACAGAAAAAATAAGCATGGAAAATAATGTAGAAACCCATTTATTTTTATCCGTCCATTTTAGCTATGTATGTAAATATGTTCCACTCTAGTGTCTAAATTACTGAACTAATTTTTATTGCACACGTTCACGTTGTGTCATCTTACAACTCATGAAGAAGGCATGTTAAAAGGCGTTTGAGGAAAAGATGCACACAGAAGTCAGACAAATGCCAATCCAGTGAATCAGAAATAAATTCGTTTCCAGAATTTAGTTGAAAATCAAGTATTAGTGAGGAACTAGTAGTTATCTGGCATTTTGGACCTTTTTGGTGGATCTTTAACAGCCGTAACGTACACAATTTTCCTATTTTAAAAGGAAGTATATATTCTTTTCTCTTTTCTTCAAATGTGTGTCAAATAAACATGTTTTTTTTTGTTTATTCCAGATAATTAACTCAGGACTCAAATTCAAAATGCCAATCCATCTTCACACATTACAGAATGACGCCATCAAGCCATCAAATGACAAGTCACCTTTTCAAATGAATTAGCGATCCGTCGGTCGCGTGTCGAATCCATTTCTTTTGGATCGTACAGGTAAGTGCACGAACATGTGAACAGTTTCACTTTGTCAGTTACTTAATTTTACAAAGGAAGTTGTAGTTTTGTCGTTCAAAAGTGTTGCTTCTATCTGTGGTTGCCTGTACTTATGGAATCAAAACACGTCGTATGTCAATGGGACGTAACACCGTTCCGCCTAATAATGTGAAAATTGAGTGAACTGCGAAATTAATTGTTTTGCAAAATATCTATTAGGTACACTAGATGCATGTATGTAAGACGTTTAGTTTCTTTGATGTTTTTTTGTACACATCGACTATTTTTGTAACCTTCGTCACATAATTTCCTGCAAAATGAAATAAATATAAACTAGCATGTCATAAGGAAGAAATAATATATTAACTCATTTAATTACATCAAACAAACTTCTTATGTAGGCTTTCAATGATCAGCCAAATTTTGCAAAAGAGTAAACTTTTAAAAACAAAATAGTTGTAGGATAACATGTTTATTTGGCTCACACAATGTACTAAGCATAAAATGTCCTAAAGGGCAGTTTGTTATCGATCCTAATACTTCGGAAAAAATTGGCTGGTCGTTGAAAACCAACCCTGAAAAACTATCACCAACGATACGTTGCTGTGTTCACACCAGTGTCGGGTGTCAATTGTTTCACTCCATATAGTATACTCAATTAAAGACCAAAATCAAACAAACCCGCAACATATTAACTTTTCAACCTTTTCCCACTACACTTTACATTTTCAATAATCGTGACGTGTATTGACAGGACACTCCAACTTTTTTGACGCACCTCTTTTTAAACGGCCTCTTTTCGACTCCGGCGCAACGTTTGATCACAGTGATTTGACAATATGCGCGCGCATGTTTGACATACGCCGCGCATATCGAAGAAATCTCCATTAACGACAGGCGTGGAAAAAATTGACCACAAAAGACTGAATCGTCAATCGCGAGGGTGCTGGCTACTAATGGGGGCCCGTGATACTAGTGGATGGCGTGGAGACTACTTAGTCGAGTTATTTTCAGGAGAGGTTAATTTGTGTTTTCTGATAGATTCGAGTTGTCGGGTCTCGTGTGAGTAGTCCTTATAATATAGGTGTCACCGAAAAATGGCATACTCCGTAAGATTATAAAAACACTTGCGAGATTCTAAACTCTCGTTAAAATGTTAACTGAACATTTGGATATTTTTTACGCATCAAAATGAGAGATAGACTAACAAAGTCTATCTCTCGGAATAATTTCGAAAAATTCGACGAGTACTATTTCTGTCCACAGGGTTTAAAGGAACCTAACATACATGTCAAACTATTCGAACCTGACCTATCCGTGTTGAGGAGACCTAAGCACCCTGTGCCTTATGTTCCGCTACTTAGGCAAGAAAATCCGATAAATTGTAGAACCGTACACGGTTCACAATTAAAAAAAAAGTATTCTAAATTTTAACAATTTATCGAGAGTTTACAATCTCTCAAGATATTTTTTATAATTTTACGGAGTTTGCAATTACCCGAAGCTCTATCAAAATTATCTATGGTCAGCATGGTTTTCTACTATTGCAGTATCGTTTAGCTTTAAACGTTTGAACTAAAATATTGGATTGATCTAGTGCAATTCTCGTAGGTAGGTACTTAAAATCGTAATATCATCCGGACTACAATCGATTACTCACAGTTTGTGAAAATTTGGGGAAATAAGAAAGAGTCTTTCACAATTCATTGTGATGGAGAAGGAATTCCGGACATTTCTTTAAAATACTAGAATCGCACCCTTATCGACCTTTTTCATCATGTAATGTAGTTATACTTACCTGAAAAATAACCTCAATAGAATAGCCCCATAAACTATAGCACCAAAGACGTCTCCACAGTTTTTCGTCCGCCTATCAGCCATCGTCTCTAATGAACTTCCAAATGGAAGCTGTTCGTATCAATGCCAATCAGATTCATATTTATCGAGGGCATCAAAAGGTTTTAATGGTGGTAGCTGAAGCTGTTGACCGCGGTACAACTGCGTTTGACGGCTGGCCATTACAATGGTTAGAGGTGTAAAAGGTTGACGAGGTTACACGGTGGTTCCCATGGGATTAGACAGTAGGTTTTAATAGGATTTAGTTTTTACGTCACTTGTCTTTAAGTTCCTGTTTAATTTTTTTTTTTTAATATATTAATTATTCAAAGATTGTCGTTAGACTATAATTTGTTGTGTTAGCAAACAATTAACAATGTTCACGCTTCATCTGTGTTTTCACGGTGTTTTATTACAGAATAGCACTTACATAGGTTCACAGTTACAAGAGATTTCAATTTGTTAAAACACACACACACACACATTGCAACTTAAGAACTGTAATACAAGATGGTGCATCCTTCCAATGTCCCTTTTCAGGTCCAAAGCAGGACCGAAATACAATTCGATCGAAAAGAAAACTGTAAAACCGTCCAAACTAAAATATACCAAATATACCATATTTAAGGTTTCTTTTCCATGGTTAGAAAAAATGCATCGATGATGAGCAGGGTCCGTGGTAGCACCAACACTGTCCTCAGAATGTTAGCGTGCAAAATAAACAGTCCTTTTATTGTTTACTGGGCAAGTGCACTTCGGCACAAAAATAGGAATTAAAGTCATTATTGTCTTGTTTTGTATACTAAAAAAATATTAACTCTAATTATAAAATTGATTGAGTCAGGCGTTACTTTGCGGAAATCCATTTTAACTTTGAAAATGAAAACAAAATATCTAGTTTTAATTTCCGCGAATATTAGTGGGTTGCAGGTATGCACCTCCCTCCCGCCCGCTATATTATGCACATGCAAGATTACTAGGCAAATGCAAGGATATTAAGCACATGCAGGAAGGCAATGCAAAACCCAACACCATTACCGACACGTGTTTCGCCTCTCCACGAGGCATCCTCAGGGGACGTGTTGACTCGCTGACCGTTGAGTTGCGACTGAGCATTTAGTACAAGGCACCCCCCTTTTATACACTGCCACCGTTAAACTTAATATTATTTACCAGATCGCAATTTCTAACGGTTACTCAAAGTCAATGGTAGACAGTTTAATTAGTAAAAAGCAGAAAGAAAGGGTTCGTTCACTATTATATGCATGTCCGCGTACTAATATTAATAGATATGTGACCAGTCTGACCTATATGGGCCCCATTTCAGATAGAATTAGTAATTTACTTAGAAAAAACAACGTTTATGTGGCGTTCAGAACGGACCAGAATATACGCCGTATTTGTAACGGAAAAGATATTTTGGAAAATGGTAAAAAGTCTGGGGTGTATAGGCTGGTCTGTGATGAATGCAACGGGGTGTATGTGGGTCAGACGGGCCGAAACTTTGACATAAGGTATGGGGAACATGTTGCCGCGTATAGAAATGGCCATTCGGACAAATCGAATTTCGCGAAACATTTAATTGATACCGGCCATTCTTTGCGCGACAACAATAGTTTTAATATACTACATATTTGTGATAAGGGTTTCCGGCTGTGTGTTTTGGAACAATTAGAGATTTTTAAACATAGTAATAATAATAATTTTGCACTGTTGAATGACCAGACGAATTTGGTTTCTTCCCCTTTACTGCGAATGTTTGTGGGTAGTTGTACACAAATAACCAACGGTGGCAGTGTATAAAAGGGGGGTGCCTTGTACTAAATGCTCAGTCGCAACTCAACGGTCAGCGAGTCAACACGTCCCCTGAGGATGCCTCGTGGAGAGGCGAAACACGTGTCGGTAATGGTGTTGGGTTTTGCATTGCCTTCCTGCATGTGCTTAATATCCTTGCATTTGCCTAGTAATCTTGCATGTGCATAATATAGCGGGCGGGAGGGAGGTGCATACCTGCAACCCACTAATATTCGCGGAAATTAAAACTAGATATTTTGTTTTCATTTTCAAAGTTAACTCTAATTATAATATAATTTATGTATTTTTTGTGTGTAACAACCCTACTAACGCTTTCTTTGTAAAAATATATGGACGTACATATGTATGTCTGAAATAAAGATAAATTATTATTATTAAGTATTAATCACGTACTTACGATGTGTACGTGACATCACTCAAATTCAACTGACTTATACAATCACTATTAAATTCCCCCCCAAAAAATCAATACCACAAAAACCATGACAATCACAGATGAAACAGAACTATTATTTTTCCTTTCTCCAAAGGTAACCAATACATATTTCATGACGGAGAGACCATCAGACGATGATGCAGGACTTTCTGAAGATATCGTCGAATATCCCGAGACTGTCCTTTTAATTATAGTGGGTGGGTAATGATGGCGACTTGCTGTTATGGAAATTTATTGGAGACTAGCTTCTGCCAGCGACTTCGTCCGCGTGTAATAGTTACTTTACCCCCGATTTTGAAACTCTCAGCCCGATCGGTTTAAAATTGACAAAGTTTCATACAAACGTTCATCCCCTATTTTATCCCCTTGGGGGTAGAATTAATCAAAATCCTTTCTTAGCTGATTCTATGCAACTTTAACCATTAAGGCTACACACGCGACGGAAGCTTAAAAAATGGAGTAACTTTTCCCGTTTTCCCAACATTTTCCTTCACTGCTCTGCTCCTATTGATTGTAGCGTGATGAAAAGTATACTATAACCTGCCCAGGAGTATGAAGAATAATTGCACCAAGTTTCGTTAAAATCGGTTGAGTAGTTTTTGTTTCTATAAAGAACATACAGACAGACAGACAGACAGACAGACAGACAGACAGACAGACAGACAGACAGACAGACAGACAGACAGACAAAAAATTTACTGATTGCATTTTTGGCACCAGTATCGATCACTAATCACCCCCTGATAGTTAATTTGAAAATATATTCCTTGTACAGAATTGACCTCTCTACAGATTTATTATAAGTATAGACTAGCAGCGCCCCGCGGTTTTACCCGCGTAGTTCCCGTTCCCGTCGGAATATGTGGATAAAATATAGCCTATGTTACTTTTTGAAATTCGTTTTTGAGTTTATTCGTTACATACAAAAATACAAATCTTTCCTGTTTATAATATTTGTATAGAAGGAGAGTGGAAAAAGTGAATTTTGATCGTTTTATTTATTCAACAGCCTGTTGCAGTCCACTGCTGGACATAGGTCTCTCCAATTGCACGCCACTTAGATCTATTTTCGGCTTCTCGTATCCAGTTTCTGCCAGCCGTCCTGCGCAATCGTCGCGGCTGTTGATGATTTATTTAACCATATCTATTTAACCTTTAACTACCGACCTATACGTCTCACAGACGTAATAACTTTTAATTTCGAAATATTTCTAAAATCACGCCACCTTCGGCGTCGCCCTTCCCGCTACCTTCCTCCCTCCGCGTCCCAAGCCATCAGTCGACGCTGCGCCCGCGGCGAGTGCACACATCTCCGTATTGAAGCGATCGACGTCTCACAGACGTAAGTACGGTGTTTATGTACTAAATTTCGTACGTCTCTTGGTCGTCACCTCGGTATTCATGTGTGGTAGCTTATAGTGTCTGATTGACGTCACATCGGCTATAAAATTATACTTTTATTTGCAGAATGCCTAAAAGGAGCGGGTAAAACCTGCAAATGCTGACGGTTCAGTTCCCGAGAAGCCTCCGAAACTGCGAAAACAGAATAGGCGTTTAGAAGATAAAGAGATATGTGAAAATCTCATAAACGAGAGTGACGACAACTGTAGTGATTTTGACGACGATGTAGGCGATCCTGATTTTATTTTAGAGAGCGATCACAACACGGAATCCGAACAATCCGATGAGGATGATGTTGAGGTCGCGTATCCCCATGTTGAGGAAGTTTACCACGGAGAAATCAACCATAATCACGACAATGAAGAACAAGAAAGAGAAGTACGAGCTCATGGGAGCCAGGACATTACATCACAGATCGAAGAAGAGACATTGGTCAGAGAGGAACAGCAATGAAATTACGCGTCTACAATGATAGGATCCCACGAGAATTGCGGCTAAGTATCGAGCGAGTTATTGGACCCGCCGACATGCCCGAGCCTCCACCACCAAAAACTTATCAGAATCCAGATTCAGGAGTTAGAAAGACATGTGCAATCTGTCCCAGTCGGTTGAAAAGGCGAACGAAGCACTGTTGTTGCAAATGCAAGAAACCAATGTGCCTTACTTGCTGCCTACAAATATGCATTGACTGTAAACGTACGTAGTGAATGTACCAAATATTCGAGGACTGTCATTATTTTTATTTTTTAACGAAGAAGTAAGATTTATGTTTTATTTTGATAATAGTTTATAGAAGATAACATATTTTAAGTTCATTTGTTGTTGATTACTTAATTTTAGAGAAAAACGAGACTGAAGTAAGTCCTTAAAATTTAGTGCCAAATAATTGTGATCTCTGGAATAAATGTTGATTTTACCTGAAAAATAGCGTGTATTTTTTTTAATTCTGTAGTTTGTTACCTCAAACACCAATCTTTTTAATGTATAAAATAGAAAAATATAGCATGCAAATACACATTTTATTTCAGTACTTAAACTTTGACGTCTCTCAGTCGTCACGTCGGCGTAAGTGCTACGTTTAGACCAGGTCGGCAGCTAAAGGTTAAACTAATATTATAAAGCTGAAGAGTTTGTTTGTTTGAACGCGCTAATCTCAGGAACTACTGGTTCGAATTGAAAAATTATTTTTGGGTTGAATAGACCATTTATCGAGGAAGGCTTTAGGCTATATATCATCACGCTTAAGACAATAGGAGCGGAGCAGCGATAAATAATGTTTTAAAATCGGGGATTCCACGGGGACGAAGTCGCGGACAGAAGCTAGTATGATATGTATGTACATGGCACACATTTAATAAAAAGATAAGAAGAAGAAAACAGAAAAATAGAAACAAAGGTGATGCTTACTTCTTTATAAATCTCTCCCAGCGTACCTGCGAAAGGAGAGTCAAGTATAACGATATGTAGACATTACGTTTTGTCATTACTTTGTTGTTAAAGGGTTGAAAAGAATTCTTAGTAGTGAAACTATCTTGTGACAACGCTTGAGAGAGGGAGAACAATGCTCAAGAGTGGATGGTCATCCCTTTGAAATCAAGATGATGATTATTGATCCCGTTTCTCTGTAAAATCAATCCAAACCTGGCAATAAGGCCCTGTTTCACCTGCTGAAATGGCTCCTAAAATTTTAGTTTCCACGTTTTCTACATAATTCCGTATCTCATAACGTATGTACACAAATGTATCTATGTACATATATAACGAAAAAAACAAACACACTGCGCAAGAATGTGATGCCTATATCAGGTTGTTATGACCGATGCTAGAATTATGCTAGCTGTTATTAGCTATTCCTGTAAAGCTTCATCATTTTAAATATTTTTATCAGCCTATTTGAAGGTTTCGTCCAATTTTTATGCGACTTTTACTTCCTTCATACTATTTTGAAACCACGACTGGGTTTCATATTTCCTCTCAAATCAGTTTTTGTCCACTCATTTAGCAGAAATGCGTGTGTTTAATTCACAGCTTCATTTTGCAAAACACCTGTCAGTTTATCTACTAAATAACTTAAATGTCTAATATTCAGACTTGTTAAGAGTTCAGAGGGTCTTAATTTAAACTGAAAAGCGCAACGAATCGTATGTGACAGAATTTCTTCTTAGTTTCGTGTCTAAATTATAAATGCTATGTCCGAAGTGACTATTACTAGTTATTTCAAATGTAAAATGCGAAAACATGTTATTCATCACTGTTTTAGGGTTCCGTATTTGAAAAGGAAAAAACGGAACCCTTATTGAATGGTCTTAAATACCAAATAAGTAGGTTGGTGGTCTCCTTGAGTTCTAAAAAACTCAAGCTTTTAAGTTAACTCAGTAAAAAGAAATGGTAACGTACGCATCATTTTTACGACAAATTTTGAAAACCGCAAGTAAACCAAAACCTATATAGTACTTAGGTACTTCCCGTTTCCCTGGAATCATAAAAATTGGCAAGAAGCAAGATCTTACAGCATAAATTAGGACAAAAGTATAAAAAATTGTAATTTTTTATGTTATGTCACATAAAAACAGACTGACCGTGACGTATGTAGGTAGGTATGTATATCTATACATGGAATTTTTTTTTTCCAATGAAAGTTAAGTTTGTCGTTCAATCCTACCTACTTATCTCTTTATCAGAGTAATGATTGCTTCCATAGTCTATATACTTCAGAAGGTAATTTATACTCGAAAAAATCGATACTCGATTCCCTCATTGTAAGAACTATCTACATATGAGTTTATACGGAGCCCTCGGTGCGCGAGTGAGACTCACACTTATCCGGTTTCTTTTTCATGTTTTTTGAATGCTGATTACCTGACAGCGAAATTTAAAAATAATATTTATGTGGTACATTAACGTGATATGACTCCAAAAGTCAACAATTTCTAGCGTTCTTAACAGTTTGAATAGAACCAGAATTTTGATCTTGGAATGTAGCACTAACAGAAAACTAGCTCAAAGAACTTGGGAAAACCGCTTTAAGGTATTGGCCACAATAAACAAAAATGCTACTTCAAACCGTACTAAAACTTAGTATACATGGTAGAAAATTGTAACAGAGAAGACAACATATCTACGCTTCAAATATATCCATTTAGATGTACATACATACAAACAAAACCCACACATGTCTCTATCACTCAGCACCTAAAAGGTTCCGCGGCCTAAGCCCGTCTCCACACTATCCCACAACGGCTGCGCATGACTTGCACATATTCAACTCTGACGATGATGTACGGGCCTTACTTTGTAATGAGCGGCGCGATCTGTTTGGCGGTTGCGTGGACGAGGGTGTGGACTGGGCCTTATGAATGGGTCTTAGACAGATAAAGGGCTAGATACTGTGGAAATCTTAAAACGGTAGTTTCCATGGGATCAGACTGTAGTTTATAATACAAAAGTTTTCTCAACAAAAACTAATTTAGAGTCATTAAATTTATTTAAAAAAAAAACGTAGGTAAGCTCACATCTTAACTATCCTAACTAATATTATAAATGCGAAACTGCGTTTGTTTATTATGTTTTAACGCGTAAATAACTGAACCTTTTCCACCAGGAGACTGTACTTTATTTTTGACGTGAAAACGTCTAATAAATCGATGAACGCCGGCTGCACACACGGAAAAGAATGACTCATTGTAACGTTACACTTATTGTAACGTTGAAATCGGAGCGAGAGCGCTGCACGAGCGAGCGAGAGGCACGATCATTTCATCAATGTTTTGTTATGACGATGTCACGTTAAACTATCGTCCGTAAACCGGTTTTATAGACAACCAATTTTTTTTTGCGAACATTATACTAACATTATACTTCACTACACTTTCGATGTATACTCTCTTAATTAATATTATACATTCGAATGTAAGTTTGCTATGCTTTCACGCCTAAACTTCTTGACAAATTTTAAAAATTCTATCACCAACGGAAAGCTACATTATCAAAGAGTAAAATACGCTATATTTTATCCCAGTATTCCCACGGGAACGAGAACTAAGCAGGTGAAATTGCAGGGTGCTGCTGCTAGTAATATTAAAATGCGAACATTTGGATATATCGATGTTTGTTACACAATCACGTCAAAACAGCTGAAAGGATCTTGGTGAAATTTCGCACAGAAATAGTCTGGAATAACGCATAAGATATTTTTATCCCGGGAGTATGTTCTTTTGCGATAATTATTGATATTTAAGCGAGCAGAGCCGCGGGTGGAGCTAGTGAAATAAATATTATGACTTGTTTTAGTGGTAGAAGCTGGCTACAAGTTAGCGAGAATAAAGATTGATAGCGAACATTGTCAGGGCCTCAAATCTGCTATTACAATAGTTTCAGAATGGTCTATCATTGATTTCATAATGGTTGATTTTGAAAAGTTTGGTAATCTACTAATATAAAAGCGTCATTATGACTTTCCAATGGTCAACCACTGACACTCCATTGAAAGAAATGGTATTGAATAGTAATCTCGTGCATAATAACAAATGAATGACAGACGTATGCGGTAATCTGCTAAAATTTTTACAGTTCCTTTGATCAGTGACCTACCATTAGAACGTCATTGTGCATTGATTGCTTTTAATAGCTCGTTTATCAAAAAGTATTACGTGACCATTGACAACCAATGATCGACCATTATGACTTTAGCAGATTACGAACTTTTAGCAAAATGACGATGGGATCGTGTTGGAATGACAAATTTATAAAAATAGCAGACTTGAGCCCCAGGCCTATGGCCAGCTGTGAACTGATGTAGGCTCATGATGATGAGAAAGACAACACAGCGAAAACATAGAATTTGCGTCAACATCAGATTTTAACTATGGATATTTTTTGAACATCTACCACCAAAGAGAGGGAATTGACAGTTGTGTAACTAATATGAGTGCAGAATAAAGTATATTGTATCCATCCATCTGAAAACTCTCTGATGAAACGATCAGCCACACTCAAACCACACTTATGGATGGGATAGCCTGGTCTTTTGTACCTAAGGACCACACCGCGTAATACCGCTCACTTTTTAAGGGTAAAAAACGCAACGCACTTCCTTAATCCCGGCTCAAGGCAACTAGTGCGTACAATTTGTCATCAATCTTTCAATAGAGTAGTCAGTAATGGTATCTCTGACAAATGACGTCACTAATGATGTGGAACTGAACATATATTAAACTTAGATTACGTATCTAATGAAAGGCGATATTTGGGTGGTCGGTGGACTAGGTTTTTTTTTGTAAAAAGTTTATTTGAATATAAAACATCGGGATATATGAAATCGTGGTTCGGATGAACTCATCAGAATGTTGATATCCATCTAACTGCTGGTTAAGTTTTAGCTAGTTAAAATATCTAATATGAATATACAGAATTAGATACCATCACCGCACAGTTTATAACTACCATTCCACAATGTAGATTTAAAAACAAAAAAAGGGTTTGAATCTTTATTGACAAATCTAACCATCTAGAAACTATCAAGACGTGTGTCATCAACGATTTAAAACAATATGATTTGTTTCCAGCAAAGTGACAAGCAACTTTGACCCCATTCAAAATATTGTTCCCTTTTGGATGCCCACGAATTTCACTAACATTGAAAATAATATTACACAAAGATCAAGATCAAGATCCCTTAAGTAATACAGATATATTTAACACAGCTACCATTTCGACAGTCACACACCCGACCCCGAGTGAGATCCATTCACTCTCAGGGTGAATAGTGAAAAAGACATTAAACAGAATTTGAACTGCAATTTATCAAACCATCCTCTCCTTTGACCCGAAATGTTATGACAAGATGATATATATTCGACGATGATATTTCAAAATCAAATCTCATACTTTTTTAAACATATTTTTTTCTTTTCTATATCGTATGAGATAGTGATGCGACATCCGGAACAATTGTTCGAGTGACGGGTCGGCGACGATTTGACTTGCTTTGTTCAGTTTTTTTTTAAGGAGTTATTGGCTACTGCGTGTCATCGTATCTGTCGTTATGATAGGCGTTTTTAAGGTAGGGGTATCCATATTTAATCATGTTGGTTGGTAGTATAGGATATAACTGGACATCGTTTGATCTAAGATGTTGGTAAACTCAAAATGTTGTGTCACCACACACCTAGGTACTAGATATGTATCAAAATATTATTCCAGAATTTTGGCGATCAAACAGTTTGGTTAATTTGGGGAAACTTAATAGTAACATAAAAAGTTTAAAAATTATTACTGTAAAAAATATACTTTATGGTAGTATACCAAAATTATAAACGAAGTCATAATCGCAAGCTTTTATGTCATTTTATATTTTCTGGTATGAAAATGTCATTGGAATAGAATTGTAAAATATGTCAAGAACAAGGAAATAACAACGCAGCAACAATCTTAACAGAATGTTGAAGGCACCGTTGAAACCAATATCACACGCGTTGACGATCTAATAATATTATTGTGGATACAAAATGTAAGCTTACAGCGATTAAAAGATAAAATATTAGCATTCGTTTAATGTTTTAATTGATCAAAGTTTTACAGATTATCATTGGGAACAGTCCCAATGATAATCTGTAAAACTTTGATCAATTATTCTTAATCCTTATTTGCCTATAATCTTTACTGCTGGGATATCTGGGCTACAAACCACCAAACGGGTCAATGCCAATATGATATCGGTTAGGAGTATCACATGTCTTCGAATTTTACAAAAGTTGTAAAAAAAAAACTAGAATAATATTTATACTACGTCGTATTAAACACAATTTGAAATATAAAACAGTATAGTGAAATCATAAGCGATATTTTTTTTCATACTGGTGCTACTACAGCTAAGTCCAAATCGCTTCCTCTTATAATTTACACAGATGATTCAACGGCTAAATACAAAGGGAACCGCGATCGTTTGCGGCCCGGCCTTCATTGCTCGCGATGACATTCACAAAAACAATACTTTTATCAGTATATGCAAGGTTCAGATTTAAAAAAATACACTCAAAATATTATTTCTTAGGTTTTAGTGTTGTTCAAAAGCTTTTGATAGTAATACTTTGATTGAGGCTTACAAATGGGAAAAAGTTTGTTTTTACGTTAATAGAGAGCATAATATTATATTATATTCTTTGGAAAAGTGGAAAGGTCGGGTAAAACCAAAAAGTACCGATTCCAAGTAAAAAGTGCAGCTTTCATTAACTAATACGTACTGATTTGTGAGTTCTTCAAATTGTAAAAAAACCCGGAATTTTATTTTAAAACTTTGAAGTAAATTTCTAGATTTTATGTAAAATTTCATATAATATTTTTTTATTCAAATTATTTTTATTTATATCATATCTTCATGTTCTAGTTTAAACAGTTTAGTTAGTTAACATTAGTGTTCAAATTATCATTACTTGTACTTTTGACTTGAAGTATTGGAGTTTTCTACCTATCTATAGATAAATGTAATTTTTTATCTGTAATTTTTAAGTGGTCTTCATATACTCGTGAAATAAAAATCGAAATTGTAATTTCCTGGCAACGTCTGATCGAGGGACAACAATTTGCGGTCACCGACTGATTACCAATACGAAACCCCAACGAAAACACTAACAAACCACCCACATACGAAAAACAACTCAAACATAAAGCAACAAAGTTGGATATTGTGTAAGAAAAGTGACGGATGTAAGATGTTTTAATCGAATAATCGTTTAGTCGAAATTCGTCACGTTCACCGACATCTGTCGCCTGTAATCGAATCGAAGCTCGTTCAAATCGAGACGATTGCATAATTCCTTACGATGACAATACGAATGGCGAGTTGGGAACGTGATTATATATAATAATGACGCCCAATCGGCTAAATTGCTTTCGACGGAGAACCGATGACATTTCGATTATAGAGATCAATAGTTTTTTTTTTCTTTTTTGAATTGACGATGCTATCCTTAGTGATAAATATTTTTTGGTCATTGTCTTTTTGTGGGGACAAAAAATTGATTGTAGTCAGACTGTTTGCAGAAAATTACAAGGTATTTGTTGTTTGAGCTGTTTTGTAAAAGCTGAACTGAGAACAACAAATTCAGAATCATCTGCTTAGATTCGACACTTACGATATACCTCCGAGTCTGAAAGTACCCAATATTTTTTTACTCTGTAGATATAGGTACCATTTCTTTTGAAAAAAGCTAAAATAAGCTTTTTGATTTCAATGACCATCTACTAGATTGATTTGTACAGATCTAATTTACCATCGTGTCTTTTATAGTCAATTTCCTTCAACCCAAAGAAACCCAAGAAAATATTCACCCAAAACCTTAAATATAAAATAATGAAACCCGAAGAAATATTTACTCAAAACCTTCACTAAATCACTTAAGAATTCATTAACTAAACAAAAGCCCGTCCTGCAAGTAATTGCCGCCCTCCACTTGATTAATAAGCCGCAAATTGAATAAGCCTTCTTTGACAGCATCAATTTTCTCCGCAGTTACACCACTGCTACTGCTTACCCCTAAAAATCCACTTACAGAGTCTATTTGAAATTTTGATCGACCCCTAACATGACACCTCGCATCTATTTGAGTTGTAAATTGTCAAAGTTACATTGAAATGGGCTTACATGGTAGGGTTTTTAAATTTGTGCTGTTTATAATTTATATACTTATTTTGGGTAATTTTTTTTGCGTCCTTGCGTCCGTTATAAATGACGATAGTTAGTTATTCTGGCCTTTTCCCAACTAAACACATCAAAAGTGTCTAGGGATCAAGCATTTTTATGCGGATTTCTTGAGATTGAGATGTGGCTTTGTAATAAATTTATGATTTTATAAATTTATATGGATCCTTTTTGGTGCATTTCATAATTTGAATCAGGAACTCTCAATCAAATTCGAGTAAAAGATGAAAATAAGCTGTCAATATTTTCCCTATAAAAACATACAACGCATTGAAGACATTATTAGTGCTACTGTTTCCCTACTACTGATTAAAACCAACGTTATTATGGAGCGGCGACGTCATTTAAGCAGGGAAGAAATGCTCAGAGCCGTGGGAATGATAGAAGCTGGTTCCCGGCAACGTACTGTGGCTTTAGCTCTGAATACAAGTCAGAGTGTTATCAGTCGACTTTGGACACGTTACCGAAGCACTGGTACCTTGGCTGAGCGCCATGGAGGACGGTATCGCTGCACCACACGGAGACAAGACCGATACATTCAAATCTTAACTCGAAGAGCTCCAACAATAACCGCCATGATGTTAGCCGTGAGGCTTCATCACTCTTCAGGGAACTTAATTAGCGACCAAACAGTCAGAAACCGCTTGCATGAAGTGAACCTTCATTCCCGAAGACCGCTACGGGTACCACCTATAGCAATGCACAATCGTAGGATTCGATATCAATGGGCTCTTGAACACAGAAATTGGGCAGAAGAACAATGGCGTTTCGTGTGCTTTTCTGATGAGTCTCGTTTTGGTATGAGACCGGATACAAGACGTATACGACACTGGAGAACCCCTGGACGCCAACAGCGATTAAAATCCTGCCAGGAAGTCCATCCTTATAGTGGTGGAACCATCATAGTATGGGCGGGTATTTGGATCGGCGGAAGAACTGAGTTGATTTGGATCAGAGGCAACCTCAACGCTCAAATTTATGCTGAGACGATTGTATCAGACGTTATCGTTCCTCTACAAGTGCAAATCGGTCCCTTATTTCAGTTAATGCATGATAATGCACGACCGCACACCGCAAGAGTTGTAAGACAGACTCTCGCCGCAGCTAACATCAATGTCCTGCCCTGGCCTGCTCAGTCGCCAGACTTGAACCCGATTGAGCATGCATGGGATATGCTACAGAGAAGAGCTCTGCCGAATATGGAGGGTATCCAGTCGCAAGAAGACCTTTTTTTGTTGTTGCAACGAACATGGGCGGCCATTCCACAGCGTGATTTGGATGGACTCATTTTGAGTATGCCAAACCGATGTTCTTGTGTTGTTAGTGTTCGCGGTAGAAACACGGATTATTAATTGTTTAAGTTACCCAATAAAATTTTAAAGAAAACTGTTATTTCAGTCTTTTTTTCGAACTTTAATGTTAGTGGTTCAAATGTCAAAAATCCCTTTATTAGGAAAATGGCAAATTTCTTTATTAATGCAAAGGTGACTTGGTTTATCGTTACTGTGACAAACGAAAACACTTTATTTGATGAATCCTTAAAGAAAATTTTAATTAATATCAATCAGGAGAAAAGTTATTGCAAAAATATATGTTGATCCCTAGATACTTTTGATGTGTTTATATTGGAGCGGGCTCCCAGTCACACCAGATTCAAATTAATACCAGTATTTTAAGTGAAGCAGCTGTCTACCAGACCTTCACAACCCATTATCTAGATAACACAATTCTTTTTGGGAAGACTAGTGTTAGATTTTGTGGCTTCTGAAAATCTGTAATAGAAAACGACTGCCAAAGATCTACAAATGACAGCCGGGATCAACAACTTAACGTACTTTTGAAGGCATGGAGGTATCTCGATATGTTAAGACGGTCGTCCATCCACCGATCGACCTCGGCAAGCAGACCTTAAAATAAAGATTGACCCATGCGGCTGTTATTATTTAGGCGCGTGCTACCACTGATCATGTGGATTTTATAAGTATTGCCATTGCCAGTTGAGATATAAAGCCGGCAACCCAACCATAACTTAATTTTAAAGATCTATCATAAAAAAATAAAACAAAAAACTGTCGAGTCTCGATCATCTGGATTTTCCTTACTTTTATCACCGTTTATCTGTTCATCAATGTCACATCTATTATAATCTATACTAATATAATAAAGAGGAAAGATTTTTTGTTTGTACCGAATTAGCTACGAAACTACTCGACCGATTTTAACCATTTTACACCAATGGAAAGCTTATAGAGATTGCTGAGAAAAGAAGAAACATCAACGATGACATAGGCTATCCCCGTATGCCCACGGGAATGGGAACTACGCGGGTGAAACCGCGGGGCATTGTTAGTATAAAATAAATACATTGGCACACCTTTTAATTATTATTTAAAAGACAAGACATCTTTGACGATTTCACATATATGGTAAGATTTAACATTTTATTTCGAGCCAAATATTTCCTTATATGTAATCGAAGTTGTTAGTTTTTTGACAGTTATTACTTTAATCCGCACAATATTTTTGTTTGAAGGACAAACTTGTTTTTTTTTAATGTGCCAGTGCTAAATTAGTCACAGTTATTATTTGTCAATTAAAAGTAAACGCTTTTCAAAGTTTTTTTCTTGTTTTCGTGATGATTTTTAAACACTCCATCCATCAGAGCTGATCCTCTTTTTAACTTCCATTTGCTTTTTTTTTGTACTGAATTTCAACTGTTTTAAATACTTTTTGGAAAACTTAACCACAATGTTCTAATAAATCCAAATAACGTCACCGTTTTGACTGAGGGACCAATTCTGTTACAAAAAGGTGCACATAAAATAGATTAAGATATATTATTTATTGTACATCATAAGAAAGGTATAGTTGAAATGATTGCTCTGAATTTGAGTTCAGTATTCTTTTTCTTCTATTTGTCATTGACTGTGATAGAATCATTTCTTTTAAAAATAACTGAAAAAACTCACACGCTATTTCCCAGAAAGTAATCAACAATCCTTGCTATCCGCGATACATCCATGTAAACCACCACGAACAGTTTACACGAGTCCCCGCCATTTTGCATCAACCCGGATTGTCTCATACGTCAAATTGTCACGGCCATCCGACGTTGATCGATGGTTGCACCTGCCGCGTATGAACAACCCTTGCGTACTTCATCGCTTGCAACTTGAGGAATGTGATTTATTAAGTTTGTGATGTATGGACTGAATTGAGATATTTTTTTGAAGGTTGTAAGGGAAAATACCAACCCGCACAGGGCCCGCGTGGTGGATTACGGCCAATTCCCTCTCCTGGAGAGGAGGCCTGTGTCCCAGCAGTGGGAACGTTAAAAGGCTGATTATGTAAGGGAAAATTAGTTTTATTTCCATAGTATTTAAAATGTTTTTTGGATGTATGTTATTTTATTTCTGTAGGACAGTTGAAAAGCCTTGCATCAGTTGTCTTTCGTCAGGCATAGGCAGCTAAAGGTGGTGGTAATGGTGAGGATAGGTGTTTTTGATTATTTCTTCGTTTTTTGACACCGTCTTCCGAAATTAAAGCTATTTGGTTTGGTGATACCCCACAACTTAAATGTCCAATAATTATATACACAAAGTCGCTATTTACTATAAGAAATTACCTGGTGTTTTCATAGTTCAAATCCAACCAAATGTCTAATTTACTTTGGGATTGACATCTAGACACGCAGAAACGTGTCAAGCCAAGCACAAGAATAAACAAATTTTTAAAATATCTCGTTCTTTTTTAGTGCACTGCAAATTCAATATATTACACTAAAACCAACGCAAAATGAATCATCAAGACCGGTTGTAAATCTATACTAATATTATAAAGAAGTAACGTTTGTGAGTTTTTGACGTTGTAAAGGGTAATCTTTGGATCTACTGAACCGATTTTCAAAATTATTTCACCAATAGGAAGCTAAGTTATTGTGGCTATATTATTTTTCCCGGAACAACGCGGGTGAAACCGCGGGGCGTTGCTAGTAAACAATGAAATTATGCCCGAATAGATACACCCAAAAACATGATTGACATTATCTGTGTAACCCTTCACAGCGTACCGGCTTGATGTTATATTATAAACTGGTGTAAACAATAAACGGACATACGATTGTCATTCACTGAAGAGTTCCACTGCCTATCTTCGAAGTTTTTCATCAAGTCTTCACCAAACTGAAATGGGATCAGCAGTGCTATTCTGTAAGAACTCACGTGCGAATTCGATTCATATCTCATTTTCGATAACACTTCGTAACTCACCTGAAGTGAAAAGTATTTGATATTCTGACTGTCAAGTTAAGTTCGCTTCACCTATGTTCTCACTTAGTGGCGCTAGTGTAGTTTTCATCAAGTTACAAAATACCAAATACAGTTTTCACCGCAGAATCAGAAGTGAGAACTGGAGTGAGTTCTTATAGAATAGCATTGCTGTCTGGAAAACCAATCTTTTAAACAAAAACAAGAATAAAAAAAAACAGTCGAAAAGAGAACCCCTCCTTTTTTGTCGGTTAAAAATCTTCGTGGTTATATTAGTAGCTGTAGATATACATACTAGCTTTTGCTACTGATTTTATCTGCGAGAGTTTTAAATCGAAATTAACATTATTCTATGTGTTAATCCAGGTATTCATGTATGTTTCATACATCTGATCCAAATCTATTCAGTAATTTTTGCTTGAGAGAGTTACAAATAACCAAACATTACCATATTCGTCCATACTTCTTAATTCTTCAAAACTGTTAAAACCAAAGTATAGTACCCAATATGTGCTTCTCTATTCTAACTAAATGTTTGGTGATGCGATTGAAAACTCACATATCAATCAACACTAAAATATTAAAAAAAAATATACGGAGACAAAATTAAAAGGAAATTGAAAGATATCATTAGATGACACATCGATTCTTTTGTCAACAATTTTATACCGACTTTATGTCACCTTTACATCAACCAGCTCCAATCCATTCTCAATCAAATTGAATCTCTGTACTGTACAAGTTAAGGTCTATTAAATTTGTTGATCATCAAAGTTAACTTTGGTCATTGATATTCCAATATACTTGATATTGGACTGGGACCACCCAATGTTCGCTTGAATGGCCTCATTAGAGATATTAAACTGTTATCAAAACCTTCGGCAGATGGTGCCATCACCACTTGTCAGTGTTAAGGAATTTGTTCGAAAGAGTCACCGCGGCCCTGGAACGCAAAGGCATTAGGAGGAACACGGGTGGGTTTTAGTCTGTAAGAGTCTGACACTCCCTCCCGCTCCGTTCAGAGCGGAAAAAGCCATGACGATTACCGATCTTAAAAAAATGATGGTGATTTTAAAAATAAGAATGCGTAGGAAAAGAAAAATAGACAAAATGTGTCAGCTGCTATGATATCTCATCATAGTGTCCAAGGAATTATGAACAAGAAAAAATATTGATTTTAAAGCACAACAATATTGAAATCCGGTATCAACATAATTGTAGTGACAGATTTGGAATATAATAACTTGATACTATTGTTATGTAATGTTTAATGCCTCCTGATAACGGAGCTGTGTAGCAAAGTTCTAGTGAAAATCACAATAACTTATCTACAGACTTTGAAAAAGATCAAAATCCTGAGGATGTAACTCATAAAAATGATACAAGTGGTATCATCAACGATTTTAAAATTCAAAGCACAATCATAAGTCTGATCGTTCAAGCGCACATCACAAGTACCGCAGCTCTATAATTAAATCCTAACCGGCTCCATAAAATATCGATAATTAAGCAGTAATAATATCGATATCGTCAACTGCAATGACGTCGGCACATCCCAAGGGACAATAGTAAATCAACGTCAGATGTCAACCGAGTCCCTTGCCATCTTATATTCATGTCAAACCAATCCAAATTGACCTTTAAGAAGCCATGACTTTAAACTTTCCTGTACAATTTTATGATGGAGAACAAGATCAGAGGGGTCTAGTAAAATGGATGATGATGACTTGCGATTCTTCTGTCGCCTACCCACTTACTCCTAATGATAATATTAATGTTATCTTTTGAAAGCATCGGTACGATGTTTTAATCGAAGACTATCTCACTTTGATTTTCGTTCGCGAAATGATTTTAGGCTGGAGTGATTCGTTTTGTCTTTTGCTTTGTCATGTTGTTGGTCTAAGTTTCTCCATATTTAAAACAAATATTGTTCTTCTTTAACTTTTTGTAGTTTTCCTGAACGTGGCTTCTAGCGATTGTGGCGTGCTAAATAGAGAACGACAATAAGAATTTCGATCGATCTTAACCATTCCATTGTATATTAAACAAGACAAGGAAATTAGTAGTGCAGCTTAAATTGATAGTTGTTTAAGTCCAAATTGTTAACAACCATCCGTACCTTGATATCTTTTCCTTCAATAACTTCCCACTCCAGACTATACTACAGCAAAACAAAACCGTTTCGTCTAAAAAATTTCAAAACACCAATTTCACAGCCATACCTCTAGTCTATCCTGTAGGTATCCCCCGAGATACCGAATAATGCTGCACACGATCTTAACCGAACATTGTACTATATTGAGACATAAATTTTTCATACGCCGCCGGCCACTTGTGATAACCTCCTTGACCAGCCGTTCCCAGAGGATGCATAAAGGACTTCTCTTGTATAAGGAATCACATATTTCATAACGTAGGTGGGGTAGGGCTGGGAACTTGTCGATGTCATAAAAATCATAATTCTATGTAGTCCGTCCTTTGGATTTTCAAAAAGTATTGAAAATCCAAATTCGAACTAAAATTATAAAAATACTGAAACTCATCAAAGTTCAAGAGTTGGGTTTTGTGACGTGACGTCATGCGAGTTTTCAACGCACTGTATCGTCTTCATTTTTTACGTGTAAAAAAAAAACTACGTGTCTAACATTTTCTGGAAAGCTATCAGACGGACTAATTCGTTTTTTTTTTTGTAATATCCCCTATTGAAGAGGACAACCAAGGTCAGCAGTGGACTACTGTAGGCTGATGATGGTTATCTATAAGTGTATAGGTACATACGTATAAGAACATTTTGTTCTGTAAGAATTTTGGGTCGTACCTACGTATGTAGATCGCAACTATGTAGGTACATGTGTGATAGAAGATCTAAGTTCATAATAATGGTCGCTTATATAGCGTCGCAAGCCATTTCAATCGCAAAATTGTAGAGCTAGTTTGCAGTATGCATTAATTGGATGCTTATATAAATACTTTCTTTTTGATACTTATTAAAATCAAATTTATGCTGTATCACAATTAATTTTTTTTCCTACCTTTGGCATGTAATGACTTTGCATACTATTGTATAAATTCAAGTTCTTAAAACGCAACATACAGATGTGTTGCTGGGGAGTTTGTTGCGCCACTTCTTCTTCCCAGCTAAAACACTAGGAAGTGGTGACGGGTGGGCGTTTTGGGGGACTGTCTTTATGTAAAATTTGACGTTCAAAAAGTGCTGTTCTCAGCCTAGTTTGAATAAATGACTTTTGATTTTTTTTTTTGATTTTTGGAATAATAATAAAAATTGGCGATAAAAGTTGATTTCATCGACATCCATGCAGTCTTCCCAACATCCCATCCCTTATCTTTTTCACACCCTCGATTTTTTTCCCCGCTCCGTCACAAAGGGCTATAGGGCTACCGGACAATAATAAATATTTTGACGATATCGCATAAATATCCTTCTTTTTATGAATACCAAGCGGCCTTGTGCCATCTAAGGGCGGTAATTTCTTATATTTTATGGTCACTCCTTTATAAATCGTAGCTATTTGTATGGGAGAGGGTTTCGCGTTATTTTTTGTGAACGAGAATATTCAAATTGGGAGGGGTGTAAAAGAGTTTTATGAGCGACGTTTTAATTTGTCAAAGGGTTCGTTTTTGTGATGAATTTTCGAGGTAGTTGTGGTTTTTTATCTGGTTCATCAATCTAAACATTTTGTTGAGTATCACATAAGATTAGACATTTGTTACTAGAACTTAGCCACGTAGAACTAGAGATCACCATTAATCTAAAGTCTGCATTTTTTTTGTCAGGAAACCGGATTGCTGATAAAAAAAACACCTTCGTTTCACCATTTATTATTGCTGCATCTAATAGAACTTGAAGTAAACCTTAAATATTATGTATATGGAAGACGGTTAGCATGCATTTATATCAAGCTAGTCTAGAACAACAATTAGAAATCTACACAGCAATACTTATATAGCTGCAAAGCAGCACATTTCTATGTTATAAAGTTAAGTACAAGTCCAAGTGTCAGCTGTGTGACACTGCCGGAAATTGCCTGCAGTCGGTGATGTGTCGGCCGCTCACGCGACACCGCAACTCTAATCGCTGTGCCGCTATACTGCGGTGATAAGTTTTATATCTAGCTCTGTTGTAAAGGAGTCATTGAGGAAGGAATTATATTTATAGGTACTATAACCTAGCACGTACACACTCATGGTCACACGCACATACATACATACATACACGTACACACTCATAAGAATGAGCAAGCAGTTAGTCGACTCTTTATGTGTTCAAAGGAGTGGCCTTTTCTTTGGTCAACGAATTAGCAGTGCCATTAAACGTGGCATTGCTGCCAGTGTTCTGGGCACTTTTCCCGATGACAGCTATGCCCTATGAGTCTTCTCCCTTCCCCCCCTTTTTTACTAAGCTTGTAAATTTGTATTTAAGTTTTAATTAAATTTATTTTTCTACAAAACAAAAACCACAAGAATTGAGTAAATTATTAAATTTTATTCAGTTTTACTTATCATTATCATTTACTGATAATAATTAGTTAACTGTACCTTAGATCGACATAAAACATACCTTTATAGCCGTCCACTATCTCTTGACATACTAGTTTAAGAGACGATGAGGTAACGTAAATTGTCAACAAATGTACCATATACTTAAATCATATATTCTACTATAATGTAGTTACATAACCTATGACGTATATTTTGCTAGTAACTAACTTTTTTTAGTTGCTTGTTTAAGTTTGATTTCCCGCCATCTGTACCTTTTTTATTAAGAAACAATTTATTATGATTACATTGGTTACGTGCCGGGATGATATCCTCATAAACTTAAATTCAAAATTTTCAACTTACAGACTGACTGGTAGTGGCCGATTCGAATGTATTGGTTTGGTAATAGAAAACATCAGCAGCAATCAGCAAACTTAACCATAACGATGTCTTAGTCTGCCGACAATCAGGGTTGCTCTGTTCATCATTTCAGCCTAAAGACGTACATAACTTGACATAGGCCTCCCCTAAATGTCGTCACATTGACCGATCCCATGTGTCTCACACCCAGCAGCTTCCTCGGCCTTCACCAGGCATTTCGATCCATCTTGTGGGAAACCTTCCAACTTACGCTGCGTCTTCTGGTACGCGGTCATCACTGCAGAGTCTTTCTGCTGCATTGAACATCAGTTCTACGAGCAAATTGTCTTGCCCACTACCACTTAGGCGATTCTTCAGGCTATGTCGGTAATTTTTGTTCCCCTGTGTATATATTCATTCTTGATTTGATCACGCTAGGAAACTCCAAGCATAGCTCTCTCTCCGTTGCACTTCAGCTGACTTACACGTGGTCGCCCATAACGGGCCTGCCATTGTGACATTTTCTGCGGTTAGTGTGTTGTGTTACAGTTTCAATAGTACGAGTGCAAATGCTATCACTGGATCTGGGACGTTTCCTCTCTACCTTTGGGATATTAATTTGCATTGGGTTGACTCTACTATTTAGGAGGTACTTAGTGATTTCGTCTTATCATCAGGCGATTCCTCTGCTGTAACCATCTGTTTAAATAATACAGATATATATATACGTGATTGCTTACGCACGTTCACATTTTGTTTTGCACACAGGACCGTTCTATACAAATCAATGACTGTATCATGAAAATAGTTGTAATTGTATAAATTCTTTTAAATCCATTAAGTTATTTATTCTAATGTCTATCAAGAAGGTCTTTGATAACTAATGAATTCTTTAAAATCCATTAAGACATTTATTCTAATGCCTATCAAAAAGGTTTTTGATAAACTTCTACATACAAATATTCAAAAAACTGCCCTGTAATTTTCAGATCAAATATGAAGATCAAAGATGATAAATTGATTGGAAAGCATATCCCTTCGGACGATTGACCCTCGACCCAGCACCCAGGCTACTTAGCGGATTGGTCCTTTCATGTCGTTTGCTTTCATACCAAAATGGATGTTGTAAAAAGGTTGAATAATGAAATGGTTTTACTTTTTTTCTTGTATGTGGAATTAGCTCGTGATGTTATATGAGTAGTGAATGATAATTATGGAGAAGATTTTAATGGATTGTTGAAAAGAAAATACATACTGCAAACTAACTTTATAAGTATAGGTAAGCTGCCACCCGCGGCTTTAGCCATGTGAATGTCGAAAATTATCCCAAGGGAACATACATCTTGCATAAAAGTAATCATGATAATCTACCTGTGTGCCAAATTTCATCAAGATCCGTTCAGCCGTTCTGACGACGTTTCATTGAGTAACAAACCACCATCTGTGTTCTGTTTTGTCTGGGGTATGACCAGAGACAGAGACTCTCTGTCTGGTAGTTGATGTCCGATCCTGGCACAGTTTTTCGTTTTTCTGCATCATTTCTGGCGAAATAAACGAGTTTTCTTTCATTCATCCAAATAATCAAACTTCCGTATTTATAATAGGTATGTATTAAGTATAATCTATTTCGGATTGTTTTTTTTATTTAAATACAGACTATTCATTCATATATCTACATAATATACCTATATATGCGTAATCTAATAAAAAATTGTACAAGCGGGATAAAAGATCGTAGGGAAAATCTCATTTTGCATCGAAAAGTGCCCAAAATACTCGCAACATTGTTACGTTGAATGGCAATGATGATTGGCTAAAAGAAAAAGTCAAAGTCTAAGTCAATTTATTTATTTCGACTACACCATTGAAAGCCACTTGACAAGGGACTGTTGATAAGCAGTGGAATTCTCTGTCAGCAACGCACAATGAATGTGTTCCCAAAACGTTTTGTGCGTGTGGGAGAGATGTCCACCATCTAACGGTGGCGCATTACCGTAGGTCTTGTGGTCCGATGATGAAACGGGCTTGGCGGAATTAGACCCCGAAATGCAACCGAAAGAAAACCGACAGGCTAGCAACTCGGCATCGATGCGTCGAGTTATATTTACCGAGAGTATTTCTATGGCCCCCCAATGCATTGTTACCAAATCATCGGTTACCAAGATCACCCAGCAGTACAATGCCTTGTCATATTTACCCATTTATAATGTGAACATGATCTAAAAACATTGAATTCTGAGTCAACTTTGTCATAAGCTTTTTGTGTGAGTTTCACAATGTAACAACTAATAAATTGAACATTCTACGAGATAAAATTGCTTTACATTGAAACTTAATGATGTCCCAAGGTTTTGTGAGACTACACAAAAGTGCCAGAAAAAAATGTTCAAAGCAATTAAAAACATGATTGGCTTTATATTAACAAAGAAACATTTTCATAAAATACTCATAAAACTTTGCTGGCTTATTAAAAAAAATGTTAACGAGTGTTGCCAATTACGAACCCTTTGACCAGTGAGAAAGACCTTCCCTCCCCGTCTCTGAACAAACAATTTCAGGACTCTACGTTACATTTGAGTGAATTGGAGAGGTTTTCTTAAGTAAGATACCTTTGCTTCTACAAAAATTTCGATTCTACTAAAAAGGTGGGCGTGGTCTGTTTAAAAAAAGCAAAAAGATCCAAAGGTCTTGATATTTTTTGTTGTTTTTTGACATCCGTCGTTTTTGTATTTCAGATTTTATGATAGGAATGAATTTGGCTTTTAGACGTCACGTTTGTCTTCTTGAGACAGAGATTTTCCCATAATGTTCAACTTAGTCTGGAATGTCAAATATCAACCAGCTCCTAACTAATATTTTAAAGCCAAAGTGAGTTTGTTTGTTAAACTTTAACGACTATTCGGTTTCGATGAATTTCGTACAGAGATAGAAGTTTTGTTTTGACTAAAACATATTAACACGAGCGAAGCCGTGGGCAAAACCTGGATTTACTTAAAAAATAATATATTTTGAAGATGTGCCATAATGTGTTTTTGGAATAAGCAGTTCCTTTGTACAAAAATTGAAATGTTGTCTCTTAATTATTGTATGTGTGTATATAAATAATAAAATAAATAAATAAACTATGAAGTGAGGGAGAGAGGGATCCGAGGGAGTGTATATCGGAAGATGACGCATTGCTGCGGCCTTAAAGTGGACCGATAACCTGGTGAAGGCTGTGGGAATCGACTGGATACGAGACACAGAGGAACGGTGGGGGTAAGTCTTGGGGAAGGCCTATGCCCAGCAGTGGGAATATTTTAGCTGAGATGATGATAATGATGTCGTGAACGTCTATTAGTTGCCCAACATCTCAAATTATCACAAGTTCATATTATTATGTTTTATTGACAGAGCTTCATCTAGCTTAAAATTACCAGAAATATTTAACGTGTATAAGTGTTATGTTTAACCTACTTATAAAATAAATATCATTTATATCACACTAGCTGAACCGCACAACTTCGTCCATGTCACATTAGAATGAAAAAAACCCGTTTATTCAACATTTTGTATTGATTCATGGCTCCAATTGGTCTTAGCGTGATGATATTATAGCCATCCTCGATAAATGGAGTATCGAAACCTGAAAGAATTATTCAAATCGGACTTGCAGTTCCCGAGATTAGCGAGTTCCAGCAAGAAAACCAACAAACAAACTCTTCAGCTTTTTAGATTAGTATAGATATAGATAACAAAACAAAGACATAAACACGACAACAACCGATGTTTGTTACAGTCCACCGCTTTCGTAACAAAAAAGAATTTCCTCGGTTTTTCCGCATCATCGTAACAGTAACACATTTACCGAGTTTAGGAAGGAGTAAATCAGTAATTATTAAAGTTTTATCGTGGCCACACACACGGCATAGTGTCACGCATGCACTTACTGATTGATATTGACTTACTGGTTTTTTTGTTGTTATTTTCATTGGAAAACTAAGTTCATGTTGTTCTAGTACTTTCTTGAAATATTTTCGTGAATTAAATTCAATGAAAGTTATCATTATTTCGTAATTGTAAGCGTGAAGATTTTTCTTGACTTTACTTTTGACATTTCATAAAATGATGATGAGAGATTTCTTGTCACCAGATTCGAACCAAAAACAATAAACAAATTTAACTTTCTATTTAGAAAATGGTGGTAGCTTTTAGCATTTTTGTGTAATTAACTACCGTTTGCTACCAAACCACTTATAGTTTTTCATTATTTTAAAATTAACGGGTGTTTTCAGTCTATATGTGAACAAACGAACCAAAACCTTATGTACTGAAGAACTTATTGAGAATCACTTCAGATTGAATTCCCAAGAAAATCATGTTCTTGACCTCTGAAGCTTTGTAAACAAGATAAAGATGAAGCTGATTAAGAATCACGTCAATTAAGTTTATAAAGTCATTAAACTCGAGTACCTTAACCAAAAACAATTAAAATAATATTATTATGGTACTCTAAATATTAAATTTGAAGGTCAAAACGTTGTAAACAATTAAAGCCCCAATGTCCTTATCTGACAACAATATAATAATAAATCTCAGCATACTTAGAAGATACCAGTATGTGAAAAAAAATTAATTAAGAAAAATCTCAACACGAAAATAGTGATATATTTTTTTCACAACCGTTATAGCTTCACTACAACTAAAATGAAATGTTCTGACTTTGACGTTTCGTTGACGTTTGTCTATGGAAGTGGCGCCGCCATGAAGTGTCAAATTAAACTGGGTGCATTGTAATGGTTTTGTAGAGGAACTTGTGTTAAAACGTATGTCTAATCTTGTTAAACTCCATTGTTTTAGTAATTTGCATAATAATAACATATTGTACTGTGACGTGAGTTTTTTGATGAATCGCGCATTTTTAGAATTAAACGTTTTTTGTTATGTTATAATTTAAATGGTCTTTAAAATTTTCCTTCAAAAACATTGCAATGTTTAAAAAATTTTACGTACTAGTTTTAATTAGAATACGAACATAAAATTGTTGGTGTTATTAAGAGGTACGTGTTGAAAAAAATTGCAGCATTAATAATTATATTCTTAGTAAGTATACTCTCGAATTGTTTCATTAATATTTCGTGTTATATAAGTAAATTGTTGCTAATAACTTGCTTAGTCATTCAGCCTGAATCACCGGCAGGTCAGTAATCTAGCCTAATAAAAACCATGGGAATAATATTTAAAGTGATTCGTCATTTGAGGAATTTAGCATATTTTATACGATTCCATAATTTTTATGAAGCAGTTTATGCTTCGTTTCGTTAAGATCAATTTGAAAATGTGATATCACTCACTTTTAAAAGTGAGTAGTTATGACTGAGTGACTGACAAATAACGCACAGCCTTAACTACTGGTCGTAGGAAGTTGTAACCTACCATGCAGGTTCCTTGGGGAGTGTTGGAGACCACTAAGAGAGGATTTCCCGAAGTTTTTATGGGAATGGGAAAAAACGGTATATGCGTTCACAAAGTCGCATGAAAAAGGTAGTTGTTTATTTATATGCAAACATTAACTTGAATACTAGATAACTACAGAATACTACTATAAGTGTCCGTAAAAATCTGAATAATATTTTTGAGGAAAGATAAGTCGGAAAAATTGTTCTTACAAGAGGATTTTTTTTAGAAAATCAGATAATAGTTTTTGAAAGACCGGTCGTTTATTGTGAACAACAGACGTTGTCCTATGAAACTTTAGTACCAAAGAATAGTTTTAATTTGGGTACAAGTGACGATATTTTTAACATAGTTAAGTATTATAATTATCATTAAATTATTCCGTATTATTATGAGACGTTCACGGAATAAGGGTGCTCACTGAGGCATGCTCGTTGACAGAACATGTCATGGTCTACGAATATTAAAGTGTCTATAACGTCTTAATTAACATAATAATAAGTCCGAGTCTGAACTGTGAATTTATTCACAGTTCAGACTCGGATTATTTAAAATGTACTATTTGGGATTGGAGCTTTTGGATGTTAGAATTTCCATAGCTTTTGCCTTAAGTGGCCGACGTGGCAACGAGGTGAATGATAAAATCGTTATCAATCAAAATCAATTAATTATACTTATCTTTATTAATATTATAAAGAGAACAGATTTGTTTGTATTGAATAGGTTCCGAAACTACCTTATTTACTTATACTATATATACTTATTCTTTCACTATAGAGAAGCTACACTATCCCCAGGTAACATAGGCTATATTTTATCCCCGTATTCTGCCGGGACCAGGAACTACGCAGGTGAAACCACGTGGCGCTACTAGTTTCAAATAAAATACGATAGAATGATGGTGTAGTGATGACTGATGAGTGAGGAGTGCAGCAGCTATCGAAACGCAGATGTTTTCCCACCCCAGAGCCAAATCTGGAATATCGTATGTGATTTAATGACAAACTGAAGGCTTAAAAATTTAATTTGCTCGAAAAGCTTGGCGGTTGTCAGAGAAGAATGACAAAAGAGAAGAATGCCAATTCTTGTTCTTAAAAAGTGTTTAAATTCAAGTTGCAATATCATCTCACTGGTAACTAATGTCAAAAATTTCTTGAAATTTTCTACTAACAAGATGCTTGTGACAGTTTGTTGCAAATCCGTTCGCATTGCAGCAAACTGTCAAAAACACTTTGTTAAAATTATGAGAACTAACCTTCTGGTGCGCTGAATTTGTTTCGAAGAGTCACCGCGGCCCTGGAACGCAAAGGGCATTAGGAGGAACACGGATGGTATTAAGACAGTAAGTCTGATACTCCCTTCCATGCCCCCAGAAGTCATTTGATGATTTCTCGTCTTTCAACGCTCGTCGTCTCGTTAATGTCTCGTAATGATTAAATTGCACTGCCATTTCCGAAGTCTGTAACGGGATGATCAGTATTGATTAGTCAATCCCAAATATTTTCAAATTTCAATAATCTCTCTAAAAAAACACAAAACGATGATGATCAGACGGACAAGTCTGGTATTATTAGAAGAGAAGAAGAAGCGTTAGCATTCACATTGCAGCCGCAATATACCAAAAACAATAATTATAATACCCCACATCATGACAACGTTTTGACATTGATTGATACTAAGATGAAATTGCGACCTGAATCCGAACGTTTTTAGGTTCGCCAATTTGCTTTCTGACGTGGAACACCTTCGAACTTCTGTTGATACAATGAAGTTCTAAATAATTTACTAATAACATATCTGTGTGTAATGTCGTAGGAGCCGAGCAAGGTGAGAGTGCGCGCTGGCGCGTGCGCTCGCCAGGTTTGCAACGCTCCACGACAATTGGTGAAAAAAATCCACTGAGCACACCTACTAGGGATGTCTGGTACGAATATTCTAAATCATAAACAACAATTCCCCCTATTTTGTCACTATTATAAAATATGTGAAAACGTGGCCAATTAGGTTGCACAGAAATTGGAAGAGTCTATTTGAAATCCGTAGCATACCCGTGCCCAAATACGTAAAAAAAAACTACGATCTATCCATCTATATAATACATATTTATAAGTATTCAGCTTTTTGGTATTCAAAATATACCACAATACGTCCCTTCAGGTAACCATAGAAAAGTCAAGATTCATCTATTTGGGGGTTAATACATGTTTTCAATGAATTGCCTAGAAAAAGTGCGACCTGAACTTCCACTTGTGTATCATGATGCAAGGCTTCTGGCATCGTCTTATTTAGCTCTATCTATTAGCAGAAGTAAAAAAATGGAATTCTTAAAACGGTAGTGAACACCACCCACTGCAACAGCAGCACCTGCTATGTTCTTTAAAAGAAAATTAATGTAAAAGTCTATTTCATCAGTCGGTCATCTATAAGGTCATTGTTCGCAGCTGATTAACGGATCTTGCGTGGGTCAGCAAAGAATGATCTTCCCCCTAATTTTATTAAGCAAGTCTCATTTGGTTCACTGAAAACGGACACGAAACCGATTTTTTTTAAATATTTGTTTGTTTTACAACCAGTTTACGAACTTTCGAATTGAAATACTGAAATAAATGCAGTAGTCCTGAAATAAATTGAAATAAGGGCGAAACAAAGTTACCGACATTCGATTTGGCCACCCTATACATAATTAATATTTCGCAAATTTAGTGTACCTATACACAAGTTATTTTGAGTAATTGTTATCCTTTTTTCCAGGTGTCAACCCTAACCGCATGGACCTGTTACGTGGCGTGCAGTGGACGGATTCACTCGCCGTATAAGTAATCGCGATCTGTTAATAAATACCATTCTTCGCTCACTGCAACGAGTGCGGACTGTCTACGACGAATCGTCATTAAATAATAATTATTAAATTGTTTTTATGCGCGTTGTTTTATTATAGCTACACAATAGTTTAGTTGAAAGCAGTTTAAATTTATTTTTATGTTAACCCCAATTATCTTAATTCTCCATACATTCAGTTCTAGTAAATGGAAGGCGACGTCGAGGCAGACCGAAAAGGAGGTGGTGAAGAGTATTGTACGCCTACCATGAGGCTCGTTCGAAATGGTGCGTGAGAAGAATGTATGAAAAAACTTGGGGAAGGCCTTTGGACAGCAAAGGCAACATTTATCTATACTTATAATAAATCTGTAGAGAGGTCAATTCTGTACAAGGAATATATTTTCAAAATAACTATCAGGGGGTGATTATAGTGATCTATACTTATAATAAATCTGTGGAGAGGTCAATTCTGTACAAGGAATATATTTTCAAAATAACTATCAGGGGGTGATTAGTGATCGATACTGGTGCCAAAAATGCAATCAGTAAATTTTTTGTCTGTCTGTCTGTCTGTCTGTCTGTATGTTCTTTATAGAAACAAAAACTACTCGACCGATTTTAACGAAACTTGGTGCAATTATTCTTCATACTCCTGGGCAGGTTATAGTATACTTTTCATCACGCTACAATCAATAGAAGCAGAGCAGTGAAGGAAAATGTTGGGAAAACGGGAGAAGTTACTCCATTTTTTAAGCTTCCGTCGCGTGTGTAGCCTTAATGGTTAAAGTTACATAGAAATCATGTATTACGGAAATGTTCTACATAAAATTATCTAAAAAATATCCCGAAACAGCATATGTCTATCTTTTGTCAATTTTAAACCGATCGGGCTCAGAGTTTCAAAAACGGGGGTAAAGTAACTATTCCACGCGGACGAAGTCGCTGGCAGAAGCTAGTAAAAAATAAAATAGATCACTTTTACCCTTACCTCATTTATTTATTCATATCCTCTTGTCTGTTTATACGGTTGTACAAATAAATCAACAAAGCTTACAACTTTAAAACGATACCAACTTGTTAAAAATCTTTTTAATTTGACAAGTTTAATTGCTTACACTACGTAATAAACATAAATATATATTTGAAATAAAAACTAGACAAGTATGGGTCGGTCTCGCGTGCGAAGGGTTCCGTACTTATATCATTTTTGTAACATGTTATTTCAACACAGCAAACTTCTTATAAGTTTTTCTGCAATCTTTGGATAAAGAACCCTCAAAGTGTCCCCATACTAAACAGATATATTTTATTTACATAATGCGTCTTTATTTAGGTCACAAAAGTTCATATTTATGCCAGACTAGCAGCGCCCCGCGGTTTCACTGGTTTCTGGTTATAAACCATATGTGTGCTAAATTTCATCCAAAGCCGTTCAGTAGTTTTTGCATGGAAGAGGAACAATAATCCATCCATCCATACTTACTTACAATCTTTCGCGTTTATAATATTAGTAGGATTTTAACAGACTCGGTTTAGTAGTTGCGTAGAAAATTGTCTGTCACAGATAGGTAGACACCCGAGTGATCCTATAAGGGTTCCGTTTCTTACAGGTGTTCGGAACCCTTAAAGTTGTAATGATAATGTTATTAATTATATAAAAAAAAAACAAGTGCGAGGTGACATTGACTAATTGACGACTACATTTTTTGTTAATATTTGCTAGTAATCAAAGCATTAGAATTGGTAATAGGTCTAATAAATAACATGTTTTATAGATACAGATCAATCATATCCTCTCACACATAGTCTTGACAATAATTATGCTAATGTTGTTAGTTAGAAGTCTTTTGATTTTGTACATAATGTAGCCTAGGTGAATTATGTGTTTTAAATTTTAACATACCTAGCTATTATGTGGTGTGAGCCCAAAACTACAAACTCTTTTTAAGATAGGCCTAATCAACAAAATTGCCTCTAATTTTTAAAACTCTTTTAGCTCCGTTAGTGAATAAGTCTCCAAATAATCGAAAAAACTTTTTTTTGTGAAGGTTGTTCGAGGTCGGCCGTGGCGAAGGTGGTATGACGATCTGATGACCTTTGCAAGTCAAAATTGGCTAAAGACCGCTCATGATAAGAGGTATGGAAAGAGAAAGGAGAGGTATTTGTGCAGCAATGAGGCAAAATAAGGCTATTTAAATAATACTTTGAATTTATAACCATCAAAGCAAAAAAATCTATATATATTTATAACTCAAAAGGTACTGACTGACTGACATAGTGATCTATCAACGCACAGCCTAAACTACTGAACAGATCGGGCTGAAATTTGGCCAGTAATTATTTAGTAATCTGTGATTTGGCATGCAGGTAGATGTTATGACGTAGGCATCCGCTAAGAAAGGATTTTGTTTAATTCTACCCCCAAGGGGATAAAATAGGGGATGAAACTTTGTATAAAACTTTGTCAATTTGAAACCGATCGGGCTGAGAGTTTCAAAACCGGGGGTAAAGTAAATATTCCACGCGGACGAAGTCGCGGGCAGAAGCTAGTAATATATATTTGTAAATCCGTCAAAGAAAAGAACTGTCTAGACCGAAACAAAGTTCGTCACATAAAATCCGCACCGGTTCGTCACAAGTGCATATTGCATTATTCATGCGGTCGGCCGGCCGCGTCGCGTCGGTCACACCGCGTCCGTAAGAACGGAACCATTGCGCCCGGGTTGAAAAAATACCGCACGTCTTCTTTCGATTGGGCTTTATCATGCAATTGTTTGTTGACTTTACGTGGAATTGTTTTTCTTTTACGTTCTGTGCGCTATGGGTTGCTCACTTGCTGGATTAAATAAATTGTGGTTTCCAATCGGTCTGCTAAAAGCAGATTAGTTCTCAGAGGAAAATTATTGTTTTAATAATAATAAAAAGCTTTGATTGAAGATAATACAAAAAAAAATAATAATAATAATATAGTCGTATATCTGTGTTGTCTTTTATAAAAATTACACAAAACATGCAACATGAAATTAAGAGATTTTGTCTCCATTCCTCTCTCTATGATGGAAACTTCTACCTGACTTTTCCCCGGATTGAATTGAAATAATATTTCAGTAAACTAATGTATAATGAGGTATACTGTATTACAGTTTCTTGCTTTAAATCTATTCTCTCGCTATAACACCGATGGAATTTCACAAATTAATAATATTCAGCGAAATCCACTCAACGATAAAAGTTGGTACGGTACACAAATAAAATATGCAAAAATTATTTTATAACTCACTAAATTCGAGCTTGGTGATATATAAATTAACAAAATTAAATCAGAACCGATATTATTTTCAGATACCTCTTTTGTTGGACTAAATAAAGCTTATAATTGCCTAATTTAAATGTACAGAAAGATATTTTGTGACATGGTTTTCCGTTAAATGCCTTGGACAGTTCGCGGTAAGGTCGGCAAAACGGTAGATTGGACGATTTCGATGACGACGCGATATCATAAATCGTTTTTGTCAAATGTCAACTTCTGTGGCCGCCTCCGTTTGGGGCCCTCGTCTTTTTTTGTAGACCCTATTAGAGGTCGCTTGTTTTGTTTACTGTCTAGTGATTTTCAAGGATAAAGATTAACACAGGACAGATTTTAATTAAGCGTTCATCAGAGTGAAACGTGATACTTTGGTAAAAATAAAAGGTTGGACAATTAATTCTGTGGCTTGACTTGAAATCATTAAACAGAATGATACTGATTAATAGTACTTGTAGGTACTTACATAAACGGATTCGATTTAAAGTGTTTGTTTTTAATTTTACAATAAAGAATATATTAAAAACTACTTAAACAGAAAAACATACATTATTTTTTGTTGATATGACAAAATGTAGAGCTGTCTTGTCATTGATTGATTTGTTATCTTTTACTGACGCCTGTTTTATTTTTTTTAATAAATCAGATGGTTTTGTATTTACTCGAAAAAAAAAAATTTTTTTTTTTGACAGCGGTTTTTGGTGATAGGATAATCCCCGTCATACAAAACCCAAAATTCTTTAGCAACATCTCCAGTCAATACCTGCCTAAAGGCAAATATTTTTAGAACTTTTATCGTTGCATTCTTTAAAGCGACTATATTGCGCACATCAAAGGTACAGTCAGCTGCGTGTTTATGAGAAAGTATGACATGATAGGGACAAAGTTAAGAATGTTAATTGATACTCTCTTTGATACTAAATGTAAACAGGGGGAGTTTTTAATTTGATGCGCCAAGTTTGTTTGTAGGGCGAGATTAAAATCGTGTAGGGAGATAATGTATGTTAGAGTTCGCTTAGTATGCTAAATTAGTTTTATTTTTCGTTTTTGATTGTGTGTAAAAGAAAGAAAAAACCTCTTTAAATATTGTCATAGTTTTTATTCTCTTTATGATTACTAGCTTCTGCCCGCGACTTCGTCCGCGTGGAATAGTTACTAACCGCCCGATTTTCAAATATTCTTCATTGGTGCTCCGTTCCTATTGGTCTTAGCGTGATGGTATTTTCCGTGAACGGGTTATCAAATAAAGTTTTTTTTTTCAAATCGAACCTGCGGTTCCTGAGATTAGCACATTCAAGAAAACAAACAAATTCTTCAGCTTTAAATATTAGTATAGATTCCGATGTTTCTGGCTGAACCTAGTCTGGAAATGAGAAAAGTTTAATATTGTGGGTATAATAAAGAAAATAATTTCACAATATTTTTTGGTTTTTTTTTTCAAAATTACACGCTCTTTTAAATCGCTTCCTTTAATTTTGAAAAAATAAAATGGAAGTTAGTACATCTTAACATATAAAAAGTAAGCATAACTAGTTTATTTTCATTGATCGATCACAACCAAATCTTTTTTCGAGTTTACAAATTATTTTCCAAAGAGCAACAAAGCAAAGTTGACATGTGTTAAATCCGTTAGCATAAATCCTAACATAATCCATCATTAAAAAAAAACCCAGCTATATTATTCCAAAGACAAAAATACCTCAATAATTACAATAACTCAAAAGCCCTATTATTAAGTATTTAAATCCCAAACATTGTAGATACAGTCACCGTCAAAAACATCATACACACGACAAAAAAAAACGGAATGGTTTACACGTGTATTCCGTTCCGTACAACGAGTTCAACGTCCCAAGCTAAATTAGTACACTTCCTTAAAGTAATGTAAAGGTATTCGGTTTATTTTTAATTACGAGTATGTATCGTGAGTGCCCTGAGTGATCGTGATGATTGAAGGAACGAATATTATGTGACAGTATTTCGAGACGAGATGGGAAGTCGATTTTGGTGATTTTGTTGACACTTTGCCACAAGATTCTAGTGTAATATAGGAACACGTGTCACGTTACGCTGATGTTAAAAAATTGTAGAAGTAACGATACTTTAGGCGTTATGGGAAAAATTGTGTAAACGTTAAGTCTCTAATTCTGCCTGAATATGATAACAAAATATTGTTAAAAATAAACAAAATGTCATTAACACCTCGGGAGTTACCTGCCATTCGTCATACGACTGAACAAAAAACAGTCTAAAATTGCATTAGTTTTAACTAGAGTAAAACGATAAGAACAAAACAGGTGATAAACAAAATTAACCCAAAATCAATCTGCCTTGCGTTTTCCCAACAATATTGGGGTCTGCTTCCAGTGAAACCGGATGACTTAGCCACCATCTATTTAAAAGGTACTACAAAACCTTGAGGTATTAATCAAACGTTAGTCATACTTTTAGTAGCTAAAGATACCTTAATCAAAATGATAATAAAAAGTTTACGTATAAATTAAGAGCGTGTATTTCATACAAATTTTCAAGTCACTATTTTGCGAAATGACTGAACTGATTTTAATGAAACTTCACACATAAAAGCAGGATACATAGGCCTAACAAGTTAGTTAAAACATTTTAGGAATGTCTTATTTAAAAAAAAATATAACTAGAAATTTATGTTCGTATGGAAAATTTAGAATGGGTCTAATTTAACTGTAACACTATTTATCGTATGTTTTCAACTAACTTTTAGACCTATGTATCCTGCTTATGTGTGTAAAGTTTCATTAAAATCTTTATAATCATTTCGGAAAATAAGGACTTCAAAATTTCTATGAAATGCCGTACGACGTATACGCTCTCAACAGTAGCGTAAAAAAGGTTCTACTAGACAACTGATGCTTGCTGCTGATGCTTGCTGATGAAAGCTGATGTTTTTAATTAAAAACATCAGCTTTGGAGTAATGTTGTCATTACCAATCATTTGACATAACATTATGAGGATGTCGTGTGTAATTAAATTAAAATAATGAGTACCTATTGTACCTACCTACAACACATATATATAGCTTGCGGCAATTCCTTGACATTAAAATATTGCGTAACTACTTTATTGATTAGTGGCTACTAATTGACGTGTTTGTAAAAGACTTACAAGTACCCAAATGACAGTCAACCGCATATACTTGTATCTACGGTAGTGTTTGAAATTCGTCCTTATTGAAACAATGAATCAGGGGCAGTCAATGTCATTTTTTTACAACTAACTGTACGTTAAGCAATGTGCAGGCACAGAACATACCGACCGTAACTTCATAATCATTTATTGATTCAAATATTCTCTTTGGAGTTGAGTGTGAGTTGAAGTTTTTTATATTTTAGCTCCGTTTTCCCACGGGAACGGGAACTACATAATTCCAACTTTCTAGTGATAAGCGTCTCTGAGCTAAACAGCGGACAAACAGACAGACAGACGGACACGGCGAAACTGTAAGGGTTCCTTGTTGACTACGGAACCCTAACAAAGCATCGTTAATTTACCCAAACGAGGCCTGTTTGTTCGTGTTGGTAAAATATTACCCAAAACCGCTGGCGCGCTACTTGTTATAGTTTCTTAACGACCGGACCAATTGAAGTATGGGTGGTCTAGCTATAAACTGAAGTAAGTCAAGTCCGAGGCATGCAGCAGTGTAAATATAGCTTTATGAGTATCATGTGGTGATGAGCGCAAGTTCATGTTTAGTAATTTTTAATTACAATAATAATAATTGCTTCTTGTCCGCACAAAATCAGAGGTTCGACATCAGAATTGTTCAACTGCTGCGCTACATGTCGCGGGTTCGATCCCCGCACGGAACAAATGTTTGTATGGCCTACAGATAATCGTTCCGGGTCTGGGTGTCTTGTGTATGTGAGTTTACATGTTTGTGAACGCACCCACGATACAGGAGTAAATCCTAGTGTGGGGCAACGGTTTTTATTAAAAAAGAAATAGATATAAAAATACAAGTCACAATATGTTTATAGGCAACGAGCTTTAAATGGGTGTATTACAACTAATCAGGTCCCACCCCACAGAAGAAATCCAATCCGAGTGGATTGATAACTTTTCAATCTTTTGTGAAATGTTCATGCTCAAAGAGAATACGGGTATTTTAACTGACCTTCGAAAACCAGCTGTAGGTAACTCATTTCGGGTTTCTTTCAGGAGGGTTAATCAAAATTTACAGTTTCTATTGAACGTATTTTACTCTACAGTTGGGAAAATTCTTCCCCATCTTGTCCAGCTCGATTTATCTTTTGTCTACGCCAGCCAGCCAATTTGTCAGAAGCGGATTCAAATCTTTCTTTGGCGTACCTCGGTGACGGCGCCTATCTTCGAGTAAGTCGTTGTCACGCAGTTACGACGCCGATTTCACTGGCTGAAAAAAAAGAACTGAAAATAATAGCGTATAAATCACATACGATAAATGATGTTACAATTCAAACCTCTATGGATAGGACCACACACGTTGTAAGAAGCCACCAGACCCAGACTTCTTTGATGGTAAAAAGGGTATGGTGTTGTGGTCTACACTACTGTACTGTGGTAAGGAGTTACTGTTTCTACTTTAACAATAAATAAAACCATTGTTTAAAGTGTACTTTAATTGTAACCACATTCGATTATCAAACGACTCAAACAAACGTTCATACGTACTTCAAATAGCCCAATAATACCTCTTGTAGCCAGAATCTCGTTGAAATTGATGATAAAAGAATTATTTGGCTGCAAAGATGACAGCTGTAAAACAAAGTTTATCAAAAACGAAGACATGTCACAGTCACAGCATTCAAGTTTACGGAACAAAAATGTAAACAAATACGTCTACAAGAAAACACGTGTGAAGTTACAAAAATGTCTAAATTTGTCACTTGTGTAATGTCCCGAACGCAGTCACTGTGTCAACAAACATCGTTTGAGATATTTCAGGCAGACGTTTGTCCGTCTGTCCGTATGTCCGCTGTTCGTATATATAACGGCCAAAAGACATCTGACGCCGACTATCAATCTTACGATAAATACCAGCGAAGACATCACAAACGATCCAAATAATAAATTAACACGAAATAACAGTAACATCTGAAATATTCCAAGCGACTTTGTTTTCATAAACTGTGACTTTAGTGGACAGACTAATTCTTTTACGAGCATTTTATACGTTTTTCACACGTTTCGACATAGCTCACATGTGTTACTGCGTATTAAACATGTTATGACATTATATGAGACGACTAGTATCATTTTTAATATAAAAACAGAGGTTTAAAAACTTTTTGGACGTTTGTCAGAAGCTGGTAATACGTCAAACAAAAAGTTACGCTTTGACAAAAAGTTAATTAGGCAATAAAAATGTATTACGAGCTCCGTGTCACAGTGAAACTAAACAATATAAAACTTCCCGGTCTGTAGTCGTAACTTCCACGGTTTTGTGCATTATTTTGGTTTTTATTCGCAATGACGTCAAAGGTCTTTTAAATCTCGAAAAAATCCTAAATAAACTTTTAGTTAATTATCAGAAAGGAAAAATTGTTGACTACGATTTGTTAATTCGAGAAGGAATTTGTGTAAACGTACGGTACCTATGAATAAACCATCAATAAACAAGTCTTACCTTAGTAAGACTGTACGCTATGTCTCAGCAACAGATTTACAACAATCCACGCATAATGGTACCTTGTTGTTGAGATAACGAGAAAAAATACATACAAAGAACCGAGAACTGCAAAAAATATTTGTTAAGTCCTTGAGTATCCAAACACATGCACATGGATCATAGATCTAGACTAGCACGGATTTATAAAGTACCACATCATAACATTATAGCTGTTTTGCTAAAAGAGGGACATAACAGTACTTCCATTCTCAAAAAATCAAGTCCAACACACTGTCACTCACCTCGCAACATAACCCTCAAACAATCAATAATCAGCTCGAAAAAACCCATCACTTCTCAAGTTCTCAATGACAAGAAAACATAACTCGTATCATTTATCATCCCGAGGCATAAACAGCATATAAATTAAACTGGCAATCCACCAAACCAATGCATTAGCATCAAGGTAATGAAATGAGGTGACAGTTACGTTAGTGAACGCTGCGGGCCTTCCATTAAACCCATCTGCGTATATATCTTCATAATGAAGAAAATCATACAGTTAAGGTAAGAGGTGGAGGGAATTAAGCGTGTAATGTTGGCGTAAATATCGTTTTCTTTGCAGAATTGATGAATATTTAACTCACAGTGTGACGGGAAATTGATTTAAAACATGAACTTGGTAACGATCTTGAAAATATTGACAAAGATAAGAATCCTGCAGCGGATGATGTTAATATGTGAATAGCATGTTTTGACGATTCTGCAGCAAAGAATTAACGATGACACAGAAACAAAATACAGAAAAGTGTAGGAGTACAGAAGGGAACATAATTTCTCAACAATAGTAGAAGACAATCGTAAAGTCACACCGCGTGCGACAGCTCACACTTTACAACTAGGTATCAACACCAATAACGTGCGTCCTATTTTTGTCCGATTATACATCTACTAATTTATAGTGCAATAAAGTTTTACTTGTCACTCACACGGGATTTATGCTCCGTCCGTCCTAAATGTGGTTTCTTCCGCTGACGAATTTGCTCATGTCAACGTCTACTATAAACAACATCTGAAGCGTGCAGCGTAGGCGACAGAGGCGCCTTCGAGCCATTTGCCTTGTTCGATCTGTGACGATAGCAACGAACAAAGGAGTATGTCTTCTGACGTAAAGTAAACAAAGTCTAATTTCCTGGACATGTATTTGCTGTACTATTTCTATTACAGCGTCCCACAAGGCACATACTCGGCCCGCAATTTCAGTCTTATTGTTTATGGTGCTGAATTGAAAGTCGTCTGTTTCCGATCAGATAAATGAAACCCTGTCGAAGGTGTGTGAAGTAAATCGTGCAGGCGGCGCCGGCGACGTCGTCGGGACGCCACTGCTCATACAAACAACCGTCGAAGCGTATCGAGGAAGGATGCTTAACACTTGCACCTCTAATTATAACCAAGGAACGCGATGAAGAAACAAACACGTCTTTCTAGTCTACTAAAAGTTCGGATGCTTCAGGATTTAAGTCGGCTGAAACAAATGGTCTTATTTATGATGTAATATATTATCATGAACAACAAGAGAAAACTACATTCTCCTTTTAAAACGTTGCTAATCTTCAAAAGCTTTATTTCTTCAAAAGTCCTGTAAAGTAAACAGTCATTCTCGATACACTGCCGACCAGAAATAGATACCTACAGTAAAGTGTAACCACGAGACGATCACAGAGCGCCTGAGAAGTGTCTCCTGGAAAAATGTTTTTAAAACGATGTAAAAGTTTCTCAGAACCCGATTGAGGGCAGATTTGTTTATGTTGAGAGAAACAGACGTATGTCATTCGGATGACGAGATGACGAACTTCCTCCAGAATGATAGCCATCGAAATAGACATGGCGGTAGTAAAATTTTAGATTTGGGACAGGTGAGTATAAATTATCATGGCCAGATGTTATTTCGGAGTTATCATTGAAATTGTTTTTTTAGAATTGTGTTTTTCATGTGTGACGAAAAAGCAATGCCTTCACGAGCTGTTGTAATACTTGGTTCTTCTTCTGGATTTAATTTAAATTCACTATGCTATAATTCATCAAACCACCCAAATCAGAGTTTTTTGGAAAGTTCACTTATTATACGCTATTGAAAGGTAAACCTTTACAAGATTATAAATGAAACATGAATGTTTTAATATTGAAATAAACAAACGTTACATAAACGTTCCAGCAATAAATTTTGATACTTATATAAATTAAAAGTGGGACGTCCACGTGAATGATTTTATGAAGGTTTATGTTATGATCGAAACTTTTATTAAATAGAACAGTGATAAATGGTTTTTTTTGTTTATATTGAGCAAACAGGCATTTCTTTTTCATAAGATATAACTACAACTTCGTATAAAAGTAGGTATTAAGTAGATTGCAATAGATCAGAAAAAAATCACAAATATATCAACAACGAACATTATAAAGTAACCCTAAATAGAAATTTCAAATTATTATCTATCCCTAAACAGAATCACTTACCAACCTTATTCAAAAATCTAACCCTACAATGTCACCCTCCCCCAATTTTAAACAAACAAATGACAGACAAACCACATCAAACGTTCAATTTGTTAACAACATGGGACCATTGACAAAATCCATTAATGTCGACTCGGTATCTGGGCAATTAGTAAACAAATGAGCCGAATGACAGATCGGGCTTGTTGACGGCGTTGGCACCGTGACAACTTGTGCCACGGGCGGCGACGAAACGGTTAAGGTGAATGAAGCATGAAAATGGAGCAAAATAATGGAGCATTTAAACGAACATTTTGGATTTCATGACGTAAGCACGACGAAACGTAAATGAATTTGAAAAGAAAACAATGAAAATTTTATGAAATTAGTAGATGTAATTAATAATGAAGTTAGTGGCGCCGTTCTAATCCATTAATTTCGTGGTGGTCTCGATGATAAGTAAACAAAGGAACTTCCTGTTTAATTAAATGAAAGAAAAAAATCGAATAGTTGACAGTGTTGGCACTGTGACAGCAATGGCGACGACTCAAACCGTTGAAGAGAGAGAAAATGAAAAACACACTTTTATTCTTCTTTAGTTTCCAACCGGAACTAGAGCAAAAAGTTACGTAATCATTGAAATTAAAACGATTCTGGCAACTTAATGAAGTTGATGGCGCCATTGACTATCCATTAGTTTCAGGGTGGTCTTGCAATTAGTTCACAAATGAGCTGGATGTCAGATCGAGATTGTTGACAGTTTTGGCAACGTGACAAACGTCGCTGGCGGCAGCGACCGGGTTAAGGTGGATTTACCATGGGCCACGATGTTCATGTGTTCAATGCTTAAAATATTGTGTGATGAGTGGGCGTTTTGGGACTGTCTTTATGTAAAATTTGACGTTCAAAAAGTGCTGGCTCTCAGTCTAGTTTGAATAAATGACTTTTGATTTTCATTAATTCAGAAGTCAGATGATAAATTCAGGTTCATTGGGTTCTGATTTACAAATTTTACGATCATATCTATTGTTTCTAAATAAACTAAGCAAAAATCATGCATCAGATCTTAACACGATGCATTTTGAAAATATTGCAGCATCCCCTTAACAAACGCGTGTGTGGTGACAGCACCAACACATGTCCCACTGTAAAAACATCACGATAAATCCTCAGTCATTCACTGCAGCTATTTTAGATTAATGACAAGCAACAGAAGACAATCGCCCATTTTACCTCGAATTAAAGCTGATTTATTTTTTTAAACCTCGTCTAGTTGATTGCCTGGAGACTGAATTGTTTTCGTCTGAAGGTTCGGTGATTAAGTTATATTTTTAGATGATGTATTCAGGTAACGAGGCAGTTGGAGTTAATTTATGGTTGGTGAAGCAAATAATGATTGGAAATGAATGAATTTTTCTGGCAATCAGTCGCAAGTGTATGAAAATTTGAATTAGTTTAATTTAGTAATGTTTTGTTAATACATAATTGCATAGCCCCTTCGTCTCTTCGTGTTGATTGATTAACTACTTACAATTCGTCCAACGACGGTCTGGATAAATCTGTCTTTTCGCTCTTTCGTTGAGAACTTGGATGCAATGTCTAGCGCAAGATTAACAATAACAACAGAAGATGACGCCCCGGGCGTCGGGAAACGCAGTGCGATACCCGGCCACCGTAGGCGCGGGCCTGCGGATGGCGAACTATGGGGGTCTCGCCGTCCGATAGCAACCAGGCTCGAGTCGACGGCGCGTAGTGTTCCACGCGCGCCTCAAAGGGCCATCAGCAACGAAAACGGGGCCCCATAGGTTCAGTGCCTGCTAGGGTTGCGCAATTTGTTCGAAAGAGTCACCGCGGCCCTGGAACGCAAAGGGCACAAGAAGGATCACGGGTGGGGGTTAAGTCAGTAAGAGTCTGACACTACCTTCCGCTCCGCCCAGAGCAGGAGAAGTCATATGATGATTTCCACTACAAAAAAAAAAAGATTAACAATAAACGATATCAATCTACCTCTAATATCTAGACTGCAAGACAAGTCTCATACTACTAACAACTATCTATAATTACAATACAACCCACTCGCTTTCCCAAAAACATGTGTAACACCCACACAACAAAAACTTGACACTTAAATACTAAACACGCTATAAATCATATAAGAAAAGCAAATAAACAGCATCTTATTTAACTAAATAGTTTAATTTATTACTCGTAATTCGTGGCAGACATTTATAATGCGATATTTAACGCCAAACACGAATAAAAAGGCACTAATTGACTTAAATCAGTTGTGACAAACATCACTACTGGAGATGTGATAAATACGGGACACTTCCCATTAAGAACATGGCAATTGAATTTGTATCTTTGACTGTTTAAATAGAGTTAATAATTGGTTGAGAGAATTTCGACAGAAATGCGTAGTGTGAGTTAATGTAGGAAATCTTAAATATCTTGTTTCATCGTTTAATATATGTTTGATTTGAATTAATGTGGGAGCTAATTGAAGCTATGGATATGGAGATTAGAAAGCTCTCGCAATAGGGTGTTGTATTGAAAAAATCGAATTATTCCGTTGTTATTCAACGGCTTTGGATACCACGGTCTGTCACATGGTAGCCAGTAATGCGGAAGACTTTTTCGACGCCATGTTTTAAACGTTTTTTTTTAAGTTTTTCATTAGTCCGTCAGATAGATTTTCACAAAATATTGGACTCGTACTTTTCTATTACACTTTAACATAAATTGAAAACGATACAGTGCATTAAAAACTCGCGTGACGTCATAGCGATAGCACACATTGTACTAAAAACGTAACGTCACTAGCGGTCCACTCTTGAACTTTGATGCGCTTTATCTTTATCAATTTTATCGTTTTGAAATGAAACATTGTTTGGTAATCTAAATTTAAACGACTCCACTTCAGGTTTCGTGTTTGTCTGTCTGTTACATAGTATGACCATAAGTTCAATAACTTTGAACGGAGAGTGACAGTCTACTGCTTACCAGTAGGTAACTTAGGTGTTTGATACAATCTTCGTCTGCTCTCTTTCCTTTAAATAGGTTGCTCTAGAAACAAAACAACAAAATTAATTGGACCATTTTTTTTGTTTTTACTGCTTTTCTTTTCATAGTATTATATTTTCTTGAATTGGTCCATTAAAACTTAACAGGCACCTTTGAACTTCGAAAAATAAGTTCGCCAAAATAAGGAACTGGTACAGACGTGAATCGACATAACTCCACTCTTTTGCGGAAATTATGGGCTATCTAACACGGAAATATTTTTTTCAAATCGGACCAGTAGTTCCTGAGATTAGCGCGTTCAAACAAACAAACTCTCCAGTTTTATGTATTAGTGTAGATACCTACTTACCTACATTAATACATGAATTTATGAAGACGATGCAATAATATTAATAAAAATGTATAATTTATACTAATATCATATACCATATTCATTTATTATTATATAATGCGTACTTGATATTAGTAACACTTACCTAGTATTAAGTACTTTTTCAATCCTTGTATTTGCTATGCTGGTGAGAAATAAACTATTTATTATTAAACTATTTTATTATTATTGTAATACTGCTATTTACAAACTTTTTGATATCCACTAGATTATCATCTATTTCCTATTTAATTTTAGTCTGCAAGTTTACACCAAACCCAGTTTCTTTACTCGCCACTTTGTTCTGCTCAACTTATAATCTAGAAGGTGGTCTAACCAGATGTCAAGCAGTAAGCCACTTGAGCATCCGTATTATCTTATCTCAAACTTGTAAGTTGTAACCTTTGGCCCACCACTAAGTACTACTGTGCTTTGATTACACCGACGCACTTAGAAATTCCTTTAAATAGTTCTGTTTTGCTGTACGTATGAACATAGATACTATACCTACGTACAATCCATGTAAATGTAAGTCGATGTTCATTTACCCAAACAGACCTAATAGTTCTAAAACAACAATAATTTTCTGTATAAACTTCATAACATAAACACAAATTGACTGCACTTTAATTTTAAAACTGTCTCATTAATTTTGCACCGCAGTGCACTTCATACAAGACGTACCATCAAATTAAAATACTATTCACCTTTAACTTAATTAGAACAATACAGTACACATCAGTGCAAAATAAATAACACGCGTGTCGTAACGAGCTCACTTTCTTCTGTGGGCATGACGCGTGAACGGGCTCATGTACACTTGGGTGCATTAATTGTTTCTGCCTGCCAGTGTATTGCGCAAAAACTTCCGTTTTGTGTCGTGTACTGCGGATCTAATAAGCAACTTTACACGACTGTCTAAGAGCAACCATTTTGCGTCGGCTCTTTACACATTGCTGGTTTTATTCAATGTTTTAGATTTGACAGTCATGTAAGACCAGCAATGGGCAACATGTTTTGTGGTTGTACAGCTGTAAATATTGCTAGCCATTTGTCAATACACTTGGTATATAACAAGCCTGTATAATTAGTGTTACATATGTTTTACTTTGATGTGACAGCTGATTGGCTAACGGAATGCATTGTGTGACACGTCGACTTAAAATGAGGATAATGTAAAATGTCAATGAGACACGTAAGACGTTAATATTGTATAATCAATATAATTAGTATTCCATCAACATTTGCGGTTCTTAAGATGACAATTGACGGTTATTAAAGCGACGTTTTTATTAGTTGAGAGTCTTTGTACTTACCGCTTGTTAGTCTTAAGGCTTAAAAGAAATAATTCCTTGATTGCTTAGGCAACTAAATGTGAAATTATGTGTAGCACAATTAGCTTGAAATGTTCCCATTGCTAGGACATAAGGTGCTAGCTTTTGAGAGGGAGTGGGCCGTAGTCTTCCACACGGGTCTAGTGCGGGTTGGCAAATGTCTTCTGGTCTTCCAATATTTGGTTTCAGGGTATGCCGAATTCCTCACAGTGTTTTCTTTCAAATTTTGAGAGTGGTGATCAAATATATTAAGTACACAAAGTTAATTGCACTCCTGCAACTCGTATGTCGGGGCTGCTTCAACTGCTGTTTTGGCATTGCAATTGTCTGTTCCTCCTTGCCGGATTGCCACCGTAGGATCAGGAGGCAAGAGCCTTCGTGTACATTTACGGGTGGCGCTTGAAGGCGCTACGTCGCCGGGGCGAAACTCCACAGCAGCTGCAGCAAATCGCGACGCGGCGGACGGAATTCCGGAAAGAATCATGGTGGTATGGAGAAACTCAAACTCAAAACGTTTATTTCAATTAGGCCATTAACGGCACTTTTGAACGTCATCAATAAAAATTATTATAAATTAAGTGACTCTAACGTCCATTCGCAAAGGTAAATTCTTGGAGAAGAACGGACAAGAAACTCGACAAGAGATAGTGACTGTCTCAATTGATATGAAGTATCTGAGACATAAAGAGCACAGATACATGACAAGATGACTACAAAAACAAACTACGATTATAAAAACAAAAAAAAAAAAAACAAAATTGGTTCATCCATTTAAGAACTACGATGTCCCAGACAGCCAAACAGATACACACGTTAAACTTATAACACCCATCTTTGAACAGGCCTTAAAAAAGTGTACAAAAACACGCAATATTACAAAAAGTATGAATGGTGAGCAATTTGGTGAATGGTTTCGTTATTTTACAGCATTTCCACGAACTATCGAAGGTTTTGTAAACAAGTTACATGTATACTGGCGGTATTCATGTCTTTACAATATTCTTCAAAGAGAAAAACGCCGCTAAAAAAATCTTATTAAAGAAAAACAAGGTACCCACCCAACGTCACGGCATGCCTGTCAGCGAAACACTTAGTGAGATCAAAGAATTTTAGTAACTAGTAATACATAAAAGTAGTGTATAAAGACATGAGCCAACATTTAATTTGAATTGTTTAAAATTAAACATGTGTCGATTTGACTCGAGTTCAGATCAAAAAACTTGATGATTTGAATGATGTTGAAATTATAGAGTGTGATGATGGCGAAAAGGTTGATTTAAAAGATAATATTTTACAGTACGATTGGATTAAAAGTAAAAGCAAGTATTTATGATATTTTGTGATATTCATGAAACCGTTTCATGTATGATATACATGTAGGATACTCCTTTGCGGAATTTGTTCGAAAGAGTCACCGCGGCCCTGGAACGCAAAGGGCACTAGAAGGATCACGGGTGGGTTTTAGTCAGTAAGAGTCTGACACTCCCTTCGACTCCGTCCAGATCGGGAGAAGTGATTTGATTGTAGGATACTCCTGGTGTCGAAGATGATAATGTAAACTGTAACGAATCCATCTTATAGTTGATACTCAACTTTATCATAAAGACTCCCGCAGATAGGTGAACGCGACAACGCGACAGTGGTGCGATGACAGATTTCCAGTATTTTTTCTATGTATAGAGTAATTTGAGAACAGTTTAGCGTCTCTCCGGGAAAATTCCAAATATAACTCAATCGAATTCAAATATTCAACGTTAAAAACCCAAAAGAATCATCATACGTCGATACTCCATGTACCTACACTGACTCCAGCTATAATCCAAACAAAAGCACGAATGACAAACGGTACCCCGAAAAAATAACCAATGACTCACGCAGTCTGACCAAATTGTATACACGTTGGATGCTTCAGAATTCATTGGTCGCGTTGACCATCTAAATCTGTGCGGTTGTCAGCCCACCCGGGCGTGAGAGATTGTATTTGTTTACGTTAATTTTTACAGCGGCCGCGACATAAACCAGAGCGAGAGCTTTGGCTAATTATAGACGCGTTTTAAGCTCACCACGCGGGGTCGTTGACGTGTTCTTGTACTGTAAAATATTAGAGAAATCTAAGTTTTTGAGATGATGAGATTGGTGGCTGAAAAGTTCAATCCAGCTCAGCTTTAATCCCAATATTTTGTAAATGGGAAAAGTAACTCTGTCTGTCTGTTTCGCTTTCACACCGAAACCACTGCATCGATTGTGATGAAACTTGGCTTGGAGGTTAGACCATGTCCTGGAAAAGGAGATATGATACTTTTATCCCAGTAATATGTATCCCTTGGGATAATATTTGGAGCCGCGGGCAGCAGCTAGTGTCTATTACTTCTCTATTTTACTGTCCTTATAAAATTATTGCTAATCTGCATGTACTGTTACTAACACACCTAGAGATTATCGTATTTAATATTTTTTTTCTACCTGTGGGCAACGTGGTTGCATTGCTGCCAAAAAGTATATACTTATTACATTTTTTAATAAAATAAAAAATTAAATTAAATAAAGCTTGGATCATAACATTTATTTTTAATAATTGAGCAAATTCTTTTTTCAAAATATTTGATTGGCACGAATCATTTGCAAATTAGCCCGCAATCATAATGACAAATATGGTTACTGCTACTTATTCGGAAATAGACCTTAGCATTTCATTTAAACCTGAGAGAACTTTTAGTCATAAATACGAATATGACAAGATGTTTCTGTGTTAAAAATGCTCATGTATCTACGATAGTTGTAAAATAAATTATCTCTAGGGTATTTGCTGTTTTAACATAGTACTATTTGAATAAGGTACGAAGTCATAAATTCTATTAAAAAAAACCGGCCAAGTGCGGGTCGGACCACGCATAGTGAAGGGTTCCGTAGTTCAACGTTAAAATCTCATATCTCTAAAAATATATAAGCTGTGATGTTCATACCATTTCCATTGGAAGTGTCTGTGAAGTTCTATTTGCTCTTTTTTTTTAATTTTCAACTTCATTTTTTAAAAGTTAGAGGGGGGACACATTTTTTACGAATTCGGAAGCACATATCTCAAAAACTGTTGCCTTCAATAAAAAAAAACTTTTTCAGAAACCTCTACTTCATTATGGAAGAGCTATCTAATGATTCACCCCACATGATTATGTTTGTTGGAATTTATTTTATCATCCCACAGTTACATATGTGGAATGCCACCCCTAAAATTATTTTTTTTCCATAATATTATAGCATTATTGAATAGCGGTTAACAGGTTACACCTAACTACCAATTTTCATTAAAGTAACTTTAATATAGTCTCCGAGTAAAACGCCTCTGACATACGGACAGACAGACAGACAAACAGACATGACGAATCCGTAAGGGTTCCGTTTTTTTCCATTTGCTACGGAACCCTAAAAAAATTGCGAATCTCCTTATTATTTTTTTTACAATGACCATCACTACATAATAATTGTTTTCATACTTCTGATTCGAAATATCCGATATGTCACCGTAAACCAGGCCTTTCTTTCCCATCCATGAGTCAATCCTCCTTAGCATCCATTTATTTTGTTAGGTAGTTTATATATATTGTAAGATATGACTCACAAATTGTCAACAACAGCCTGCAGCCGTCCTTCCAAAAACATACGTCCCCAAAAAAGGAAACGGAATCAGATACAAAACACCACTAAATCAATTAAAAAATCGACATACTCCAAACAAAAATTAATTCAACAAAGTTAATAATCTAAAGTTCTAAACCCATCTCAATTCATTTTGTATTTGCACAGCGTGAAATAAACCTGTCGAGCTAAACGGTTTGCATTGATTTATTTCAGAGTAAATATACAAAGTAAGAGAAGCGAGATACGTACTAACTTACTCGCTTATGAGTTATAGAAGGTGTAAGTTATGAACACTAACAACTTTGAATAAGCATCTTTGTTAGCTCTTAATCAAGTGCTGAAACGGTCCACTGCCGGGCATGGAGCACTAAAATAGGGTAGTTGACTAAAAAAAATCTAATTAGTCCGAAAAAAATTGGATACTTATTTTTTCTTTTTTCACGTAAACAAAAAACGAAGACGATGCAGTGCGTTGAAAACTCATGCTACGATTTTTACCACGCCGTGACGTCACAAGCCCCCACTCATGATCTTTGAAGCGAAAAAATTACGAAGATAAAACTTCGTCAATTTTTATACATTTGATAAAGCAAAAAATACGTGTCCAATATTTTTCGATAATCTAACTGACGGATTAAATAGAATCATATTTTTATTCCTCAAACATTCACCTCAGACAGTTCATATCGAGCTCACTTTACTTAACAATTCACGGCGAAATGTTTACAGAATAGACCCGCTGTATGGCTCTACTGTCACTCATGTGAATATATGTACTGATATGACAAATGTGCAAATAGATGGTGTAAAACAAGAATTTCTACCAGCATTAGTATAGCCAACGTTTGACATACCATAAAAGGCGTTTAGAAAAACATTCCCGTTACACGTTGAATAATATTAATAGAATACCCTGTCATCATAATTACCTTCTCACTTTTTATCGTTTGGTAATTCCAATGAGAACGGTAGTAGCCCATTTGTCTGGCTCGCTACGTGATGGTCGTTAGTTCGAACTCAGGCGTAACCAATGTGTTTTTCCAGCCATCCATGCAGTTTGAATTTATCACTGGATCCAAACGGTGATGTTAGGAATCCCGGTTGTTCGCCGGTAAAGTACCATTTTATAAGAATACCTAGTGTGCAACTGGATAGGGTGGTGCACAGCAATGATTTAAGTGCTTGCGCAAGTCGAAAAACTGCTTGAAATGTGAATTGCTTGCTATTACATACTTGCTATCTGGGTGGCAATACCATTTATCTCTATATGAGTAACTTCTGCTGCTATCACAAATGAAACTTCACTGCCTAGCTCTTTTTTTCTGTAAATCTCCTTTGTGCTTTCACACACACACACACACACACACACATTCATTCATTTCACATTTTCATACCTAGTTATTAAAAAGATTTAATGTCTAAACACAGAAAGAAAGAAATAATCAAATATTTTTGTGTCTCGCACATGACAGAATATATAGCAAAAGAAAATAAGTTTATAACTAACACTGACAACTTAAATAACAATATAAAAGACTTGTACGTGGCCAAAAGGCTTCTATCTCAGCATATTATGCTTCATAATCAGCCTTTTAACGTTCCCACTGCTGGGACACAGGCCTCCTCTCTAGGAGAGGGAATGGGCCGTAATCCACCACGCTGGCCCAGTGCGGGTTGGTGAATGTCACATGTCTTCGAATTTTTGGTTCTAGGACATGCCGGTTTCCTCACGATGATATTAATATATGATATTATGCTTCGATATTCTAAAAATAGAATAACATAGCGCTGCCTGGTATTCACATAGATACATTCACAGTACATAGATAAATAAAAATAAATTCAATAAAACTGTTTAAAAAACATAAAATATGTAAAATAAAAAAGAAATACAGATAAATAACCATCGACAAACAATGAAACACAAGGATGCAAGCGGGAAGCAACATATATTAAAAAAAACGTGTTATTTACGTTTTCTTTATTTTAAATATAGCTTTCCATAAAACGAAGGCCATAGCAACCTAAAAAGTTTTATATAAAGAAAATCTCACCTAAAACGCGCGCCGTCATCAATTCCTAGGAAGAAAAAGTGGCGCAACAAACTCAAAAACAAAACCGCGTGTAGAAACTAGTATAGTTTATAGTATACTTTAACCGACCAAAACCCACCATCCTGTATCAACAAAGTGACAATATTCCAAGTAAACGCGTTCAGGACAAGTGGACCGGTAAAGGCGTGGCGTCGTTCTACTGAATTACACGAATTCCCAATAAAGACGGGACAAGTGTCCGTAAAATGGCGGCCGCGTGTGGTCACCGGATGTGTATGAATGGGACACTGTTAATGAATGGGACGTTATTCGCGATGATGCAGATAAAATTATAGCATCGGTGCAATTTACGATGGAAGCTGATCTTTTGGAGAATTCCGCTGGGAATAATTTGGTAACGGCTGGAGATTGAAGCCCGATTTAGATCTGGTCCTTACAAAACTTCAGTAGCCCACTACGTCATAAATATTTATAAATTTGAAAATGAAAACAATATATCTAGTTTTAATTTCCGCGAATATTAGTGGGTTGCAGGTATGCACCTCCCTCCCGCCCGCTATATTATGCACATGCAAGATTACTAGGCAAATGCAAGGATTTTAAGCACATGCAGGAAGGCAATGCAAAACCCAACACCATTACCGACACGACTCGCTGACCGTTGAGTCGACTCAACGGTCAGCGAGTCAACACGTCCCCTGAGGATGCCTCGTGGAGAGGCGAAACACGTGTCGGTAATGGTGTTGGGTTTTGCATTGCCTTCCTGCATGTGCTTAAAATCCTTGCATTTGCCTAATATTTATCGCAAAATGAAACAAACTCAAGGTCATTATTGGAATCTAGTGAGGAATCTCTCATACAAATCGGTCGATAACATCACGTACTCGGTAAATAATAATCAAGTCACAAAAAAGAGCACAAAGTTTAGTTGTCGCACAAAAAACTGCCAAGTGTGTATTGGTTTTGTCTCTCGTCTTACGTAGTCATTTATTTAACATTGTAGTCATAGTCTCACCTGACAATTATGATAATCCTATCTGCTGAATCCCTCTACTGATCGGGGGCACTAGCTAAAGTCACATAAATAGTCTAAAAAGGTAGCTTTTGCCCGCGGTTACGCTCGCATTAATTTATGTAGTTTGAAACCGTTTTGATATTCTCGACAATCTTTGTACCAAAATTCATTAAATCGGTGAAGCGATTTCGGCGTGAAAAAATAGCAAAAAACTCATTTAGGTACCAATAGTCCAAGTGATGATTCCTTAATTTTAACAACGTCTTCTCTTCGTCAACAACAGCTATCGCATAGCTTTGTTCTAAGCTCCAATTAATTTTACTGGTGAGCATTGTCAACATTTTAACCAAAATATTTTAACACGACTTTACGAATCAAATCTCTACACGGAACCCTAAAACACGCTTCAAAAAAGCCTGGTCACACGTCCACCTGCTGCAATTATCTTAATTGAGTTTTGTTTTTTCAATTAAAACCCGGTCACGGTGGGGATGTCTCTGTTTCTACATGCCCGTATCATTTGATATGTATCTCTATAATTGGCCGGGTTTTCTCAATACGTACCAACGCTGCTCTGACGAATGTGGTAACGATTGGAGAATTGTAATGGGCATAGTTGGATGTAATTTGTATTGGCGTGTTATTTTGTTGTTTGAGGAAAATAGGAAACTTGTGTGTGGTGAGTCTAGACCGCGAATCGGAAAACGAAAGCTAGAAAACCTTCGGGTAGGTTGAGGAGATAGTCAAAAAATGATCTATGATTTCCATATTGGATATAATTTTTTTCTTTTTTCTCCCTTTGCCATGTGTTAATGACTTTGCATATTTCTATTGTGTAAATTCAAGTTCTTAAAACGTAACAGACCGATGTGTTGCTGGGGAGTTTGTTGCGCCACATCTTCTTCCCAGCTAAAACACTAGGAAGTGGTGACGAGTGGGCGTTTTAGGGGACTTTATGTAAAATTTGACGTTCAAAAAGCGCTGGCTCTGAGCCTAGTTTGAATAAATGACTTTTGATTTTGATTTTGAATCTTTGTTCTTCATCTAGCTGTTATCAGCTACAGAGATTAATGCAATAAGAGAGGCTTTTTTTTCACATATGCATTCTGGGGTTACAGTGAGACGTAAATAGTAAACTACTTGGCCATATCTCCAAATTAGCTTTATAGATTTTCTGTTCCGGTTCAAAAATGAGACCACACAAAAGATAGCTAGACCACATAATTGGCAGTTATAAAGCTTGACCGTCTTATCTGCAACAATAAAGCTTATCATTTAATTTTCTCTTTAGTAAATTAGTTTTTACGATGTCACAGTTCCTGGGTTTTTCCCCTTATTCACGCTGAGTGACTTAAGTGACCGAGGAAAATCCAAATGCCTGCTAACTAGATTTAGATTTGAATTTAATAATAATGAAAAAAATATACGTAGATACTGGTATTTATTCGTTCTTTCTATAAATATGTATACCAATATATAAAGTTGAAGAGTTTGTTTGCTTGAACGCACTTATCTCAGGATCTACTGGTCCGATTCGAAAAATTATTTTAATATTAGATAGCCTATTTATTGAGGAAGGCTATAAGCTATATATAACACCACGCTTTGGCCAATAGGAGCAGAGCATCAATGAAATTTTTTGTAATAAATTGTTGTATAAACGGAGTATTTTTCTCTCTTATGTGACGCAGACCAAGTTGCGTGGGTCAGCTAGTTATTGGTTTGTCTCACCTTGACCACAACCTCACCTGAGGGAAAGCAATGAAGTGGTCGACGATGCTACGAGTCACGCCACGACGGAACAGGCTTACCTAGATGTAACCTATTCAATCTTGACTTCAAAACTCCCACGTTTTAGCTGACAAGAAACAGACTTCGGCAGAGAAGAGAGAGAGAAGACTCTTCTTCTAAGCTAAACTCATAACGAAAGTATTCACATAATGGTTTGTACGTATAAGTGGGATGTCCACCATGTTCCGCTGGTATTTTTTATTTAATTCCAAAGCTAAATTACAACACGAGCAGAACACAGTAGGTTAATTTTAGCGTCAACGTTATCTACATTGTTGCTGAAATAAACACATCAAAAGTATCTAGGGATCAACATATATTTTTGCAATAACTTTTCTCCTGATTGATATTAATTAAAATTTTCTTTAAGGATTCATCAAATAAAGTGTTTTCGTTTGTCACAGTAACGATAAACCAAGTCACCTTTGCATTAATAAAGAAATTTGCCATTTTCCTAATAAAGGGATTTTTGACATTTGAACCACTAACATTAAAGTTCGAAAAAAAGACTGAAATAACAGTTTTCTTTAAAATTTTATTGGGTAACTTAAACAGTTAATAATCCGTGTTTCTACCGCGAACACTAACAACACAAGAACATCGGTTTGGCATACTCAAAATGAGTTCATCCAAATCACGCTGTGGAATGGCCGCCCATGTTCGTTGCAACAACAAAAAAAGGTCTTCTTGCGACTGGATACCCTCCATATTCGGCAGAGCTCTTCTCTGTAGCATATCCCATGCATGCTCAATCGGGTTCAAGTCTGGCGACTGAGCAGGCCAGGGCAGGACATTGATGTTAGCTGCGGCGAGAGTCTGTCTTACAACTCTTGCGGTGTGCGGTCGTGCATTATCATGCATTAACTGAAATAAGGGACCGATTTGCACTTGTAGAGGAACGATGACGTCTGATACAATCGTCTCAGCATAAATTTGAGCGTTGAGGTTGCCTCTGATCCAAATCAACTCAGTTCTTCCGCCGATCCAAATACCCGCCCATACTATGATGGTTCCACCACTATAAGGATGGACTTCCTGGCAGGATTTTAATCGCTGTTGGCGTCCAGGGGTTCTCCAGTGTCGTATACGTCTTGTATCCGGTCTCATACCAAAACGAGACTCATCAGAAAAGCACACGAAACGCCATTGTTCTTCTGCCCAATTTCTGTGTTCAAGAGCCCATTGATATCGAATCCTACGATTGTGCATTGCTATAGGTGGTACCCGTAGCGGTCTTCGGGAATGAAGGTTCACTTCATGCAAGCGGTTTCTGACTGTTTGGTCGCTAATTAAGTTCCCTGAAGAGTGATGAAGCCTCACGGCTAACATCATGGCGGTTATTGTTGGAGCTCTTCGAGTTAAGATTTGAATGTATCGGTCTTGTCTCCGTGTGGTGCAGCGATACCGTACTCCATGGCGCTCAGCCAAGGTAAGCGAAGAGCTCTGCCGAATATGGAGGGTATCCAGTCGCAAGAAGACCTTTTTTTGTTGTTGCAACGAACATGGGCGGCCATTCCACAGCGTGATTTGGATGAACTCATTTTGAGTATGCCAAACCGATGTTCTTGTGTTGTTAGTGTTCGCGGTAGAAACACGGATTATTAATTGTTTAAGTTACCCAATAAAATTTTAAAGAAAACTGTTATTTCAGTCTTTTTTTCGAACTTTAATGTTAGTGGTTCAAATGTCAAAAATCCCTTTATTAGGAAAATGGCAAATTTCTTTATTAATGCAAAGGTGACTTGGTTTATCGTTACTGTGACAAACGAAAACACTTTATTTGATGAATCCTTAAAGAAAATTTTAATTAATATCAATCAGGAGGAAAGTTATTGCAAAAATATATGTTGATCCCTAGATACTTTTGATGTGTTTATATTAAGGAAATTGTATCACTGTTGCAGAGAAGGCTGAATCGTGACACATAATTTATGAGGTGGGCGTCAGAATATATCATTTTTATCCCAATCTTGGAATTCGACTTCCAAAAACTTACCTAGATATAACCTATTTAATCTTGACTTCAAAACTCCCACGTTTTAGCTAGCAAGAAACAGACTTCGGCAGAGACGAGAGAGAGAAGACTCTTCTTCTTAGCTGTACTCACATTGAAAGTATTCCCAAAATGGTTTGTGCGTATATGTGGGATGTCCAACATGTTCCGCTGGTATTTTTATTTAATTCCAAAGCTAAATTACAGCACGAGCAGAACACAGTAGGTTAATTTTAGCGTCAATATTATCTACATTGTTGCTGAAATATATTAAGGAAATTGTATCACTGTTGCAGAGAAGGCTGAATCGTGACACATAATTTATGAGGTGGGCGTCAGAATATATCATTTTTATCCCAATCTTGGAATTCGACTTCCAAAAACTTACCTAGATGTAACCTATTCAATCTTGACTTCAAAACTCCCACGTTTTAGCTAACAAGAAACAGACTTCGGCAGAGAAGAGAGAAAGAAGACTCTTCTTCTTAGCTGTACTCACATTGAAAGTATTCCCAAAATGGTTTGTGCGTATAAGTGGGATATAAAAAATACCAGCGGAACATGTTGGACATGTTCCGCTGGTATTTTTTATTTAATTCCAAAGAAAAATTACAACACGAGCAGAAAACAGTAAGTTAATTTTAGCGTCAATATTATCTACATTGTTGCTGAAATATATTAAGGAAATTGTATCACTGTTGCAGAGAAGACTCAATTGTGATGCATAATTTATGAGGCTGGCATCAGAATTATTTTTATTTGTCATTTTTATCCCAGTTTTGGAATTCAACTTTCAGTGTCTAATGAATAGCTAACCCTTTTTCAACTGATATAATTACTCTCTGCTAAAACGTAAAACAAAACAAAATGTGTCAAAGTGCTTCATTACCGGTTTTTTCGTCAAACATAGCAATCTTGAGGTAATCTTATATCGTAATAGACATTTAACGAAACTAGTAGCTTGTTATGAAAGCCTCCCATCGCTAATTAAGACATCTCCCAGCTGCTTTAGTTACTGTTTTATGACAGTATATTGTGTGGCGAATTAATTATGGACCGCTTCGATCAATAATAGGTACACATGCCCACTGCCAGTACCGCTGTCAGCATCTGATGTGCCTTCCTGCTAATCCTGTTGGAACCTGTTACTTCCAAGGCCGGGCCTATGTTACCGCCTGCGCCATCTTTCGGCATGAAGAGGAAGGATAGGACCGTCTGTTTTTGGTGTGGTCTAAGAGTAGACACATATTTTCGCTAAATTGGCATTAGTGATAATATGTGTCTACGCTTATGGTGGTCGTGATAACAGTTTCAGTTCTACTGCTACCAAAATTATAGCGTTTGCATCATCATTAACTTTAGACAGTCATGAACTGCTTATTATACCCAACTGCTGGACATAAAGCCATGCTACAACACAACACCTCTTTCACCATTCGCTTTTAGTCTATCCGATCCAACTCTTCGTCTTCATTCTTGGACTCATCCGCCTTACTTTATATCCTACTAGCTGACCCGGAAAACGTCGTTTTGCCACATATAATTAAAAAAATATGGGTGGACCGCCCTTAACATTTAGAGGGGTGAAAAATAGATTCTGTTCGATTCGCCACCCTAGCCGATATGCACGCTATGATTCACGAAAGTCGGTCGAGCCATTTCGGAGGAGTTCAACCACAAACACCGTGACACGAGAATTTTATATAGGTACTAGCAGCGCCCCGCGGTTTTACTCGCGTAGTTCCCGTTCCCGTGGGAATATGGGGATAAAATATGTTACTCAGGGTGAATGTAGCTTTGTAATGGTGAAAGAATTTTTGAAATCGGTTCAGTAGTTTTTGAGTTTGTTCGTTACATACAAACATACAAAAATACAAATCTTTCCTCTTTATAGTATTAGTAAGTATAGATTAACACATGTAGTAGCCTTATAAATTTATAAATGGTCTTATTATTTGGGGCCATCGATACATCCACATTTTCTGCCTTTAAAGGCTCTAGAGAAGTGGCATTTTGACAGCGGCAGCGGTAGCGAGGCGAAGGAAATTGTCATAATATCAAAAATGTACAATTATCGTATTCGCTAACATACTGGTACTTACTGCACTGTTATATGTACACATTATGGAATGCAATAAAGTATTGAGTAGTTTGTCTAACGCGTCAGATTGTAGTTCATGATATGGTGGACTATAACTGGGATAATTTAGACTCCATGCTTGTACCATCTCAGGCGTGATTCGAAGAGTGCATAATTAACAGATTAATCTAAATAATCTTGTGACTTCGACGACTCTTGACGTTTCTAAGATATTTTCTCAATTCCAAGTAGTCCTCGACCAATACTTCTGTTACTACAATGCCACAGTATTTTCCACCGATGGCAACTAGATAAAAGACTACTGTTAGCGCAGTGGCTATATAATCATGTCTGAAGCTTCTTGCACGAGTGGTTTTATGCCCCGTGACGTGACTGGCTAAGCTGCGTTAACTAGAATGGTCATAGACAGTAATGAGCTCTTTAAAAGTAAAACACATAATTTCAATGATAGATACAATTACCAAGACCAGGTGACTGTTATTAAACACATGTTAAACCACAAAGCAGTCGTAACCGCCAACGACGGAACTTAATAAAGCGGAGCCCTTTATAGTCTTAAACATATCAGCATTTTACACTTTTTTCTCAACACAAACGAGACATTTCAAAAGACTGTCATGTCACTAATGACATCAAAAAACAATACAACGTAACATAAATTAAGTCACAAAATGGAAGGTGCAAGCGGGATTGCCACAAAGACGTCCGACATAACTGAAATATTCCGTCATATACCATAGCAAACCGAGCCTCACACGTTTCATCGAAAATCAACAATAATTAAATTCCCTAATTAGACCTTATAAGGGTCCTAAAAAGTGCCGCTCAAAAACTAGCAAACGGTCACCTAATAGACGAGTGTCGCATTACTGTACGTACGAATTTAATCGCGGCGGTGGGCTTTGTGACGTGGGGGACGCAAGATGGCCGCGGTAGATCAAAGGGGCCGCCCGTGTGAGGCTCCCGTGGTGAAATGTCACCGCGCTCGATCAATTAACGGTTATCCAATGTTAATGTGTTATTGATATCGGAATAGCGAAGTTCGTATTGCCGTAACTTATTCGATTTTTTGTGTGGTTTAAGTGATAATTGGTGAGCGTAATTGAATTCGAGCCGTTACGTCGCATTACTAATGTGTAATTACTATAACAATGGTGGCATTTGCGTTATATGACATTTGATTATAAGTTGTCGTGACCTAGGCTTTAATTATCGTCAGCTTTATATCCTCTGAGCGTGATGATAATGACCTTATACTGAAGATGATTGGTCGTCACTATTTGTGGGGTGATCTAAAGTCAGTGTTTGATAATTATTGTTTCCGTGCTGTATTTAGCCGACATTCGATTACCGACCCGTCACGTGAAATAGAAAAGTAATAATTAATGGAAAAATATAGTGTAACAAGATTATCTTCCACATATAGACACTAACATGCTTTTAAAGGTTCAGAAAGTACTACAAAGAGGAATAAAAACATTGTGGGTTTTAGTCAGTAAGAGTCTGACACTCCCTACCGCTCCGCCCAGAGCGGGAGAAGTCATTAGATGATTTCCCATCCAAAAAAAAGGTTGGTATATAGCAATATAATTCATGACTACGTATTCATAAAAATGTTAATAAGGTAAGTCGCTGAAATCTGAGTCCCGCTGAATCCCGCTACCGCCTATAAAACACACCACACACAATATTTAGCCGTGCGTTGTGGAAACTAGGCTCAATCGGGCTACGATGGACAAACTAATGGCCATAACAAATTGTAACAGACGTACACATGGCTCGGATGTGTACAGACTAACAGAACTATTAATTTTATTAGTTGTTTTGAAACTGACGCGGTCGAATGTTTAAAGGTAACATTGAGAAACTAGCAGCAAGTGTTCTAGATAAAATTATTGAGGATGTCGTAGATTTTCTTGAGTGTTGTAGAGTCTGGTGTTGTGGAAAACTTACATTCCTGCACGAGTAAGAAAGACAATCCACAGGAACTTCGATCGCATACCATAAAATTGTCACGTCGGTCGCCTGATTTGTCAAAATGGAATTTATGACAATGAACTTGGGCAACGACTAGGTACTTGTATATTAAAAGGTTAAAATTAAAATTTTACCTGTACCACTGGACCAAAACGGTGAAGCTCACAGACATAAACATAGACAAGTCCTAGCAGTTGGAATGTCATGACGACTACCGATCTGACCTCTAAAGCCCAGTAAATGGGTAACACGAACACAATACTACTTGGCAAGACTAGTGTCAGTTTTTTTTGTTTGGTTTCTGACTGTTTCTAAAGACTAAAGATCTACAAATGACAGCTAGGACCAATGGCTTAACGTGTTTTCAGAACAGAGAATTCTCGCTATGTTAAGATCCATAGACAGACTTCGACAAGCGTTGCTCTTGCACATCGACCCGTGCGGCTTTTATTATTTAGCCACTAAAGCTCTTCAAGTAGCACGTCGACTAATTAGACAAAAAAACTGAATACCACGTTTCAAAATCACTTAAACAGCCGAATCCGTACCATAATATCTCTCCAAAGTAACTATAACTTCCTACAACCCATTGTATAACAATAATTTCACTAGTGTGATGTGATGGCAATATAGTGTTGTATAGCAACAAAAGTAATTCGTTATTGATGGCGGTCGAGATTGCCGCGCGAGGGGACGAACTTATCTGAAGCACCTTTAATTACACTGAGACGTTTACACGATGCGATTTTTTAAGATGATACGATTTGTTACTAAAGGTAATTGAATCGTGCTTTACAAAAGTGATTTTGGTAGATTCTTTTGGTAGGTAGATAGATTCGCTTACAGCTTGCATTGTTCTTCTTTATTTTAAAAAATTACGGTCACTTACTAGGCATCTTTTCTACCTCGTTAGTGCGTTTAAATACGGCCAGCCATATCAAAACGCACAAAAACTATCTAGCCATGAAAATATTTCTTACGTTTGAGTATTAAACCACCACCAGCGCAGCGCAACAGCTAATCGCTCAACTACTTCGAAAAGTTGTGTTTTTCCATTCTTATCGACTTTTTATCTTAATTCCGATGTTAAAATATTGATTGAGAATGGAAAAAAACTTGTGGACACTAACCCGTTTAACATACGACAAGTACAAGAATATTTTATAATCGTCTATGAAAATCAAACAGAACAATATGTACGTAGGGGAGACCGGGTCAAAATCGTATAGCTAAGGGTTTAGGGTTGTAGGTCTTTCATATTAAAACACTAATTTATCTATTCAACAATTATAATTAGTCAGTCTCATAAGGAACATAATTAATTGCACATATTTGGAATAATTCAAATACCAAACAATAAAAACGAAAATTATTAAACTTCTTCTAATTACGATTTTGCCCCGACACATGGGCAAAACCGTATACTATATACGATACGAAAAAATCGGTTTAAATCGTCCCAAGCCTTTGCGAGTGGAACTGTCCAGATCATTATTCTGTCTAAATCGGTTTATTCGATCTTGTAATGTTGATTTTGGTACCTCAAAAGTTTTGGCAGCTTTCAAGTAACCCATGGTGCCATCAAATACGGCTTGAACAGCTTTTTTATGTTATCCGGATCCTATTCTTATCTAGAAGTAGTCCTTTTATAATTACGCGGCATTTTAACTGCACCTAAAATAAAATAAAAATAAATAAGTTTATGTTCATTCATACGGGTCAAAATCATATAGTAGCCGGTTTTGCCCCGTACGGTTTTGACCCAAGGCTTAATGTATAAATATATCACTCACTACTAGATACGCAAACCAAACTTACCTACTCAAATATTTGTTAATCTATACTAATATTATAAAGCTGAAGAGTTTGTTTGTTTGTTTGTTTGTTTGTTTGTTTGTTTGTTTGTTTGAACGCGCTAATCTCAGGAACTACTGGTCCGATTTGAAAAAATCTTTCAGTGTTAGATAGCCCATTTATCGAGGAAGGCTATAGGCTATATTTTATCCCCATATTCCCACGGGAACGGGAACTACGCGGGTGAAACCGCGAGGCGCTGCTAGTTATGAGTAAATATACATACTTTAACATAGTTGATTGGACACTTACCTATTATACACGTAAATTACACTATTATTGATTGAATTTTTACAAAAATAAGATCAAGTACGCCGAAAAACAATAAAATCGAATGTTTTGATAACGCGCGTATCTGTAGCGATAAGTTTTTGTTGACAAATAGCTCCCATTGGTTTACTACGCTGAGCAGTTTGCGCGCGGGAACTTTGAATTATTGACAAGAATAGACATGCTGTACTGTTTTACCCCGGTATACGGTTTTGTACAGGTCTCCCCTACTCGTTCATAAGAACTTTAATTTCTGATAAAAACTATAAACAGAGAGAGCAACAAAGTCATCACGGTATAATTTGTAACGTACAAACCCAAAAACATTTTGCATTCTGGTTATTAAAAAATATGCAAAGTATCATTAAAAGTTATATGACATCTTAATCGCAACATACTTAAAATGTTTGATGACCACTTATGTGTGTTCACATAGAGCCAGTAATAAGTCAATATTATCGTGTTAAAGCTTAACGAGAAATATATTTAAGTTTTATTGTTAGTCTTACCGAACACAAAATGACCAGTAGCTAAATACGTATAACAATAAAATATATGTCAATTTATAGTAATAAATATCAACAGGTACATTATTTTTATGGATTTTGATTCTAATCTTTAATATCAAAACTCAGATTCAAGTTTAAGCAGTCTTGCCAGTAGTATTTCCCAGTTGTGTACCTATATTCTATATAAAAATTAGCTACATTTTATTATACTTCTAGCTTGTGCCCGTGACTTGTTGCTCCACTCCTATTGGTCTTAGCGTGATGATATATTTCCTTTCTCGATAAACGGGCTATCTAACACTGAAAGATTTTTTCAAATCGGACAAGTAGTTCCTGAAATTAGCGCGTTCAAGCAAACAAACAAACTCATCAGCTTCACGTATGTATTAGTATAGATTCAGTGGCTCTAGACAGAGTGCCATTCTATTAGTGAATGCAATTATTACAAAATATAAGGGATTGGTGTCGATTGTCGTGACATTTCGACGTCTACAAACGTCCCATTATCCCAATTTTTGACGTTATGAGAATCGTTTCGCCTCGCTGATGTCAACAGAATTTCATTTGTGTAGAGCCTTAGGTAGATTATTTCAGATTCAGCAGCTATTGAAACTAATAACAAAACTCTTTTCATGGTTAAGTTAGCCATACTGTCAAACCCATCAGCCACCATTAAAACGATGCGTGACAATCATCAAAATCGTACCCCCTAAAAGCTTCCGATCCCGGTGTCCGACCAATCGCAACACTAAAAACCACAGTATAAAGACAGATACGAATGTACCACCATTCACAGTCCAGTTACAGATGCCGCTACACAATACGTAGATCGCTGGTCACAGTGTAACAGAGCGGCAACATTTAATGACCGAGTATGTCCAGTTACTCAGGTGGTATGTATCGTTTCGTCACTGACGTTATGTACAGGAACGGAATTGCGTTTTTGATGCTGCTAATGTTGATGCAAGATTTTTGTGTGACGTCATTGCTGTAGAAGCTAAATTGATGTAATAGTTTGTTCGCAGGCCCTACTAATGCGTCTTAAAGTCATCATAATTTCGGTGTGAGAGAGGGACGGATCAATACTGCACTATTCCTTTTTCCCAACGAAATCATGATATCATTGACACGCCGTACTTTCGTAGTACGTCCCCTGTAGGTACCTAATGAGCAAAATAAGAGAACGAATCAAGAATATCTACCTCACAGTATTAAATCTTTTTTTCGTCAATGTCACTCAAGCAACCAGCAAAAAAAAGAAGAAAAATGAAAAATGAAACATGAAATGAAATGCAAGTTTTTTAGTAGCACTTTATTAAATGTCTGCTGTTGAAAAATTATAAAGATGCTCTTAAAACTGCTGAGCTCTAGACTGCCTTAATGTACGTGGCACAATGAATAGTCCTAGTGTCATGTTACAAGATGCATAGCCATCTAAGTTATATGACGCAAGAACTGAAAAACTATCATGTTCAACTAACAAAAAAAACCAGTAAACATACAACAAAAACAAACAAACCAAAACACATTAAACAATTTTACACATCGATGTGGACGAATTTTTCGATGGCCTGTGAGTCTTTCCAACTTTTTACTCTGCTTGTAAATATATATAATATTACTATATTATAGCTTGTTTAGTCGTATTTTGTAAATAATCAGATTATTATAATAAACTCACAAATATATATAAGCACTTATTATAACCATATACCAATGTTTTTATCAACTTCCCTTTGAAGAGGTTTTTCAAACTAAATTAGAACTGAGTAAGAAACTGAACCCTACACTTTAATACTTTTTAATAAAACGTATAAGGTCACAAGTTTAAACTACAAAATATCATATCACCAACCATTGCAACTACAAACATCTATTGCGTCCAAATTAGCGCAATCTTACTCAATATCCATTAGCATTTTACGTCGGAGCACGCAATAAAAAGTGTCTTGCAAGTAAATATTAGGTATCACAGTAACAGTTACTTTTTATACTGTCCGTTCCGTATCGGAACATCTGGACGTAATAATACAGGAAACAAGAACAATGCTGTTTGACCTCATATCTTGGAACAAATCTATGTCTCTGGTGGAGAATATTTCGGATGGACGTTTTAAAGGGAAACGCTGCTCGAAATTAGAATTTTGTGGCTCTGGTTAATGGGAAGGGAGGTAGCGATTTAATGTGGGCATATTTTCAGGAAGATTTAAAACAACGCCGGGCCGGATGTTTTTTGAAAGATGTAACCGACAAGAAACCAAATCAAATGAGGATCAAAAAGTTTTTTTTTTGTTTGGATTTTCTCAAGCAAAATTTTATTGGTATTTCCACTAGGATTTTTTCAGTAGCAAGCCGGAGTTTGGAGTGTTGCCTTCATTCATGAGATAGCACGTTAAGCTGTTAGTCTTGTAAGTCCTACTAGACATGTGCACACACTTGTGCACTAAGATATCTCCCGCGGCAAAGCCAAGTCTTTGCTGATATTTTCCGCCTTTTCCTAAATTCAGTCTGAATAAATAAAAAACAAAGTTCTGGTTTTTTATTTACTTCATGGAATAGAAAAAGATCCTATAACAATGCAATAGATTATGCTTATAGCAACAAAAAACTTGAAAATATCAAAACAGATACATACAATGATCACTGATCACCTTGATGTGTTACTAAATAAAAAAATATGAGCCTACATAGAATCTATATGCAGCCTTATAAAAACTGCAGTCACATTGCTATCTAAGTAGGTATCTTAAAGATTTTGATTAATTGAAACGTCTTCTTGATATTTCAAATCTTTTAGAAAGGTGCAGGAACAGTGACAAATTATGCACTCAGAAACTTGTTAACATTTCAAAACTAGTTTTTAAAATGACAGATAAGTATATAAATACAACATTGTAATATGTTATCCTAATCTTAACTAATTAGTAGAATAAATATTGGATTTAAGATAAACAAGTACATCTAGAAGACATCGTAAATATTCATGATTTGGATTAAAACATTATTTAGATGACAATGATGAACGCATTTTTTGTTTCTTTAGGCTGTTTCCAAGTTATTTTACTCTTATGTTTTTACTCAAAAACTGCTAAATAAATTTAAATCCTGTGAGTAACGTACGCCCATGCTCAGCAAAACGAATATAAATTCGTATTTGCAGGTAAACTAGCTGCAAACCTACAATCTAACTAAATTGTTGGTTTGATTTTATTGAAAGCTTGATCTCATCTGGTGGTAAGTTTTAATATGGTGAATTTAGCAGTCCTAGAAGTTACTAATTCAGTCTTGATATAAATACTCCCAAGTTTTATCGAAGCAAGTGAAGCGTATGTAGAGCGCTCCACAAACACTACACAAAAATCCCATTAAAATATTCTTTGCCTGTTACCTGCTAAACGCTGCCGCTTATAACTTGCACAACATCGTCGACCGTACAAGGTGTTATTATGTAAATGATGAGAGCTCCGTTTCGGCTGAGTCAATACAGCGGGAAGGCAATCGACAACACGTCCAAGCGCCAGTAACCGCCTCCTGTGTAGCCAGAAACGAATGACCTTAGTCGACACAATGATGGAACAAACTTCCTTAACATTTTCGTTTAAGCTACTGCTGTCCTATTTGGGTTTACTCTTTGCAGACACTCGATTTGTTTAACGGCTTGGACTTTTGAAGCTCTTTTGGTTTATTAGCGTGATTAAGAAGTGATATGTTATCAGGTTTTGCGTATAGCTTTGAGAATGCCTAAACCAAATGTTTGTAGATATGCTTGTTTCAAAAACTTTCCCTTTTAAAACGTCATTAAAAGGTAACAAGAAGTTTTTACTAAAAGGCCATTGACCTTGAATGGATCGTCGTTAAAATCTATGAAAGGAGGCGTTTGGCTTGAAGTGAACGCCTACCGGAAGACTGTAAGGATAACCTGCCAAAACACGATTCCAATCAAGATACCTTCAAGAAATAGAAAGGTCATGAATTGACAGCGGCTAATACTAAGTATCACCGACAACCGTTGGGGTAAACGAGTTCTAGAGTGGAGACCGCGTCTCGGCAAACGTAGTGTAGGACGTCCTCAGGCACGGTGGCGTGACAATTTGCGCAGGACGGCTGGCAGAAACTGGATGCGAGAAGCCGAAAATAGATCTAAGTGGCGTGCAATTAGAGAGGCCTATGTCCAGCAGTGGACTGCAACAGGCTGTTGACTGTAGATGAATACTAAGTATCAAATGCTAAGACTCCAAGAAGGTATGAGACATGCTACTTACTTATTCATAAAATCACACACAAAGACCAAAAACAATAATACACCTGTACATAAACAAATGAAATCATTTACCTAAACCCTTGTAAGGCACATAGTGTCACTTAAGGAAACATTACTAGGAGTACCTAGTAATGTTTCTGGTATCAGATCTGGTATCAAGATGTTACTGGTATCAGTAGATACCAGTAACATCTTGTACAAATGACGTCAGGTCACGATCGCAGCGCGAGGCAATTTAATCAGAGTTGAGCATAGTGACAGTCGCACTGAATTATGGCTTTGGGTTAACTTCTGTGGTTAAGAAGTGGCAGAAGTTCTACAACGAACGAACTTTGAAGGAATCTGCTGAGGGTAGGCCTCTCTTTTCTTGTGCCAACGCCCTTGTTACCGTGCCATACACCATGCTCTTCACACAGGTTTTTCTCGTGAGGGCAACAATGCCGTCTGCCCATCTCGCTGTCTCAAATAAAACTACTTGCTGAAAAATGCGGAATTCGATTAAAATCGTTCTGTTGATAAATCTACATTTCTGTACTTGTATTAGTAAGCCTTCTTTGGTACTATATGTGTCGCGTCGATGAATTAGAAAATATCATCACTGTTTTATGGATATCATTATGTCCACCAATAAGAAACAATTACTTGCACGACATGTCACAAAATGCCTCTTCAAACTCTCAGTTGCTTCGTTTGTCTAGTCTTTGAATAGAACCTTTAAACTCTGTTGAGTCAGTGTTATTTGTTTTTTTTTTATTTTCATTAAAAATTTCTCAAAGATAGCCCAAATCTGTGAAGGCGCGCCAAGCACAAGGCAATTGCATTATGTGAATTACAGGCGTATCACAAATTGATGCTTTGGCCTGATTAAGAATACGATCACTGCAAGGCACTGCTGGACAACAAGCGTGTTTCCTTTAGCCATGCATTTAAATGAGGTACCCATGGCGTAATTGCCCTTCTGTACACTACATTTTGTGTCGCTGCAGATTTGTTCACAATAGCTTACTTGTTATGCTAGGTTTAGACACAACTAGGATGCGATTAGGCAAATTATATGCAAATTTTATTACCGACATCTTTCTTTTATTACCTATAATGGGTCATTAAATTGTAGTAAACAAACGGATGTGCAGGTTCAAATTATGATGAGGTAAGACGACACAGTTTAGTAAAGCGATTTTTTTGGTTGAGTAAAAAACTTGATACTGTATGTATGTATAAGTATATACTCCGCTAGACATCAACTAACTCTCTAACTAGCCTAATAGGCATTCCATTATATATGCTCAAATAGAATGTAGAAAAGAAAAGAAAAAGGCCGGCAAAGTGCGAGTTGGACACTCATAAAATGGGTTCCGTATCATCATCCAAAAAAGACCTGTTTCTTATTGGTTAGCCTTCGGCTGCGGAACCCTAAAAAGAAGACATCAAGTGCCATTTTGTAAGTGTATGGTATTCCCATACATTTTGCAGTATTTGGCAATCGTATATCAGATATAGAACCATTTTGTCTAGAGTCTCAAATAGGCATTCTCAAGCTTTCCCCTGAGTTCCTTAGCGGCGACTACATTATGGTTCCAAAGCCAATAATTTTACCTTATCGAAAGCCCAATCAATGGCGTCAATAGAGGTGTTACGATGTATATTTTTTGCGTCTTTTTTTTCTCAATAACGTACGTACGAGTACCGACTTCTACACGTTGTTTTGTATTTTTTTCCTCTTGTTATCTTTTAGAATATCAATGTCTGACGACAATTTCCCGGACACTGTGCCTATCGGTGATATCATCTCGACCTAAGATCAAGGCTTCTCGTAATAATAATGTTTGAATGCACAATCATTAAAAATCATTGTATTTGTTTTTATCAATGTTATTGAGGAACTCTTTATAAGGAATTGTTTGGTGATAGGAAAATAATTTGTAGATAATTATATTTTTCCTTGACCGTTGATTGGAAAAATCTTCTTGATTTTTATGTCTTTTAATTTTATAACGGTAATTTAAAGAAAAAATTAACTCGTCCCTGATTTACAACATATAGCTACATTCTGAATTTATTTTTAATTAGCATCTAAAAAGTTTAACAAGGAGTTTCTGTAGCTAGAACACTGCAACTTTAAAGAGTATGCATTTTTTTAATTTAAGGATTTTGTTAAAACCGCTTGCATTGCAAAGATCTGTTATAGGTATGTTATGTATTTCATGGATAACGTTGTTGGTTACACATGTGTTCCGCAATAAATTAAATTAAATAAAAAAATTAAACACACCGGCCTTTCACACACTTTTTGTTCCGAACTAGTTACAGCACTTTTTAGTCCATTAATTACTAATTATTGACCTCATGGCGATAGGCACGTCTGAATGAGAGGTGGACGGATGTACAAACGCTTATAATAATTATTGCCAATCTACTGCGACGATCTTCGCTTCATCATTGCGTACGCTTTCATCTGTTTGACAACGATGGACTATAGTATATGCAAAATGTAGATGAAAATCAACCAAGGCCATTACATATTCATCATCTTCCTGCCTCTACCTGACCCAATTAATTTGAGGTTGATGAGGCATTACCTTTTCTTACATGCATCTGTATACATCTCAGAAGTTAGTTCCTTCCTATCAACCTTATCCGTTTATATCGCTGTCTACCTGATTTCATGAAAAATTAATTACAACCTGAATAATTTTGTATTATTCTTATAACTATTTTTATAATTAATAATCAATCAATGTCTACTAAGGCAAGTATAGTGCATCAACAGCAACACTACTTCTGTCAGCTGTGATTGATCTGTATCTATTTTAGTTTTCCGAAACAGCATCTTTATCCTAAAAAAACACTGCATAATCCAACTACTGCATCAAACATCTTCCAATTTTCATCTCAAACCATCCATATACTAGAGCCCAGGCGGCATATTTTTTGTCACAACACCGATAAGAATCGCCGGCGGAGCGATCGGCTCACAATGGCTCCGTAATTGACAAACCATGACTCGATAAAGTCAAGGCTCCAGCCACACTTGTCTCCCAACTCCCATCACGTTCACGTGCAATTTGATTGAATTCTTCTGAGATTAGTGGATTAGTACCTGTTTATCACGTCTCGTTATTTTATGGTTTGAGTTGAATTAGGAGAGCAATTTATCGGTAGTTGTTATGGTGTGTATTGAAGAACGGTGACACGTAGAATGAGTATTACGTTTTAATGGAAAAGGTAAAAGTGTTGCAATGGTAAATAACGCAATGGGATGTAATCTTACATGAGGACCTACGACAGCTATTTATGTAACCCATATTGAAAAATATCCGTTCAATAATAACCGAAGACTGTTGAAAATAGCAACACTATTAAAGCAAAAGTTTACTCTATTCCACAACTGTCCCTATTTAAATTCAAATACATATATTATGATGTATCAGATACTTTTATACTAAGACGAAGAACAGACGACGTTACATTGGCACTCGTACATGAAAACATCTATAAATCATGAACGTCATTGTAAAATAATCTATTGTACCGATTGGAAAAAAGTCTAAAAACGAGTACATCTCTATGTAGCTGTTTTTATTTTTTTTTTGTTAATCAAACACTGTATCGGGTTTGGACGTGAAATGTGCTTTATTTGAGAGAGTAAGACCACAAACGCAAGCAATTTGCTTGGAAACTAAATACGTAGCACAATATGAAATTTTCCGAAAGATCAATGTCGATTTTGTTAAGAAATACAAAATAATTCTGTCTGGGATCAATGATGTAGATGATTAAAAAGTGTAAACCTTCAGATAAAAAGCAGATCCTAAAAACAACAGGTATTTATTACTCAGCTATTAACAATTATCACGAAGTTGATATAATAAAGACGACATTTTCCTTAATTGCTTCTCACAACTAACACGGGGAGATACTTTTGACGCTGCACGACTAGACACTCATATTTCCGTAGGTACTAAAATTCAAATAGGCATTACAAGAGCCACATACCTAGGTGTATGTTCCCATAAGTCTGAGTCAGGTCTTAGCAATCAATAGCGAAACATTGAACAAAAAAGTTTATACAATCCAAAGGCGTTGTACTCCCCAGGTCAGCACCCACTTTAAACTAAAAGCACAAAATCACAGTGCACGAAACCTTGTCATTAAATCTGACCAGTAACCACAAATAACCAACTATTATGCCCATTATAGCCAAGACCTTCTGAGTTATTTGTGAAAAGCTTGCCCAGCCTTCGACACCTAAACGATCAAACGTCGTGCCCGCGTATCGTTGAAAACGTTTAATCGGTTGCCTTCCGTCATACGTACATATACTTCCGTCATTGATTGCAGCCGACCTCAACATCAGTTATTTAGATGTCACGACCGATTCTCGATTCAAATCACGACCGATAAAGGTCATGGCTAGCACATAATAGCGTTGAATACTTTTTGGTAATGTCCACGGGACGCAAACGAGAATCTATGAATTGTACAGAGTAATTAAATCTCAAACGGAAGATTATCCATTCCTAAGTGCAATAATGTTTTTGGGTGTTGATTCGTTAGGCTATGGTTGTCTGCTGTGAATAAAGACGAGCATAATTTGACTGACATATCTTTTGTGATGACCACAACGTATGACCATTAATCATACTTTTTTGTCACCTGTTCGCTAACATGACGAAATTATGTTCTTTGTGACGGCATTGTAGGGTGTTCCTTGATCATGGGAGCCTAGTCATCGCGACCCATAATTAGTTTTTAAATTGGATGCCGAGCAAAAAACCAGAGAAGTCCCCGTTATTATGTTCTAACGAAATTTTTATTTGGAATTTTTCATGATTGGATTTGACAAATTACGGCAGACCGTCGATCAATTTATTTGGTCGTTAGTCATTACTGTTTTTCTTGATATCAAAATTCTTATTATTCGCTGATTTTTACACATAAGACGTGTGATCATAGACTTGCGGATTTGTTTGGGATGCACCGTTAACTTTGTCATGAATAAAAATAACGTTTTGGAATTATTAGTGAGTCACTTAATATATGTACCTATCTAACTTTCCTACACCTTCGTTATTTGAATATACTAAACAGCGCTCTGTTTTCTCTTGATCCCATTCTACTACTGCTACTTTATTAATTTGTGGTTTTTCGAAAGAGTTGACCAATTAGATGACACTCCTAATTCGAGGATTACCTAAATGACAAATGTTGTATAGCAAGAATGTATTTTAATCCGTCATTTTAGGAGATTTCACTTTTTAGGATTTTAACATAAACACACACTCACATAAACATTTGACACAAAATGACACTTTGCTTTCTAATCTAACATTAAGATAATCTCTTTGATCATTAATTGGTTGGGAATGTGTGGCGGGCTATTACTGTTAAATAAAGATCTCTATCATATGCGGTAGCTACTATGACATAATTACTAGCACCTTGCACTGTAAACTTGTCTAATCTACCGTCTCAAGTGTTACGTAGAATGATTTGCTCATTCACTTAAGTAATACAATCTTCAAGTGACAAATTATGTCTCCCGGATTCTGTAGCGATAAGATTGAGGTCCATTAAGTTTAGAGATTATGCAAAGTGATTTATTGTCTTAGTCGAGTTTCTGTTGCTAAATAAAATGAATGTTGCGGAATGGGGGTTTGATAATTTTGCCATAGTTGAGAATTAGAACGAAATTAGACAGGATTTTAAGGGCTTTGGTTTAAAACAAGCATTGCTGCACTCCAGACTAATATTAGATCAATGAAGAGGTATTATTTTTCTTTTTATACTTTTTGTTGTATCCCTTTAAAATTGTTTTAATTTTGGATATAATTCTGTCAACAATTCCCAATACCGCTAGTCATATCAAGAAAAAATAGCCACCATGAGCTAGCACAAAACCTCACAGTGATGATCTATTTAAAGACATGAAACTCTTCTCTTTCAGATCAACAATGCATTTATCGTACAATCTCTATACCACTTACTGCGGTACCGGGTGGCCATCCATCCCCAGTCCCCTACAAAAGTAGTACATTCTCATTCCATAATCACCATGAAACTCAGTGAATAAACATATCCGACCGATACCCGTCGATCACAAGTCATGGAAGAATCATTCTCCTTGAAAGTAGAGGCAGCTGAATATAAAACTTAATATGCCAAAGACACCCTTCAGATAAGCGCCATTATATTCAAAGTTCCATGAACAAGACGTCAATGGGATTTAAATACGTCTCTCTTAGGTATCCCACGGTCTTGGGGCCCTTAAATGTGTTGGGGAAGATGATCTTGTAGTCGTCATAGCCTGCTTCTTCTACCCAAGTAATGTACTTTATTGTTTTAAACATGTGATATAAATCAAAAGCATAACCTTTAACAAAAAAAAAATTAAAAAAACAAACAAGAAACGCTAAATTGACCTCAGTTTAGCAGGATTTCATTCGTGCTTAGAATCGCGTAGTTTTTTTGGATGATGGGAAAAATTCCTTCGATTAATTTTTCGCCTTGTTTTCACTCACTTTCTATGGAATCCTTGTCTCAATAACCTTTATCTTTCTCCGCTCACTTCCCAGCCCCAAGTCTTCAGTCAAGAAACAATCGGGCAAGCCGACGGCGACCGCTCCACTGTACTGTCAATCGTATCATTAAGGAACCCCGATGGTGGGTCACACATCAACCAAGCACTTCATTAGCCACTCTTCAAAGTACGTGAGACACATTCCAGATGGATTTCGCAATGCTTAAGTGGATAGGAGATTGATGTATAATGGTGGGAATTAAGCTCGGTGATTTTTATTCGTATTGTGCCCGATAGGACATGATATGGTAAGATTAATGAGATATTGGTTTATGGAATTAATGGGGCTAAAGGTTAGCTCTTGGAATAAAATCTAAAGTACGAAAAACTAGTAGAAAAAGGTTGGTGATCACACAATAGCGGACCTAGTATGGTCCCTTAAAAATTCTTGCAAATAAAATCAATTCATACATTCCAATTCAATTTATATTGAAATATTCCGACTGATCTGTTTTATACAGAAGATATACGTTATTTTTACGAATGACAGACTATTTCAGCATTGGGTTACAGAAATATAAAAGTTTGTCATCTGCATGCGTCAGTCCCAAATCTGTTTTATAGGAAGTTTACTGACAAACACATTTACTTTTTATGACCTTTTTCATTGCATAATAAAACCATTTTCAAATCATATTTCGTTTTGATGTCATATGACGGATGTTTCTTTCTTTTTCTTCTAGAGATTCATTTCGTATTGGGTTTTAATATGTTTTTAAATCGTTTATCATAAAAATAAACAGTCACTTTGTTTTTTTTTTTTTGTTTTTACATATTTTTGGAAGACTTTTGCAATTCTGTCGTTTATTATATTATATTGCTTTCGCTTTTGATATGGATTGTGAAATTTTCTACTTATGTCTCGTTTACAGTATATTAAGCTATAAAGTTTTTGTTTAATTTATTCAAATAGTAGTTTTTAATGAGTTTTATGTGATTGTGTGTTAAAATAATAAATAATTACACTGTGCTATCTTCCACGTTTGATCTTTTATCTAGTGTGACATGCAACCGTCATGACAAGCAAAATTTAAATAATTACGACATGGCGAGCAACATTATTGAAAATATTAGCATTATTGCTTGACACGGCAAACAAATGAGACTTGTAATAGGTATGAACTTTCCTTTGGTCCAGATGTTAATTTGGCAAATAATTTCACCTGCCCAAGATCTGAATATTAGCAGTTAATCAATGCCAAGACCTGATGGCTAGCAGTCCAGTCAATTCTCACTAGGCATAACTACCTAGTGACAATTGATTAATTGCGAGTATTCAGGTCTTGGTTTACCTCTAAATCGTTACTTGTATGTCCACTCATGCGCATCCCAATGTTTATTGATACTTCATTTATCTCATGACAGTTTTTTATAGCACTTTTCTGTGAACCAAACCAAACGAATACATATAAATAAATATCTTCGAAAACATGACTAATAATCCTTCAATATCTTCATATTGCATATTCAAAATTGATGTAAAAAAAGTTGTACTCTCACGTCGACCTGTTTGGGCCGTCTATCAACGTATGACGTACTGAGAACCTTCTTTTGCGTCGCGAAACCTGCCGTCCTCTACAATACTGAACTTAAGCTTCTAAGAAATAAGATCTAATATTTATTTCTCCACATGTATGATGGATGTTTGTAGTGTATGTCGGGATGTCAAAGCGTCGCGAACGAGCGCCGACGCAGGACAGTCTCGTGCTGAGAGTAATCTTAGTCGACCTCGCGGATAGGGATGTGCAAACACAGTGAAAGTATCGATATCGAAATTAACTGGTAGGTGGGCTACTATAGGAAATTGATCGCCGTAGTTAAGGAATATCTTTGAGTTACCTAGTTCATGTTGATTAGATCATTTTATTTTACTTTTATTTTAATTTATCTTTCAAATTAACTGTAATTGAATTGATCTGCTTCACAGTTCTATTGTGAAGTAAATTATCAGAGTCAAAATGTTTTATCAAGTAAGTAACAAAATTGTCAAGTCGATTATAATTTTTAGCAAGTCGTAAGGTTTTTAATCTATAGCGTCACTAATATGGCTATTTGAATTTTCCTTTATGAGTTTTATCGATAACGACAACTGAAGTGATGGGACAGCATCATTATTGTCTCAACGGGGCGCTCAGGTCAGAGAGTCGAGACAATCTGTCAAATGGAAAGAATCACACACGAACGAGCCGAGTCCCGCAACGCCGCCCTATTAATCATATTTCGATCTTTTTTTACCATTTCCGAACGTGTGTTCTCTCAGATAATGGCTACTATTCTGACGGCAAAATCACAAAGACCTTTGTCACAACATAATTACATTTTAAACTCTAAGTATTACCCACTAGAGTCTGATTTCGATTGAGAATCCCCACGTTTGGTGGACTCCCAACATGCGGTAAGGTCTTTTAGACAATACTTGTCGTTTGATTCGAGATGTCATGTTTTCTGATAAAATCTTGACGAAAATTTCGTTTTGACGGGGTCAAATTTGGTGCGGCCATGTTCTTCAATTACAATTGACATAGTTGAGTCCAAAGTAATGTACGTTTGTTTGTGTATTTAGATCATCTATCTGATTAGTCTGGCGATTTCGTTATGTTTTGACATGGCGAATAGTGACAGGTGAAGCAGATTGCGCAAGAGCGCTGTCTGAAACAGGCAGTTTAATATTCATAGCTGTATATATCCAGCCTTCAAATGCCCGTGTTAAAATTTCATGATCATAAGTAAGATAATGATTTGACAATAAACGATTCTGTGAAGTCTAAACAGTTGAGCTTAATGCGTCAGCACCTCTTGGACTCAGTTCACGAGTTTGAAATTGCCATTGTTTAACGTGCGTGGGAAAACAAGCAGGTGATACAGAATCAGAATTATCTATGTCCTCTTTCGATAAGTCATTATCAATATCTAAATCTACTTCGAGTGCAATGGATTGTTTCCCGCAAATGTCAACAGAGTTACTCATTACCGCTTGAGACCCCTACACAGCCCCTGCTATACGATTTAAACATTTACTTACACCTTCGGGTATTCAAGGCGTGGCTGATATTTTGAGGCTAACCAAATATTAATTAATAATTATGATATCGACATTAAATCAAGACCAGCATTTCATTAACTCCTCAGTGACATTGGAAGCAATATTAATATTTCGTGACAATTCCATAATAGGTAATACCTCCAAAACTCGCCTGTTAATCATCTGTCTCTTCATTTTATTTACTGTCAATTATGAGAGCAAAGACCTTTGTAACCTCGTCAATAAAAGCTGAATTCGCTTGGCAGATGTTTCGTGGTCTATTTGAAGTGTTAATATTGTACTTGACATAGATTTTGGTATGGTGCTCAAGCGTTGCCTGGGGCGACATGTGGGCGATTCCTTTGACATTTTGTGTGAACTCCGTATTTGAACTTGCTTCAAGCAAGGAGCTTAATGTCTTTGCATTTATCTTTGTTTTGTTTTAGAATAAGGTAAAGGCTAATAAGTCCTGGAGGTCTGAGAACTGTACCACAAAGGGAAGTGTAACATCTATAAATGCAGGATGATTCATTACAAGACACAGTTGACTTCTACAATAATCACGTTAGTATTTAAAAGTGAGTGATCAATCAAATTCGCAGCTTCTTCAACGGTATCTATGGATGAAATTTTAAAAGTACCTACTTGAGTTTCGGTTACTGCTACTAGACCAGCAGCTTCTTCATCACTTTTTTGCATTTGTAGTACAATGTGTTTTCCAGTTAAGCACTTGGTCCCCTACTATTTGAAGTCCGACCGAATTGTTTAAATTTGATATAAATATTTTGCATGTAATAAAATATAATAATAAAAATCCTCTTTTTTATTTTTACCTAAGTGCTAAAAATCTTTATTTGTTCAGTTATATTTTTTTAAATTGTTATTATTACTGTTTTATAGAATTATGAATATAAAATAAAATAATAAAACAGATCCCTTGCATGTAGATATTTGAAAGCATTCGTGAAGTATTAACAAAAATATATTTTGCTCAATCAATGGAAGTGGACATCAACATACAACTTCGTACTTTTACATCATACCCCCATCAATCTAATTCCCATACAAAATTCAATACGTACATAAAATGACAGGTTCTCGTGTGTGTAGATAGATGTGTATGGCCATCAGGTCATCGAGGTCCCCGATAACATCGACTTGAGCCCGTCTAATTGTGACATCACGGATACAATTCATCAGTCAGATTTTGTGACCTTAGTGTCACGGTGGAGATGTGGGAAGGTATAGATTGTTCAGTGATGAATTTTGAAGATTCATTAATTTTGGTGGCCGTGGTCTTAGTACTGGCATGGAATGAATGGTTTATTGACTTCATCAGCAACTACCTAGTAAAGTTGATTCAATTTATATTACTGTTTTACGTAGACGATATCATCAGCCGAGAACGCAAGAACAGCTTTTACATCTAACAAGTTTTTCTGAACCATCACGATACGAATGATTGTTATTTTCGACATTAGTAAAACGGTTACTTATCTATAGATATTATTAGATGATTTATGTATGTGAAATCTGCGTTTATCGTTGGTGAGGTGGTCGCAAGCGCTACTGCTCAACATGATGTTTTTGATTCCTGGTTAGAGTATTACTGAGGTTTCAATTTGGATTTGCTCAGAAGCAGACCGTTCGGTGCCAGGATTTTTGTTCGATTGAGGCTAGCCTTTATTACATGGGACTTACTCATAACTAGCAAAGTGATATCTAATGACTTCTTCCACTCAGGGTGGAGTGGAAGGGAGTATCAGACTCTTACTGCAGCAACCCTGGCAGTGCATACACCTGTGGCTAACAATTCGGGGAGAAATAAAGTCTTGATATTATGCGTAGTAGAATGTTTACTATTATCTCTGCCTCTTATTTGGCTACTATAAAAAATCTATGTAATCACCACAAAAACAGTAGGTGCATGTACCAATACATAATCATGAACATAGTTAAATATACAATGATTAGTCACGTCTAAACTTAATCAAATCTATCAAGTAGGCGTCTCCTCGCTTGAATCGTGAGAACACCGAAATTGATTTCTTATTAAACACTATTTGTCATTGAGTCAAAGTTTTTGTTTGTAAACGTGATATGTAATCATTGTTTTGAGGTTCTTCCTTGTGTTATTTCTTAAGGATTTTCTTTTGTTTTGGTTTTTTGTTTTAAAGTTAAATAATTATGATTGTGGCTGCGACTAATTTGATTTTTACTATGTTGTAACGCAATTTCCAACCAATCTCTTTTTTGACAATCTTGTTTTAAAATTTACCTTATAAAAGGGTGACCTTTATATGCTCAAAAATGGGATACAGTTAGTACTTTTAGAATTTGAAAATGAAAACAATATATCTAGTTTTATTCGCGGAAATTAAAACTAGATATATTGTTTTCATTTTCAAATTTAAAATGGATTTCCGCAAAGTAACGCCTGACTCAATCAATTACTTTTAGAATAATAAATCAAATCGTCTTTTTCAGATTCCAATCAAGAAGCATTAAAGAAAAACTAGCTGCACAAAACTCAAGATAGATAGATTAAGAGAGAAAAATTAAGATTTGAGAATAAGATCAAAATTGGTATACTAATATGTCACCAATTTTGACCTTCATTTGTTAGTTATGTTTTACCGGAAAATACATTTTTATTATTATTGATAAGCTGGCTTTTGTCCATTATCTCTATTGATACAATTTTTTTCTGATACATAAGTTCCTCGCGTGATAATTTTAGCACGTTATTTCTTGTAGCTACCATTATTCGTATGAGCACCAATGGGTTTTTTATAATCATCATACAATAACACAAATTGCACGGGGACTTTACAAATCAATAATTTAGTCGTGCTTGTTTTTCCCACAATTTAAGGAGAACGATATACATATTATGTACTTAAAATACCGATTCATGATCCGAGGAAAATATTTTTAAACTATAGATTTCTTTGCGTATTTTATTTTCCTACTGCGAAATTAATTTTTCTGTGAATTGCTAACGAAGTGAAACAGTGCGAAGTTTTATTAATTCTCAGATTTTAAATCTGATTTGCAGAAATGAAACGAAATGAATTTATATCTCCGGATACGTGCGTCTCTTCAGACAATATTGAGAATTTCGTAAACTGACCATGTTCTTAGCTGGCCTTGATTTTTTTGGGATTTACTTTGGCTACCATTTGGTTGTAAGTATTGTATATTAATTTTATCAAACATTTTTGCTTCAAGCCCTTGATGAAAATTCGTTATGTACGTTCTTGTCTTAATCAAAATTACTCTCAACAGCAAATACAAAAATATCACTCTCAACAGCAAATACAAAAATATCTCAAGAATTTAATCATGCGACCATGATTAAAACCAAGACTCTCACCGAAACAAATGATTCATTAAAAATTTAACAAACTAACAACACATTATGCAAATACTACGACAAATAGCTCTTGCTCAATACGGAATATAAAATATTCTCAACTTAAAACAATACAGCATTTAAAAATACAAAACCCTTTCTTATCTTAACCAGCATCCACGAAATGTTGAAATGTCGCAAGACAAAAAGAGCGTGTGAAACTTACTCTTGCCTAAGAAAAAAATACAGGCCAATAATTCACTTTGGTGGCGCGATGAGACAGATCGGTCATTTTAAAAATTGTCTAGCTTTAGGCAACATAATTGGAGTGTACGAGTCAGCATCGTACAGCGCACGCGTCCATTCACACCGTCAGCACTTTTCCATCGCTTTACTTAACTGGCACTATAACGCGCCAGTACACGTTCAGCATTCATATACGTTTGTACTCACCACATACTTAGATAGCATTAGTTACTTGGTAGTAAGATATATAATAAACAGTGTATTTTCCGACTATCAGTGACTCATTTCTACAAACCCTTAACTCAAGTTGTGAGCGCCACATTCAGCAGCGCGAACATCTTTTTGGTCCTTCGAGCCGGATTTGGAACTACAGCCTTTCTCAGGTACGTGGTGCTTCTACTTAGGATAGCGAATCGGTTTGGCTGGTCTTCCACAAGCGGATCGCCCCGGTCAGATTGAGAAGGCGCACATATCCTAGTAGAGACACTTTCTGACCCTGAGACCACATCCACCGGCAACAAATACAAGAGCTCACCGAAGCAGCAGCACTTACAAAGCAGATTCAGTGACTCGAAGTATCCATCATCAATTTCAACATGGAAGAAATTATTGAAACTCAGTATCAGATCATGCAAGCCATGAACACAACCTTGACCAACTTCAAAAAGGACGGGGCGGGTCGTAAGACAGTAGCCAACGTACAGAAGAAAATAGACCTCCTCGACAAGTATTGGGCAGAATTTCAAGGTAACCACGATAAGATACGCGTGCACGGGGATCCCTCTCATCAGTACTTTGTGCAAGAGTCCTACGAGCAAACACGACAGTTCTATAATAGCACCAGGGAGTCCTTCGTCAAGTATCTAACTAAAGATCAAGGCCCAGCTTCACCCGTATTAAAGTCTCCAGCCTTTAAGTTCGAGCCCGCACCGTCAACCTCGAAGTTATTGGAGCAAGAAATCACTCAACAACAAGGAGCAGGTGGAGCTGAGCGCGGTTACCAACCACCGCTCTCGATAGCTGTACCAGAGGCAGCGGAGACAGAGAGCAGCAGTAAAATAGACGAGATGCTACGGAAACAAAGGAGCAACATCAAAGCATTCCAAAGAACCGTATCCCATATCAACGTGGACCTTCTCAATGAAAACTGGCAGTTTGAAGACGTCTTAAAGGTGTTGGAAACAAGGTGGAGAGCAGTTGATTCACTTTATTGGGACCTTGACAGTTTACCCAATGAAACCAACGTGCAATATGAGATGTCTTACAACTCTTGCGAACTCATTTACAACCAAATGAAAGAAAACATCAACTCCAAAATGTGGTCAGTTTCCCACCGAGAAAAATCAACACCAAAGATCGAAATTCCAACCTTTAGTGGTAGCTACGAACACTGGACCGCATTCAAGGATTTATTCGTTGAGACTATTCACTCAAATCCATCCCTTTCTAAGGCACAGAAAATGCAGTTTCTCAAAAGCAAAGTGAAGGGAGAAGCTGAGAAACTCATCCAGCATCTATCGATCAGCTCAGAAAATTATGAGACTGCCTGGGAAATCCTTAACCGCAGATACAACAACAAGAAACACATCTTCTCATCACATCTCAACTCATTACTTGGAGTACCTAACACTCAACATTTATCAGCGGCGTCAGTCAAAAAGCTCCACGACACCACGCAAGAATGTATCAATGCGATCAAGAATCTCGGCGTAGACACGTCATCATGGGACCCAATATTAGTACACTTGCTTTCACAAAAATTGGACGCAGAGACTCACAACGATTACTTAGAGTCACTAGCAGAGCCACGTGATCTACCGAACATAGCCGATTTTCTCAACTTTCTGGAAGGAAAATTCGTGTCATGGGAATCATCTCGCCGCAAGCCAGAAACATCTAAAACATCTCAGCCTGAGCCTACACAGACGAAAAAGAAATTTCATTCATACAAAGCATTCAGTGCAAAACAAAACAGAAACGATAATTATAAATCACATTTATTGACTAAAGACAATGAAGAAGCAGCAAAATGCCCACATTGCAATCAAGCACATAAACTATTTTCGTGCACGGCATTTCTCGAATTACAGCCTGACGCAAAACGGAAGGCAGTGGCGAAATACAATTTATGCAAAAATTGTCTATCTGCACATACACAAAGCAACGAATGTTTGTCAAGAAAAAGATGCCGCGTCTGCAATTCAGATCATAATACACTTCTTCACGACGCTTACGGCAAATGGGGTGGACAGACATCAAACAACAGATCAGGGCAACAAAGCACAGGCGCAACGGATAACAAGAAAACTACAAGTAATAGTACCAATCATGTATCTCAAGAAGATTTATCAGAAACTCTACTAACAACAGCTTTGATCAAAGTGCAAGCGAACGATGGTTCTCTGATAACTTTGCGAGCGCTTCTTGATCAGGGTTCACAAACTTCCCTGATAACAGAAAAAGCAGCGCAAAAGCTACGAATACCGCGTGCCCGCTGCAAAGGTGTCATATTCGGTGTCGGAGCTCAAGAAAATAATTGCAAAGGCGTCATAAGAATCACGTGCAGTGCCATTCACAGCGATTATACATTTGACACCGATGTTTTTATAATGCGCAATTTGGTAAACAATCTGCCGAATAAGTCATTCACAAAACCAAAATCATGGAAATTTTTAGAGCATATCACGTTGGCTGATCCAGATTTTAACGAAAGTCGTCCTGTGGACATTTTACTTGGGGCCGATATATACTCAAACATAATCCAAGAAGGTATCATCAGGCACGAGAAATCACAACCAGTTGCACAGCAAACACGCTTGGGGTGGATTTTATGCGGAGCCGTGCAGACAACATTCCAGTGCAACGTTGTGATAAATAACATCGAAGACATTCAACATTTTTGGTCAGTTGAAGACATAGCAGAGACCTCGGGGATGTCACAAGATGATGTGGATTGTTTACAGCACTACAAGAATACCACAACTCGCAACGAAGAAGGTCGCTACACTGTTGAGCTGCCATTCGAACCAAACTTTCAAGAAAAACTAGGGGCTTCGAAACCCATGGCGTTGGCACAATTCCGGCAGCTGGAGAGAAAATTCCGCAAACAACCACAATTAGCAGAAATATACAAACAATTCATTCATGAATATCAAGCTATGAATCATATGGTCGAGTGTATTAGTAATAGAACACTGTCCTGCTATTTGCCTCACCACGGCGTTCATCGCGCCGATTCTACGACCACTGCGTTAAGAGTAGTATTCAACGCATCGGCGAAGACATCCACGGGCCATACGTTGAATGACCTCATGAAGCGTGGCCCCAACTTGCAGCAAGACCTCATGTCATTAATCTTGCGATGGAGGCAATATCAGTTCGCTTATACGGCTGATATTGAGAAAATGTATCGACAGATACTTTGTAGCACAGAACATCAAAACTATCAGAGGATACTTTGGAGGAGTTCCCCTGACCAACGGATACGTGAATATCAGCTCACGACGGTCACTTACGGCATGAAAGCAGCCCCTTTCTTAGCCATGATGACTTTAAAACAGTTATCAGCTGACGAAGGACATAAGTATCAGAGCAGCAGAGCAGCTGAAGCGCTACAAGAAGAATTCTACATGGATGATCTAGTCAGTGGAAGCTTCACATTAGAGTCAGCCAAGCAATTGCAAGACGACCTGATCCAGTTACTATGGTCGGGAGGTTTCAACTTACGAAAATGGTCATCTAACAACAAGGAATTACTTCAAAACGTCAACAGAGCATCGCCAAATCAAGCATCATTCGATTTCAAGCAGGCAGAATCAACAAAGACACTGGGGCTGAAATGGAACCCCAACGAAGATACATTCTCTTTCGAGTTAAAAATAAGCGAAACTAAACCACCAGAAAAACATACAAAACGTTCATTGCTATCAGATATTTCAAAGATATTTGATCCACTCGGTTGGCTTGCTCCGATTACAACTAAATTGAAACTTTTATTCAAGCAAGTATGGCTTTGTAACATTCAATGGGACGACCAACTTCCAATTGAAATAAACACCGAGTGGGAAAAGATTAAGGCAGAGCTACAGAAAATAAGTGAATTTAGAATTCAAAGATGGTACCAGATTGGAGAGCTGGACACTATTCAACTCCACGGCTTTTGTGATGCTTCGACCAAAGCATACGCCTGTGTCGTGTACTGTAAGTTTGATACTTACGTTACACTCGTCGCTGCAAAAACAAGATTGGTACCAGAGAACAAAAAGCTAACTTTACCGCGTCTAGAGCTGTGTGGGGCGCACTTGCTATCATCACTCATGCAAAAAATACTGCAAGCCCTCAACGGACGCAAAATCAAAATATATGGTTGGAGTGACTCCACTGCAGTTCTCGGCTGGATTCAAGGCAATATCAACCGTTGGACACCATTTGTGGCGAACAGAGTCAAGAAAATCAAAGATGTCATAACAGCAGACAGTTGGCACTACATAAAATCAGCTGACAACCCAGCTGATTGTGCCAGCCGTGGTATCACAACCGAACAATTGAAGCAACATCAACTTTGGTGGAACGGCCCTCAATTCCTACCAGAATTCAATAAGTCATCAGTAGCGGAAAAGCCTGTCTACGTCACGGATCAAGAGGAGCGAAAAGTAAAACAAAGTAACGTCATAACTCAACCTCATAGCGATGACGTCATACAATACATACTGCATAGAAACAGCACACTGACGCGCGCCGTGCGAGTACTTGCCTGGGTATTACGTATCACGCGACGTCAGCGCAAACACTCTGTTTACTTGAATGTGAAGGAATTGGAAATAGCAAAACATACGATTATTAAATACGTTCAAGAAACGGAATTTGCTGAAGAAATAGACAGGCTACGAAAACAGGAGCAAGTACATTGCAAAAGTAAAACTTTATGTCTCAACCCATTTTTGGACAAGGATGGACTTCTGAGAGTAGGAGGCAGACTGAAGCATGCACATATTGACGAAGACATGAAGCATCCACTGATCATACCACACAGCAGCCACTTTACTGACCTTATTATCGACCAAGCCCACTGCCTCACGTTTCATGCGGGGGCTCGAATGACTCACGCATATATCAGACAGAGCTATTGGATATTAGGCGGAAACAGAGCTGTAAGGAAGCGTTTGCTTACATGCATTACGTGTAAGAAGAATAAAGCAGACAAACATAAGCAAATGATGGGAGACTTACCTGAACCTAGAAGCAACCCTTCGCGTCCTTTTCACCACACTGGCGTTGACTACACAGGATACGTTGACGTGAAACTCAATAAAGGGCGAGGAGTCAAAACAACCAAGGGATACATCGCAGTATTCGTGTGCATGGCGACAAAAGCCGTGCACCTCGAACTCGTATCAGACCTGAGCTCAACAGCATTTTTAGCTGCCTTAAAACGCATGTCTTCACGTAGAGGCAAACCTCATCATATTTACAGCGACAATGGCACAAACTTCGTTGGTGCCAATAAGGCATTGCAGCAACAGCAAGCTGAATTGCGCAAAACATTTAACGATGAGTTCAAAGCAGAGATTAATGAAATGGGAATACAATGGCATTTTAACGCCCCCGCTTGGCCCAATGCTGGAGGCCTATGGGAAGCAGCTGTTAAAAGCCTAAAGCACCATCTTCGACGTGTAGTTGGACAACAAAAACTCACGTTTGAAGAATATAGCACGATACTGGCCCAACTCGAAGCATGCCTCAACAGTCGTCCGCTGTGTACTCTGACAGAAGACCCAGATGATTTGAATTATCTGACGCCCTCACATTTTCTAAGCAGCGGCCCCATATTGACTATCTTGGACACCGAACAAGATGAGAGAACAAGATGGAAGAGAACTCAGACAATATTCGAAGACATTTGGAAGAGGTGGCAAACGGAATATCTCGCTCAACTCTCAGCGAGGAGCAAATGGCAAAGGCCTCACGAAAATATCAGAACCAATGACGTTGTCATCATTCACGGACCCAACCTCCCCGCGGGAAAATGGGCTCTAGGCAAGGTCACTGAGCTACACCCCGGCTCTGATGGATTGGTCCGGGTAGTTACCCTGAAAACAAAAAATGGGTACATTAAGCGGCCAGTGATTAAGTTATCAGTGCTGGTATCTGATCCGAAACCAACCGATCAGACAGAGAAGATATCAGACAAGCAAAATATCAAGAAAAAGGACGACCAATCGAAACCACGAGCAGGAACGGCGTCTAATTTGATGGCAACTCTCGTTACACTATTTCTATTCATGACATCAGTCTTTGGCCACCAGCAATCAGCATCTCCGTATAGTTTGACAACAATAAACAAAGCTCTATATTTTGACAGAATCTCAAGCATGCAATTTATACGAGATGATTGGAAGCTCATTGTGTATCACGACATGAGTCCGTATTGGGACGGTACAGCAACCTTCGAAAAATACCTCCAACAAATAAACAGCGTGTGCGAAAGAGGAACCAATAAGGCACTATGTGAAATCATCGCACTGCAACTACATCATTCTCATGACGAACTGAAGTACTATAATGAAATGTTACTCAATCAGCATGTTGAGGAACGCACGCGGAAGCGACGAGGCCTTATCGACGGTGTGGGCTATGTTGCGAACAGTTTATTTGGAGTTCTAGATCAACGTTTCGCCGATCAATACAAACAAGACATTTCTCTTATAAAAAGAAATGAAAATCACTTAGCACTACTGTGGAAAAATCAGACCTCAATAGTAGAAGCAGAATATAATCTACTAAAAAGAACTGAAGAGTCGATCAATCGGCAACACAAAGTCATTAATCAACATTTAAACAATTTAACGAGGGCAACCAACATTTTGAACAAAAATCTGCAGGAACAAGAAGTGATGAGCGAGCTGGCTCTTTCCACAATAATAGCTACAAATATGCTCGCGAAACTAAAGTCGATACAAGACACAATAATCGACACAATAACAGATATCCACCATGGAATGTTCAGCGTTCATTTACTATCGCCGAAGCAGTTACGAGATCAACTCAGCATTATCTCCGGACAATTATCGCGAGAGCTATCCTTGCCGATAGAAAACATACAGACTGAACTACCGAAAATTTACCATCTGCTGAAAGTCAAAACAAGGGTGACACAACAGTACCTCATATTTGAAATCAGAATACCACTGGTCAGCAGAGAGACCTATGACCTATATCAGCTGATATCAATACCTCAACAATATGGAAACACCACAGTCGCCGTCGTGCCGATATCAGATTACATCGCAATCAATTTACGCAAAGATACATATTTAGCAATGACGGCAAGGGATATACAACAATGTGTCAATTACGATGAATTAACTCGTCTTTGCCACTCCCGAAAACCCATTTTTCAATTCAAGTCAGAAGACAGCATGTGTATCAAAGACAAGAGCACAAACAGATGTCTTACAAACACTGCAGCATGCCGCAATAATTGGATGGAGTTGAGCAGAACAAATACCTACCTTTATTATTGTTGTGGGCAGTGTGCACTTCGCGTCATATGTGAGTATCAAATTACTGCAATACAAATCGCTAAGGCCGGGGTCATAACACTGGATTCTGATTGCGTAATTAAAGGAGAGGACTTCACCGTTTTTTCACACAAACTGCTATACTCTGAGATAAAAACTGCATCGGACTTAGAATCACAGCAGATCGCACCGATTAATCACATCATCAACGTCTCTGTGCCGGAAGTTGAAATCAACATTACCAATCACCAAGCCTCGTTTCAGCACATTAAGGAACAAATTGAGCAGATGAAGTCAGAAAACGCCTTGATCTCTGAAATATCAAGCCACGACATACATCAATATACAGTCATCTACGTGTTGGTTATGGGCGCAGTATTCACGGTCATAGTTTATCTTTGTCGGTGGTTTTATCGTCGTCGGCAGAGGAGCGTCAACTTACAGTCGAACTCCGAGACACAGTCTCCAGAGGTGCCGGCGCGTAGAGATGTCGCCACCCCCGTGGTCAGTCCTATGCCATGCACTTCAGACACAAATCATCAGTCGCGACAAGAACACATTGAATTGAGGAACTTCAATAGCATACTCAGAAGTATAAAGCGTCAGAAGAAGACACCTCCAGTTTTCACCAAACCTAGTGATAGTGACTGATTTAGTTTATGTATAAGCATATATTTAAGTCATGAACTGTATTTTGGGTGAAATTTATAAGTTTAGCATTTAAGCACATTGTTAACTCATGATCATCATCCACTCGCATCTCTCTCGCCCGGGAATATGTACGAGTCAGCATCGTACAGCGCACGCGTCCATTCACACCGTCAGCACTTTTCCATCGCTTTACTTAACTGGCACTATAACGCGCCAGTACACGTTCAGCATTCATATACGTTTGTACTCACCACATACTTAGATAGCATTAGTTACTTGGTAGTAAGATATATAATAAACAGTGTATTTTCCGACTATCAGTGACTCATTTCTACAAACCCTTAACTCAAGTTGTGAGCGCCACATTCAGCAGCGCGAACAGGAGTTATGAAACCAATTGCATAACATGGTCACATCACTATTTTTTTACTCTATGTTTATTACGCTTGCGACCTTTCTAATGTATCATCGTTGTTTTTGAATAAGTGTCAATTGCTCTTATTTCGTTTACATACAGTTTATTTTTGCTTAGCTTAGTTATTAAGGATGTCCGTAAATGTTTGTGGAGCATAGACCTCTATATCACGAACTGGATCACATACCAAATTGAAGCAGGTGATCTTTTTCCGTTGATTTTTTTCTCATCATTGACAAAGATTTCGATTGAGAATCTTGAACCATTGAAGAAGTAATTTATGATGTTTTTTTTTTATCTGCGTCATCAAGTTCAAGTATGATATCAAAAGATGCAGAGTTCAATGCTCTATCGATGATACTTTCAGGAAAATTTGTTTGAAAAAGTAGATTGTCTAACTTAAGATCTTACTCCTTATTGTCTATAACCAGTGCATGTTGCCAGTGATGACTCACGGTCTTGAAACGTGGTCGCTCACAATGGGTCTCATCAGAATGCTTAAAGTCACTCAAAGGGCAATAAAGAGGGCAATGCACAGAGTTTCCTTGCATGATCGAATCAGGAATGATAATATCTGCGAGAGAACCTAGGTTACTGACATAGCCCGAAAGATCGCCAAACTGAAGCGGCAGTGGCACATTGCTCGCAGAACAGATGGTCGATGGGGGCGAATAGTCCTGGAGTGGCGACCGCGAACCGGAATACGCAGCTTTGGAAGGCCTCCCGCAAAGTGGATCGACAGCCTGGTGAGAGTCACGGGAAGCCAATGGATGCGAGACGCATAGTACTGGTTGTGGTGGCGATACTCGAGGGAGGCCTATTTAAGTCCAGCAGTAGACGTCTTTAAGCTGATATGATGATGAAGATCCTACTCTTGCCAAAACGTTGTCATAAATACTCCATCGTATGACCATATGCTGTTTTTTGATCTTTTCATCATCATCAAGCATTTTCTGGGCGTTCCCCTTTATGTCAGGTGTGTTGTTTAGTTAGCATAACCAGATAAAGACTAGTATAATATTGTACAGAAATAAAAAGGTAATTTAACGAAATCAACCTGCAAGCTACTGCTAATTAATCTTTCACAAAGTTTCACTCTTAAAAGCACAATCAATATCAGTAAAATTTGATCAACCAAGGAAAATCTTTTTAGTTCTTAACTCAGAATGATCCCAGACTTTCCATTATCAAATTCTATCAAAATTCCTCCCTGATTCCCTCAGGATCTCGCTCGTGATCATATCTATACCTCCAGCCATATCTACCGCAGTTTCAATGTTCGGAGCATAAGACATTGTCTCGCTTGCGGTGGCGGTTGGACAAAAGACTCCACTGTTTATTTGCCGCCCATACCATGCCTGCGGTTTACGAGAATTGGTTTGCATGTAAGTAATTTTCTAAGTCAGACCGACGACCGTTTTCTAAAGGATTTTGTTTTGGATGTTGTAGTACTGGATAGGGCCTAGTAGCTGATGTTGGTCAGTTTAAATATGATGACCTACTGTATGAGAATTCGCATAAAACTGTTCTTTGAAGTTATCACTATTAACATGACACTAGCTGTATACTAATTAATTGCTATACAATTTATTTGATCATTTTCGACAATGAAATGTAGTTATAATATTATAAATCGTTGGTCAATGTGTTTTTTGAAGTTACCATCAGTAACGTGAAACTAGCTAATAAGTAAATGTAACTATATGATCCGTTTTACCCTTTTTAATAGCAAAATTTTAGATGTGACTGATAAATTTGCTAAATCTCGTAGAAAAGGTTTTTGGCTAATGTTTATTTCCACCACAATGAGTTTATTCTATTCCTGTGAACCGATTAGCACAGCACGATAAGGTAAGATTACAAACTTTCAAATCCTGATTTAAACATTGTAGAAAAATGTACAATTCATCTATCTTAATTTTACAATACCTCAAAATATGCATACAGTTCTGTTAAAAAAATGAATAAGTAATTTTAAACCAGAATTTTTTTTTTTTTTTTTTTTTGTGCATAATATAGCGGGCGGGAGGGAGGTGCATACCTGCAACCCACTAATATTCGCGGAAATTAAAACTAGATATATTGTTTTCAATTTCAAATTAAAATGGATTTCCGCAAAGTAACGCCTGACTCAATCAATTTTTAGAAAATTATCCCTTACCGTTTCAAGCAACTTTACATCTACAAACTTCCCACCGGCCACAAAACCCGACAAAATTGTAACACACCACGCAGCACAGCTTTCAGGGCAACATCGTGACTTTTTTATTTAGCAGCATCGATTTAGAAATTCGTTTTTCATGTCCATAGATGATTATTCCTTAACTTCCTTGCAGGATGGATCGTTGAGGTTAGATTAGTACGATTACTTCATAATTCTATTACGGCGTATATTTTGATCTTTCGAGACTTGGATTGTGGTCCTTCGTTGCCGATATAGGTTTGAATGGCTTGAATAAAAATGCTTGGCAATTTTTCTGGTAAATTACTCATACGTATGTATTTTATTTGATTGTTTGATAATGAGATAAGTCAATCTTCTAGGGTTGCGGAATTTGTTCGAAAGAGTCACCGCGGCCCTGGAACACAAAGGGCAATAGGAGGAATACGGGTGGGTTTAAGTCAATAAGAGTGTCACTCCTTTCCGCTCCACCCAGAGCGGGAGAAGTTATTTGGTGATATCCTATCGAAAAACTTTTTTTTCGATAGGATATCACGTGTATACGCAAATTAATGATCAATGTATTCAAAGTACGAAGTAAATTTTATTTATTAAAACTTTATGGGCTGGTAAAAACTGTACAAAGGCGGACTTAATGTCATAAGTTTTTTCTACCAGTCGACCTTAGGGTGGTGCAACATGGCAGGTACAGCTTAAAAGAAAGACAAACAGAGAGGGACAAAAATACAATAATAAATATAAACATACAAACGAATAAAACTAACAACATTATTAAGAAAAACGAATTCAACGAATTAACACTGTGATGCTTTTACCAACTTCATGCGAATGTGCTCACGTGCCTTCACCTTAAAGGACAACCGACATGTTGCCGTCCTGATGTTCAGAGGGAGCGCATCCCAATAGAAGATTGCCTATACAAAGCTAGAGCAATGGATAATCCCAGAACGGTGTGAGGGACATCGTAGAAGACGATTATTGATAGAGCGAATATTTTTACTGTGGGCTTGGCAAAAAAAAAAAAAATTGAAGTTAGATCTATAGGAGAAGAAGGATTATTAAGAACGGAAAATAGACAAGTCAAGGCCCTCAGCGCTCTGCGCTGACAAATAAGTAACTGTTTTAATGGTGATCGATACGCGATCATACTAACGGAGGTTGCAGACAAATCGAATGCATTTATTGAGGAGGCAGTTAAGTTTAGTGAGGAGATCTGCGTTCAGGTCGTACTATTACGACCTAAATGCAGATACACATCACCCTAGTCACTTCTGGCGAAAATTACGAACTGTATAAGCAATGCCTTTATGTAAGCTGGGAGAAGATTTTTCAGTCGATACAGCGACCGCAACGTTCCGGTAACTTTTCGAATGATACTCGTGACCAGCTTTCGCTAGTCAAGACATGTCGTGTTGACATGCAGACCAAAATTTTTAACCTCGGAAGCAAATGGAATGACTATGTTGTCAAAAATTGGTAGAATTAATACATTTAGCGTTCTCAAACTATGCTATGTTCATCGGTTTCCTTGACATTTAAAGTCAAAGTAAAAGAAATGTTGAAAGGTTTGCGGAAAACAATTTTGTGCCAAAAATTGTGAGCAAACTTCAAGTCACCTTTTCAATTCCCCTCAGCTTTTCCATCTGTACAATATTAATCTCGGGTGTCAACGGTAAACATTTTCAAGATAGGAACTGCGTTTGGTGCAAGTTTTAAGATATTTAGTGAACTAGGATTATAATTAATGGCAGCTACAACAAAAACAAATGAATTGAGAACCTCCTCCGTTTTGTGAACAACGGCTTACGAAATAAAGCTATTTTATACTATTTTTTTAAATTTGGTCAGCGATTGCTGTTTTGTAAGAAAGTTTTGCATTTTTTCAGTTTAGAGATACCCTACAACTAACGACACCTCTGGATTGTCACAGCAAAGCAAAATACGAAATTACGGTTACTTGGATGACATATTTTTTTACAGCAATTTCGATTTAAAAACCAAATTACTGAACTGATTTTTATAAAATTTCTATGCGATCAATCGGAGAGTATAAAAGAAAATACTATTGACTTGAGAAAATCCTTCTTTAAAAAATAAATCAGTCGTACTAACAAAGCTTAACGATTACATTGCAAAAGAGAGGCGGAGCTATGGAAAAATAACATTATACCTTTATCACATAAATAAAAGAGTTTGACTACTCATATTCAATTAACAGTGATCCTCGATATTTCGTCACATTCCCGCTGTCGCTCATGCCTTGAACACAACAGTAGAGATTAGAACAGGGGGTGTGATTATTAACTGTCGTCTAGCACTGCGAACAGCTGATCAATCATACGTCCTTAAGATATTAACGAAAGTAAGCTCCAAAAGTATTGTAGACAGAAGTGTTTGTCTACAATATTTCCTTTGTGGTGTTATACATGTGTGGCGTACTACGTTTGTTAAAGTACTTAGATGTTTGAGAGCAATCGCTCATTGTTTTAAGATTATGTATTTTGATCGATAATCAAAATCAATTCTTGGAAAAGAATAGTTGGAGTCTGCTTATACTGGTTTTTAATGCTAAGTTTTATTTTATAGGGCATTTACTTAACGCAAAAATTAAAATAATAATTGTATTTCTATATACTTATAATAATTAAATCATCATCTACCTAGCTTTTCCCAAGTATATTAGGGTCGACTCCCACATAAGCTGGATTCAGCTGAATAACAGTATTTTACGTGGAGTGGCTGCCTACCAGACCTCCACAACCCATTAAATGGGGAATACGGTACTTCTTGGCAAGACTGGTGTCAGATTTTCTGGCTGCTGGCAATCCGTAACGACTACCAACGATCTCGAAATGACAGCCGGGACCAACGGCTTAACATTTTCCAAGGCACGGAGAAATCCTGTTATGTTAAAATGGTCACCCATCCACAGACCAACCTCGGCAAGCGTTGCTTAACCTCGAAGATATACCCGTGCGGATGTTATAATGAAGCCACGAGCCCCACTTATAATAATGAAATATGGGATGAATTTTGGTGAAAATATTTGTGGAACACTAAAAATAAAATCAGATTTTAAGGACGTGAAAATGTCAATAATATTGAAGAATATCAGCGCTGTTTATTTTTGAAGATAGCAGCGAGTGAATAGGATTAATGAGGATTATAGATAAAGTTATTGTTAGTTAGTAATTGTTGTTTGTCCTGTGCTAGTCGCAAATAACCAATATTTCTTTCTTCTTTATATTTAAGACTAGCAGCCCGTCCCAACTTCGCACGGATGGACATTTATTTATGGATTTAAATAAAGTCTACGTTACTCAGGGATAATGTAGCAATGTAATGATGAAAGAATTTTTGAAATCGATCTAGTAGTTTTTGAATTTATGCGGTACAAACATACAAATCTTTCCTCTTCACAATATCAGTGTAGATAAAGTGTTTTCAGCTGCACATACTGAAACCTCAAATAATAAACACTAAAACAACGGTAAAAAAATCACGTCCCACACTCGTGAGAACGACCCAAGTGTTCTCAAGTCCAACGTGCCGTGATTACACTGACAGAATGATAAACAGACGATATTAAATGACAATAAATCGATGGACACTCCACTGATAACACCAATGGTGTGATAACGCTATCTGTGACAAAGTTATTGCAAAATTATTGTGTGAAGGACGCCGACTGACATGGTTGATGAAAGCTTATGTTAAGTAAGTGGCGAAATTATGAACATGAGACATTTATTTGTTTTGCGGATCTGAAGTAGCAAAGCGTCAGCATATCGAATGTGATTTTCTATCCGGTTTTTGAAAATTCTAGTTAAGGATGGAATGAAAAATACAAGATTATTTTATTTTAGAAATGACACGGATATTGATTGTAATGTTTCTAATTTTAAACATCATCATCTGCCTAGGCCTTTTCCCAACTATATTGGGGTCGACTCCCAGTGAAATCGGATTCTGAATGCCAATAGTAGTGATAGAAAAAACTAAAAAATAAAATTAATGACACGCCTGTGTTTTTCTTTTTTATTATTACTGATAGGCTTGCTTATGACCACAATCTCAACTGATGGAAAACGATTAGGGGAATTTCACTAGTTTTAATTAAGGACCATGTAATTGGGGGCAAGCTTATTGCCATCAACTGGGCACATAGAACTTATATTGAATTAATATAGTTTTTGCGTTAGTGATACACTTCATGGCTGAAAAACACATGTGTAAAAGAAATTTTAAACACAACTCTGGCAGCCGAGTAATAAGAACTTTAAGCTTTAAAGGGAAGTCGAGGTTTTATACTTGGTTGACGGCGCGTTGTGGTCGACGCGTGCTTTAAAGAAATGTCGGCGCCCGCTAGGCCCAGTGCCAGCCAGTGTTGCGGAATTTGTTCGAAAGAGTCACCGCGAAACTGGAACGCAAAGGGGAACTTAAGAGAAACAAGGATGGGTTTTTTTTTGTCCTGAGAGCAGGAGTCATTGCAGACTCCTTTCGCTGCCTCCTGCTCCCAGGCCAGAAGGAGCAATTAACATTACAAAAAAATGTTTTTGTAATGCTCTAGAGTCGCCAACTTACAATAACAACACATTTTCTTTCTTACATGACTGTCATTAAGATTTAATTTTTTATTTCAATAGTTAAACTCAATTTCTTTCTTTCTTGCACAGTAAATTTTCATCCAAATTTTCGAGACCTCATAATAATTTCGCCAACAAGCCCACATAAACATCAGCACAGTAATGTGTGTCTGCCTGTCACACTAAGTGTATATCTAATTAGTTGGGTATAAGGGCTCGTGTCACGTGCCAGTCAAGTGGACATTGATTGCGGTCCATAAGACCGAGGAGGGCCGAAGTACAAAGTGGGGTAAGTCAAGTTATCTGGGTTTTTGTTGAGGTAATGTAATGTAAGAAATTATAGGTACTTTAGTACGTTGGTTATCTAAAATTAGCTGCAAATGACCTCGTTACTAAAAATGTATAATTTTTAATCTCATTTCGGAGACGCATTAGAATTTTTAGGGGACGATTTTTGTGTTTTTGAATATGCCAAACAGTTCTAATTTCAAATACTAAAATCTACCTATTTGTTATGATAATTCATGGAATATCACATAAAACAACATTACATATTAAATATGTTTGTCAGTGTCAAGTTCGTGAACCTTCGAACCTGACACTGACAACTTAAAAAAATGTAGCCTAATAAGCTTTGAGCTACATTGTTGTACTAGGTAATTAAAATAGCAGGTACCTGCTACTACAAAATTAATCGGTTTGTCACCTCAGAAACTCAAAAATAAATCAAAATCAAAGTTTCAGTTTGAACAAATAAAAAACTATTGAAAGTTGCTACAAAAGACCCTAAAACTTAAATTTCATAGTTACCTCACTTTACTTACAAGCCGCAAAGTCGCAAGAGTTCACAAGACGGCCGAAGCTTTCGCCCGCCCTTGCCCTTTGTCCAACGAGAATTCCCCAAACATTCCGCTACGATTAACTTTAGATCTGTTAGTGCCACTTATCTACTATTAATTAGTAAGAAATGGAAATATAAAAAATAAATTTTGTCACTGACAGTTACGTTAATTTTTATGCCTTTTAATTGGCTGCTTTATTACCTACCTTAAATTAAAGGTCCTGCGGTGAGAGTTCTTAAGCGCATAGCTAGGTACTCAGAAACGGCTGCTACAGGTATTAACAATAAAATACTATTGTTGGTTGGACGTCATTAAACGTTATGACAGAAAGCAAATGTAACAACTTCTAGTTTCAGCACGCTCGGCGGCATGGATATGTCACCCGATAATTGTAAAATTCGTAAGATTATAAAATATCTAGAGAGAACAATCTCTCAAGATATTTTATTATCTTACAAAAACTTTGAACACATACACACACTCTGAAACTGAACATTTGAAATACTTTTTTACGCATCAGAATTTGATAGTCTATAGGTACTATCTAGAAGTCATTCCGAGAAATGGTGAATCGACATAAACTGACAACATGTTGGTGAGAATTATATTTTACTAAAACAAAAAGGTGTCACACAAAACAAGCATATTATCTTAAAGAATATAGGTAACCAATATTTCCACAAGGCACAGACACCGTATAAAAACATCCCCTATCAACCGCTAATGACACCTCCACAATTGACAGACCCTTAAGAAAAACAAAGGACGGTGTGGCAGCAGCGCCAATGATTGGCACTGGTCATTATCGGGCATAACACGCGTAAGTTTGGCCTGCCCGCATAAGCCCGGATTACAAGCGATTGACTGGGAGGACGATCATTTTGAGACCGATTTTGCCCAGGCAAGTGTAGAGGCCTTTGCTATATAGGAATATAATGGTGGGTAAAAATTGAGTATTTTTTATTTATACATTCAACAACATATTTAATTTAAAATATTTATTATTATATATTATATTATTTTTTATTATAGTTTATTGTGCTTCTCTGTGCACTTTTAAGCAATGCGAAAAAATATGTTTAGCGCTAGAGTATTTAGTAGTCCTTAGTAATATTACTGAAACTTCCTGATTATTTTCGATTGTTATTTCCCATATTTAAAACCTTGAAATTAATGTTATAAGGTACCTATTAAATAAAATAGACATTTCATCATTTATTAACGTAACGCGTTCGTGTTTGGGTCACATAAGACCCAACCTTTGGACCCTTTGCAGCCTTTGGGTTGTTCGTATATGTGTACCTAATTTCATCAGAATCAGTCCAGTAGATTTGGAGAAAATTGGCTGTAATAGACAGACAGACAGACAGACACCCGATTTATCTTATAAAAGTTCCTTTTTTTAATTATCCTTTTTCTTGATTCTTAAACCCATCACTATGTTGCTCTAACTAAGCTAAATACAAAATACCATTGTGTCAGCTGAAATATGATCAGAATTACATGAAGCTTTATAAACATATTTTACCAAAAATGGTATGCGATATTTGAAGTATTTCATGAAAACAATTCCAAGTAGGTATTACCAATCCATAAAATATTCAGTTTTCATAATTCATATATATTGAAATAATTTTGTATCATATTATAATTGTATTGAGTTCCATTGGATTCAAATTAAATGATAAAAAGATACAGCATAAACTAGACATTAGTTTAAAAGTCACCCCAAATAACACATTGTACCTACTGTATCTTTTTTGTATTAGCTCTAACGATTATGCTTTCCTTTTATTTTGTAGTAACCCAAGAGACTAGTTCGAAGGTCAGTGTTTATCTTCATTTTTGTAAATGTACTTTTTGATTATTATTATTTCCACAGCTGTATTTTTACACCCACAACTATAAACCGCGATAGTTAAAAAAAAAATAACTTCGTTCCACTTAACGCTTTCCTTGTCGCGATGAGACATCATTACGACCTACGATTACGACTGTAGGAATGTCAAACATGGATATAAATTATTTATATGAATTATTATTAAATGCCGGAATAGAAAATCTATTGAAAAGTTGAAGGTAGGTAAATAGTTTATTTCCTTAAGAAAAGAAAAAGAAAAAAAGAAGAAAAGAAAACTCGTTGACTCCAAATGTCCTCATTGACTGATACAAATCATGTTATTCAAAACATGTCCAAAACCTCAGGGCCCCAAGTCTGCTATTTTTATAAATTTTTCAGTCTTGTCACATACAGGATTCCATTGTCATTTTGCAAAAAGCTCGCTAAATTCATAATGTTCGATCATTGGTCGGTCAATGGTCTCGTAATACTTTTTGATAACCGAGCTATTAGAAATAATGACTGCACAATGACGTTCTAATAGTAGGTCACTGATCAAAGGAACCGTCAAAATTTTAGCAGATTACCGCATATGAACGTCTGTCATTCATTTTTCACTATGTATGAGATTACCATTCTATACTATTTCTTTCAATGAAGTGTCAGTGGTTGACCATTGGAAAGTCATAATGACGCTTTTATATTAGTAGATTACCAAACTTTTCAAAATCAACCATTATGAAATCAATGGTAGACCATTCTGCCACTATTGTAATAGCAGACTTGAAGCCCTGATCTAGGTGTCAAGTCCTGGTGGACTTGTGTGGTCACTATTCCTAACCACTGTAACTCCTAAAAGCCGGAATCAACAGAGGCGACCACCAAAAAAACGCCGTGTCAAAATAACTCGACAAGTCCTGGACACAAGTAAAGACGAAAGACATCAAGATAAGAATGAATAGGTTACTTTAAGCGTATTCAACCGTCGACCACATCGTCGCGATCCATAGAGTGAAACAGTTGTCAAACGCGATCCTATTAATAATCATAATACCGAGAAATGGGTTCCAACTGTGACTTCTTTAGGTAACGCAAAAATGTTATCAGCCAGTGCTAATTTTGGAACATGTGGTGCCAAATGAAACAACAGACGTCAGTTAATATCTGTGATTTGCTCTTCAAATACTTCGCCAATATTAAAACGATCTAATAATACATACTCTTGAATGGAATTTCCTTCACTCAAAGCATTGCTATATCAGACATTATAGAGTACCGAGAAATCTTATCTCACAATGACCATTTCATTTATTTTAGGAGACACAGGAGTCATACCACCTGCACTTGAGATGGCTGAAGCTTTTAGAGAAGCATCAATAGATTCTGATTGTGCCACTTCAGATTATAAAACAACTGAAAATGAACCTTCCGATGAGTCAATAAAGTTTAATGTAGAAGAAAAGGACAATGTTGCTGACAAATCTCTCGAAGTTAATGAAATGGAACGAGTAATGAGTAAAATTGTACTTAATGATGCTCAACTTGCGGTTGATTTTGGTCTGACAGGTGGTGATATTGGTAAAGTGTAATTAGGTGCAAGCGAATCTGAACTCAACAACAGAACAGACATGGGTGAGTTTTGTGTAGGTACAGATGAAAGTTTCTTGGCGCCACGCTTTGTCATGCCGATACGATCTATATCCGGTGCAGTTTCGGGATGAAAATATTTTTACTTATCTTAAGTGGTTGTATCTGCTTATTAATTACCTTTGGAGGGTACATCTCGAGCTGTCAAATCAAACACTTTGTCGGTACTATTCGATCTCTTAACTAATAGACGATGATTCATACAGGATGGTCAACAACTTTCGGATGAGGAGTGTGCTCGACAATTTGCGGCATTTTTTGAGTCAGTGTATAACAAAGAGCGGCCGCGGCTGGAGGCGCGCGTGGCGGAGGCGGAGGCGGGAGCGAATAGTGCGCGAGTGCACATCGAGACTCTTAGTCTTCAAGACGTAAGGGAAGCGCTCATAAAGCTCAAGCCAAAGCGCTCATCAGGCCCCGATGGCATTCCAGCGTTTCTGTTCAGAGATTGTGGCAGGGTGCTAGCTGAGCCCCTACATCATATTTTTAATACTTGTTTAAAACAAGCAACGTTTCCACCTAGGTGGAAAATCACGCGAGTTATTCCGGTTCCCAAGGGTAAGTCAGGTCCCGATGTTAGTGGCTACAGACCGGTGGCAGTGTTGTCGACACCTGCTAAAGTGTTCGAGTCTGCCATCCAACGCTGCGTGCAGGCTCAAGTGCACGCACAGCTAGCGGACGCGCAGCACGGGTTCCGGCCGGCGCGCAGCACTGCCACTAATCTGCTTAACTTCATGGCGCGCGTGGTACCGGCCGTAGATGCTGGTGTGCAGGTAGACGCGGCATATTTTGATTTTAAAAAGGCGTTTGATACCGTTGATAATGATGTACTGTTAATGAAGCTGGCAAAAGCTGGCTGCACACCGCACCTCTTACAGTTCTTCGCCAGCTACTTGAAAGACCGACAGCAGTACGTCGACTACAACGGGGTCGAATCCGAGCCATACTACACCAGATCAGGAGTGAGCCAAGGCAGCAATTTGGGTCCTCTCGAATTTATTTTAATGATAAATGACTTACCTGAGGTAGTCAAACATAGTTTATGTTTATTGTTTGCAGATGACCTCAAATTGCTGCTTGAGGTCAAAGGTGAGTTGGACTGTGAGAGACTGCAGGAAGACATAGATAGAGTGGTAGAGTGGAGCCACACAAATAAACTCTACTTCAACTCAGCGAAATGCTCAGTGATGACATTTACGCGCGCGAAGACTGCCCTCGCCTTCGAATATAAAGTAGAGGAAGCGCCGATGCAGCGAGTGTCTCAGATACGTGATCTAGGAGTACTGCTTACCCCGGATCTTACATTCCGGGATCATATAGTTAAGATTTGCAAGAAAGCTTACAGAAACTTGGGTTTCGTGCTGAGACAATCGCAGGGATTCACAAGCATTTCCACGCTCAGGGTGCTGTATGATGCTTTGGTAAGAAGTCACTTGGAACACAGTGCGGTGATTTGGGCTCCTCATGAAGCGAAATACAATGTCATGCTGGAGCGAGTACAGAATAAATTTACAAGACACTTGTATTTCAAACTTTATGGGGTGTACCCATTTTACCCGCTTATGTATCCTACGCTGTTCGTACTTGGTATGGTGGGGTACAATGAACTCAGAGTGCGCCGGGAATTTACACTCGCAGCGTATGCACTAAAGCTCCTGCGTGGAGTAGCGCATAACCCGGGTGTGCTGCGTCACCTGAAGCTGTGTGTGCCAGACCGGTACGTGTGGAGGCGGCGGCGACCGCCACTGCTGGCCGTGCCTGCTGCCAAAACCAACCTGCTGTCCAAAACACCTCTCACCCGCACAGTATGTGTGCTTAATGAAGTGCATGAGAGGATTGACATATTTTCGTGTAACCTGAGTGAATTCGCAAGAGTTTTGTTGAACTTTGTTAGTTATAGTTAAATATGGTACGCCCAATTTTATTTATTTTTTTAAAGTTCCCTTTTTTGTATAATTATTAGATATAGATTTTTTTGAGTCCGTCGTTAGATTAAGTTTTTTTAATGTTGTTTCCTATTTTTAAAGTTAAGATTATTATTAAGTAAGTATATTATATTAAGTTTTTGAAACCACTATTGTATTAGGGTCAACCTGTAAAGATAGTGTGTGTTAGTGGAATAAATAAATAAATAAATAAATAAATAAATAAATAAATAAAATAAAATAAAATAAGATTCTCTGAAATACAGACGTAGTCAATACTTAATGTTACGTCAAAATTTGAGTGAGCATTCGTAATGGAAAACCTCTTAATTTATCAGTTAAGTCATCTATGTATATTTCTAGCAGACACGTTTTGCGTTTGACATTAAAGAGCTAGTTTTTCTGATTGTAATTGCGGGTTAATTTAGCAGTTACTACCTGCTATTTATTTCGTTATTCAGTCAAATAAATAATATTGCAGATGCAAGAGAGTTTTTAATTACATTATTGAACCGTTTCACTACCAACCTATTCGTGTTGTAAAATAATGAGCTATCTTTGTCTATATTTCATCAGTACTAAACCCATTTTAAGGCTATCCAGATTAAAAGTCAGTTTCGTAAAACGCAAGAGTAATTCTTGTTTACGACTGGATATGTTCACGATGCCTTCATTTCTTTTTTTTATTTATGGTACGCTGTCTCACTATTGGTAAAAGCCTCAATGATGCTTTTCAATAAAAGAAACCATGGTACAAACCTTTTCTACTGCTTTCACCTTGCCTGCTTTGCTTTAACACCTTCAAAGTTTTTAAATTCCTTCAGTAGCTATCAAACACACTCAGATAACAATCAGTCCAATTAAACGATATCACCAAATCAGAAGCAGCCAGTCACCTACCGTTAACATCTTCACTCCTACTTCCTGCATTACTAAAAGATAATACATAGAAATTGTGTATTAAAGTCACCTCATAAATATGTATATGTTTCGGTCTGTGGTCACCGCGACTCTTGCGCAACTGTACTGCGCTGTTGATGGCTGTGGACAGAGAAGGCGTAGGAATAGTATTAGGACTGACATAATTTTGTTTTGTTTTTGATGCACTGGGAATGTCTCAACTAATTTCAATTTCATAACTGGATCAAAAGTGTTGGCTTTCATCCATAATGTTTTTTTTACCATTTTAGTGAACTAAATGGTTACATTTGTCTGATTTTGCTAGTCAGACTGCATCATTTAATGTTTGGCAAAAGGAAGAAAACTAGATGTCAAGAAGAGAGGCCCTTATTGACATCCAGCTGTTTCCCTTATTATCTATACTAATAATACACTGATAGATATATGTATAAAGCTGAAGAGTTTGTTTGTTTGTTTGCTTTAACGCGCTAATCTCAGGAAATACAAGTCCAATATGAAAAAATATTTCAGTGTTAGGTAGCCTATTTAGCGAGGAAGGCCACGCTAACTTGACCAATAGAAAAAGAGCACCAATGAAGAATGTTTCAAATTGGGGGGGTTAGTAACTATTCCACGCGGACGAAGTCGCGGCCAGAAGCTAGTAAACAATACTTCCTCTTAATTAACACGTTACTGTGATCTTTGGGTGGTGAACTTAAGAACCAGTCCATCCAGGAGTTATGTAAGGACTAGTATTATTTTGGGATTTAAATAACAATACGTATTTGTAGGAAAGTCTTGGGCCATCACCCAGAAGTGGGACAGCAATCGATAAATGCAAAAAAAAACACTTCACCATAGATTTTATATCCATTAGCATAATCAGCTTTTTAACGTTCCCACAGCTGGGATAAAGGCCTCCTATCTAAGAGCGGGAATGGGCCGTAATCCACCACGTGGGTCCAGTAAGGGTTGGTGAATGTCTCATGTCTTCGTATTTTTGGTTTTAGGACACGCCGGTTTCCTCACGATGTTTTCCTTCACCGTTTTGAGAGCAGTGGTGATGAAATTAATCACACAAAGTAATGCCCCTGGCTGAGTTTGAACCCGCGACCTACAATTCGTAAGTCGGGGCCGTTACCACTTGGCCACCATTGCTAATAATATCCATTATTAAATATCATCAGATCCACTCCACCCCATCCCTGTCCATCACATCGGCGTACCAGGGTAATAGAAAAAGTGATAGGTGGTACACCGCGGATCCTATCGCCGTTTGTTTGACGGCAAGAATAAAGCAATGTCTCTTGTGCACTCGTTGTTTTTAAGAATGGACTTTGTGGGTTATTGTTTGAAATTGTTTCTTCTTTGTATGAAGAAGGCAGAAATGTTCAATTTTAGTTCGGGATTTAGTATAGTTAGTGTCATTTGTAATGAGATATACTAATGGTCGTGTCCAGAAACTGTGTTTTCGCCTGTGGGATGTGGATAGCTATGGAACAGGCGCTGGAAGTTGGAAGAGGCCTTTTTTTTGGAAGGGAAATCATCAAATGACCCCTCCCGCCCTGGGTGGAGCGGTAGGGAGTGTCAGACTTTTACTGACTAAAACCCACCCGTGATCCTTCTTGTGCCCTTTGCGTTCCAGGGCCGCGGTGACTCTTTCGAACGAATTCTGTAACCCTAGCAGGCACCGACCCTATGGGGCCCCGTCCTCGATGCTGACGGCTCCGTGAGGCGCGCGTGGAACACAACGCGACGTCGACTCAACCTGGTATCGGACGGCGAGCCACCCACGCTCCCCGTCCACAGGGTTCAGCCACTGCGCAACAGCACAGCGGCCGACTTGTCTCTGGAGAAGTTGGAAGAGGCCTTACACCCATCATTTATTTATGAAGCAACAGAGGTGGTTATCTCTTAGAAACATTACGCCCCATTAAACACTTTACACAAATGTACACGAACTTTTTCAACCTTTGCACCCAAACCTAAGACAGTCAGTCTTACACAAACTTCCGCACCCAACGTTCTTTCTTATGTATTAATCAATAACGCGTTAAAATTGATGACCTAATTTATTGTTGTATAAAGGCATAAATATCGCTCTTTGAAAATGTACCTACAGTAGCAACACCATTGAAACATACGTCTGTACCACGATTAGAACTGCAGGCAGCGCTCCTTGTTGCTCGGCTTGCAGATACTATAACAAAAGAACACAGAAATATGTTACCACAAGAAAGGTATTTCGGGTGCGACTCATGGATGGCGAGCTATGGGTGGCTTGCCGTCCGATAGCAACCAGGCCCGAGTCGACGGCGCGTCGTGTTCCAGGCGCGCCTCAAAGAGCCGTCAGCAACGTAGACGGGGCACCATAGGGCCAGTGCCTGCTAGGGTTGCGGAATTTGTTCGAAAGAGTCACCGCGGCCCTGGAACGCAAAGAGCACAAGAAGGTTCACGGGTGGGTTTTAGTCAGTAAGAGTCTGACACTCCCTTCCGCTCCGCCCAGAGCGTCATTTGATGATTTCCCATCCAGAAAAAAAAGGGTGCGACTCATCAACGGCTTGTATCCGGGTAGTTTGGGAGGCTTGGAGTCCTGTAACACAGGTTTTTCTAGTACAGGCTCTTGAACCTGTGCTAGGAAAACCTACTGGTCTCCACAGCATCAATGTTGTGACCTGTATTTTAGAAATTAGTTTTATTGTATTATGTGTGGAGAAAAATAAACTATATTATTATTATTATTTCCTCCACTTGATTCTACCTCGACTCAGACTCCCTTAATCAAATCAATAGTTCTCGCTTGAATAAAATTTTACTGACAATAATGTCGTCGGCTCGAGAGTAATTTTTCCATTGTCATGGCTAAGTGAAGTGGAAGATGTTTCCTTCAAAAGGATATTGTATGTCTTTTGTCGTGACAACTTCTCATGACATTCAGACCACGTCTCATTTAATTGCATCACTTTTTTATTGTTAGTAAATTAATAATAAAAGAAATATACTTAAGTATTTTCAGTATCGGCAACAGATCTTCCCACGCGAGTCACCATTAATGTCAACTTGAGGAAACTGATTGTTGTAGGTAATGTCAGGGCATTCCCCTAGTTTATAATTATACATTAGATAGGTGCTAGAGTTGTAACGAACGCCATTGAGCAGTGGTTCACAGAAGTGGAGTTGTAAAACTAAGAAAAACCAGACTAAAAACTTTTTTATGTTGTCTCTTGTAAATCGAGAAGCAAACCCAATAACACAAAATACAAAAGATTTTCTTGTTAGTCACCTACTAGAAAAAATCTAAGATTTCGTTAATATCTAAACTCAATTGAATTTTCAAAGAAGCTTACTGCATTCAGACGATATTCGATATAGTCGCCAAACGGGATAAAAAAAGTTCATGAGTTTAGGAGCTACAATTCCATAAGCAGGCACAGATATACGAAAACTTATAACCCCATTATTTTCATCGGAGTTAAAAAATAGCGCGTACAATCGAAAGCGCAAATATTGTACATTACAACCCTAGTTAAGTACCTATTACGTGAATCAGTACTTAAAAGTTATTTTTAATTAAAGACTCACAGACTGTGACAATATACGTCAGCTAGTTAGTTTAATTAGTGTCAACTTTAATTATAGTTTTTAATTTTAATTTTGTGGTATCATGACATCTGGGACGACTTTTGAGTTGATTCAACTCGCTGACGACACAACAGTGTCGAATTAATTACGTACTTAAATAATATTTATTTTAAAAGGTGAAACTGTGTAGGACATTTTTTCATCAGGCCAAGATATTGAGTTTATCACTTAACTAGGACTATTGGCAATATTTATTTTATTGTACCTACTGTATTAGTGTCAAATTGTATTCTAATTGTATCGTTTTTTTTTTTTAATTTTAATTGTATTGTATTTTTATATTTTGACAGCCGTTGGTCCCGGCTACGGATTTGCAGAAGCCAGAAAATCTGACACCAGTCTAGCCAAGAAATACCGTGTTCCCCAGTTTATGGGTTGTGGAGGTCTGGTAGGCAGTCGCTTCACGTAAAATATTGGTATTCAGCTGAATCCGGCTTAACTGGGAGCCGACCGATATAGTTGGGAAAAAGGCTAGGCAGATGATGATGTATTTTTATATTACTGTATTTTACCACCGAGCCAAAGAATTGACAATGCTATGTACGCCGTTGTTGTCATGTGCATCAGACCACTTATGAAATGTGATTTTTTAAATGTTGTTAAATAAATACAACCATAAACAAAAATGCCATAAATTAATGACAAAATATGGGCAATCCACGATAACCGTCCGTAAATAGGGTCATGACGCATTTTCGCAACGAGGAAGGATGGACTCGGTCCATAACACCGGTGGCGCGGAAGGAAACTTAGGAAGTTACCTAACATTGGTCACGCCACACCGTTTTAGGGTTACGTACGATGCACGGTTTTTTTTTCTAGTTTATTTTTTTTTATTTGTGTAGCAGACTTTAGTTTTGGTACGGTTCCGCATATTAAAATGGGAATAGATTCTTTGCTGTGTAGTTTTTTTACTAGGTATTAATGCTAGATTTCATTTTAGTAAAGGATTAACTTGACTTTGTTTAAGTTGGTTTGGTTTGATTTTGTCGCGTCGCCTCTGTCTGCGGAAGCCTTTATCGATTGAGCACTGTACATTGGATTTTTTAAAAGTAAATATATCAAACATTAAAATAAATTAAATACAGAAAGAGGGACACTAGCTTATTTCAAATGAATTTTCAAAGATTTCATATAGATTTTCCGTAGATCTTATTTTTTTATTAATCTAAAAGTTTTATGGGCTTCTTTGCCTTGGAACAAAAACCTACTGTTCCGTCCTTCTCCATACACCAAACCATCTTCTCATCGGCTCAAATTTACGTCTAATTAACGGTTTTATGACACCGACAATGATGGCGGCATATCACTTGATCACGGCCTAACTATACCCAACCAGTTTCAATAATAACTTCATCAGTAACATTATTAATTTATTTTCCCTTTACCGGATATAAAACGCCGACAACATTCGATAATTATCCATAAAATTAACTTGTTTGATTATTGACTTGAAAAAAATAACAACCTGAAACTGCCCAATAGGCAAAAGAACATGAGGGAGACCTATTACAAGATGGGACGACACGATTTTATAACAATAGCTGGTCAAAACTGGAGACAAGTAGCTCAAGACAGAGTTCAGGGCATCCCTGGAGGTTGGGTAGGATTTACCCATTCTGGGGTTCCGTTAAATTAAGTTAAAAAAAAAAAGAAAAAACGTTGTATACCGAACGCCAGATAAATGTGCAATAACGGTCATTGACCCACCTACATTTATTGACAACCTTAATTCTTAATACAGAAATAATGAATTAATGCTATATTGAATCGACATCCATCGTGATCCTTTATATTTACTAGTAATGGCAAACGATTCTTTTTTTTGTCCATGTACCTACGAAGAGATATCAAGGAAAGGGCAATGACCTTTATTGCACATTTATCTGGCGTTCGGTATAGTATCATAAATAATTATAGATAAGTATAAGTTGAGTACAAATACTTTAGACACAGATAAATTTATACTAAGGTAGAAGTAAATAAATAACATAGAATAAACCAAACTAACACATGCATATATTATGAGAAATGTAAATTTACAGGAAATAAAAGGCTTTTTATTTATTATTGACTTGAAAACATTCGAACGAAACATAGAAGCTGCTGTATGCTGGTAGAAGTCACTTTGTCTGGAGGCACCTCCATCGATTTGAATTTTGTTTGTTCTATTATAACTTGGATCTCTTCATGCCTTAAGATCAAACTACATACATACATAGGTACATATTTAATAATCAGTAGCAATTCAGTAATGTAATTTATAAGAACCGCATCATATTTTTTTAAATTGCAGTTACGTCAGCCACCTAACTTAGCGCTCTTTCAAGTTTAAACAACCATGTATCGAACACAAAAGATGTTGATGTTGCAATAAATTTAAAACCTAACCAGTTAGCTCTAAAAACTGCTGATTTCAGCTAGTTACATCGTAAAACAAGCAACTAAATCATAATTAGAACTGACTGCGGTCGTATAAACCGACGACAGTCACTAACTATTACTTGGGGATGTAAAATACTGCCAAGTGCCTGTTGTAAGGGTTAGTGCACAGCAACTTAGCGCATCGAAATTTAAAATTCAAAATCAAAGTTTTTTTTTAAATCGTCAATGTTGTATCTAGACTCGGCTTTGATAATATCCTTCGCTAATAAAAAACAAGGTTTATTTTTGTTAGCCTATACTTGTATTTCACTTCTGGGCAAAAAGGTCTCCCCTTCCTTTTTTGATTGATTTTTCTGGACCTTGTCTGGCCAAGCTTGAACCCACAAACATGATGACGTCACACCACTTCCGCCGAGGTCGATCTCGACGACGATGTTCCTCAGGCAGATCGCCTATCTCCCTATCTTCAGCTGCAATTGTGAAAAATGGCCAGGATTTAATCTAATAACACGTGATTAAAAGGAGACGTAACAAAAAATAAGCACCGCTATATGGTACTGCTGCTGTCTTCTGGGCACCTATCTGTGTACTCTACTATACTACTACTAACTCTTAGAAATATTCCGCAAACGTACACGAACTTTCGCGCCCATTTTTTTCCAATTAGCTATACAATGTTGTATTTAATTGTTAATTTATTTTTCGATAAATTGAATAAAAAAGTAGCAACTCATCCGGGCAGTTTGGGAGGCCAAGAGTCTTGTAACATAGGTATTCCTAGTATAGGTTCTGCAACATCAGTGTTATACTCCCGATTGTAACAAAAATGCCTACATATTCTATGTCTTCTATCCGTTTACCCCAATAAAATTTAAACATATATTTATACACAATTTACTTGCACACACTTTTTATCGTTACAACGGTGTGTTCTCATCTTATACCAGTACATCGTAAATTTGTAATGTTACCTTACTTTGTTGTTCAGTGTGCCGCCTTTAATACTCGATCAATAATCTTCTTCTTCAAGAGTCTTCGCCTAATTACAACGTAGGTTTTAAATAGTTACATAACTTAGTCATTAAAACTCCTTCATCATTCTCTTCATTATTATCAATGACAGCCTCCCACCACTGACTGGGATTCGAAACTCTTACATTATTTTTCCTTGAAATAAATTTTACGTCCGTCCTTTTAAAATTTACTACAGTAGTGAATATTCGATTATATTTCATCTGCGAACATTGGCTGCACTTGGCTATGCCTTTGCTTCAAAAGATCAGTAAAAATATACATACGTGAAATAATAATCATTATAGGAGATATTTAACGTTCCTTAAATGCAACGGGTTGTTTCAATGCATAAAAATCGTTTGTCATAGCTTGTTCTTGTATAGGCTGTAGATATCAAAGTTTTACCATGATTTTGACGTACGTCAAGGTCGATATTTTCTGAAACAACACTCTGACTATAGTTAGCGACCTTATCTTCGATTGCACGTGCATCGAGGGTGGTTGAAACACCCTGCCTTATTCCAGCAAAGAATAAAATTATTTTACTTTACTGTCTCACTTTACCAAGTTTTAATACTTACAAAAAAATTAGAAATTCACTTGCTCCCCAGTTAGCAGGGTCCAATTATAAACATTAACATATAGTGACCGACGACAAGGTTCTCACAACGCTCTGTTGCCCCCGCGTCGAGACATTTTACTTGTGCGTTTTTACTTCTTATCGTGAAGGTGGATTGCACCGAGTAGTTAGTGTTAATTGAAAGGTTAGTGGTGAAATAATGAGGTTTGTTGAATTCCGTGAGTCAGATAAGTGAACAATTGTTAGGGTGTTATCTTAATCATGATGTATTTTATCATAACCGGATGGGTTATTTCAGAATTCGTCTTGATTATAAGATTAAACGCCGCCGACAAAGCAGCATAAATATTGATAAAAAAGAAGGATTGGCAAAATAGGTAACTGTGTCAAATTGCCATTTTGGTGTAGTTTTCTAAACTGCTCCAAATCATACCATACAGGCTCAAAAATACAGGCAGCAAAAAAACTTTTTTCACATCAAAATCACAAAGCCACATTTAACCTTAACGTACGTATGGTTAAACCAACCACCGTTCTTACGTTTTAATTAAATAAAATCAGGTGAGCTGAACTAATGAATTCAGTGGTCGGCGACACACTAATCACAATGTAATTGTGTGACCGTTTTAATGCTAATGTAATCACTCGATCGTCTTTCCTGTCGCAGGCACTCGCAAGTCGCAGGTCATTTTAAACGCCGGTTAACTTTTTCTGTGTCGCATGGTGGGAACGACCTTTGAGCGCTTTAGAGTGGTCATATTACATCGTAAATTGTTTATCATGGTAAATTCCTTATGAAATTGTGCGAAATTTCCTGTTTATCTTTTTTTCAGGTATTTGAAAGATTTTAAGCGCCATCAGTGGCTACGTGTTAAGTTGAAAATATCTTTCGCGGATCGTATATTATATTATAATAGAACAAGTACTTCACTCGCGACTTTGTCTACGCAGATTCTGTACAAACCAAATCCCCCTTTTCATCCATTTTAAGGTTGAATTTTTAACAGTATATGTTTGAAAGTAAATAAGCTCGAGTATTGAGATTCTTCCATACAAACTTTAATACCCTAAACCGTATTTTGGGGATAGTTCTGAAAACAGTTTGTGAAAACTTGTGTTGATGTTACTGATGCTATTATTCTTGCCAAGTTTCAAGTATGTTGGCCCAAGGAAAAAGTTTTTTCATAGGAACTTCCACCCCCTATTTCACCCCTTTACGGGGGGAGTTTCCAAACATCCTTGCTTAGCTGACGTCCCTTACTCATAGTCTATCTTTATGCTTAATTTAATTTTCGAAAGTCCAGTAGTTTTTGAGATGTCGTGATTAATCAGTGAGTGAATGAATGTGTGAGTTACATATGTCTAGAAGTCTTTCAATATGTATGAACCCATTTGGCACTGTTCACACAAATGTATGTGCCATCATTATAATTTTAGTCACAAGACGTTCACTGCTCTTGCGGAATTGGTTTGAAAGAGCCATCGCGACCTTGGAACGCAGAGAACATTAAGAAGAACATGGATGGGTTTTAGTCAGTAAGAAGCTGACACTCCCTTCCGCTCCGCCCAGAGCGGAAGAAGTCATTTGAGGATTCTCCATCCCTAAAAAGACATCCACTGTAGAACAAAGGCCTTCCCTAAGCGACACCACATCAACTAGGCCTCCACTTTAATCCCATGGTCCTCTCCAAGATTTCGTTAATTTACCTTATGTATGATGAAGACATTTAAAAATTGTTACTATTTGATACTTAACATTCATCGCTGACTCCCGCATCAATTCTCGAAACCTGTAATGATTTCCGTGCGTCATAATAATAAAATTTATGACCATGTCGCACACATTGCTTGGGGCAAATCGATGTGGACTTTAAGGTATGTATTCACTTGATGACAAATTATATTGGAATTCTTTCACTTGTCGTCTTGCTTGACGGAATGATGGAAAGTACGAATTCCACGGGTATAAGGTATTAAACAAAATAAGAGTAACACTCGTTTTCAAAGCCCTTCATTCAGTCTCCATGGCAACGGGACCAATTGTATGTTCTGTGTCACAGCCAATAAATAACAACTATTACTGTCAGTTTAATCAAGGAAGACAAAGTTGACTGGAGGAAATGACTTAGAATGTGAATGTGCACGCATTTTGAAACAATGCAACAGTTATTTTAGCTCAACTGTCAACATGGCCTCCAAGCTTGTAATTTTACAACCGATCATCATTATTTTCGGCGTGACGAAATTCATCTTTCAGTAGACACTACGCTTAATATCATAGACGTAGAACTCAGGTTACAGGTCAGCTCCCGTGTGAAAGGTCGTGAACATATTATAATGCCCATGTAACGTTGTAATCGCTAAACGATAACCATTAATTTTGTTTCTATTTTGCTGGGCAAGCAATTTGTTTTACAGAGACTGGCTATTCTTCATCATTGAATCATTTGTGGGGACCTTGTGTTAATCAATTATTTTGATTATAAGCTGACGTTTGCTGCCGTTACGTTGGAATGGATAATGATATGTCAACTGTTTCGTTTCTGAGGTTAAACTTTTATTTGAACTCGTCGCCGTAGGAAGCGCGATGAAAAAGTGAGCTGAAGTAAGTCATTTAAATATTAATTTATTATTTCACGTTTTCTGTAGATATTGTATACTTGGAAATACTGACTTGAATAAGGTTCTACAAGTATCTATCGACAATAAAGTATTTTATTACTTCTCTCCCACACACACTCTAAGTCTAGTGATCTTTTCAGTTGAACGTTAGTCCTCTAAATAATGATGATACTTTACGTAAGTTTATTTTGAAGAAAGTACTTACTCCCAAAATTTCATATTACTTTAAAAACTATTCTGAGAAGTAGCTTTGTAACTACCTACCTATTAATATGGAAACCAATACTTAAACAAAAAATCTTGTCGTTTTACTATAGAAAATTAACCAAACAAAGCCTCTATCAACGAAAATACCTTGAGGCACTATTATTTTCGTGGTAATAAATCGTTCTATTACTTATATTTGGCGGTGCCATGATAAATACAGTCCGCGTATTATTTACGACTTGTTTGATCAGATAGTCGGATGTCCACGGGTCCACCAAGGCTTTGGGGCCCAAATTGGACCAGTAAATCATAGGAAAGACTGATATGAAGACTTTTGATATATGTGGCTTTTGTTAATCTTGAGCTCGGGTAATTATAAGTGTTGGGAAGAAATTTCTTTGATTTTTATGTGGCCACGTTGTCGTTTCAGCCTAAGGAACAGTTTTTGTGTTGTTATGATCTGGTTTTGTTCTTATTTGCATAATTTAAACATAGTTTATAGGCATAAACTGTTTTTATTAGATATATATTGTCATCTCAAAACAGAAAAACATAACAAAAAAAATTTTTTTTTTCTAAAAAATAAAACAGGCCTCAAATGTCACCAAAAACGCTCTGCAACATTGCGAAGAGATGACCACATTGTGTCAAATAATACTGAAAATATATGAAACTAAACCAGATTACAACTAACATAAACACTATTTTGGTGTCTCGCTAACCCCAAAAGGACATGTCTGCAACCCTCCGTAAGACAATAGTCGTAATGAACCCGTCAATATTGCTTAGCACGACTAATGTCAGGTGACGTATCGAATATTGTACGATAGATATAAATCTACTGCATTTTATATTTGCTGCTCTGGTCTTCTTCTGCGAGAATAACTCTTGATTGTGTTGTATTGTACATTGTTTCTTTAAGTAGTTGGAAAACGCTGTTGTGGTCGACAAAAATATTTAGTTGCGAATAGCATGAATAGCGTAAAGTAAGTATAGAGTTGTTTGGTTGACTGTTCCACGTCACGAAGGACCAGGATAAATTAGAGTTGGTAGCAACCTTCATTTATAGGAAGAAGAAAATTGTTTTCAATTAATTGCACATAATAATGTATCAAAATCGGCTACTTACGGCGAGTTTAAATTTGAAACCGGAACTAACAAAAATCACCTGTAGAAATTTGCTTTGATGTTCGAATAGATAGACAAGCAAGGATTTTCTTCTGACAGTACCAATGACCTTTACACATAACAGCCTGTAGTTCAGTTGCCATTTACCTTACCACAATAGCTACATAAAACATAATAGGCACATAATCTCCTCCATTCTTTCAAGACGAAATGGACGTTTAAGATCAGATAACACATTACGACACAACTTCAAACGTTGACGAACAATGACTAAATGACCCGTGAACCGAAAATATATGTCAAAACATCGTCCATCGCTGGTTGACGACTCAAAGGGATCTCATTTTGTAAGGGAGCGGCATTGGAACAATAAGCCTAATTTTCGTACAGCATTGATTGATGGCCAATCCCATTCCTCTGTTGACGTGACAAACGTTGGTGCTTTGAATAAAGTTCGGGACACGACAATGGATGATATTAATATCAACTAAATGGGTGTTGAGATAGATTTGGTTTCGTGAGACCAAGATTAATTTGGGTTGGTCACTATTTTGTAAACTCATATTCAAGAATGATGAGGTGTAATGAGTCAATTTACAAACAAATACATTTGTACAAAAGAATTAGAAGTTTGATTCGTAATAACATAATATTTATGACATGGAATGCTTAAAAGAATTTCAGAAATATTATACTGTTGATGTCATAATATATTTGTTGAAAACTAAATGGAACCCACAGCAATGAAAACAATGAAAGCCACAAAATACACTTCGAAACCAAAACACAATCAATTAAACAATACCTGCAGAAAATCTCGAAATACCTTTCCTCATAGCACAAAAGCCGTTAGTGGAGGCAGCTACCGTACCCTTAGAGGTCACAAATAACAGTACAGCTCGTAAACTAGTTGCCGCATTAACCATAACGAATAAAGGCACTAAAAGCACGTCTCGGAGTCCCTGAGGGCCGTTTCGGCTGTCAATGCGAAAATTTAAGTTCGCCACACCCATGCACTCTGAAGGGTCGACCTTTACGCCCTTTGTCTCAGTCGTTGTTGCTTTTACATTCCGAGAGTCCATTCCAATTGTACTCTGTACAGGATTAAATAAAAGTGTTCGGTAGTTGGTGCGGAATTTTAGTGCTGCGAAATTCCAGCGTCATTTTATGTCACTATTGTTGACTGTTTTTCCTTGTAGTGATAGGTTTTCTTTTTTGATACACCTGTTTAAAAGCGTATGTTCATTAGTGCATATTCTTATTTCGTAGATGAATCTAGTACTCACAGTATATGCACAGTCAGTCTACAAGAATTAAAAGGCTAAATAAATAAAAACAATAAAAAACCTTCCTCATTCAAAAGTCAATCAGCATTGGAGATTCATTAATCTCACCTCATTTGCGACTATCTCAAATTGCAAAACACCTTTTAAAACGTCTACACTATGACATTGCTTCTGCTAGCCTCAGGGCTATATCACATTTGTTTATATTTAATATCACTTTGATTTCATTCATTTGCTGTCCTATTCAATTGAACAACAGACCTTAATTCCAACAGCAGTTTGTGTATGTATGTTCTGATCTTGTTCAAAGGAATGTGTTACCGACTTTATGTGGCCATCTATCTTGTTCTAACGACAATGTCTTGATGTATTTTATCACATTTAGCCCCGGTAGAAATATTTACTATCGTCAACCAATTTACTGTGGCCTTCCCCATCTCTCTTAGTCCACAATTCGGTGGACTTAGAAAGGGGGTTTGTAAGTTGATCTATGGGTCTTTTGTCATTGGTTTTCGGTCCCGTGACCGTGGTGTTAACGGTCTTATTTGTCATCTGTCAATTTGCCTTCTATTTTTGTTGGGGAATATGAAAGCTTTCGTTTAACTGCGCGTGTCGTCGCCGGTGTTTTGTCATCATTATTTTTGGCTCCTCATAATGATTATTGACAGGATTTTGGACACGATGGATGGCTTGTTTTTTAGTTCGTTGAATTATTTTAGCCCTTATTTCTGACATTGGATTCAATAATAAATTGACATGCATTTTAATGTTCCTGTGGTTTCTCAACATGTGGAATGAATTTGTTTAAAATATGTGATCCATCCATACTTTGCATTTCATCTAAACAAGAACTAAAAAGATTCATCGCTCGATTAGCTTTCTCCTTGAATGTTTCTCTGGTCGAAACAAAAGAGTTCCCATTGAAAACGAGTAATCAACAGAATTAAAGTCGAATCTGTATCAGGAGGCGAGCCCAATCTCGTGGGGTTTACGCCCAATTAATAATCGTGGTACTGGGGTGTTCAAAGTTCGATGCGCCTTTTTGATAAAAAATGCTACATCAGATGATGTAGCGGTACGAAGATACTCTTATACTTTCATATTTAAGGTTTGGCCAACTTGGCTCAGTAAATACCAAAGCTACACTGTTTGGATCAACTATGATCAAATGGAAACTACATAATACTATGTAGTTGTACTTTACTCAGAGTTTTTTTTTTATTCGGTCAAGTCAGCCCCTATCAACAAGAACCGCTAGAACATTTCAGTGAAGCAAAATTAATTCATTTTTCACAGATAATTTAACCTAAAGTTGGGAATCCCTGGTGTAATGGCTGCCTAAGATTTAGACCCGTGGCGCAGGCGCATCATGTTTAATTAACTAACCCCCTTCAAGGTGCGTTCCCTAAATATAGTGACCGAAAAATAACAGCCCTCCTGTGCCTCCGATTTGGTGCCTTTTTCTTTGCGTTAAATGCATGTAATAGGCTTTTTTTTTATTATAAATTGTTTTAGTTTTACATGGTTGTATGGACGTTTTATGAGGTTAAATTTTTCGTACTTTAGTGGATTGAGATCGATAAGGATTTTACTGTGTGAAATATTATATTCACTTTTACATTTTTGGACACGTATGAAAACTTAGATACATGTTGGAATCTCTTTAGCGGGAATGTTTTTCTCCAAAAAGCTAACCGACTTTGGTGAGCTTCTCCGTTTCATTTTCGTATGGTAATCATAATGTTACTTCAATTCGATTTGAGGTGATGAGATTCACGATTTGCGATAGAGGCATTCATTGGAATGACGTCATCAATTAACATGGTTATTGAAGCCTTAACTTAACATAGGTAGCGGATACCACCATCGTTTTTCGTTTATTTAGACATGAATTTATTTTAATTGTTATTAAATTTTAACCCTAGTTAATAAATAATTCTTATTTAACTTGTCTTGTTAGCAACTAACTCTACGTTGAAAAAGTATTCTGATTTGCACAAGCGACAAAGCAATTATCCTTGTCCAAACATAAAACTTTGTCTTACATAAAATTAGTTCATAGCAAAAAAGACACAAAGTCCTCACATACAAATTCATCAACAAGCAGTTTTTTTATTTTATTTCAATTCTTCTTTTTCTTTTTTAAATAAAACTATTAATAACACGATGAATAACAAGTTTGATAAAACTTCAATTTTTGTCCCGCGTTTCGGGTCTATTAAGGGGCGTCTTGGTACCATTACCTGGTACCACCGTGGTACCTATAGTGCCCTTAATCCCTATAATTAGGGTCATCCCACATGGAGTGATTGATAGCTCTGGTCTCAAGCAACACGGTGAAGGAATGGGAATCTAATCAGTTTTTATAGGGTACTGTATTTTGGGGACTGAATATTGTATGTGTTTAGTGGTAGTGTGTGAGAATTTATTTAATTAATATGGTCGGAAGTTTGATAACGATAGGTATTCTTAAAAATGTTTTGTTCAGTCCTTAAAAATATTTCCGCTAAAGATTTATTGATGATGATTTCGGTTCCGCTAAGAAAATTATGTAGAAGAGGATATCAATAAACGAACCTCAAAAAATATGAAAAAAGTCACCTTTTTTAATACTTATTGACCGTCGCGAGGTTTGCCTTCAATTTTGCAACGTGATCTCTTGACTTGAAAACTCCCAAGCTGTAGCTATTAGGTATGCCTATGATCCCAAGATCTCTTGGTTGTAAATAACGTTTACTATTCTCAAAAAGAAAAAGGCATTAATAACCGCTTCTTCTCATGTAAGCTTCTTAATACCAATTTCGGTACAGTACACTAATAGCTACCCTTAACGCCTCCCTCAGTTGCTAGCACACCCCCTTAATGAAAATACTATATTAGAAACGCCTTCCTTGCTTACTTTTATTAAAACCATGTAATTTTATAAAATGGCTACCAATTTATCTACAAAATCGTGAACTATAATGCTTTGTAAACGAATCGTGCGCAGGAGTCGATTTTTTTCTGCCCAACCCCTAAATGATTGTATTTTTTTTTTACATTTTCATCTACAAAGTTAATAATGCTAAACGTATTAAGAGTTTTGTCCGATATTTCGCTCGTGGCATTTTTTTATCAGCTTCTCTAATAGTATAATGATAATTATGTCTAAAGATATGTTACAAAAGTTTAAAAAAATATATAAATGGCTGACAAAAGTAATAGTCCTATAATTGCTCCCATTTATAGCTTTTTATGTTGCAAAAATGTCCATCAATTGTAAAGGAATTCACCAATGTTACTGAAAAAAACTTAGAAACTATTTTAGTACTCGTAGTACTAAAAACTAGAGAACTTTAAATTTTACTTACTACGGTGACATTAACCAATTAAATTTATGTTAGAGTCGCGGCTCCAGTTTTTATTTTTTCAGTTTGATATTGAACACCAATATTTGACGTATTTTCAATGCAGCGTTAGAGCAACTTTACAAAAGTAGCGGCATTTTCACCAAAATTTTCCAAACCTAAATCGTACAGTCTACGTAACGTTCGTCGTTACGTAGACTGTACGATTTAGGTTTATTATTACGTGGTCAAGCAATAAGTGATAGGCGCATAGTTTGAACAGAATGTGGCGTACACGCAACATAGAAAGTGTCCTCAATGCATGACTTTACGAAAAAAATCTAATCAACTCGCGATCGTTTCATCTCGGACTCGGGGATTTTTTTCTTAAATTACCAAAAAAAATATCCAATCATCGAATTTGGCGGATCATCATAAAAATGACGATCACTTTTATGAAATATCACATTGAAATATTTGGAATATCGACCAAATTGCGTCTTTCGGTGATCGTCGAACAAAAAATCTTTAAAGTCGATTTAGTTCTTTGTGTAAAAAAAAAATAAAGGGCGTAATTACGGTCACAATGCGGTGGTTAGCCAGGCGGCACAATTAGATTTTGACGGGTCCATGATAAATGGTTGTCTTGGGTGCTGTTAACCCATAAAAACCGAGGAGAAGCGCCGAGGTCACTTTGAAAATCATTTTGGTGAAATGTAAAGTTGATTCTTATTTGTGCGATCGTTTTTCGAGTATGACGTTCTGAATTTGAAATAAGTAGAACAATGACTGAGCTGTGAATTTGGCGGCAATCACTGAGACGGCCATTCAAGTCATATTCGTTTATTTTGTTATTTGATCATTCCAAAGTCAGGACATAATTGCCAGGTATAAAATCTAAGTCTGAACAAATATCTAGATATTTTACAGAAAAATCAGCAATGTGAATCACTTTGATGTAAGAAAATTAGCATTTTAATTGTGCATAATTATGACCAATTTTCAGTAAGTCGTTAACTTGAAGTGTCCTCATCGTTCGCAATTAGTACATGCTATGTATGTTACTTTATTATAGCTATTTATTTGCATTTTCTGAGGTCAAGTTGGCGTGTTGAAATAATTTTTCAAAATAAAATCAAGATTTTGCATGTTCAAAAGTACCTATGGTAAAAATAAAACAAAGGGTTTATCGTACAAATAACGTTTTGATGTTATAAAAGAAATAAAATAATGTTATTAGTTTTGGTTCCACTCCACATATTTACTGTTCAACAGGATAATTCACTAACAATTCGTCCCAACTTATTATTAAAAACGATCGTTTCCCTAACCGCGAATTATCAAATTTCTACCATCTTGCCCTAGCATTATCACATAAGTCCAAATGTCTTGAGGTACCATTTAAAACAGCCATTTTTAATAGGCCCTCATAAACCACGAGACCCTGTAGAATCGACCAGTTTTGCGAAGGAATCGTAAAGTGACGCGGGGTCTATGGTGACTGGTCACTTTAAACTCAGGCGATTAAGAGAAAATTGCAAAAGATTACAGACCGTAATCCAGGAATCTGCTGTAATTATAAGTATTCCTTTAAAATTCGAGCATTAATTAGAGCATCAGTGATTTAAGGGGGCTATTTCGTTCAATATCTAACATTAAGGTAGTTTTGTATAATCTATCAAATTTATTTTTAGTGTTTACTGGATTTTAATTGTTTTACAAAAGTTTGTTATTTCGGTTTTTGTTTTTATTCACTGTCTGTCTTCTATTTGTTCTGCTTGGCATATTTTCTTTAAACTGAAAATCCTGGCAGGCAATGACGAATGACAGAATTATAAACGCTTTTTAGGGGCCATTGTAATAATTATCATGAACGTTTTTACTATGGGACCACCTCCGAAATTGCAAAAAAAGAATCAGCTGTTTAGTACATTTTGTCGAATTATCCGCACATAAATGTATGGGGCAATCGTTTTTTTTTTTTGTTTCACAATTATAGTGATGGTAGGTACATTATATTAAAAATATTGTGCCAAAACTGAAAGGAAATGCTCTCTCACTTTATATATTCTTTACATAGTTTATATGTTATTGCTGATAGGCACAAGGATGAACCATTTTGAAATTAAAAGTAAGGTTTTTACTTTCTTTTTAATATAAAAACAAAACAACTCGTTAGACAAATCTAAAAACATTAAACCAACGAAGTTCCAGTAAATTGAAATAAATATGTATGAGCTTTTTATACAGCTTTACTTGTTCCTAAGGTTGTTACCCACTGAGGTGTAACGTCGTAGATTAGAGCAAAAACGTGACGTCACACTTGAGTGTGTTCGCAAAGACGCTCCTTTCTTTGCGGACGGCGATAAAATGATCTGTGACGGGAATTATACATTGTAACAAGTGTTTTGTATAAAAAATGTAGATGTTACAGGCTCTCGTGGAATGGTGCAACACAGCAATGTGATTTTTTTTCAAATAAATTGTCTCTCGTCTCTGAAACAAAACTCTGAAAAAGTCTTATCGGATTATCGCGCAAGTAGTATCGTGCTTTTTAATGAATAGGAAATCATCAAATGACTTCATCTGCTCTGGGCGGAGCGAAAGAGAGTGTCAGACTCTTACTGACTAGAACCCATCCGTGTTCCCCCTTAGCGATCCAGGGCCGCGGTGACTTTCGAACAAATTCCACAAACATAGAGCTACTGTTCTACAAAAAAATAAACATGGATAGGTCTTGGTAACAATGATTTTACAAAGCAAACTGACGCCTTTTTTATTTTTTAATCCTCATAATTCTACTACTGCATACATTCTGCTTGGCACAAATAAACCCTTCTTTTTTATTACATATGTTTCTAGAAAGCCTCATAGTAAATATTTTTCATAAAAAAAAACCATTAGCAAACTACAAAAAATATACAAGCAAAAAACAAAGGAAATACTATAAAGCTCTTGACATTTAACTTAATGCAGTTTATTTCAAATGCACTTAATGCAATTATAGTGTTTTTCATCATAATTATACAAAATCAGTATTTCAAACACAATTCAAATTCGTAATGATAGATCACAGTTTTTGTTGAATCACTGAGATCGTTTCTTTACTGTCAATTAGATTTATAAATTAGATTTATGTATACTGTGTGTATATGTGGTGGAATACGCTCTGGTATTTGTTTGTTTTTAAATATCGCCGCATATGCTGTGATAGGGACCTTTTTTGGCCTCGCACAGTTTAAAATTAATGTGAAGCTTTTAATTATTTTTTTTTAACTTTTTTGTGTTTGTTATGTGCGAGTAATAAATAAAAAAATCTTTCTTTCTTTCTATGTATACAAATGATACATCAGTTTGTTTGAAGTATTTCTTTATTAGTTTATTATATCTATATTTATGTAAATATACATATATTCTATCCACGTTGCTTCGCTTCTTATATATACTATGTTTTCATAGTTACAAATTCTCACGAAAGCCCCTTTAAAATCTAGTAATCTGTTTAACTTTCATATTCCCCTCTCTCAATAATTTATGACTACCGACAACCGTTTACAATAATAAAAAAACTGACGTAAAATAAATATGGAACATTAATTACCATTCACCCAAGTAAAAGCTGTATTGCTTGAATGCATACCAAGCTTTTCGCGGAAACAGAGCACCATTAACTAAAACACCCTTCATAACCATTTTTACACAACTTTTTTCCATTAAACTAATCATTAATTCCTTCATCCGTAAGTTCGAACTCTTCAACTATCACGTAATAGTAAATCATATATTAAGAAATCCTACAGGAAGGTGTCATTATTTTTTACTTGGCAAGACATTTAATTACGTGGGCTATGAATTATTCAGGTGTGCAAGTAGTGGAACGGTCACACACACTGGCGGTAGCGGTCACTACGATTCGCTGTAAGATTTCGAATTATGATCACCACTTTTATTATACGTTGCTTAACAACTAAGATTGATAGAGAGATTAGAGTTGAAAAGTTTTCCGAAGTAGACATATCTTTGAATAATGTTTTGAGAGTCTTGTACTGCTTTTTTTTGTAGTTATGGTCTGTAAATGTCCTCTGTAGTGGCGAGAGTAATGACTCTGGTGGCGGATTAGTGATTTTTATCAGTTTAACAACGGTGCTTGCGTTTGCCTACTTATTTACCACACGTAACACAAAAGAGCACTTAATAGTGACAACATAGGCTCATATATTAATAGTGAAGGAATTCACAGTGATCATCTAAAGATAAGGAAAAATTACACTACAGCAGTATCAATATTAACATACAGGAAACTATTAAACGATCTTAGAATCGGTACTTTGTCTCGATAAACCATAACTTGACCCATTCACAGAAGTAGAATTAATTTAAGAAAATTATCGACAGTCAGTGGAATAATCACACGTATAAAACTATCGTAGAGACTGATGAATCACCATCGTAATAATATACGCAAAAAATATTTCTTCGAACTAAGGCTTGTTGTCCTCAGGCGTCCATCAAACGCGAATAACATCGGCGATGGTCACATTTTGAGCAGAATTTTTGACATTCCGTCGCCGCCCCAAGATCAGATCTCGGTACGGGTTACATGGCGCGAGTTTGTTAAAAAATTATACAAAATTTTCGAATTATGAATCCGTTTGATTGCCTTTTGTCTTTCCAAATTCATAATTAGGATGTTACCTCTTCTCCAATTGGTGTTTTATTTATTCGTTTGATTTTCTGAATATGGGTTATGTGTATTATTTTTTTATTTGTTCTGTATGTTTTAGCTGCCTTACTATATTAAAAAAATCTATAGTTTATTTTAAGACCTTATGTGTATATACATATGTATATATTGACACACTGTCTACACTTCTGGTCTTCCTCTCCTGCCGCATTTCTACTGAAAGCAATTTCTTTGGGAATATGTTCCTGTGTATACATAAATCAATTAATGTTAATTGCTAAAACAGCGGAAATAACTGATCATTTGCCTTGACAGCGTTATAATATAATGATTTTCATGCCACACAAGTGATATATTATAGCTTATTGGTAGTTTATCTTAACTTCCAAACCTAAGCTATTTAAAGTAATCAACTAGAAACGTCAATTAAGTTAAAATATTTAAGTTCTTGTCCATTGTATATCGACTGGATGTCATGTTAAGGCAGGCGATCAAAATGTCGGTTGTAAATTATTTCAAAGGCTAGACATTTGCTAGTTACTGGGATAGTTAATGCCTAAGTTGACAGTTGGCGTTACTAGGCCGTTCTTAAACACATTCAACAGTAATGGACGATTTTATATTCCAGTCCTTTACTGGTAATGTTTCTTCTTCTTCTTCTTTGAGTGCCATCTTCTATCGAAGGTTGGCGACCATCATGGCAACTTGGACCCTCGACACAGCAGCTCTAAATAGGGAACGTGTGCTTTTGTTGTACCATTGGCGCAGATTTTTAAGCCAAGATGTTCTTCTCCTTCCTGGACTTCTTTTCCCCTGAATTATAAGTTGCAACAGGTCATATTTCGAGCTGCGCATAATGTGGCCAAGATATTCAAGTAATGTTTCTGCACCCTTTTAACTGGTGTTTCTTTTGATTATGTACATATTTAACTCATTCTATGCGTTTGTTGATTTATTGCTCCTGAATATTGATGTTGAAGTACACTACCATGAGAATATAAGTTTCGTAAATATAACTAACAATATTTTTGGTACTAATAAGACTTACTCTACTTATTGCCATGTATTTATTACAATCGATTATATTTGACTTAGTATCAGGCTTGTATTTCAAGTAGGGTCGAACATTCTAATTACGTAAAGCATTTTCTTTAAATTTCTTTTAATATTTTAAGATGAAAGCCTGTAAGCCAGAACCTTCTATTCATTGTCGTACTCTTTTATTGCCTCAACTTTAATAGACGCTTTTATTTTTATATATTATATTGTTATCTCGGATTTTCCTCTGTCTTTTTCATCGTCCTTAGGTCCCATGCAAGCTTGGTACCTACTCCAAGTCTTCATTCGATCTACATGAAAACTCGCTGTAAGCGCTTCAAAGTGAGATGATAACTCCGCTTTATCGAGAGAATACATTTCTAAAGGCTTTCTTTTACTATATTCCTCAATACCATCTAAGTCTTTTTTGTTCTTGTTCCTGAGCGGTGTCTTATTTTATTTTGATGTCCTTGTGCTCCATGTAAGCCTGGTACTCTAAGTCACCGGTCCCCACAGGCAACGGTGTCGGATCTGCATAATAACACGCTTGAAGCGCCCTAAAGCGAGACAACTCCGTTTTTTTGACAAAATGTTTCCTTTGTTTTATTGAGATTATTTGCTGCGTGTCTTTCATTTTGAGTGTAGCAAGGAATGTGTTGAGTGGTAGGCATAGTGAATTTTAACGATTTTAGAAGTCATTCGTGGACGTCTAGATTCTTTTGACGTTATTCTGTTTTATTGTAAGAATGTTAAAGTTTTCTGATGACATTCAATGAACAGGTCAGTTTCTTGTCCAACTTGGTGCAGTTCTCAATTAGAATATTATGAACGAAAATTGATTTATACTACTTAAATTCCTTTAGCTTAATAGCATTGCTGAAATCCATAGTGTCCAACACAACTATTGATACAAGACAGAGAAAATGCTATTCACCATGTTTACAAGACAGAGATAATAGTGAATACCATTTTCTCTGTCTTGTATCTGGGAACTAACCACAACATAGTTGTGAAAAACAAAAAATAGGTGATGATGATGACTACCAAAATAAAATTTAAAAATATATTGACGAGCAAATCAGTGTAAAAAATGATTATTCCACAAAATTGTTGGCCAATAAACTATAATAATACACACAACATAATTATACACTGGATCTAGATACACATTACAAATCCAATCAAAAGAATTACGACTCAACAAATCTTCTTAATTGCAATTTTAGCACAACCAATATAATAAATGATACGGCCAACAGAATAGAAGAAATATCGCTCAATACGGACTCAGTGCACGTAAAGATAGTCCGTTACACATATCAGTGTAATCATCAACACAGCACATTATCTACGACAGCTTTAGCAACCTCGGTGAAGCAACATGCAACCACCTAACCGTGACTACTGACACTTACTAACTCACCAGCATACATTTACCGCTCACAAAACAACAACAAACACAAAAATAGAACTAAAGTGCAACAGAATAGGGATGACACAATTTCGAAACTGATTCTAGAACACGCAATCGAAACTTTGTCGGAACACCCGGCCTTACCACAGAGTAATTACAAAAGAACAAAAGCCAATCACAAAAATTGAGGCACTACATATTCATAGTTGAATATGATGTATGCTGTGGCACAGAGGCCGCGGATGTTACGGTATATGAATTTGTCGCTTCATGTAATTGACAGAACGGAGCCGTCCAATGGAATATGCGCAATGCGGACTCGACGCAAGAGACAATAGGCTTGGTACATTATATACCACATAGTGTACGTGGTGGTTAGATGGGTAATTTTACGGTAAGTGCTTCCGACAATAGCTCCTACAAGTAAACAAAAGGCGCATCTGACTACACATTGTTCTCTATTTAAATAATTTATAAGACAAAAGAGTAGATAGTGTCCTAAATTCGGAATATTTCGAGAGGCTGATGGATTACGTGACGTCTAAAAGAAAGCCCATTGCTTTCTTTTGCCTTTAATGCTTAAGCAAAAGAATAGAATTGGTAAAATTGATTGAGGTGTACACTTAGCGTGTGGGTCAATTTAAAGAAAAAGATGAAAATAGGTACAGTATTCGGGCCCTGGGCGTAAAGTCGCAGGGCGATTCCCGGTCTCCGTAGGCGCGGGCCTGCGGATGGCGAGTGATGATTGGCTCGCGGTCCAATTACAACTAGACTCAAGTCGACGACACGTTATGTTCCACGCACGCCTCAAAGATATGTCAGTATAGAAGACAAGGCCCTGACGGGGCCAGCACCTGTCAGGGTTGCGGTTGCAGGTTCAAAAGAGTCAGCGCGGCCCTGGGACGCATAGGGAATTAGGAGGAACATGGATGGGTTTTAGTCAGTAAGAGTCTGACACTCCGCGCTGCCCAATGCTGAAGAAGTTATTTGATAATTTTACATCCTCAAAAAAAAGGTAAATTAGTCGAGCTTACTAGGATACTAATAAAAACTTGAGTACTTTGTACCATAACGTTTCTGTGGTTACTCCATAAAATGTTCAATGAAAAGGTAACAGATCAAATTCCAATCATTTGCAATTGAAATACTACCTCTAGCAGCCAAGGATAAATATAATAACCACCATGATAAGTGATCATTTAAAATCACAATAGCGCATTGAAATACCGATTTAACATTCCACAATGTTCAGCAGGTACCTAAAGGCAAAATTAATGTAGGCAGAATTTGTTTTTTTCATCGGGCTTAGGCAAAAGGATATTTACAAGGATATCGACTTCAATTTTGTCCTGCAAACGGATTTTTAGCTTTGTCTAGTAATTGAGTTACTTTAATGGGATGTTCAATATCTAATTTGCAAAGGTTTTGACAAATTGGATTGTTTTTCTTTTTCGTTACGAAATTTCCTACGCAGCGATCGAAATTGCTAATTAAAGAAATGTACTCCTCTAAGTAAATAAATTATATATACGTGTTTAGATCTGCATTCTCTTTTAGTCAAACTTTAGATTAGGCCGAAAAGTTAAGCATATGATTTATTTTTCTCTTCTCAATTAAGTTTTATTTCATCATTTTCAACCTTTCGATAAATACGAGTACTATTTCCGTATATCAAGATTATAAAAAAATGTATAACTTCAATTATTTATTGCCTATTTTGTCAAGTCGACAAACTTTCTACTAATTGGTTTTAATAAACACCAAAGTTAATGGACGCATGACATATATGTAGATTGCATAACACGATTTCTAATTATAAAAAAATATTAGAAAAACATGTTTTGATGGCCCAAAATTGTATACTCATCTTTCACACGTGTTGTCTTTGGCAATTACGCAATACATCATCACCGTCATGCGGTCAATAGCAAGAGAGACAGTCTTTCGTAAATCTGAACTTTTGTCTAAAGTCACTCACCTCTCTGTTATCTCAATAGATGTCCGTAAATTGTTTTCCTATTAGGCATCAGATAACTTTTAGAGCGGCCGTTTTACAAGTTTTCTGTACAAAAGTTGTCAAATCTAAATGTTTATACTTGGAGATAAAACCTCTATAGTTATTAAAAATAGTACCTTATGAGAAAAATAAAAATACAATCTTTTGATCTCGTCCTATTGCAAGAACAACTTTATTGATGTCAAATATCTTAAACTGAACAATAAACACAGAACGAAACAATTAAATACAATCTAAAAATAAACGTGAGCTAAAATTGTATTTTCCCAAAATAAACTTTTAAAATGTCACGACCGATATCATGGAAAAATGATAAAAAATAACAGCATCATTACAAAAAAGACATCAGTATTTTTCTTTCTATCCAAACGATCGATAATATTTTATGTACCCATAACTCTTCATTAACACCTATTACGGAAAACTGCACCGTTTGCGAACCAAAACAAAAAGTAGGAAAAAAACCGAGTTGGCACTTTCTAAAAAATATTATTCTAACTAATAACTAAAACGTTTGAAACTAAAATGGTAATCCGTAGATCATTGGTTTCCAACCTCTGGTCCGCAAGTGATTAAATATGGTCCGCGAAAGATTTAACATCTCTCTATCTATACTCTATACTAATATTATAAAGAGGAAAGATTTGTATTTTTATATATTTGTATGTAACGAATAAACTCAAAAACTACAGGACCGATTTCAAAAAATATTTCACCACTAGAAAGCTACATTTACTCCGAGTGACATAGGCTATATTTTATCCCCGTATTCCCTAGGGAACGGGAAATACGCGGGTGAAACCGTGGCGCGCTGCTAGTATCTAATAAAACTTTTTAACTGAAACATAATATTGATGCAAATTGATTTTAGGTTCCTACCAGAAATGTGGTGTTTTCTACGAGAATATCACGTTTGATTTTAAGATTAGGTATCCCATAAGTCTTGAATTTGTTCAAATATAACTTTATTTTTCTACTAACCCAGTTAAACCTTCTGATCTTCTGGTCCCTGCAAAATAATAATTAATCAATGTGGTCCCAGGCCAACAAAAGCTTAGGCACCACTGTATATGTAGTAATTATGCCTACCAATAAACCTTTTATTCACGCACAATTTTAACGATACTTAAAATCGATAGATATCATCTCAATGCTACTTAATTGCAAGCATTTCGCTTCGGATCATCGTTATAGGGACATATCGAGTAGTTAGAAGATGTATCGATAGGAATATAAATATTTTATTAGAAAATAATTATTTTCGTGAAGGTGACGGTATTGCTATCGAGGTCGATAGATGGAATAACAGTAAAATACTTGATGTCCATCACAATCGTTGTAACAGAGAAAGATCTTGTCACGTTGTGCTAATAAATATATAGTGTTTGAAATAAAATGTCATTGTTATTGATATTTGAAGAGTCGTAGAGAAAATGGCGTGCTAACAGCTATAGTATAGGAAATCTATTTGATTTAATGTATCGGATCCAAATAAGAATAAAAAAGAGAGTCTGACAAGATACTCTTTTTTCATTTACAATGGCTTGATACTGAGTAGTATACAGACAAGCACTCTCACAAAAGAATGATACATTTATTATCTACTTGTATCACTAAATTACTTGGAAATGAATAAAGTTATTCACTTTAAATTGAACACAAAAAAATCACTACCTCTCTCTTTAATCGTTTTATTTGGGTTCTATGCATTTTGTTTCATAATTATTATTGTATATATTTATCTATTATGTATTTATTGTATATACAATTAGTACACCTAAGACTACCTACAGTACTATTTTCCTTTTCTCTTTAAAATCCATCCAAAGGTTGTCTTGAAAAGATCGCTTTTAGCGATAAGGCCGCCCATTGTGTCACCCTATGTAATGTTTTCTTCATCCATATTTTCTGTAACTTAAATGGTGTACATAATAAAGAGTATTCTATTCTATTCTATTCTATTCTATAATAATATATATTGCTAATGGATATAGATTTCAGTAATCAAATCGAAAATCTGGTCCAAAATTACCTTCTGGGAAAACATAATTGAACATGTCATAAAATTATAATTTGCTCAGATTGATTCACGGAGATTATAATTTGATAAACGGTTTTTATCTGTGGAAGTACCTACTTGCTATAATATTTCAAAGAACTTATATTTTATTTGTTAGCATTCAGAAAATTGCAGCAAAATTAACCATGGACAAAAATACATTGCAACGTCGCTGCATGACACCAAGAAGTGAATGTACAAAAACAATATTAATACTACCAAAGCTAAAACTCCCACATTAAGATTAAATCAATCCAACAACGAAGACACAATGACAAAAACTGCATCCATACACATCATCTCAACACTTAAAGATCAAAAGTTAAAAGCAGCACTATAAAAATTGTAAACGAACGAACTTATCTGATGACGGAACCAGTTGTGGGCAATTTAAATTAATGGATTTGTCATCGCAATTAATTTTATAGGAATTAATATGCGAGCGGCGAACGCAAAGAGTTATTTTTTATGTATATAAATTGACATATAATGGAGTTTGGACGATCTATGGAGCGGTGACGGCAAATTGATTGACAAATTGCGTGACGAATTCAAAATAGGTGGATTTCTTTTGAGTGTATCTGTTGTAAAAGTCGCTGTTAGATGTCGGGCCGGTGAACAAGATGGTAGCGGAGCGGAAGCGTCTTACTATAAAGTCACTTTATAAGATGTTAGAGTACAAATTATGGTAAGTTTAAAGGTATAAGGAGGAGATACTTTTCCTGTAGGATGCCTCATTGTTGAAACAAATGACCTAAACTGCTCTGTTTAACAGAAGAATTTCAAAGAAGAAAAGAGAGAATATGCAAAAATAACTTACATTTAGTCTATTCGTACCGATGTTGTGGAATGGTCCCATCATCAGCAGTACTTTAACTACTAGCATCAATAAAACAACTGGTATTTAACATAAGTAGAAAAATACAGATAGGTATTACTATATTCCGATACAAAATAATTGTATCAACAATGATTTTGCTTAAGGTGATGTCATGTTCGGATTTGTCATGAAATTCTTGGGCAATAAGTACTGAGATGAAAAAAAAAATGCGATCAAATATTCGATAACAAGATCGAAGTATGACTCCATCGCTTCAATTAACACTTCTTGACCTCCGATTTGTATCTTATTCTCTTAAGTCGAAAATATCTACTGTACTGTATAAAAAAGGTTCCTTAACTTCATTATTATCCTAGTCTAGTACTACTGACCGAATGTTTAAATATCTGAAGATGTGTTTATCTGTTTTGTATTATGTGGGTCTTTAGCATGAATCAAATATGTTCCTTCTCTCTCTATTTCTCTTTTCATTGTTTTCATTATAGAGTTCGAAGAGGGTTCCATTTTGATTTCATTATCTTCGTCTCCCATATTCTCGCCGGCTTCAAAGCCCGATTCAATAGTTGTAAAAGTCTTAGTTAACGGTTTGAAGTTCTCACGACAAATCGATCCGGATTACGAGCTACGTTCATTATTAGTCAATCTGCCTTATTGAAAACGAATGCCGCCTTTGATCGGCATTATGTCAATTTCTATATATCGAAGCCAATCGTCTAATGTCTTCCGAACTTTATTGTTTTTTTGGTAATTAGCGGCGTTTCATTCGATGTTTTTAATTGTACACCTCCGTTGAAGTACTATGAGGTTATTAAGAAAACTTTAATGTTGACGCTTTGATCAAAATTGGTTGAGGATAAAAAGGTGTTTTGTCTTTTCAAATGGTATCGAATAGTTTGATGTGGATGAACTTTCTAAACTTCTTTATTTACAATTTAATTAAGTATGTAATTGATTAACAAATAAAAAGTTGAAACAACACAATATAATAAATAGGTTGGAAACACAATATAAAAGCACATTAAATAAGTATAATTAAAAAATAATAACGAATAAATTGATTTACTCAACTAAACACTGATCAATCATCTTCACTGAACAACTCACATCGGTTGCGACATTGACATACCTCGACAACACACGCTACCAAAAAATCTATCTTTTAATTTATTTAATTTGCGCCTCTAATTACACACAATCATCATTGAACGTGATTTTTCGTGACGCCTCTGACTTACAAGGTAGTCTTTTGTACCACCGTCAATGCTTGTCAGACATATGTTTTGCTCGGTAACCTTTTCAGAAACCAGTTTATGAAGAGCCCCAATCAGTCCATACTGTCTCCCTTTGTAACCTAAGCTGCGATCATTCAGAGGGACGATATAGTCCTAGATAAAATGGCTGCTCGATACCATTATCGGAGACTAGTAATCAGGCGTAATCACAGAACAACCAATGATTTTTCGTCGTGACTTATTTTTTGTCAAATTATTTTGTTAGCCTTTTTTTAGTCTTTTTACCGACGGATTTTTGATTCAATGTCAAAGATCTTCGCTCGTTCGATTGACAACAAATTATATGTGATTATGTGTGGTCAGAATAAATACAACGTAGGTAACTATAGTCTGTGTTTACATCCTGTTCAACGACTCTGTATACATATTAGAAATAGAATGAATGACATGATCGTACGATATCTACTCCTGAATCAGCAAAATATATAATAATATTTTGCAGATATACATAAATGTTTGTTTATAATACTGCTAGATTACCCAACGAACGTTACAGCACTTAAATTAAATAACGAAAAAAATGGGAAGGGAAGAGACAGGGAGGGGTGGTAAAATAGGATTCATTTCATTTTTTATAAAACAACCAGTACTTGTTCAGGCGAAAAAAAAAAATTATTTATGCAAGACTTCGCGTATTGTTTTTATATAAAATACATTAGCATTTTCACTAAATTATCATTAACAAGCACTCCAATAATCAGAATGCTTCACTTTCCATCGCCACCATTAAAAAAAACAGCAACACACAAAATCACAACACATAGCAACAACCAAACTATATACTTAACAAGCGATACCCCCACCATTGAACTCGGAGCGCAAGCGCAGGTCGTTAGGCTTGAAGCAGCATAAATAATAACATACGATTTAGCAGGAGGAGTTCAACCACTATCTAATGATCAATGCGAGAACAATCGCCATTGTGCGGGCTGCCGGCGGCGCGGCTGTCACTGGGTGGGTGCAGTTCGGTGCCGGGTCGTGCATGTGATGTAATGCACGATTATACTGGGGATATTGGTACGACATTATTATTCTGTTAAATGGGGAGGGGAGGGGAGTAAGCTGGCTTGTGGATAGTAACAGAATAATTATTGGTGGTTATGGATTTGTTGTCGTTGAGAGATTCGAAGGTTGGAAGGATATAATGATATCTGAGCAGACTACGGTGGCAGTGTTACCAAAAAAGATTAAGCTAATTTGGTGAAACTGTACAAACATGTCATCTCCGAATTTTTTCTTGGATAAACTAATAAATAACTTTGTTACACAAGCAATACAACTACTAAAATAAAATACAGCTGATTGCAAGTATTTTACGTAGAATTGTCTGACCTCCACAACCCAGCAACTGAATAACACGATACTCAATACCAACACTGATGGCAGATTTGTTGACTTCTGACTATCCGTAACGACTGTCAAAATTTTCAAATAGCAGCCAGAACCGACCCAGCACACGGCAGCTTAAATGAAAAATCTACAATACTTCAAAGATGAAGATAAATTACGCTAACTTGCAAATAAGTAAACAAGTATTTTTCATTTTTAATCACGGCAGTTCTAAGAAAACTAAATTTAATAAAAAGTAAAAAATGAACGCCGAAATGAACCAAACTTATCCAAAACAAAAAAAAAGAACCCTAATCACTTGTACAACCCCTAACACCAAGAGACATTCTTATCACTCGAGCCTCCTTACCTTAAGAAGTATTTGAAGTATAAATCTACAAGTATCTGGAAGGCGCGGACGGCTGGTGAAAGTTCAGTCCTTTATCGACGGCAAAGCCTGCAGGCTACGGCCTACGCGAGGGGCGATGTAGAGGAACGATAAATGTACGATAAAGCTAAGAAGGAATATTGTAAGGTAGGTTTTGTCCACAGTATATCAAGAGGATTCCCTAAAAAAATATTTAGTCTGTCCGTAAGATAACCAAATGAGCAGTGGTGGCCAAGTGGTAACGGTCCCGACTTACGAATTGTATGTCGCGGGTTCAAACCCAGCCAGGCCCATTACTTTGTGTAATTAATTGCATCACCACTGCTCTCAAAACGGTGAAGGAAAACATCGTGAGGAAACCGGCATGTACTAGAACCAAAAATTCGAAGACATGTGACATTCACCAACCCGCACTGGGCCCGCGTGGTGGATTACGGCCCATTCCTTCTCCTAGAGAAGAGGCCTGTGTCCCAGCAGTGGGAACGTTAAAAGGCTGATTATGATTATGAAGATAACCAAATAATATTGGACTCGTATTTTTTTGTTATGTCACATAAATACACGCGACTACAAGTTGCACCTCTTTTTTCCTAGAAATGACGTAATACGAAACCCCCTTGTTTAGACCTTAAGATATCTGAGGATTTTACTTTTTGATACGTCATATTTGAATAGGATTTAATGTTTTACGTAGCCTAAATTAAATAGGCAATTATATAAGTATCAGATCGAGCTCATAGCAATATTAGACCCATAATTTTGTGTAATTAAATTATAATGGACATCTTTCGACATGGTAAACTTGACGTCAATAGTGGACTTTGATGACCAATTATTTAAAGTAAAATATATTTATTTAGAATAATCGAAAAAATCAAAACGAATAAAAAAATCAAAAACAGAAGCTAATTAGCTAATTTACATAATTTTGACAAAAATTATGTAAATTAGAGAAGCTTCTGTTTTTAATTTATTATAAAACTCGTAATAAATTCCAATCATAGCCTTTCCCAAGCATATATACGTTAATGAGTTTGCTGGTTTGTTACGTCTAAATCAGTGAACTGATTTTGATAAGTTTTTCGTAGACATAGATGTAACCTTAAAAATGGTCATTAAATTATATTTGCGATAACCTATATTAAGGCGAGACATATAAAACATAAATTGTTTCCAGTCTGTAAATTAAGTAGTTACATACGTATTCAACCAAAATAAGATAATTTTACAAAAAACAAAAATTACATACGTTAACAAAATTATCGCCTAACTGCCAAAGAAAATCTCGCAAAATACCCGTTTCACTATCGTCCCACCTAGCCTCAGCTGCATCAGCCTCAAGTGCGGTGGACAAGCGATAGGCCATTAAGGATTTATAGCCAACAGATTGCTATCATTACTCGCCTTTGGATTATGTTGTTTGAATACGTTATTAGGACCTTAGACGCTGGTGGCTTCGCTTTTAATGCTGTTATTTTTTCTAGAACTATGACATGTAATTGGGGATGCTAATGTGAGATGGAAATTGCTACGTTGTGTGTGAATGTACTGTGGTTATTGATTTGTGACGTCAGTCACCACCTTATTGCTTTCGCTCAATGTATTTTATTACAGCTAGCAATACTTCGTTTTTTATTCTAGATTAAAACCAACAACCAGGAGATTGCTATAATTACTCGCCTTTAAATTAGTAACTTACACGCTGGTGACTTCGATTTTAATGCTGTTAATTTTTATAAAATTATGACATGTGATTGGGGATGCTAATGTGAGATGGAAATTGCTACGTTGTGTGAGAATGTGCTGTGGTTATTGGCTCGTGACGTCAGTCATAAGAGAATGTGAATTGTTCCAATACTTGTAATATGAAACATACAGTTATTTCTGATATAGTAGACTTTGAGATATTTTGTTACAGCTTACACTCTGGTTGTTGCTTCGGTCTTATTGATGTTATGTTTCCTAGAACTGTGACATGTAATTGGGATTGTTAATATGATATGGGAATCGCTATGTTGTGTGTGAATATACTGGGTAATTGATGTGTGATGTGAGTCACAAGAGAATGTGAATTTGTTGAAATAGGTACTTGTGGTATTGTTATTACTGACTTAAAAGCCTATGATACTGACATAAAGATTTACTGATAGTAAAGCTTTCTGTCTGTTTTTATCGTACCACAAAAAATATTTACAAACTATCAATTTCATCTCTTTTTAATATTAGTTCTGATTGAATGGGGGAATCAGGATACGGATCCAACAAATTATTTATATTTTAATAAAACATGCATTAACATCATTGCTTACCATCAGATATAAGTCAAATGTTATTATTAATAGGGAAAAATAATAGCAACAACGTCTAAACAATACGACACGACACCAAAACACGACACGATAACTTTTCCTCAAATCGATTGACGTCGTCAAAAATTAGTCCAAGTTCTTTCAGCCGTACTCCCAAACTCCGTATCACATCCGTAGACTTTCTTCTTTTAATTGCGATCCAATGAAGCGCCACTAATTCCCTCCCCTGCCACCCCGGTTTTCACTTCCTTATGGGGCCCCCTGGACTAGTGTTGTACCGATACTGCATCTCGATTTTCGCAAATGCGGAAATTCCTCAAGACATCACACCTCCGCAAGTTGTCTCGGATACGTCATTAGGCAAAAAATAAACAAAATTGGTTCGAAACAAGCGAACATACTTTGACGTAGTATAACTTGAATTTTCAAGTTTTTGCCCCCATAAGCTTTAGACCAAGTGCCATTGAGCGAATACTATTGTCATAATTCCAATACAATAAGTATTGGAAACGTAACATTTCGAATGTGCTTGTCAATCAGATACTTTGACTTTTTGACAATCGCTCACTCTACGCTACCACCGACACATTTTTACTTTTCTATAACCTCATAACAGCCGCCGTTAAGTCAAGTACTAAGTGATCCTTGTGAGGCCTTTTTTCTGGATGGGAAATCAAATGACTTCTCACGCTCTGGGCGGAGTGGAAGGGAGTGTCAGACTCTTGCTGACTCAAACCCACCCGTGATCCTTTGCGTTCCAGGGCTCTTTCGAACAAATTCCGCAAAACCCTTGTGAGGCCTTGATATTAATTGATTACGAATAAGGTCGTGCCACAACTTTAAAAAAACCTCCGCCTTCACTAAAATGATGTCAGTCACATCCCTACCCTGGACAACTGAAACTCGTTCTCTTTAGATAAGCTATCGATTGCTAAGTTCTTTCCTGTAGGTCAAATGTTTACTTGTTTTGTTTTCATTTGATATTTTTATATATTGTTTTCGTTTTTGTATTTTGTTATTTTTATATTGTAGTGAGGTGTGAATTGTTTTTTATTTTTATTTTTGGTTCTCGTAATAGTGTTTTTTTTTAATACGGTTTGTTTAAACGCGACCCCAGCTTTTCTCTACAAGTTGGCATTGATTACAAGTTGTAAGTCATTACCCTAAAGCTGTTAATATAACTAACTTGGCTATCACACTGCCCTGTCCTATGACATGAGTTTCGAAGTACTAGTCACTAAACTAAAACCAAACCTTGATTGTCCATCAATAATACGAAATCAAAACACAACCAAACTACAATTAACTACTCAAACATCACTCCCAGATTGTCTTCAAGCAGAGCAATAAACCGAAGTGTCCCGAGGAATCCCGAGTGCCCGAAGCATGCCCGGAATGAATTCCTGTCACATCATGGTCTCCCTTGCCCACCCCGGACTGATAGTGAAGGTGTGCCTTTGTATAAGGATATGTATGTAGGTGGCTGCATGCATCTGTGCCTTAAGTTCGTTAAGTGACCAGGAACTTAGGGAGGAATGTTTTGGTGTCTCGTGAGTGAAATACGTGGGCTTGGCGTTTTTTGTGGAGCTTTAAACATATTTTATTAGTGAGTACAAACTAAGTACGTCTAAAATAGTGTTTGCCGAGTTCAATTATGTTATGATCATGTCAAATCTTAAATTGGCTCTGATAGAGATGTTTCAATGGCAATTTGACGTATGAAACGTGCAAGCATATCAAAGCATAACAACGAAACCTACTGAAGATATTATAGCTTAGTTTATGTATGAACAACTTGATTTTTTTCAGGCAAGGTTATTTAAAGATTATAAAAAAATGTGATGCGATAATAGATACAAAACATCTTTTCGTAAATACAGTGATACTTATTTCTTTTTCAACCATGTCTGTGTCATTTTTAAATAAACATAGTTAGGTTTTATTACAGCAGTGAATATTAATACGAAACTATAATAATTTTTGAATCGTTCTTAATATCTAGGTTAGATAAACAACACGAACAGTGACTTGTTTTGATCATTTGATATTAATAAAGTGACCATGCTTCAGCTTAAAAATAGCTTTAGAGCACAGGGTATTATTAAAGATGATGACTGATAATTCTCAAACAATAAACATTGTGTAGAACACTAGGTAGATACATACATTACGAGTTTATACTCGCGTTTAGTTTTGCATATAACAAATTTGATTGCAATATTATTATTGCAACCAAATTTGTTATATGCAAAACCATTTGTACAATTGAAACCTAAAATATAGTAAAATATCGAATTTATCGACTAAAAAGATGTTAATGAATAAATAATGTCAGCTATAATGTCAAATATACGTTATGTCAGATGATTAGCCAAACTTTTAAGATCTTACTGTTTTTTCAGTGGCCGTACCACGAAGTGCCTATGCTATCATGATTCAGTGTGAGGGAAAGGGATAGTGGTATTCGTCTTGTGTAACTCCGTCTCTCTCTGACACAGGAATCATGATGGATTTAAGGCGTCATGGTAGGGCTACAGTAATTTACATTGGCTGCAATTTGGAAAGCCTTTAAGCCAATGGTTATAAGTAGGTCTTATCGTCAGTTCTCCTAACCTAACTATACTATAGCTTTGAATTATTGCAAGTTGTATCAATATTAATTTTATATATTAAATAGTTAAAAATAACACAAGTCAATCTTTTTGTTTAATTAAAACTGGAAGAAGCCAGTGTTTTCCCTGAGAAAAAATATCGAAACAAACTCATAGGTCAAAGTCTCTTTTACAGTTTACACAATAGTAAACAAACAATGTTTATCAACAACAGCCTTTTCCTTAAAAACCCTCATGCATTACAAAAAGTCCTAAACGGTGGACACTCAACCCAAATCCTGAAGGATCTCCAGCAAATTAACCTGTCGGGCGGTACTTCCGCACAATTGGGCGCAGTCGGCGATATGTCCAGGAAAACACGAGGAAAACCTGGCGTTTGATGTCGTCCGTGCTGGTACTCAGGTATCAAGTACTTAGTTGGGTAGGGTGGGTGAAATAGCGGGCAAGCGACGAGCTTCTTATTTTATTTTTTCTAACATTAAGGCCCTGTTTCTCAATCATCAAATAAGTTTTATCTGACAGATAAAATATGAACTGGCCAAATTAAATAATATATGGCATGCATTTTAAAATAGCTACTATTCAATTTGTTTGGTTCATAGGTTTATCTGTCACATAAGGTTTACTTGGCAATTGTGAAACAGGTCCTGAATGTTGCAATTTTTCTGCGTTCAAGTTGATCAAAATAGAGATAATAACGTCTGAAAATTATTGTTTTTGTTAAATACATTGAGGTGGTAAACAATTTTTTACCACCTCATGAATGGTATTGCACTCAAACTGATAGCTTGATAGTAAGCGGTCACCTATGTTTATGGGCAGGCCGTACCACTGGGACATTGCCAACGGGTTTCAAAGAGTATTCTCTTTATTTATTTAATTTGCTTTCAAGTCACAGTTTCAATAATCACATTCAAGAGCCTTTTCTAACTATTTTATTCAAATACACCTATCCTGAAAATAATCAAATGTTAAGCTATTAAAAAAATGTATTAGGCATATGATTTTAACCAGTCTTGCACTTACAACTCGATGACTCACGGAACCCACAACGACAGTTAACAATGGGCCATCGTTATCAAACTAACTATTCCACCAACAAATCCTCAACCGTGAAATCAATCAATTATTCAACAATTTAATTCCACACTTCACAAATCGCCATTACTTAGGCCCCAACCTTTTCCTACAAAGAAACGCGAGCATGTCCTCCACTAAGTGATGGGGCGACAAGCCAGGGCCGGATTACGATGACGTATGACTAAATAAATGACGCCATCTTTCTTTCCTACGTGACGAAAACAACTGTTTTCCTACAAATCAGTTCCCTGTTTTCCTCAGGTGTTATATGGAACAATTTACAAGCTCTATTTCCGTGTTTCGCAGAAAATTGCGGTTTCATCTTGAATTTGTTTCTGTGCTTTATTGGGAGTAGCTTCTGGCTTAATAATAACGGCCGCAAGGGTCATGGTTAAGCAACGTTTACCATAGTCAGCTCTGTTGGTCATTTGTTTTTGTTATCTTTGACAGTCAGATGCCAGAAAATCTGACTAATCGAATCGTGTTATCCAAATACTAATGCATCATGAATTAGTTTTGTGGGGAAATTCTCGTTTTATTGCGTGGGCAGGTACCCACTTGTCAAAATATTTATGTCTGCTTTTGGAACTGAGTTGTTTTAATTAGGTGGAAGAGAATTGGAGTCATGATTATTTGTTGGACAAGTTATTTTTAGGGTTTTAAATTACTATTTACCTACAGTCAAGTTTTCCTTAGGCTAGGTAACGTGGAATAGAGAGAATTCATCACTGTTACAACTTCTAAAATTATATTTTTTTACTGGATTTTTGTTTTTATAAAATTTCAACTATTTTCAGAAGATAAATAAATAGATAAAATTAGATTTTCTAAAAATTATTCAGTCAATATTTTTTTTTGTAGAGAAAACAGGTTGATATTTGATTTAAGAATACTTTTTTTTGTGCAGCAGAATCATTGATATACAGTGTGCGTGCCAGTATCAACAGTCACAACAATCTTTGGACAGTAATTTTCCACTCACTTTCAAATAAAACCTTAATCAGTCCTCCCAAGTCCGCCCCCCTTGAAGGACATATGGCATGACATCGAGAATTCGCCGTACGGCCCAGAAAGGTAATTACAACTGCTTGATAGACAGTCCGACCCTTTCCCTTATACTCCATTTACTTGCCAAGACACTTAATTGTGCATCGAATTTCTTTATAAATGGTGGGAAAATACAGTCTATTTAATGGTTCGTGTTAATGTCACTGGATCTACCTTTTAACACTAATTTAGCGTGATATTGGCGAATTTTGAAGTTTAAAAAGTAACCTACAAAAGTTTTAAAAGGTCCAATGATATCGAATCATTTTGATAAGCATCATGATTGACAATTTCCGCCCCAAAGAGTGAGTATACTGACATGTGACAGTCATTTAAAGTATTTCCTTTCATATAACAAAACAATAAAATCTTGGGAAGCTTGTAGGTATCATGGATGCGTTCTAATTTTATTTTTCTTTCGAAAAAAGAACCAATCAATAAGCCCAGACATTTCCGATCTGCTTTCCACAACCTATTTAGTGGGTACCAGTTAGGTTAGGTTAGGCCTTCATACTTTTGGGCTTTGTACAAACAGTAACCATTGTCAAAGCTGTACTTTCTGTAGCGCGGAGGGGTATTTATGCTATCCCATCGCGGTCTGTGTAGCCAGTTGTTATTTCTTGTTCAAGAAAGAGCTTTCAATCTGACCAAAAATACGCAGTGTAAGTCAATCTATTGACTCTAGCATAATCAGCCTTTTAATATTCCCCGTAATCCACCAGTGCAGGTTGGTGAATGTCACATGTCTTCGAATTTTTAGTTCTAGGACATGCCGGTTTCCTAACGATGTTTTCCTTCACTATTTTGAGAGCAGTGGTGATGAAATTAATTACACAAAGTAATGCCTGGCTGGGTTTGAACCCGCGACTTAGGGGCCGTTACCACTCGGCCACGACTGCTGCACTGCACCTATTGAGCACATGTCATAACCATTTTATTATACCACAGATAAAAATCTTAATGTAAAATTCTTTTACACACATTATGACTATTGTTGATGTTGAATTTCAAAACTGCAAAGTATATGTATATATTACAGAAAAGACAAGAATAATCTATCAGCCAATGAACGGCCCCGAATAATGAGTTAATAGACACTGTGAATAAAATACTAAAAGCTACTTTATACATAGAAACTATTATTGTTACACTGTAATATAATTAAACATATTTAGGTTACGCTGTGTTGTGGCGTAATGAAAGACGAATCGTGATCTTGTATTTTTGCTTGTGTCTTATGATGGAGTGTCATTGAGCAGTAAAATAACTGTAGTTGGATGGTTATTTGGATGGAGATGAGGAGGTAGCATCATTGGTTAGCTTTTTCTGAACATTTTTATTTGTGTGACTTTGTTAAAATTTAAAAGATAACCCTTTCTTGGCAGTCGTACAAAAACCCTTTGCTCTTTTACTTTACTCAAAAAATCACAATATAAAGATAGCTTACTTTCTTTTAGTGAAATACCAAGTTGAGCAAATTTATTTCCCAACATATTTTCACTTTTTGGTAGGGACAACTTTTGCTGTTTTGTGTTGTGTTTACTTTTGTTAGTCGGTAGGTTTAACCAGTCCAGGCTCAATGCCTTCTTATAAATTGGGATACGGGCAAAAGAGTGATAAAGAGAGCTTAAAAACTTAGCAAGATTTCCTAAACATTACTAGTCGTTAATTTTTACCATATTCTAGGAATCTAAATCCCATAGATTTTCTTCAATATTTCGCAACGATCGCACAACGTAACGTAACGTAACAATGCAGCTAGAACAAACGCGTCGTGACGATTACGACCGATACAAGTACTTAATGGCTCACCAGCTTTTAAATAACAATATGGCCACGCCCCCAGCTATTAATGTATTTGTAATCGAAGAGATCTTTCTCAGGGATCATATTGTATACTACAGGAGTCCTTTCAAGGCCTCCACACAATGGTTGTGGATGGTATTCAAATTCTTTAGCTCATATAGTTGAAGAATGTTTGATGGTTCATAAAATAGGTAAGTACCTGGTTTGAGTCGTGGTAGCCTGGAGGTTTGAGCATACCCTCTTTAAGTAGGTAAAGGTTACGGGCTGAAAACTTGCTAGGTACTGTGAGAGCTGACCTTTTTAATCAGGTTCTCCTCGGCAATTTATGGAATTAATGGCATACCACTACATAGTAACAAACAATGTCGCTACCCGCTGTCTGTCTGTCCCTATGTATGCTAAGATCTTTAAACAACGGGTTTTGATGCGGTTTTTCATTTCAGCATTGCACCCGTGCGAATCTGGGGCGGGTCGCTAGTTATCAATATAGAAGATATAAACAGTATTTCGAATCATAATACCTACTGAAAGATTTGGCTGCCAATGATATATCATCATCAACATGGTTGAATAATTTTGTAGTAAGTGAAGAAAATATATTTACGCTATATCAGTATCTATTACAATATTTCCTAGTGACTATTAATAACAGCCTGAAAACTAAACTCAAACTATTGAATTTCTCTAGCCACGGGGACGTTCACCAAGTTGCGAACGAATGAGAATTCGTTAGAAAGGCTTGACAAGTAATTGACTTGACTCTTTTATTTTATTATAAGCTAGCAGCGCCCCGCGGTTTCACACGCATAAGTTTCGATCCCGTAGGAACATCGGGGTAAAAATTCTTATCCTATATGTTAATCCTGGTTATAAACCATCCTCTTGCCAAATTTCATCCAAATCCGTTCTGTAGCTTTTGCGTGAAAGAGTAACAAACATCCATCCATCCATCCATCCACCCATACGTATAAACTTTCGCGTTTATAATATTAGTATAATAGTATCTAATAACTTACAAATAAAGAAAAAGAACCTACAGAAGTTTTTGAAAAATCAATAAAAACAGTTGCTTATTTCTATAGATTTTTTATTCCAGCATATCTGAGTAAAGGAGAAAAATTAAATGTATATTATGTATGTCATCGGTCAATTGCAGTCTCCGTTAGATTGTAATAAATCTTTATTAGATTATAATTTCTCGATAAATTATGAAAACATCGTTTTGTATAGAATACTAACAGCTTCCCGCGGTTTCACCCGCATAATTCTCGTTCCTATGGAAATATGTGTATCCTGAGGGGATAAAATATAGCCTATGTCACCCGGGAACAGTGCAGCTTCCCAACAGTGAAAGAATTTTTCAAATCGGTTCAGTAGTTTCCGGCCCTATTCAATACAAACAAACAATGAAATCATTCCTCTTTATAATATTAGTATAGATATCCCATGCAATTTAAATAGTTTCCAATGCACCCGAGTATTACTAAAAAATGCTTACAATTTCACGTGATATTCACAATCTTACGACGTTTGGCATTTTGCCGTGACAGTTCTCAAGAAAAGAAGAGATATAAATACTACCAGTACGAGTTGTTAATTAGCTTGTAGTTTGTGGTAAATGTTTTTCAAGTCAGTCTGAGATCATTTTTAGTCAATCTTTACTTTTGGTTGGAAAAAAATGCTAGCCAAAACTTCTGTTTAATAGATCTAAAATGGATAATTCTACAAGCTTAGGTAGTTGCTTACGGAGGTGGGCAGGTGGCCTATCCTCGTAACGCCCAAGAATAAAAAATACCATGAGAGCTAAACGACCGGTGTTCATTTTAATGTACATAATATATGAATACGGTTAATGCCCAAGCAAGTTTGCGCTTATTTTTGTGTAAATAAATGCTTAGGATTTTTTTGTATATTTTTTGGCATACTCTGGTGTTATGTAGAAGATCAAGAATTTATTTTTAAGGCGATTTATTTTGTTCATTTAAATGAACATTAGGCGTTACTTACTACATTAGGGTTATTTATTTTGTTCATTTACATGTACATTGGGTGTTATATACTTTTTAAGGATAAAAAGAAAAAAAAAAAAATTTATTTTTTTAACGTTAGTAATCACAGACATCGAGATCCTTAATTGAAATTAGTCTTAGTTAGTGACAACAAGTCTCTTAAATTTAAACCACCATAATTATTTACTGAATTATGCCTCTAAAATCATCAAAAACAAACAAATTTTTTTTTTCTAATTAAAAGCTGCTCTAAAATAATCGACTTCGAAAAACATAATAACACTTAAAAAAAATAAACATAGGTTTAACAAAAGAATCAGCCTTTTAAATGTAACTACCTTATTTCTATTCAGTACAGTGATTATACTTACAGAAATATGCCTCTAAATGAAAAAAAAAAAGCCTTTAAAAACAAACAAAATTTATTTCTATCTAGTTAAAATTTGCTCCAAAATAATTATCTTCCAAGTACTACCTAATAACACTAAAAAATAAACATTGTTCTCTAATAACAAAAAAAAAACTACACATATTATTTAGGAGATTAAATTGAAGTAACGCTCAATGTGCAATAAAATGTACAAAATATTTTAAGAGCGATTTAAAAAATATTTTTGTATCTATGTATTAAAATAATAATACCAAACAACAGTATAGTAATAATATTTTTACTAAGATCAAAATCTCACACAAAAAGCGGTAAAATTAAAAAGATAAAAGTGGATCAAACTTATGTGGTATCTGCCGGCGCGCCATCTTGCCACGTTTGTGCAATTTTGTCGGACAACCAATGCCTTTTACAAAATTGACAGACGTCAAAACGTTGACAACACTAATCACAAATCAAATAATAGTCACCTAAACATGTCTATTGGCGGGGAATTTAAACTAGACACAAAATTTATTTTGTATATCGTAATGTACGCTGGGCGTTTACGCGTACTTTTTAAAACTATGTTTGGGCTTTAATGATTTCTAATATTATGTACAATAGAATGTACATGGGGCGGTACGAGGCTATAAAAACGACCTACCTTTAACTCTCAAGATCACCAATTACTAATTACAAAAACAAGCAATACTTATTACCTATTGAATCTTTGGAAACTTCAAAATTGGCACCGTGTAATTTCTAATTTTAATGGACTTCAAACAAAACAAGGAAATTGGTACTTAGTTTTTTGATACCGACTTTCGAAATTAAAGTTATTTTATACTTTGTAGTGTTTTTATTTGGAAGTCGATTGTATTTTTTGTAAAAAGTTTTAACACATAGGCTCTAACTCTTATTCTTGCACTTTATGGAAAACAAAAATACAGATATAAATATAGATATAAAAAATACTGATTTAAGAAGAGCATGTGTACAAAGTCGAGCTTAACATTGAGTTATCTTACTGTAAACCTCAGTGCGATAGAGAGATTTACAAAAAAGGACAGTATACTAAAATACACAACAAAACTTAAAATCCTTACTTTAACTCTACGCAGAAAGTCCACGTTATAATTCACATCCTATTTCCAACATATTAATTACCTTCGGCGATCCTCTAAAAAGGGCTCGTATGCATCTGAAGGCAAGTGAAATGCTAGAACAGCTTGCCTGGGGCCCGCGCCCACGTGCTGATGGGCTTATACGTCTCCTGTCTTGCGAGGAACTGTGGGGTTAGGCTGGCTTCACGCGTAGCGTTTGTTCCAACATCATAGCACCCAAAAAACAATTGCGTTTATCATATCACCCCAAACATGCAGGAGTCGACTTGAGAACCTTCTCCTTTTTTTCAAGTCGGTTAACTTCGAAAAAAGGAGGAGGTTCTCAAGTCGAATGTATTTTTTAGCTAACTTTAATTATATATTTTATACTTTTTTGTGTTTTATTTACTTAAAAGTTGGTTGAATTTTTTATAAAAAAGCTTTTTGGTTTTAATATTGTATTTTTTTCGTTAGGTTTTAGTTAAAATCGCAAGGTTAACAAAAATATTGTATGTGTATATCAGGGCAAATGTTGTTGGTTACGCATTCATCGATCATAGTTTTTTGGATTATTTTTTTCTACAACATGAACTATGTATGTGTGTTACTGTTTATTTTCTTATTTAATAATAAAAAAAAACATCTGCTAAGCCTTTTCCCAACAATGTTGGGGTCTTGTAGTATCTGTCCTTCACAACCTGAAAATCGGAACTAAAAAATTGTAAAACATTTATGGGAAATCTGACCTTGGCATTAAATATACTCGTATGAGTAAATAGGTGTAATCACTTATAAGTAAACATAGACGAAATAAACGTAGAATCAAAAGACTTCTAAACATTAAGTAGCTTTTATTTAATGTTAAATACGTTTATTTTGATTCAAATTAATGAAAAAAATCTGTTATCTTTGATCCATCGCTGTTCGTCTACAAGACAGTTTTCGCTGAACTCGTCAAGACAATGAATGCCTTGATCGTCGCCACAGTAATTATTTATCGCGTTCAGAATCGGTCTATTCCAAAAATAATGGAAGTCTTAGAAAAAACAGCATAGGTCTCTCAAGGTTGACGACACGGTTGGCGCAGTGGTTCAGCGATCGGCTGTAGCGCTGCGTGTCTTGCGTTCGGTTCCCGCACGGAAAAATATTTTTATGGCCTACAGATAGTACGAGTAGTTCCGGGTCTAGCTGTTTTTGTATGTGAGATTGTATATTTGTAAACGCACCCACGGTACAGGATTTCTAGTGTTGGGCAAAATATTTAAAAAAGCTCAAAACTATCTTTGTTTTCTTCTTTTCAATTCCAGAAAACAATCAAAATTTCGATAAAAAATGACTAAATAAATAAAGTACATTGACGTATAAAAAGCTGTTTTGTAACCAGCCTAAAAGCCGCAAGCTTTAGCCCTTACGCGGATGCGGCGCAACCTAATAATTTCTAAATGTCATGCGCTCTGAAGGGAATTATTGTTTTGTATTACAATAATGGTGTACTTAGATTGTTAAGTACAGATTAAAAGCGGCCATTCCCATTGACGTAGTGGCTTTCCATTCAGTGTAGTGTGGTGCCGTTACTCCTGAAAGGGTAGGGCAACGTAGATAGATGTATCTATTGTTCGCACATAGGTACCTATCACAAAGTTCAACAATTTTATTATAAGTTTCAAACTTCAAGCAACGACCTCCTCGACTTTTGCCTAACGAGGCAGCCCGCTACGCTGAGCCATTAGCGTTAAATCCCCAAAATAATATCAACCTGACCAAGCCTATCCCTTGCTGCCCCCCCTCAGTGATCCCGCTAAGTCGAGGCCCGTGTCCCACAGGGGATGCCCTTAGCGAGCGGTCATTTAGTTTTTAAGTAGTTTTAGCCCTGACTAGGGGCCTTAAAATTATTTGAGGCCACCACAGGATTCTACGATTAAGCAGTAACCAGCCTTAGTGTGCTGAACTGCGAGTGGTCCTTTAAAAAAAACAAAACCAAAAAAAGAGTAACAAATGATCAATACTAAGAGCTGATTTCTGAATTACGTGCGTGTTGAGTAAATACTCGAATTTAAAAAATACTTACTCAACTGTAAATACTTAATTTAGAAATCGGGGGTGATTGTGATAAACAGAGCATTTTAATTATTTGTTAGCAAAAATGTATTGGAATTTGAGAGAGCTGTAAGTACAAATAAAAAATATGAATAGATTGTATATGTTTTAATTACAGTTTAATCAAGATTCGTTCAGCATTTAAATGAAGTTATATATTTTTTTTAAATTACTAGAAATCAGCCAAAACATGTTTTGAAAATCTCTTGTTTTTATTTTCTGAAACATTAACACATGGATATCTCGGGACATCATAAGCTTAATGGCTGTAATTAAACTCGTCTCTTCAAATCTTTGGTGTGACTTATTATTTTTTCTTTCGGGTCCTAAACATTTTTGTTTTAAATAAAATCTTAATAACACTAATTGTTCGTCTCTCCAATACAAATCTTTTCAGAGCTTTAACAAAACCGTGTTCTTTACCTCTCGACCTTTCCAAGTTAGCCATAATATTAGGTCGTTTTTATAATGTCAAGCTAAGCGCAGTGTCACGACGTTTAATTATTATTTATCGCGCAGCAAGCAGTGGCAAATTAGCCTTATTACCATTCTGAAGGGAAGACATTTTGTATAGCCGTGCCAAACAGTTTCCTCACGTGACAAACTCAGTGCTCTAGAGTTTGTCACGTGAGGAAACTGTTTGGTCTTTAGTTTCAAGTAAGTAGGCAGTAGTCGTGATAAGTTTTAAAGGAGTATTTTTGTTGGAATGCTGTCGTGTTGGACTATCATCTATACTAATATTATAAAGAGGAAAGTTTATTTTTTTGTATGTAACGAATAAACTCAAAAACTACTGGACCGATTTCAAAAATTCTTTCACCGTTAGAAAGCTGCATTCACCTTGGCTATATTTAGGCTATATTTTATCTCCGTATTCTCACGGGAACGGAACTGTGCGTGTGAAATGAGCTATATTTTCATGATTATATTCGTCAAAATACCCCTTTAAGATTATTGCAGAATAGTTTTGATGATCAATTAATACAGACGATGGGAGGCAGTACATACATACTTGAAATTAAGTTAGGTTAGTTACCTACCCATATTGCTTTCAACTAAAACCAATAGGTACCTCCATACTGCCTCCATACAGTTAGGTACTGGGTTGTGGAGGATAGATAGGCAGTCGCTCCTCGTAAAAATCTGGTATTCAGCTGAATCTAGTTAGACTGGAAGAAGACGACAATGTAGTTGCAAAAAGGCTAGGCAAGTGATAATGAATTTTACGATAAGCTTAACAAAAATATTGATTACAATTTTGATTATGTTTAAACGAATGTTTCCTTTGAATTTATTTGGCGACATCAATTTTATTGCTAGGTTGTTTCCCTGAAGGGTTCGTTTCAACTTTTCACCTTGTATTTCACTGATAAAAGTCACCTTCCAAATCTATCAATCACACTGTAACACATTTTAACTCCATTCCACGGAAACACGAACCGGAAAAACTCGGAGCTGTCAACACATGTAGGACGCCATTTTGTCACATCGCCGCGCCGTGACGATCGCGTGCCCCTCGCGCATGCGCGCACCGCACATGCGAACACTGCGCACGATTCGATTTCGCACGTCCATCTGACACGAGAGATAGCAATTAACATTTTTTCTTAATGTTAGATAATATTTTTCCGGTCTACGAATGTTCTAAGAATAGATTGGATAAGCAGAATTATTGATTGTGCGCTTTGTCACGGAATAAGAAGTAGTAGTATAATCAAGGATAATAAAATAATAACCTATTCCAACTAGATATATTTATCGAGGAAATGTAACTGTAACATTTCCTCGATAAATATATCTAGTTTTACAAGTCTCTTAGGATTTTATCACACCAATAGAGTAGTTGACTAAAAAAATCTAATTAGTCCGTCAGATACATTTCCAATATATTACACACGTATTTTTTCTTTTTGCACGTAAACAACGATGCCGATACAGTGCGTTGAAAACTCGTATGACGTCACTACGTGCTCCAATTTTTACAAGCGACTTGACGTCACAGGCCCCCACTCTTAAACTTTGATGCTTATTATATTTATATTTTTTATAGATTTGATAAAATACATGTCCAATATTTTTAAGAAATCCATCTGACGGACTAATTAATTTGTTTTAGTCAACTACCCTATTGGTCAAAAATAGATTAAAGCTGCAAGACTGAAGACTGAAGAATCTCCAGAGCTCCTGTCCAGTTTTTCGATATGCAAGATGGTGTATCCAGGTTACCGTCGAAGCTTGCATATCGCAAGACACATCTAGACGGGGTCGCGACAGTCCGAAGATGAAGATAAGATGGCGCACACAAGAGTATCACATCCTAATCACTTTTTACAACACCCACTGTCAAAAAGGTATCCTTAGTGATATTCCCACACACAGTATTATTTAACGTCAAATAACATTGCACAATATCAACGTTACATATTATAATACCTCCACTTATATGTTCTTAACGCCTACTTCCATCAGACCTAGCGTACTCAACCGTGGCACATTATTTAGCCAAATTGCGCTGCTTTATGATATTTAACAATATATAAATGCTGGCATTGTCTTCGGGATTAGACACGGGCTGCGATGCCAAAGCCCTTAGCTTGTAGAGTGCGTAGGAGTTGCATAGATTAATAGTTTTACCACATTTTGTGCCTAAGGGTGTGCGGAAATCGTGGGTATGGGGATAACGGTTTGAGAAATGAGGTTAAGGGGAGGGATTAACTGAATTCTGTGTTACATTCTCTTTAGAATCGAAGATGAGATGTCAAGTTCTTTTTTTAATTGTTCTTTTAAGTGCTTTTTTTTTTAATTTGTTATTTTTTTCTGCTAACAGCCAACTATTCTGTATAGGAATCTGTGGATAACGTCTTGAGTAGTGTATTTTTTACTTTTATTATAAGTTTCTATACTGTATGCCTACTATGTAATATACTGCTGTTTGTTATTCCTATCAAATAAAATAAAAAAATCTTCTGGATATTCTTCTGGGATATTCTTCTGATAAATTTCAGCTTTAAGCTTCAATTTATACGCAAATAAAATAACATTCTTAACATGACGATGCGCATTTTTTTTTTACAAATAAAAAGCAAAACGATGGTTTTGCTGAAACCGTGTTGTGCAACTTTTTATCCCTATTAAAACCAGGTACGTTTTCATTTTTTGTTTTCACAAAGTTGCACAAAGCTGAACATTTACTTTAACTGGGTTCAAGTCGAATTTTCAGATGATTTATAAATATGAAACGATATAGCTCCCCATTAATGAAAAAAAAAACAAAAATATTTGAATAAAGACTGCTTTATTTCTTTCTTAGATACATTAGCTCATCATTTAATCTTGATAGATCTTTTCTACATACCTTATAAAAAAAGAAAGACAAAAAATATAAAATAGCACGAACAGTCTACAAATTAATCTATGGCCACAAGCTTAGTCATAGGCAAGGAAACGACGCCCAAGGCGGGTCAAAATAGTCTCCAAGAGAGATCACTTTGTGCTGATAGGCCAAGCGTAATTAACTGTAACTATTCGTCGTAATTTGTGAATATTATGACGGAGAAATGCTTGTTGTTGAAGATCTGGTTTGTGAGGATACGAGATTTTTTTAGTAGAAACCTATCGAGAACATTTTTTTTAAGTATGAAATAATTCGGCGAGTTAATAATTATCACAAGACAAGTAAATAACGTAGATTAGAAAAGAAACATCATAAAAAGTTGAAATAATAAGATTCAAACAATCAATCAATTAAAAGTCATCATCTGCCTTGCCTTCTCCCAACTATATTGGGGTCGGCTTCCAGTCAAGCCGGATTCAGCTGAATACCAGTATTTTACGTGAAGGCTGCCAGACCTCCACAACCCATTAACTGGGGAACATGGTAATACTTGGCAAGACTGGTGTCAGATTTCCTGGCTTCTGACAATCCGTAACGACTGCCAAATATCTCCAAATGGCAGCCGGGACTAACGGCTTAACGTGCTTTCCAAGGCACGGAGAAGTCTCGTTATGTTAAGATGGTCCCCCATCCACAGACCAACCTCGGCAAGCGTTGCTTAAACAAGAAGATCGACCCGTGCGGCTGTTATAATTTAACCACGAGCTCCTCAAAAAGCAAAAGCCAAAAAAGCAATCAAAAGTAATTTATTTATTATTAAACAAATTAGGCTGAGAAAACTGACGTCCGAAAAGTGTTGGCTACTTTTCGGACGTCAAAGTTTTACATAAAGACAGTCCTCCAAAACGCCCGCCGTGACTGACATGCTCCCTGATGACGGGCGGGCGTTTTCGGTAGAATCGGTAGAATGGAATGTACAGTAATTCCATTAGACAGAAGAGGAGACCCACTTCTTCCATCTTTGTTTGAATGTATACGGCTTATCCCAGTAACGTCTACGTTCTTTTGTAACTATGGTTCTGATTCGATTCTATATCCTGCTTGATATTAAAGTTCAGATGCCTTTTCTCTATTGAACTTCACTATCTTCGGGCTTTTAGGAGTTTGGGGATAATATAGCAAGCTTGTCCCAATAGATAAAAAGAAAAATTATCAAATCTACTCACCTACAAAACAATTTATATTTTATAGTATTTTTTAGAAAGCAATCTTTGAATTTATAATTCGTATTATAATGTCATGATATAACAATAAGTGAAAGGTGTATTCAAATCGAAGACTAATAAAAATATCGAAACAGCCAAAACAAATGATAGTGTCAAACTATCAATGTAGTTTTGTCATAAAACTAGTTTCCATACAAAATACTTAATAATATGCTCGATTAACTACATAATAGACACATTTATCATAAACGTTTTAATATTAATATTTATCATTTATTCATTTTTTATTTAGAAACGTGTTTTCACACCTTACGTTACAAAACGACATCATTTTATCAGATGGGTTTGTTACAAAAATATGTCGTGTTATTTAACAATTGACAATCAATTATAAATGATTGTTTGGCAATGACGTATCCTAATTACTAACTTTTATTATAAATGCAAAAGTGTGTTTGTTACGCGGTGTATGCGTATCAAAACTAACCAAATCGCTGAACCGATTTCGATGAATTTTGTTACTGAAATAGATTATGTGTAATTGTTAATTCTTGATTATACTCCAAAGCAACTTACATGTTTTACAGTAAAGAAAAGTTAATGTACAAAGTCGAGTTTAACTCAAAAGTAGAATTTACTTCCAGCAAACCTTCGAGTGATAGGGAGAGATCCCAATAGAAGTTAGGATCCAGTGCATATTAAAATACAGATATATATTTTATAATACAAAAATATTAACACATAGGTACAAATAAACGAATATTATGTCAAAACGTAAGGAAAAGCTCCTTAATTTTCCTCTTGAAGACATCGAGAGAAGGGCACAGAAGACTGATAGGTAATATGGCATGACTTCTTTTTGCGAAAAAAAAACTTAACGCGAACGTAGCCGCGGGACAAAGCTAGTAGTTTGTATATCATTGTTGATCGGTGAAATGTTTTGTGAGATGGTCACATCTCTATGACAGTAAAATATTATCTAGTTTGTTTTTTAGTGATCTGGTTCCGGTCTTTTTGGACAAGGCAATATATTTCGCAATACATTTCATGATCCTATGGCTAGTAAATAGGCATAATCGACAAGAACCTTGTCATTTTAGACTTAAAATCTAACCCATTACCTGACTAGTGACTATAAAGTGGGACATAACCACAACACCTACGTATTTTGTGTGCATACTTATTATATTAAGAAAATAAATTTAACCACTAACAAGAAAGCACTTCCAGAAAGCCTAATATTATCAAGATGGTTATTGATAATATTAATATTGATAAAATTAAGGGCAAATCCCCTCAGAGGTAAACTTTACAACAACAAACAAAAACACCTTACCCAACAGACGAAAATAACCCCTTACGAAAACAATAACTCGAATAAATAAATATCCTCTCCACCCCTTAACATGTTCACGTACGCTTAACACAATTACAATTCGGTCACGACAAGTAATAAAATAGCCAAAAGAAACGGCCATTCGACACTCGAGGCTAAGGGGCTAAGGGGGCTATTCGGTATTCTTCTCACCGACCCTTAGCAGCCACGAGCCACGAAGGGAAAAGAGCAAACACTTTAGGCGAAGGACCCAAAATAGAGAATGTATTGAGTCTCAGAATAAAATAAGGGTATGTGGAAATTCTTTAGATTACGGATGTATATAGAGTTGTTAATGCTTTTTGTTTGAATTACTCTCTAGATTTAATCTTAACACGATCAGCTTTCAAATAGTCGTAGATTAAAATGAAATGGTAACAGCTGTCTGATTCAACCCAAAATAAAGGATGGACAAAACTTGTACGTATGTACATTATGTAATTATGTATACCTCGAGCTAAGACTGTTGCCAATATTTGCTTCTCAATTTCATATCACCACCACAAAAATCGCTGAGATTAGAATAGACATAATAAAAAATTTTACACACACATTACAAGAAGTGCCGTGATTTATTCTTATAATGAAAACATCGACTACATTTCCCATTTACTGCGTATTTTTTAGACAAATGCGCCAGAAGGAGAGTTATGCTTTTATACAGTTCTTTTTTTTTGCATTACATTTTTATATTTTTTAGTTTAAGCGGTTATAACCACTCTATGAACATACAGTGAAGTGGACAATAAGCCTGACCGCAGGTGGCGTTTAGATCTCGCGAACTTTTCAAATATTTGCCAGGACTTCCCATGGATTTGTTCCTTTTTCCCTTTTGTCCGAACTAACGTTAACATTTATCTAGCGAAGCGGATCAAGTATGCTTTGACACACAGCCACGAATATCTTTTGACGAAATATTTGAACGGGACCCACGTGTTTGAACTTTTTGGACGGTAAGCGTGTTTTGATTAGATTACATTTTCAAATCTGATTTGCTGATGTTCTTTTGTTTTGTTTGGGTTTTTGTTTCAATTTGGCTTTTGAGGTTTTTCTTTGTAATTATGAGCGACTTTTTTAATTAATCATTTGAAGCAATGTAGACTACAAGTAGATTATACTTACCTAATAAAAGATAATATCTGGAAGCAATACTTCCAGATCAGAATCTGAACATTCTGTGACTGAAAATCTTCACTATCATTGAAAATCACATGTACCATCCCTGTGAGATAGAAAACGGGAGTAACGCTGCGGAAAAATAAGTTTTTTTTAAAAGATTTGATTAATATTTAAAACCGAGACATTCATTCTCCACGATATCAAATTTACTATGATATCATAACACACGAATTCGCGTGGTCCTCCTCCGGCACGCGTTACTTAATCGATTAAAAACAAAATCCAATTAATTCCCACTTACTGGTGATCATCACTTGGCTAATTTCATAATATTTGACATTTGGCAATACCACGCTTCAATTTGCCCAGCCTTTTGAGTCTGGTCAACTTTCAATCTTACTAGGTACAGCTAAATACCAGTATTTTACTTGAAACAAATGCCTTTTTGACGTTCACAGCAAGTAACTGTAAAATATAATAATTATACCTTTTTTTTTAAGGATTGGAAATCATCAAATTGTTACGGTCTGTGCGGAAGGGAGTTTCAGAGTCTTACTAACTAAAACCCATCATTGTTCCTACAAATGCTCTTTGCTATCCCGGGCTAGAGTGACCACGGATACCTCTAAGCAAGACTGGTGTCATACTATCTGGCTTTTAAATCACGCGCAACAACTTTCATAGATCTATCATAATCAGCCTTTTAACGTTCCCACGCGTTGCTGGGACACAGGCCTCCTCTCTAGGAGAGGAATGGGCCATAATCCACCACGCGGGCCCAGTGCGGGTTGGTGAATGTCACATATCTTCGAATTTTTGGTTCTAGGACATGCCGGTTTCCTTACGATGTTTTCCTTCACCGTTTTGAGAGCAATGGTGAAGAAATGAATTACACAAAGTAATGCGCCTGGCTGGGTTTGAACCCGCGACCTACGATTCGTAAGTCGGGGCCTCGGTATGCAATTGATGGTCACACTTCAGACCCACCTCGGCGTTACTTTACCTTGAAGAATGAACTTGCGGCTTTTATTATTTAACAACAAGCTCTAGCGATGACCATCACTAATCGTATAGGTAATATTTGACATTTGGCAACACCACGATTATGCACATTATACAGTAACACTTGTAGAAGCAAATCACGATGCGCCTGACCTTAGCAAAATTTCAGTTCCTACTATCGAATTTTTAAGTTTTTTTTTTATCTTTATAAATCAATAGAACAATTGTATCCCATTATGGCAAATTGATTTCCTCAATGTGTTGAATGTAACGTCGCAAATTGGACAAAAAGTTAACCTGTGCAATTAGCACTAAGATAAAGCACTTGTAGTACGACCGTGGGAGACTGTTTTTTTTTACTCTGTGGCCCAAGAAGGTAATATACAGCGTGTTGTGAGTGTGTTCACTAATTTTATTGCTTGTAGTGTATATGTTGTTGTTTTTTGGTTCTGTTTGATGGATTATTGTTACGACATCATAACAAGTGCGGATAACTGAATTTATATGAGTACGGCTCAGTGGAATCTTCTTCAGTTGATGATTTCTCGCTTTATTGGTAAGACACTGGTGTTACTAAAATATTTAGCAGAAAAAGTGTCATCACCGATTAGTGTAAATATACCACATTGAAGCATAATATTATGACATCCCCAATGAAATTACACGTCAATTAATTCCAAACAATTTTTGACACACAATATTTACTACCAAAAATTACATTCAAACTGCAAAGGCCAGCAGCACGGTCCATTTCCCACCAAACCGGCTCCTATGACTTAAGCCCAACGGCGAACAATCTATAATAACAAGTGATAATCGTTCGTTCAGTCACCGTTCGTGTCAAAAGCTAAGAAATTAATGTTCGCAATCACAGTTAGAGGCCGAAGTAAGGCCGAAAGACGAAATTCTCACGGCCGCACCCAAACCGAGCTAATCAAGAGGTGCATTACGAATTTATTATATTATAATTCGACTTGCATATGCTAGCGGCTTTGCCTGCGTAACATAATTAGTCCATGTTTTGCCTCTGCTGGGACTTAGGCCTAATCGGAATGGGCCATAATCTTCTACGCGGACCTAGTGCGGCTTAGTGCCTACTGCAGGTTGTTATATTAGCTAGCATGAGTTGATTGTATAGGTACCCAGAAAATAAAAGATCGAATAAAAAGTATAATGTATGCTTCTCGTGTTCGAAAGTCCCCGCGGCCCTGTAATATAAAGGGCATTTGGAGGAACACGGATAGATTATAGTCAGTAAGATTGTGACACTTCCTCCCGCTTCGCCCGGAGTGGAAGAAGTCATTTAATGACTTCACATCCTAAGAAAAAAATAAAGAAGGTTGAACACAAACCTACCTATATACCTAAAATTCATATCAACAATTTAGGCGTGAACATGTAACAAACAAACAAGCAAACAGAGTTTATTTTCATTTATAACATTAGTATAGACGGTTTGCATACATACATTGCAGAGCGGAGGACACGACATAAAGTGAAGGTAGGGATGGGACAGATTTTGAAAGGTGGTTTCGGCTTAGAAATATCGAGTAATGGAATGGACAAATAATTATGATTACTAATTACTGGTTCTAGACGTAAGATATCAATTTACATGCGAAATTATAATATAGATGAGTTTGGGCTTATTTGAGGCGCGGTACTAGCATTTACGATATGTCATTTAATTTTGTTTATTTATGTGACACAGAAATATAAGTCCACTTTAAAGCAATTGAATGTTAAGTATAAAATTATAAACCGTTTTTCCAAAGAAAAGCTTTGCGATGAAGATACTCATAAAATAACACACCAGTATTTTGTTACTCAACCTTATCATCTTTCTGCCTGTATAACATGTTACTTGTGATATTCACAACACGTTTACTTTCCTCTCTTTCCTATCCTGCCTACCGTCACGCTATCACTGATATCCGATTCTGTACGACTAAAGGAAAGATGGATAGATTTCCTATAGTCCAATCGCATCTTCAGAGCAGTGGTGGCCGAGTGGTAAAGGCTCCGACTTACGAATTGTGGATCGCGGGTTCAAACCCAACCAGGCGGCATTACTTTGTGTAAATAATTTCATCACCACTGCTCTCAAAATGGTGAAGGAAAACATTTATTTATTTATTTATTTAAACTTTATGTACAATAGTGGTACATGGGCGGACAACACCGCCCAAGCGGCATTACTTTGTGTAAATAATTTCATCACCACTGCTCTCAAAATGGTGAAGGAAAACATTTATTTATTTATTTATTTAAACTTTATGTACAATAGTGGTACATGGGCGGGAAACATCGTAAGGAAACCGGCATGTCCTAGAACCAAACATTCAAGACGTCATGTGACATTCATCAACCCGCACGGGCCCGCGTGGTGGATTACGGCTCATTCCCTCTCCTAGAGAGGAGGCCCGTGGGAGCATTAAAGGCTGATTATACTTATACTTATGCTAATCACATCTTCGATATAAAAAATATCTACAAATCAAGTGACCCATGAGCTGGCTTATACTTTAGCTAAGCATTGTTAGTCAACGTGGTAGTTCCGCCAGTCTTTTTGGCACATTGACAGTGTTGAGGACGAATTTTTGATGCTATATTTTAGTTTGTTGTTAGTTTTGTGAATTAAAATTTATTGAAAAAAAAAACCGAAAATTTAAACAATCACTACAAAACAATTTAATTACAAGAAAATATTCATCCACTAAATCATAAAAAACACAAACAAATCGATAAATGATTGGCACGTCACTATTTCTGCAACTGATAGCCGCTACAAAGATGAATGTTCGCGACACCAGCACGTTTAGTTACTACCACAGACGAATAAAATATTCAATGAATAAATTAACTCACTGTTGTTTACGAACCGTAATGTTGGCATTTCATCTCCGCGGTGTACTTTAAGATTTGAACCCAGAGTGAGTCATTGGGAATCACTGAGCTTAATTGGTGTTACAATAATAATTTATTTATTCTGTTTAAAACAGTCAAATCATCATTTGCTGGAGATGGACCTTTCGTCAGCCATCGTCACATCGACTGGCCCAGTGCAGGCCTGTGCTTCATGCAGCCAGCGGATTATCACGGCATTTTTTTTTATGGGAAATCATCAAATGACTTCTCCCGCTCTAGGCGGAGCGGAAGGGTCAGACTCTTAGACAAAAACCAACCCGTGACCCTTCTTGTGACCTTTGCGTTCCAGGGCTGCGGTGACTCTTTCGAACAAATTCCGCAACACTAGCAGGCACTGACCCTATGGGGCCCCGTCTTCTTTGCTGACAACTGTTTGAGGCGCGCGTGGAACATTACGCGCCGTCGACTCGGGCCTGGTTGCTATCGGACGGCGAACCACCCATAGCTCGCCATCCGCCTACATTCTGTATTTGATCGATAATATGGCAGACCTGCCAACGCTGCGTATTCCAGGACGCAGTTACTACTCTAGAAGGTACTTTTGACCCCATCGGTTTTCTGCCAGCCAACTGCTCACTGCCACTTGTATACGGAAATTCTTCTTCTTTGACTTTGGCTTTGGTATTGACTTTAAAATGCAAATGCTCCTGAATTTAGCGTTAGCGTTTCTCATTTCTTTGACATTAATCTTTTCAGACTTGGCGTGGACACTTAAGGACATGAATAATCTTTAGCCTGCTACTACTTACCATCATTATCAACCGCAGCCCAACTTCGCCACTACTGAGCATAAGCCTCTCTTTTGTTGTGCCAGACCCCTCGTTCCTGTGCCAGCCTCATCCAGGTTCTACCTGCGATGGCAGCAATGTCGTCTGCCCACCTCACAACCAAGCCACACTTTTTCATCCGGCCTCTAATTGCTTAACCTACTTAAACACCTGAAACTCCGTTAAGCTCTAAATGACAAAAAAAAACAAGTCTGACAATGTTAACGAAACTATGCAAAATTCTCTTCATTGTGACATCAGCTTTAATTCACTAGGTATCTGTTTAACAAATCCTATTCTGCAAGCTGACTTATACATTTTCTGGAAAATACGAAAATAAAATTACTTCATCGTAGAGTTGACCAAGCCACACTGTCACACGTGATACAAAAATATAGATGACCACATTTTTTCCTACAATCTTAGTAAATATGACTGCAGCCATCATTTCAATATGGTACTGGTCATCCCACCAATAGGTATGAGCTCCTTGCCCGTCATATCTGACGTCATTCATGGGAAAAACGATTCGTAGCCGGAACTACACGAAGTCACGTAAACTCACGAAGTCAGCGCCTTATTAAAACGAGTATACTATGCAATGCTCTTTCGTGTTACGATACTTATCTGTCTAATTAATAACTCTTAATAGACTTGTTCGCAAAAGTTGAAAAGGATTCTGTCAATTTTACAGTCACTAAGAAAAAAAGTTATTTATTGCAAGTCTAGAATGATTGGACTTTAAATTAATTACAGATTTTACAATGTTTAACAGTTGTTTTTAATTTAACATTATAGTTGCGTTGATTAAGTTTTGGATTTAATGGCGTTATCTATCTTGGGGACTCATTAATTAATTTAAATTACCTACTTATTTCTGATGGACTCGTAAAATAAGTGGTAAATTAAAGGCTTATAAATCAATTTATTTGCATATTTAACCAACTTCCAAAAAAGGAGGAGATTCTCAAGTCGACTGTATTTTTTTGTATTCGAAAGGTGGTGCTTGTCGTGTGGTCCCATTTACATTTGATTGAGATCTGACTATTAGTGTTTGAGTTATCCCTAACAATGCGTGTCTTCAACTACATTGATGAAGCCACGCATGATACGTTTTCATTCTCTCTTGTCGATATAAAATGAAAAAAAAAATTGTATACGAACGTTTGGAAGAGCATCTTAGTATTTCAAGGTGGTCCCTTTCTAGTTTGGTGATGATCTGATGAAGCACAGAGATAGGAAACGGAACTCTTCAATAAATGATAGCAAATCTTTCGGGATTGCGGAAATCACAATCATGTTTGTTTATTTTTAACACCAATTTATACCGTGTACGCTGTGATGGTTATGTTTAGGTGGGGGGTGGGGGGGTGTACCACTAGAAAGTGAAAAATAAAAAACTTTTTCCAAAAACCGACGACGACTTCTAAACAAAAAAAACACAATAAGTATAAAATAACTTTAATTAACCAAAAACACCGAGTTCCGAAATTAAAGTTATTTTATACTTTTGTTGTTTTTTATCTCTATGAATACGTAATGTCGCATTGTCTCGACTCACCTTTCTACAGGAGCATTAAAAGTGAAATGCGTGGTAGATGTTCCGATTCCTCATACAGAAAAATGATAGCTTGCTATCTAATAACGCTAAACGTGACCTGAGAACCACGGTAGCGCATTTTCTGTAATACTCTGTATGGGGCACAGGATCAATTAAAAAAAATAATTAATATTTTATGTGACCAGTTTCTTGTAGGTGACCTGCACAAACGATGGAAAAAGAACTCAGTTAAAAAATTAAATGCTCGTTAGAAGAACTCGAACACGACTTGATGAAAATAATGACTTTATTTCAGTTGTATTGGTGGCTGAAGAACTTCTTTTTAAATTTTAAAATAAAGACTTGTCGAATGAAGCCGGTCCTTGAATGCATCTACAGATTCCCTTAGCTCAAAGTGCATATAGCAACTACAAACATGCTGCAATCAATACGGGCCTGTTGGTCTAATGGTTAGTGGCCCTGACTGCTAAGCCGGAGGTCGTGGGTTCGATTCCCACCCATGACAAACTTTGTGTGATGAGCATGATTGTTTGTTCTGTGTCTGGGTGTGATTTATCTATAATATGTATGTATTTATAAATTATATAAGTATGTATATCAGTTGTCTGGTTACCATAACACAAGCTCTGCTTAGCTTGGGATCAGATAGCCGTGTGTGAGTTGTCCCAAGATATTTATTATTATTATTATTCCATTTATTCAGTATATTTACATATTAATTACATTTCTAAATATTTTTATAAAAGAATTAAAAAAAAATTTTAAAATATAAAAAATAGTAGCCCACCGGTATCGGGAACAGGGTCCAAGCTACCGGTGGTCAGGGCTCCCGAGAGAGGAACCTCCTCACTATACGCGCCGTGTCCAGGAGTACTGCTTTCTGGATCAAGCCCTTATTATTATTATTATTCCATTTATTTATTTACTATACATACTTCTTAAATTTATAAATATTTCTATTAAAAAAAAACATTTAAAAATATAAAAAATAGTAGCCCACCGGTATCGGGAACAGGGTCCAAGCTACCGGTGGTAAGGGCTCCCGAGAGAGGAACCTCCTCACTATACGCGCCGTGTCCAGGAGTACTGCTTTCTGGATCAAGCCCTTGATCCAGCTGCCCAACGAGAGCCTCTTGAGATGTTGGTCGAGGCTCTTGGCAATTATGCCATTGGCCGTCACGATTATCGGCACAATGACTGCTGTGTTCACATTCCACATGTCGACAACCTCGCGAGCCAAGTCAAGATACTTCGATTGTTTATCTTATTATTATTATTATTAGATTTCCTTTCATCATGTCCGCATCAGGCACTCGCATTACCTCTGAAATCAAGCAATAAATTAGATATCATTTATTAATACACTTGGACATATCGTGGGCGGAGTGCTAAAATTTTATGAGCAAATTTCAACCTGATGCAATGTGCCATGGGAGATTGTCGCGGAACCAATCCCACGATTTAGTTTGTGAGTTACAAGTTACAACATTCGCTATTAATGGATCTGGTGATCGCTTTTGTGATTTTAATCTGTGTTGCAGCTGACGGATTTTGTAAAAATTGCAGAAAAGCCGAAAGATGTCCAATGTTTCCATCGGCCGAAAGATATCCAGATGTATTGCTGGGGAATTTGGTCCACCACTTCTTCTTCCCAGCTAAAACATTAGGAAATTTGGTGCACCACTTCTTCCCAACTAAAACACTAGGAAATTTGGTGCGCCACTTCTTCTTCCCAGCTAAAACACTAGGAAATTTGGTGCACCACTTCTTCCCAACTAAAACACTAGAAAATTTGGTGCACTACTTCCTTCCAGCTAAACACTAGGAAATTTAGTGCGCCACTTCTTCTTCTCAGCAAAAACACTAGGAAATTATGACAGCCCGCCTGTCAGTTTTGAAGGACTATCTTTATGTAAAATTTGACGATCAAAAAGTGCTAGCTCTCAGCCTAATTTGAATGTATGACTTTTAACTTTGCTTTAAAAATCTGGGCATAGACTTCCCCCAAGTGCCACCATATCGACCGATCCTATGTCTCGGTTCCAGTGGATTCCCATTGTCTTCACCAGGTCATCGGTGCACCTTCCAGCGCTGCGTCTTCCGGTACCCGATGGCACCTCCAGAAGATTTCGACCTTATCGATTTAACTGGTGTGTGTTGTTATTATGGGTGTGTAGAGATTTGGGAGTAAGCCTTCAATTCAAGTCCTTAAGCTCTAGTCAAAGTGATGTAATATGCTGACTTCCTCTCTGGTCCAGTGGTCGGGATCGCTACCGAGAGATTTCGGGCAAAGTTTACTAGGTTTTTCAATCTGGAGTTTCTAAGTATAATATTTAGTTGTTAGAAATAGGTTCGTTCCCTGTTATACTAGGCTGCCGTTCTTTTGTTTTCGAATTCTTAATTCAAAAAGATGAAAAAGCCATATTTTTTCTTTTTAATAATTGCGAGAGGTTTGCAAACGACAAGACTTACAACTCGTATGGAACCTAAATAATGCTGGTGAAATATGAGCTTTCGAAAAATAGGCACACTTCTACCTACTCTTCGAAGAATACAGTCGTGATGTTATGTACGACACTTTAACAAAACGCACCTACTTGTTTTGAAATACAAAATGCCAACAATTTGTTTACCTACCTCATAACATTTATTTGCATAAATGTCAACTGCGACTAAAGCCAATCAATAAAATCCATTAATGCAAGTAAATAACGTGACAATTTCCGTAACAGTATATGAGTACCTATCTATCACTTACCTTGACAAGTCCGTTTCATAATTATTACAAGCAGATATTGAAATATAGAAAAGACTTCCTCATGAGAGGACCCGTTACAATACTGGTCATTTTTAATCTGTGAATCAATTAAAAAAAAAAAACTTTGCCCCGTACTAGCAATTTCTCTTGTGTCGTGGGTGCGTTCACGAACATACAATCTCACATACACAAAACAGCCAGACCTGGAACAACTTATCTGTAGGCCATACAGTTTTTTTCCGTGTGGGAATCGAACCCATGACACGTAGCACAGCATCCAATCGCTCAACCACTGCGCTAACCGTGTCGTCAAATGGGTTCCGTAGTTTTACGCGTAGTAACTTTTTAGCCACGACATTTAATACATTTTAAAGAAACCACAGCTTCTTTGTTGAGACACTATTGACATGATGACTTTTGTAAATGTGATTTTCCTCTCGATCATTTACTACCTCGCCTATCCCACATCTATCGCGATAATTCGCCACTTCCTTGTAGCGAAAACCTGAATATCTGCAATAGCGATAGTGACCTATAAAAGTTCAAAATCGCTATTGCTTGTGACATGCGCTACCGAAATGACACGTAGCAAATCGCTTGCTTGCATTTTCAATCATCACTATGCCAAATAAAATTATACTATTTGTACTCACACGAGGTACCGTCCATAGTAGATTCAAGTTGGTCGAATCCAAATAAAACTATTTCAAAACAAAATGTCACTTGTGGCCTGACGTATACATATTGTTGCGCGCCAGAATTAAGTTAGGATGATGGCGGCATTCGGTACCACTAGCGCCATCTAGTATCGAGTAGCAGAACTAGTGAAGTCAAGGACCTTCGAGATTTATCTATGCTAGAATTCTCGGACCTTAGTCGGTCGCGACCGATATGTACGCGAACTTTCTGGAGTTCTACTCGGCGCCCTATATAAGGCCGGCACATGTGCCGACCGAGTCAGTATTGGATTTGCGATACAAGTGATAACTTCGAGAGCGATCTTCGACTGCGAACTCAAGTGATTAATAGTGCGATTGTGTTTTGTGATTAGTGCGTTTATAGTGTAATTAGTGTGGTGTAAATAAAAGTGTCATTTTTGGTTATTTAATCGGCTGATTTTAATTGTAACGAACCCGAAGCTCGTAACAATTGGTGTCAGAAGAGTGGATTTAAAAGATGCCGATTCTACCAAAGGACGACACGGAGGGTATCCGTACCCGTAGTCAACGCCAGCAAGAGACGGACCAGAGGCGTTTTGGAAGTGCAACGCCGCAGGCTACGGAGAGACAGCTGGCGACCTTAGAGGCCGGCCCGTCCACCGCCGCTCCAGCATCATCATCAGCACCAGACTTTGCTGCTCTGATGCTGATGCTGCAGGAGCAGGCCCGCCGCCAGGAGGAACAGGCTCGTCGTCAGGAGGAACAGGCCCGCCGACAAGAGGAACAGGCCCGTCGTCAGGAGGAACAAGCCCGTCGGTTGGAAGAACAGCTGCAGTATGACAAGGAGGAACAGGCCCGCCGACAGGAGGAACAGGCGCGTCGCCAGGAAGAACAGATGTTCCTCATCAAGGATCTGCACGCCACTTTCGGCAAGGAAATGAAGGATGTAAAAGATAAGGTGATTCAACATGAAAACCGCCTGATAGAAGCTGAAACCCAGATTGCTGAAATGAAAAAGGCAATGGATAACCTAAAAGTAGGAGAGGGAATTGCAACCTCCGTAGCTGCTACTACACCTTCTCTACGTGGATTCAAAGTGCCGCCGTTCGATGGAACATCTTCCTGGTCGGCATATAAAAAGCAATTTGACGCTGTTATGAAGGCGAACGGGTGGAGTAAGGACCAGGCCATGACTGCTCTCACCCTAGGCCTCCGCGACCAGGCCCTCACTATCCTGGAAGCCCTCGGTAACGAGGTGACTTACGAGCAGCTGGTTGAGGCACTGGAAGCTAGGTATGGCGACGCTCATCTGGAACACGTGTTTCGGGCGCAGCTAAAGGATCGCGTGCAACGCAGCGGTGAAAACCTGCAGCAGTGGGCCCTTGAGGTGGAGAAGCTTGTTAGAAAAGCATACCAGTCTGTACCTGCGCTCATTCAAGGGAACCTGGTGCAGGCATTCATTGACGGCATCCGCGACCTTGAAGTTAGAGCTGCCGTGAGGCTCGGGCACCACGAGAAGCTTAAAGACGCCTTGGCACATGCACTGGAGGTGGAAGCTGTGCGGCAAGATCATCGTTCCCATCGCGTCAGGGAGGTTGCAGCGGCTACTGTTCGCGACCGGTCTAAAGGATACAGCCCTAGATGCTATGGCTGTGGGGAAAGGGGCCACCTACGGTCCAGTTGCCCTAAGCGAACTGCAGACAGGGAAGATAGTCAATCTCCAGCGGGTAGGGCGGTTAACAACACCGCCCAGCAACAGCAGGGAAACGAGTAAAAGCCAGGACTGCGGGGCGGGTGCTGGCTGATGTTCAAAGAGCCCCAAGGATTTCGATCTCACAAACCCATGACGGGAACAGCCTAATCATCAAGGGCGAGGTCAACGGAACGCCATGTAAGCTGACAATAGACACTGGAGCCTCTCGCACGGTTGTCAGTTCCCAACTAGTAAGTCGGTTCCTTGGGGACTCCGCATACAACCGAGACCGCATAAATTTGGTGACGGCCACCGGTCAGCGCATACCCGTCCGCGGAGAGAAAGAGATGGAGTTGAAGCTAGGAAACAGGATCTATCTTCACAATTTTATCGTGGCTGATATAATGGACGATTGCATCCTGGGCCTAGACTTTATGAGGAAGAATTGTTGTGAGATCGACGTTAAGCAAGGAGTATTGAAATGTGGTCAAGAGGAACTTTTCATGGAAGGGGCGTTACCGGGAAATGTGTACAGCCTAAAGAAGATTGTTCTTCCTCCGAGATCGGAAACGATTGTGCCGGTTAGGCTTCCTCGAAATCCTGGGCAGACTCATCTGTGTGTACTCGTGGAGAGGATAGATAATGACCTTCCGTGGAAAGTGGCACGAACTTTGGTCAGAGCCACCGACATCGCAAGAGTACCTGTGCTGAACCTCTGTGATAAGGAACAAATGATAGATAGGGGCACCCTGATTGGTACATGTGAGGAAGTGGATTGGTTACGTCGAAGCCAATATGTATCGACTGGGAACCTTAGCAAGGATGCACAAATGAAAGTGACCACACTTTTAGACGACTGTCGCGGCGTTCTGTCTCAAAATGAAATGATCAAGGCGAAGAGAATGTTACTGAAGTACGCCAATGTTTTCTCTTCAAACGATGCTGACATCGGGAAGACTGATTTAGTTCAACACAAAATAAACACAGGAGATGAGTTGCCTATCCGTCAGCGGCCAAGGAGATTGCCAGTAGCACGTGAAAAGGAAGTGGAAACCATGATTGAGGGAATGGTGAAGGATGGTGTCATAGAACCTTCATCAAGTCCATGGTGTTCGCCTGTTGTACTGGTAAGAAAGAAGGACGGCACCATGCGGTTTTGTGTTGACTATCGTCGTCTGAACGACGTTACAAAGAAGGACAGCTATCCGTTGCCAAGAATTGATGACACGCTGGATATGCTTACTGGAGTAAAGTGGTTTAGCACGTTGGACCTTAAAAGTGGCTACTGGCAGGTCCAAATTGATCCTAAGGACAAGGAGAAAACTGCGTTCTCGACAGGAAAGGGTCTGTGGCAATTTAAAGTCATGCCGTTTGGTTTGTGCAACGCTCCGGCAACGTTTGAAAGGTTGATGGAACTAGTACTAACCGGGTTGATTGGCGATGCTTGTCTGGTCTACTTGGATGACATCATCATCGTAGGCCGTACGTTTGATGAACATCTGCAAAACCTGGAACGCGTGCTCATGAAGATCCAGAGTGCAAACCTCAAGTTAAGTCCGAAGAAGTGTTCATTCTTCAAACGGCAAGTTAGCTTTTTGGGATACGTAGTGTCGGAAGAAGGTATCCGCACGGATCCAGAGAAAATCGCCGCAGTCAAGGACTGGCCAATTCCAAAAGACAAGACGCAGGTCAGAGCATTTTTGGGTTTGTGCTCCTATTATCGGCGATTCGTCAAGAACTTTGCAGACATAGCCAAACCCCTGCACAAGCTAACCGAAGAGAAGCGACATTTCTGCTGGGACGAGAGTTGCGACATTGCATTCCAGGAGCTCAAGGAACGTCTGTGCAAAACACCTATTTTGGGGTATCCTGATACCGACAAGGAATTTATAGTTGACACAGATGCAAGCGACATAGGACTTGGCGGTGTGTTATCTCAACGGAATGGCGATCAAGAGGTTGTGATAGCGTACTTCAGCAAGTCTCTGTCAAAACCGGAAAGGAATTATTGTGTCACGAGACGGGAATTACTTGCTGTGGTCAAGTCATTGCAGCATTTTAGCAAATATCTGCTGGGAAGGAAATTCCACTTACGAACTGACCATGCTGCGCTGAAATGGCTATTGCAATTCAAAAATCCAGAAGGACAAGTTGCGAGATGGATCGAACTACTTCAGGAATATGACTTTGTGATTGAACATCGCAGCGGGAAATCTCATGGCAACGCAGATGCATTATCAAGAAGACCTTGCCCTGAAGACTGCAAGCATTGTACTCGGCAAGAGGGTAAAGAAGTCGTACCTGTGAGGATGATCAAGACAGATCTTAGTAACGAGTGGAAGGAAAACTTGGAACGTGCACAGCAGGATGATTTGGACATCAAGCCGATCCTGGAGTGGATGAAGGCCAGTGCTCCGAAGCCTACGTGGAGTGATGTCTCAGCGATGAGTTCAATCACAAAAAGCTATTGGGCCCAATGGGACAGCTTAGTGATTCAGGATGGAGTCCTGTGCCGTAAATGGGAAAATGCTCGGGGAGACAACTGTCATTTGCAAATGGTTGTCCCTAAGGCTAAAATACCGGATGTTCTACAGCTGTACCATAATGGTTGTTCAGGAGGCCATATGGGAGTTAAACGAACTCTACTGAAAATACGGGAACGGTTTTACTGGGTCCACTGTCGTGACGATGTTGAGGACTGGTGTCGCAAGTGTACAAGTTGTGCGGCTGTAAAAGGACCTCAGACTCGTAGCAGAGGTGCATTGAAATTGTACAATGTTGGTGCACCATGGGAAAGGATAGCGCTAGACGTTGCGGGACCGTTTCCGGAAAGTGAAAGTGGTAACAAGTATTTCATGGTGGTTATGGATTATTTCACTAAGTGGCCGGAAGTCTTCGCCATTCCAAACCAAGAAGCTTCAACAGTTGCGGATAAACTAGTTCATGAAGTCTTCTGTCGTTTTGGAGTACCCTTAGAGATTCACAGCGATCAAGGAAGGAATTTTGAGTCCCAAATATTCCAGGAAACTTGCCGAGTTATGGGTACTCATAAAACGAGGACAACTTCTTACCACCCACAATCGGATGGAATGGTGGAACGATTTAATCAGACATTGGAGAGATATCTGGCCAAAGTTGTGGAAAACCGGCAACGAGATTGGGACAAGCACATACAACCGTTTTTGCTGTCATACCGAAGTGCTGTTCATGAAAGCACGTCAGTGACACCAGCTTTCGCAAACTTTGGAAGAGAATTGCGGCTACCTGCAGACCTGATCACCGGAATACCACCTGATGCCCCACGCAGTATAACCGATTATGCGAATGACTTGCGGAACAAAATGAACGACATTCATGAGCATGTCAGACAATCGGGCCAGCAAATGTCTGAAAAGATGAAAACCCGCTATGACCGCAAAATGAACAATAAAGGGTTCGAGGAAGGTTCACTAGTGTGGTTGCACAATCCAGTTCGCAGCAAAGGGAAATCTCCTAAGCTTCAAGCTAAATGGGACGGACCGTACCGGATTGTGACGAAGATCAATGACGTAACCTACCGTATTCAGAAAGGTACAAGAAGCACTCCTAAGATCGTCCATGTTGATCGACTGGCGCGTTATTATGGCGCTGATAATGCTCGGGACGAGCATGTCTTAGGAGGGGGCAGTGTTGCGCGCCAGAATTAAGTTAGGATGATGGCGGCATTCGGTACCACTAGCGCCATCTAGTATCGAGTAGCAGAACTAGTGAAGTCAAGGACCTTCGAGATTTATCTATGCTAGAATTCTCGGACCTTAGTCGGTCGCGACCGATATGTACGCGAACTTTCTGGAGTTCTACTCGGCGCCCTATATAAGGCCGGCACATGTGCCGACCGAGTCAGTATTGGATTTGCGATACAAGTGATAACTTCGAGAGCGATCTTCGACTGCGAACTCAAGTGATTAATAGTGCGATTGTGTTTTGTGATTAGTGCGTTTATAGTGTAATTAGTGTGGTGTAAATAAAAGTGTCATTTTTGGTTATTTAATCGGCTGATTTTAATTGTAACGAACCCGAAGCTCGTAACAATATTTATAGATAGAAGAACAAGCCAAATTTTTGATGACATCGAGGGAACCCTAAATATTTACCATAGTCTTGATTAATCACCCGTTTGTCAAAAAGCATGCTTCTTTTACCAATTTTAGTAACAAACCGTTAAATCCTCTGTTATTCAAATCACTTTGATTTCTATACACAACGAATTTAGCACTTCGGGCATCTTCGGCTATACTCGTCAATCGCGTCCTTGCTTCGTCTAATTACGGTTTATGAAGCAAAAAATGCTTCCTAGGATTTACAATCTGATATTTTTTGGGCAACAATGGGTCTGAGTGTGTCATGCTTTGCCCACATTAGTAATAATAGCGTGACGATGTTCATTTGGCGGGACCTGTCATAGTTCAAGGTTGTTATGTGGCGTTCACAATAGATTTGAAATCGTAGCGATCGTTTGACAATACTAATGGTCTTGAATTTTATCGTTTTAGTGACAATTTGTAAAGTTATTGCTGAGCTTCTAGTAAATGGGTCGAGATATTCTATAGTAATTCAAGCGATTATGACCTGACGAACTTTGAATTTTGATGTTCTATGATGCAATTGCGTTATACAGTTTTTTATTTACCAGCTTTTCACATAAAATGTAACACTGACTCATCAACAAAAATACAGGGCATTCCCTTTCACTTCGAAACACGTCATCAGCGCGCAAATCGCTTGACATAACTTAGCGCGTTCATTTACCATGTAATGTTAAACGCAGCGATCAGTAAAGCGAGTGTGTACACCCATTTATTTGCCTTCGCTGCAATGTTAATAGTGTCCTGGGGCATTTTGACCACAGATTGAGACAATTACAACTGATTGCGGACCAGTCGTACAAATTGTGTGACTGCGTTTTTTTAGACTGTGTCTTTTATGTGATTTATGCCATAAATTGTATTCGCGTGTGAGAATCTTGTGGAACGCAAGAAAGTATGGACTAATGACAAAATTGTGGATCTTTTGGTGGTCTTCTGGCGAATTTTATTTAGCTAGAGGCTAGAGGACATTTTCATGGATCTCAGTATTATTATGATTATGTAAATAATAGCGTTGATTTTAACGTTTAAAATGCTATGAACATAAGTGGGAAAATCCATAAAGCTTTACTTTTTTGCGAACTAAAAAATTGAATATCTCATAAAATCTGCTAATGTGTAAATCCCCATAAAAATGTCAAACAAAAAATCCTACTTAGGACCTACTGAGCAAAAGTTGCTAAGTCCTCAAATCGATATGTGGAGTGGTAAATCTTTATTTGAATCGCAAAACAAAAAAAAAAACTTTATTAATATTCCAAAAATAGATCAACAATGCTTCGTTCAAAATAAGGGTCAAGGCTGCGGAGTGTTAGTCACTCGACTCACTGTTCGAGTCCACGCCAGTGAATGAACGAGTAGTGCGTGGGTGTTTGTGTACCTAATTAATTCTATACTCTAATGAACGATAGTACTCATTGTCAATGTGCATCGATAGCTTATTTGAGTACGCTGAGTCAGGCGACGTGGGCTTTAGACGACAATGTTGCAAGCGGACGAGGTTTTGAGCTAGTATTTTATTCTTAACTGCGGTACTAGACCAGCAGTTAATGCGTAAAATGGATGTGATAGGCCGTTAGTTCAACTGTTTCAGTACTTCCATGAAACCGTATTAATAACAAGTTAAATTAGCTCAGTTGTAATAGTGGGCACAAAACAAATAAAGTTACACCTACTGATAATTCTAATAGAACTATCATAATTTTAGGAGAGTAACGACGGAATTAGAAATGTTAGTTAATAATAAAATACATGTTTATACAAACCGCATTTGGCTGGAAATTAAACTGACATCGGTATTGACTGTCGTTCGAATAGATAGGATAATAATGAATAGCTTTATTATGCTTTAGCACGACAGATAAATAGATGGTTCCTACAAATACACAATATAATATTCAATATTATCAAATATTGTATTGAATAAGGATTACAGACTCCCCCTCGTCTTGTCTGCAAAGCCTGAAAGGTAAATAATAAATTATATTGACTTCCTCTAGCAGCAAAGCCCACAAGCCGTTTTAAATGACAACAATTTAATTTAATTAAACTTAAGTGTCACTATCTATTGTGCTTCACACCATATTAGCACTTGTGAGTCAGTGACGTGGGCACTAGAAGCCAGTGTTGTAAGATAGTACTAACCGACACTTGACTCGCCTGTGTCAACACACCTACGGACTTTGACATCCAATCGGTCTCTTTAAGTCACCCAGCAATTAGAATTGTTTACTACTAGCTAATTTCGGATAGTGCCTGTAAATGAATCTGATGAAAAGTTTGAACGATGGTCTTCTAACTCCTTAGTTGACTTTAACAAAAAGTTCATCTATGTCTAATATTATAAAGAAGAAAGATTTGTATTTTTGTATGTAACAAATAAACTTAAAAACTACTGGACCGATTTCAAAAATTCTTTCACCATTAGAAAGCTACATTCACCCTGAGTAACATAGGCTATATATTATCCCTGTATTCACACGGAAACGGGAACTATGCGGGTGAAACCGCGGGACACTGCTAGTGTTTTATAAAATGAGTATTTGGAAAACAAAAATTATTATCTCAGTCGGCACAATTCAAGGGCTGCCGATTACTTGAAAATTGGAATTTCAGGACTGACTGTAGAAGGAAAGAACGTGGAGTAAGGCCTATATATATAGGACTGTTATAGTAAATAGCGTTCTTCTTCCACTCATAAGTAAAAGGAACAGCCTTATCGTCATGAACAATATTCTTATAAACCGGCAATACATTCGCACTACGCCAAATTACTTGATCATACAACTTCACAGTGGTGTCCACCACTTACCACACCTTACTTAGCTCACGGGGACACTTAAGCAACATTAACTTAAATCATATAATAAGGCTCTGTTTAATAGTAATGAGCGTACTTAGACGCATGTCAATTGGTACTTCGACGTAATGGTCATGTTTTGTTCGAGTGTGCTGTCGCGTTATGATTTCTTCTTGCTGTTTATTTTCTGAGTGTACTGATGGTGACCTTTATGGCGATGATGCTGAGCACTATAGAATTTATCCCCTGATTGGATCCTAAACTTTTTCAGTAGTCTCAGTTTGAGCTAAACTATGTATTAGGCGGTGTTCAGTCAGGCATTCAATCCTGGGGGAGCTCTAGGTAATTAACTACCTAGTCTAGTATAATTCCAATGTTCCTTGGAATGAGTTAAAAGTTTTGAATAAAATACACACTATAATATCTGAGGTGACCACTTCGTGTGCCCAAGTAATCTAGATAGTAGGTACCATCGAGTTGACCAAAAGAAGTAGAAACAAAATATGAAGTTGTATATGGCAACGATCGGAAAGGGCAAGCTTTTGACAACAGCAAATGCCCTTTAAATGTGACGACCTAAAAATACGTTAGGTTTTACAGTAGCTGAATACTGGATCGAACATCAAAATATGTTTTAAGCAGCATCGACACGCTAAGACGAGCGAATCATCTCAATGGATGCAGAACCATAAGCTTAACTAAATCCAGAACTATCAGATATTTCATTACAATGATAAAACGTTCATCGTCTCAGTTTAGCACAGCGATTCTAAGGTTTAACATTTTAGTGCCTTTTAGCTCGATGACTCATTGAGCCCGGCTGTCCTCTATCAGACACTTAGTTATAAAGACATGCTGTTTAATTACTATTGATAACTTTGTCTTTGATTAAGTAATTGTTTAAGATTGAATAACGTATTGAATTTGCGGCACCTTGGGCTGTTTGCTTTATTGGTTAGTTGAATTAGGGTTATGGCCCCTTTTCTGCTTGATGGGAGTTGTATGCTGGTTTGAGTAAGAGTTTGGCGTTGATTCATCTCCTTGAAAGTGATGAGCTGATGTGACCTCAGTAAAAGGTATGTACACAGATACGTTTCGTTGCGGAATTCAAGGCAATTGAGTCTTTTTCTCGAGTCATCATCAAACTTCATTGTTTGCAAGGTTTTCTGGTGACCCATTTTTGAATCTGGCGTTCAAGAGTTGAAATGATTGGGAATAATTTGGTAGGCTTCTTCCCAAAAATGACGTGTATCGTTCCACTAAAGTATGTGAAACGTTTAGTTTCCCCATATATAACCACGATGCTAATTGCATACGCGGCCTTTGCATGTTGTCCATCCATTTCAGCTTTGTCAAGGAACACTCAGCTTTCTGGTTGCTTGTCATCATTCCTTTCTATCTCAATGATGAACATACTGAAGCCGTTCGTTGCATAATTATGTACATATGTATGTCTCGTGTCTTACCACTTTACCATACTTTTAAACATTTCTTCTTACCGCATGTCTGTTATAGTTGATATTTAGACTTGATGTAACTGTCATATAAATGTAAATACTCTTTTATGCCCAGAATCATAACTTGAAGCAAACGTAATAAGTTTAATGCTGAACGATTATCAGAAACGAAATTAAACGTGGGTAGTAATAGATCATAACGTGATATTGTGTATTTCGTAATTTATATCAGTTCAATGAATATTTAGAGTTTATTAGACACTTTACTTGTCCAGTTAGAACGTAATAACTGGCGGATTCTCCTTAAATGCTGGTCTTACGATGATTAGTGACTGGCTGTGAATGGGTGACTCATTTAGATTTATTGCACGTGTTCTGTGATTCTAATGTTGAATTGTCGTCGTGATTTGCGGTGGCACGTTTGTATTTAGATCTATCACGATGGGCAGCTGGGATGGGTTGTGGTTTTTAGAGCAAATGGTCATAGAGAGAATATTACTAACCATCAATATTAAAAATGCGTAAGTAACTCTGTTTGTCAATCTCGTCGTTAGCTTTTCACGGATTTGGAAGAAATTTGGATCACGGGTAGTCTATACTATGGATTAGGACATAAGGTACTTTTTATCCCAAGAGCATGTTTCCGTGAGTTTATTTAGGATATTCGCGGGGGTGGAGCTGCTGACTGTAGCTAGAATTAAGATATATCATTTGTTTATTGCCCAAAATCGCGATAAATAGCGTGATATTAGAGAGGCCTATGTCCAACGGTAAAATGCTGTAGACTTATAATGATGATTATAGAATATTTCACAAAAATAAGCAAGGAAATACTGCTATGCAAAAAAAAAATACAATATGAATTATCATTTTATTAATTGATTAGGTATTTTAATTGCCCCACGTTTCCCCTTCACTACCGTATCCATAAAATCAAATCACTAAGCAATCCAATTGAAAATTAAGGAAAAATGCATGCGGAAAAGCATCACGGCTATTAGCTGTACTCGTACGTGGTCGCAAGTCGTGACGGGGGCAGGCCTTCGCAAAGCGTGGTGATAAATTTTTATATCAACAGTAATCACCATAATTGTTCGACGTGATTTGTTCTGTGTTTTTGTAGGCTTCATTTGATGTTTATGTTGTTGTCTTGGCATTTGTCGTTTGTGGAAGATGTCTATGTAATTTTAACCAATTATATTGTCTCTATAAGCTTCAAAACTATTGATTTTCTTTCATGGGCTGCTGGAATGCCACGTGAACAATCCTTACACTTTGGAATATCGACAATCATTTTATATCACTGATGGAATTAGTCTTTGTCAAAGCCCTCCATACACATTATTTCCTTCTCTTTATTAATTGCTAATAATATGCTCACTTACTTTTTCAACTAAGTAACTACTTACTTGCAATACCTATAGAAAATACAATGAAGTAAAATGAGAATAGTAAATTAGGAAAATATAATTTATGAAAAAAAAACCTATTTTGTTTTTCAACACACTAGACACTGGAAAAAAGAAAACGATATCGAGTTAACAGAAAAAAACAATGTCATATTTTACGTCAGTCTTGTAGCACGCATTTTTTTTCCTGATCGTCGATCGAGATGAAATCGTCAAAATATGACGTCTTTCGTTCTGGGTGGAGCGGAAGGGTGTGTCAGACTCTTACTGATTAAAACCCATCCGTGTTCCTTCAAACGCCCTTTGCGTTCCAGGACCGCGATGACTCTATCGAACAAATTCCGCAACCCTGGAGCGCGCTTAACAATAAAACACGATCCATTCATTCATACACATTACAAAGAACTACTCTAAAAACTATTACCAAACATCTAACCCAGGTACAATCACGCAAAATCGTTATTACCTATCATCCTATTAACCCACTGCTGTACACAACTGTACCAACGCCTGACCTTTAGCTAGGGAGCTTCAAGGTAAGAGACGAACGAATTAATTTTGTCGCGAATTGCGCAATAAAGCTATGTTTTAAATTATACTATTACTTGTTTAAAGTTGCTCAATGGTAGGATTTTATGTTACAATCACGCGTTCACTTACGATCATTAAAAAATATTGAGCTAGACAGTTGTCTGTTGAATCGTTTATTTATATATGATGGACCAAGACTTATTTTTCCTTGGTAATTATTACGATCGAAAATAAGAATAGAAAAGTCTTTTTTCTCCATTTTTTTCATTATTTAATTTAAAGGGGGAAGCTTTTAAGCAGCTTAAAAAAAGCAATGAGGAGGCAACTATACTTGGAATAGCTTCTTGAATTGTTTTGATTAGATTAACAATCACAAACCTAAAACATATTGCGTAATAAAGCTGTTTTCACCTAGTTGGTCTGCAATAACGTTGCGTGCTCTAATTATCGGCGAGAGCATGACTATTTTTTTAAGGATGGGTTATCATCAAATGACTTCTTCCTTTATGGGTGGAGCGGAAGGGAGTGTCAGTGTCAGACTCTTACTGACTTAAACCCATCCGTGTCCGTCCTTATGCCCTTTACGTTCCAGGGCCGCGGTGACTCTTTCGAACAAATTCCTGCACCCTGGCAGGTACTGGCTCTAGCGGGCCCCGAATACTATGCTGACATGTCTAGAGGCGGGCGAGGCGTGGAACACAATGTGCTGTCAATCCGGACCCACCGTCCGCGTCGGCCCGATCCACATCATGGCTTACCATCAGATAACATACAAAATTCGAATCCTGATAATTCTATTTTCATAGGTGACAATATTTATCATCAAACATTTTCTTTAAAACATAGATATTACAGTGAGCATTATTTCCTTTATTCGTATTATATACTTTTCGTTTACATTTTTAAATAATTCTTGTACGGGGCGGACGTGATCGACTGGACTGTAGGGTGGCCAGGGTAGGTTATCCTATTCTTCGAAAGTGGACTGTATGGTGACAACCCACCTAGGTATAAATGATCCAGACGCGTTGACGCTCCGTCTATAAGCTACGGGCCATGAGGATGCAACCCTTAACTGAATACTTGCTATACTTGCTGTTATTGACACAGTATATAGGGGTAGGTATAGAGGGCTTACCAATAAAGTCACAATAAAACACTATTTAACTTGTTCACTATGCACTTAGCGATTTGAAGGGTGAAATTCGCGACTATATGATTCTACATTTAGTTATAAATCCGAAATATCTTGCAAATGACTACAAATTCTATAAATTTTCAATGTTACTATTGTACGGCGCAACTATACCGTTTCGACACCCAAAAAATCACCGTGTGTGATGAAGTTTATTAACTTAAATTTTCACTATGCTAATTCTAGATTTTAGGCTATATCTAGGCTTAGGTCTATGTGAGTAGGGGTTGTCGTACCTTCATGGATAGCCCTCGGTAGGCTCCATACAGCGGAGACGAATTCACCCCTTCATCCCCCTCCATGTAGGGGTGGGATGCCAAAAACTATACAAAACTATTGTAGGCACGAAGCTATTACCTACTTGGGGTGAATTTACCGTAAAACTATGCTAGGAGGGCTATACAGCTATATGTATCTCTATAGATACGACAACCCTCTACAAAACTACATATGTTTCAACCCTGTCACTTAAGGGGTTGCAACTCTATAAGCGTATATGTTTCAGGGGGATAAAAATAAACAGTTTTATTCAAACCTAAATTGCGGCTTTATGCCTGCATACACTATAAACATCTATATATCCCCTGAAAGGATTTTTCAAGGCGGTTCTATTTCAGACATTTAGAAGTCTAGAATCTAGACTTGTATTTTCGGGAAAGGAAGAGGGTAGATGCAAAGTGTTTTATTTTTGTGCATACCTTCACCAGGGCTATTTATCAAAAACCATTGACCAATCACGTACCAGCACCCTCCTGCTCTGTGATTGGTCAGTGTCGCTTTTAGCTATGTGACTACCTTTGACCTGAATATTTCGGGTCTCAATTACCAAGCCCTTTCTATTTACCTATGTATGTCTGTCTGTGTGTGTATATACCTCGATTACCTTATATACCACCGATTACCTTTTATATACCTTTATATACCTTGATTACCTTCATATACCTTCGATTACCAGGGTTACCATGTGTTTACTGTTATGTGTAAGGGACAGGATACCCTACCTAACTATATTCTATTTACTTGGAAGAAATAAAGGCTCCAAGGGCTTATATACTGCCTCTTGAGAGCAAACGACTGTAACGAATGTGTTTTATTTCAATAACAAACTATGTATCAACTATAGCTACCTATAACTATCTATACTATGCAGCTTTATCTGTTACAGCATTCTATGTACTAACTAACTATCTATAACTACCTATACTATGTAGTCGCGGTTTTATTTGTTTGCAACATTCTATGTACTACTATAGCTACCTATAACTACCTATACTATGTAGCTAAGACGCATCGTCGCGAACATCTCTCCCGCCGTGCAGTGCAGCGATGACTCGGTGCGATGACGTCGCGGCGCTGCAGAAACCCGGTGAGCGACGCCTGTAGCCACGTCGCCCGCTGCGCGGCGCCGGTGCTCGATGCAGCTGTGCAGTCGCCGGTCTGCCGCTTCCCTGCTGTGGGTCGCCTGCAGTCGCAAGGCTGTTGCGTAGGCTCTCGCAAATGTGCGAGCTGTGGGCCGGATGGCCCGCTGTCTGTGCGAGCTGCGAGTGCGCGCAGCGTCGCTTGCTGCGGTGGCAAGCTGTGTAGGCAGCATTGCCTGCTGTATCGCCTGCTCAAAGCAAGGCGGTGGCGGGCCGAATATGCCCGCAATGGGGGCTAGCTGCGCCCGTGGGCGGCATCGCCCGCTATGTTGGCGAGCTGCGTGAGCAGCATCGCCCGCTACTGCTCGCTTGATGCGAGCCGAATGCGGACCGAGTATGTCCGCGGGGGTGAGCTGCGCCAGTGGGCAGCATCACTCGCTATGTTGGCGAGCTGTGGGAGCATCGCCGGCTACTGCTCGCTTGATGCGAGCCGAATGCGGACCGAATATGTCCGCGGTGGGGTGAGCTGCGCCTTGCGGGCAGCGTCACCCATCTATGGTTGGCGAGCTGTGAGAGCAGCATCGCCCGCTACTGCTCGCTTGATGCGAGCAGAATGCGGACCGAATATGTCCGCGGTGAGGTGAGCTGCGCCTTGCGGGCAGCATCACTCGTCTATGGGTTGGCGAGCTGTGAGAGCAGCATCGCCTGCTGTGTCGCCTGCACAAAGCAAGGCGGCGGCGGGCCGGATATGCCCGCAGTGGGGCGAGCTGCGCCTTGCGGGCAGCGTCGCCCAGCTATCGGTTGGCGAGCTGTGAGAGCAGCATCGCCTGCTACTGCTCGCTTGATGCGAGCCGAATGCGGACCGAATATGTCCGCGGTGGGGTGAGCTGCGCCTTGCGGGCAGCGTCACCCATCTATGGTTGGCGAGCTGTGAGAGCATCGCCGGCTACTGCTCGCTTGATGCGAGCCGAATGCGGACCGAATATGTCCGCGGTGGGGTGAGCTGCGCCTTGCGGGCAGCGTCACCCGTCTATGTTGGCGAGCTGTGGGAGCAGCATCGCCGGTTATTGCCCGCTGGATGCGAGCCGATTGCGGACCGAATGTGTCCGCGGGGGGCGAGCTGTGAGGCATCACCCATCTATTTGTTGGCGAGCTGTGTGAGCAGCATCGCCTGCTGTTGTCTTACTTTGGTAGTGGGACAAGTTTCTTCACTGGACGCTTTAAGGTGCCGCCGGATGTGCGCACCTCAGCTGTCCGGACCTCTCCATCAGCGCCCGGGAAAACTGCGATTATGCGGCCTCGCGGCCACGTGTTGCGAGGCAGCTGGCCGTCTGCGATGAGTACGGGATCACCCACCTGCAGATTAGGGCCACGGCTATGGGGCTCCCGCCGGTGTTGGAGCTCGGGTAGGTACTCACGTACCCAGCGGCGCCAGAACTGGTCGGCGAGTGCTTGTGAGCGCCGCCAGTGGCGCTTGCTGTCGATGTCGTGCTCTGTGAACACGCCAGGCGTCGGCAGCCGGGCTGAACCACCCAGGAGGAAGTGGTTCGGCGTGATGGACTCGTCATCGTCACTGTGAACTGAAACATGGGTTAGTGGTCGACTGTTGACCGTATATTCGGCCTCACACAACAGTGTGTGTAACACCTCTTCATGTGGGTGTTTTTCGTGAAGTATAGTCTGTAATGCTGTCTTCACACATCGGACTAGGCGCTCCCATGCGCCACCCATAAAAGGCGCTGACGGAGTGATGAAGCGCCATACTATTCCTCGGCGACTTGCCTCTTCTTTGAAGGCGTCTCGGAGCTCTTTGTCGGCACCGTGCATGTTGGTGCCGTTGTCTGAATGTATTTCTGTTGGACATCCTCTGCGTGCAGCGAAGCGGCGCAGTGCTAGTATCGCGGAGTCTGCGCTGAGGCTTGCGGCGATTTCCAGGTGTACCGCTCTGGTGGTCAGGCACGTAAATAGAGCCACGTACCTCTTCTGATGCTGGCGACCGACTGTAACGGATAGCGGACCGAAATAGTCGAGTCCAGTGAATGTGAACGGCCTCTGATGATGAGCTAGACGCGTTCTGGGGTGGTCGCCTGTAGCTGGTACTGGAGCGCACGCCTTCCTAATGCGACACGGTAAACAACGTGTCACTACCATCTTCGTTGTGGGTCTCATTCTGACGACCCAGTAATGCTGTCGGACTTCATTGATGGTCATCTCGGTTCCACTGTGTTGTAAGCTGCGGTGTGTCCAGTCTATGTAGAGCTGAGTTATACGATGGTCGCCATGTAATATGGGTGGGCGCTTGACGTCTTCTGTTATTTTGTCGATTCTATCTATACGACTTCTGAGGCGTATGACGTCATCCTTCAATTCTATTTGCAATGGTCGTAGGGCGCTGTCCTTGTCTATTTCTTCGTTTCCTCGCAAACTTGTCAACTCGCGGGAAAACATCTGTTGCTGTACAGCTTGCACGAGTAACCTCTCCGCTTGTTGGAGGTATTCGGCTTCTATTGAAAAACTATATTTTGACGTCACTGGGGACGTCACTGATGCTGTAGGAGGGGGCACTGCCGTCTTTGTACGTTTCCTCCAATCCGGATCCGCTTCTATATTTTTCCTCGTTCTTTTATAGAACGTATTTTCTTTGGGCGGCCGACATTTGGCGACGAAGCGTAGTACTGTCGCCGTCGCTCTCAACAGTCGTTCCCATTTTGAAAATCTTGCTGGATCGGGTATGACTTCTGTGAGTCTTCTATCTATATTTTCTATAGGGACTAAGGTTCGCTCCTCACCCGTCTGTTCCTCTAGTGGAGGCTTTTCTATTGGCCATGTTGTCGACTCTTCATACAGGAAGCTGGGGCCACAAAACCACTCGTGTCTCGAATCAAAGTGCTGTGGTACGTCACGAGTGGCTGCGTCTGCTATATTTTTCTTAGTGAGCACCCATCGCCAGTCTTCGACTCTACTATGCTCTTATATGGCAGCTATGCGGTGCGCGACGAACGGTTTGTAAACTCGAGCTCCTTTTCTGATCCAGGTCAGCACGGTTTTGCTGTCTGACCAGTACGTCACGGAGGCCGGCTTGACTCCGTGTTCTCGGATGACAGCTGCAGCGACGCGGGTCCCCATCACCGCGGCCTGCAGCTCGAGTCGGGGTATCGATTGGAGCTTGAGTGGCGCCACCTTTGCCTTGGCCATGACGAGGCTCACGTGAGTCTTGCCATCTTCTGTAGAGATACGCCAGTACACCGCTGCGGCGTACGAAGTTTCGCTCGCGTCCGTGAAAACGTGGACTTGCGTTTCTATGGCGTCGCTATATCCTGGGTAACATCTTGGTACTGTGACTTGTGCAAGATTCTGTAGATGTTGAACCCAACTTCTCCATGCTGTGGCCAAGTCTGTGTCGAACGGCTGGTCCCAGTCGACTCCTCTTCTCCATGCTTCTTGGAGTATCTGTTTGGCGCGAATCGTTACGGGTGAGGCTAGGCCGAGTGGGTCGTATAGTGACATCACTATTTTCAGCGCCTCTCTCTTTGTGGGCACCTCCTTCTGTAATACGCCACTCGGTAATCGGGCTAGGCTCAGATTGAAACCCAGCGTATCTGCTCTTGGTCTCCATATTAGGCCAAGAATTTTTTCTGTATGGTCGCCGATGTCGACGACTTCTGTTTCTATAAGCGACGGTTCTATTTTCTGTATGACGTCGTTGTCATTCGATACCCATTTCTTTATTTCGAAACGAGCCTGTTGGTGTATCTTCTTCACCGCTGTTGCTATATGTGTCGCTTCTTCTGCTGTTCTATAGCTATCCAGATAATCGTCCATATAATGGTTCTTCACTATTGCTTCTACTGCTTCTGGATGCTGTTCTATGTGCCGGTTCGCGTTCCAATTCTTCGCGAATATGGCCGTGCACGGTGAGCTTGCCGCGCCGAATATGATTGACGTCATTCGATACTCGTCGGGGGCTCCTTCTCTTCTATTGCCTCTCCACAAATATCGGAGGGCGTCTCTATCTTCAGGTCGTACTTTGACCTGCATGAACATTTCGGTAATGTCACCTGAAATGGCTATCGGATGTCTACGAAACCTCATCATGACGCCGGGCAGCGACTGTAACAGGTCCGGTCCTGTAAGTAGGAAGTCGTTCAGCGACATTCCATTTGATTTAGCTGCGGCGTCGTGTACTATTCGGAACTTCTCCGGCTTCATGGGATTGAAGACGTCGAAATGAGGCAGATACCAGGTTCTTCCTGGCGTGGTCTGTTTGGGCGCTTTTTCTGCGTACCCTTTTGAAAGGAGCGAGTCCATCTGTTCTATATATTTATTTCGAAGACTCGGATCTTTGTCGAGCTTCTTTTCTATAGAGATCAGCCGCTTGTGTGCTGTCCCATAACTATCGGGCATTTCAAAGTTGTTATTTTTCCATAACATAGCTGTTTCTATATGCCCATCTGTCAACTGTTTGGTATGTCTCTTCAAGATGTCTTCAGCCTGCTTCTCTGGATCAGAATCTGGACGCCGAGGATTAACTATTAGGGACTCGAGTGCGAAAAATTCACGAAGTTGCTCGTTCAGTCTGTCGTCTCTATTTTCTTTATCTTCTCTGCATGCGCTGACGTAATGCACCTGCTGACCGAGTATTCTAGTGTGCGCGCCATGTAGCGTCCATCCAAGCATTGTAAGTGACGCTATTGGCTGGTGCCTGGGGCCTCTTCTGACTTCACTGGCAAGGAGAAGGTGCCAGTTGTCTTGGCCAATCAAAATCTTGGGCGCGCCAACATCATAGACTAGCTGCTCTTTCAAGTCGATGAGATGTTTGCAATGTGTGACATCTTCTTCACGGACTGTCTGTGACGCGAGATTAAGCTTCGGTATGGTGCGCGCTCTGAACGGCACCCTATTTCTATGCTGACTCGCGAGTGTCACTGTGACTCTTTTCGAACAAGGAGTGTCGATCATGGTGTCACCGATCGCACCAATCTTCAGTGGGTCGATCTTGCCCTCGGCTCCGACTTGGTCGGCGATGTCTTCATCGATCAACGATACGGTCGATCCATCGTCGAGTAGGGCGAACGTAGATGCCTCTCCCGCCGGTCCAATGACCCGGACCGGGATGATCTTCAAATAGGCGTGATTCGACGATGATCTTGAGCTGGCGACTGTCTCCTTGGGCTCCTTTTTGACTTCGGTCTGTCTGGGCTTTTCGGCTGCCACCGCAGCAGGCTTCTTGTCGTAATGAAGTAGCCGACTGTGCGTGGCTGTACACCCCTTGACGTCACACTTCTTCGCGTTGCATTTATGCCGCTCTCTTCTTGGCTTCAGGCAACGGAAGCACAGGTTTAGATTCTTCGCAATTTCCCATCTCTTGTTACTATTGCTATTCTTGAACTTCGAGCAATCGCGTTCTATATGGCCATCCTTCTCACACAGTCGGCACTTGCTTGCTGACTTCTCTGTTGTTGTGTGAGTCCTCTGCTGCGGTGTGCGTCGGTTGGATGAGCCCTCTGTCTTGATGTTTTCAGCAGGAGCGAAAGCGCTGCAGTATCGAGCTTGTTCGGTAATGAATTCGCTAAACAGCGACAAGTCTGGCAAGGACTGGTACTTTTCTGTATATATACGGTACCACTGTACACGTATCGAGTTCGGTAGCTTCTCTGTCAAGGTTCGCATGAGCTCGGCGTTGATCAGGTAATGATCCTTCTTCAATGCTCGCAGCGTTACTATAGCGCACCTCACGTGGCTTGCGAATGAGCAAATATCCTTTGGATTTTCACTGCATCGTGTCAGTCCTCGCAATCTATCTGTTTCGGCCTGTGCTATCGAATCTGGTCGGCCGAATTGCAGCTCGAGTTCCTTCATGGTGTCATCTGGTCTTGCATGGCCGATGAGTTCTGAACTAACTGTTTCTAAAGCGCGTCCATGCAGGCTTCTTCTAAGTCTTGCTGTATTCTCGACATCGTTGAAATATTTTCGAGTTGTTTCATAAATGGCTCGAAATGACAACCATTCTGTATGCGCACCACTGAAGTTCGGTAAAGTCATAATGACCTTCGACGCCGAGGAGGAATTCTGTGACTGCTGTTCTGTTTTCTTGTCAACTAAAGATGCTATAGCAGCCGTAAGGTCCGTAACGAATGGACGTAAATTATCCTCGCTCCTATCGTCTTCTATTTTCTTCATAGGTGGTGGCTCTATCTGTTTAGCACTATCTGGATCTATGTGCGTTCGACGAGAGTCCACTATTGGTTCGAAGTCCACAGGGGGGGGCGGTTGCTGTCGACTATCACGGATGTCCCCCTCGGCGGCGTTGGTCTCTCTCTGATCAGGAACAGGTTCAGGCGCCTCTTCCAGCCAGGAACGCACGTACTCTTCATTTGAGTTTCTATCGTCCAAATATTCTTCGTCCGACTCTTGTTCGGCTCTCTGAAGTGCTAACTGGGCAAGCTCCAACTTAATCTTTAATAAGTCTTCACGAGCCTTCTGTAATTTTCTATATGACCGCGGTGACCTGTCAATGGTCGACGGCGGACGTCTATGTTCTATACGGGCGTCACCCCGGGTAGTCATTGGCAAGACTCGGCTATCTCTTCTATTTGACGGCTTCATTGTACTATCTGAAGTCGTCTCAAAGCGGGTTCCCTTCCTTGAGGTCGATGGCATCTGTTTCTGTACTGTTGTCGGCAATGGTGCAGGTACTCGTTCTATTGCTGAAGCTTCTATCTGTTCTATTCGTTCAGCGGCAGCAGGCGGAGACACGTCTTCACTGCGCTGCTGCATCGATCGCGCCGTCCCAGACGATGAAGGCGAACGCGGCGGCACCTGATGATGGATAGCAGGAACCCTCTCGGCTGGTTCCTGTATCGGAACTGTCCACGCCTCGGATGATTTGCCATGCGACCTCGTGATCGGCATTGTTGAAGTCTTCAATGAATCTTCAAAACTATTCGGTAGTCCACTGGTAAGCCTCAGGTGAAACTTCAATCCAAGTTTCCAAAAAAAAAAATTTTCAAAAAATTTTCAAAATTCTTCAAAGTCCCCAATCTTCAAAAAATATTCTAAGTTCGGATTGACTGAAACTTTTCTAAGTCCCAGACTGTTCAAAATCTTCTATGTGTGAAGTCGATCGAAATTCTCTAAGTCCAAAATTCTTCAAAAATATTCTATGTCCCGCTTGATCAAAACTTTTCTAAGTGTCAGGTTGTTGAAAATTTTCCAAGTTCAAAATTCTTCAAAAATTTTCCAAGTCCCGGATTGTTGAAAATTTTCTAAGTTCAAAATTCTTCAAAAAATTCTCCAAGTTCAAAATCTTCAAAAATATTCTAAGTGTCGGAACCCCTCAAAATTTTCAAAGTGTGAAGTCGTTCGAAATTTTCTAAGTTCAGCTTGATTAAATTTCTTCTATGTTGTTGCTTCACTATTTTTCAACATCAATCTGCCTAGGGGTAGTTTTCTTGAAGGGATGATTTCTTCAAGGTCCGACTTCTATTTAGCTTCTAGGGACACCCTTCGTGTCTTGAAATGTTGAAGGGTAGTTTTTTCTTCAAGGGGGTGCGACTTCACAATAGGGGTTGCGCCTTCAGGGTAGCTGCGTGGTTCGATAAATCCAACTTCCAAATAGCTGGATCAGGCTATCTTCAAAATATCCGGCTCCGATGGACCAGAAAATGTACGGTGCGGACGTGATCGACTGGACTGTAGGGTGGCCAGGGTAGGTTATCCTATTCTTCGAAAGTGGACTGTATGGTGACAACCCACCTAGGTATAAATGATCCAGACGCGTTGACGCTCCGTCTATAAGCTACGGGCCATGAGGATGCAACCCTTAACTGAATACTTGCTATACTTGCTGTTATTGACACAGTATATAGGGGTAGGTATAGAGGGCTTACCAATAAAGTCACAATAAAACACTATTTAACTTGTTCACTATGCACTTAGCGATTTGAAGGGTGAAATTCGCGACTATATGATTCTACATTTAGTTATAAATCCGAAATATCTTGCAAATGACTACAAATTCTATAAATTTTCAATGTTACTATTGTACGGCGCAACTATACCGTTTCGACACCCAAAAAATCACCGTGTGTGATGAAGTTTATTAACTTAAATTTTCACTATGCTAATTCTAGATTTTAGGCTATATCTAGGCTTAGGTCTATGTGAGTAGGGGTTGTCGTACCTTCATGGATAGCCCTCGGTAGGCTCCATACAGCGGAGACGAATTCACCCCTTCATCCCCCTCCATGTAGGGGTGGGATGCCAAAAACTATACAAAACTATTGTAGGCACGAAGCTATTACCTACTTGGGGTGAATTTACCGTAAAACTATGCTAGGAGGGCTATACAGCTATATGTATCTCTATAGATACGACAACCCTCTACAAAACTACATATGTTTCAACCCTGTCACTTAAGGGGTTGCAACTCTATAAGCGTATATGTTTCAGGGGGATAAAAATAAACAGTTTTATTCAAACCTAAATTGCGGCTTTATGCCTGCATACACTATAAACATCTATATATCCCCTGAAAGGATTTTTCAAGGCGGTTCTATTTCAGACATTTAGAAGTCTAGAATCTAGACTTGTATTTTCGGGAAAGGAAGAGGGTAGATGCAAAGTGTTTTATTTTTGTGCATACCTTCACCAGGGCTATTTATCAAAAACCATTGACCAATCACGTACCAGCACCCTCCTGCTCTGTGATTGGTCAGTGTCGCTTTTAGCTATGTGACTACCTTTGACCTGAATATTTCGGGTCTCAATTACCAAGCCCTTTCTATTTACCTATGTATGTCTGTCTGTGTGTGTATATACCTCGATTACCTTATATACCACCGATTACCTTTTATATACCTTTATATACCTTGATTACCTTCATATACCTTCGATTACCAGGGTTACCATGTGTTTACTGTTATGTGTAAGGGACAGGATACCCTACCTAACTATATTCTATTTACTTGGAAGAAATAAAGGCTCCAAGGGCTTATATACTGCCTCTTGAGAGCAAACGACTGTAACGAATGTGTTTTATTTCAATAACAAACTATGTATCAACTATAGCTACCTATAACTATCTATACTATGCAGCTTTATCTGTTACAGCATTCTATGTACTAACTAACTATCTATAACTACCTATACTATGTAGTCGCGGTTTTATTTGTTTGCAACATTCTATGTACTACTATAGCTACCTATAACTACCTATACTATGTAGCTAAGACGCATCGTCGCGAACAATTCTATTAAAGTAAAAAAAAAAACACAACACATGAGCTACCGGTGGTAAGGGCTCCTGAGAAAGGAACCTCCTAACAATGCGTGCTTTATAATTGTACCGCTTTCTGGATCAAACCTTTAATCCAGCTGCCTAACGAGAGCCTCCTAAGGTGTTGGTCGAAGCTCTTGGCTATTAAGCCATGGGCTGACACGACTATCGGTACAATTATTGCTGAATCCACATCCCATATGTCGACGACCTCGCGAGCCAAGTCAAGATATTTAATTTTGACTTGGCAGTATTATTATTATTTGCCAAGGCACTATCAGCTGATGCGTGTTCCAAATAGCCTGGATATATCTAGTCTGTCCAATCAGTTCTTGGAACAGTTCAGTTCAGATCCTTAAAATTGTTACCAAGCATATTCAATTAATCATGAAATAATACAAAGCTTCACTAATCAAATCACCATCTTATTAATCAAAACATCAATCCAATGCAATTCTTAGACCGAAAATAAAAATAAGCTCCTTGTCCACGAATCAATCAATAAATCATTAAAAACTGGTACATCCTTCAGAAAGAACATTGACTTCTGACCTCGAATCATCATTATGTTTTTACTAAAAAAAACCGTTAACTTTGAATCATTTTAAGCTACCGGCATTAAATCTTAGCTTTATTAGGAATGATGGAAATGATGACATTTTTATTAATAGTGGGTGACTATGATGGTAGTGCGAAAGAATGTCTGGTTTTGTGGGTCGTGGGTTCGATTTCTGTATAAGCTTAAGAATTTTGTCACAGCTGCCTGTGTTTGTCTGTACATGTCACAGGTGGATATTGAGGTGATGATTATTATATCATTTATTTATGGTTTTTGTGACTTAAAATTGCAACTTTTATTTTTATAGAATTTTCATAACTTTCAGACAATTTTACCCAGTCGAGCCTACATTTAAATAGCTCTTCTAAGAATCAAGTAAAAAATAAAACAATCTCAAAGCTGAAAGAAAAACTGCTTAACAACGTTCGTTTCGTCGACTTTTCACTGTGTTTCATATAAATTCACAACTCTTTGTTCTTCGAAATGAATGAACCGATTTTTATAAAACTATAGGAAACAACAAAATAAATAGTAACTTTTTCGAAAGAGTTTAGACAAACAATGAGAGCAATTATACAATTTCTATAGAATCACGTTATCTCTCTCTCTCTCTTTAGGTATACTTTTCAATACCATTCTACAATATAAGAGAAGACTGGAGAGGAGAGTGGAACAGAGTTGGTGATACATGAGAACGTAACAAATAACTAACCCACAGCTCCATATACACTAAAAAAATTGGGAAAAAGGTAAATCCTCAATAGTATAACCAACATACAGTGGGTACCTTTTTATCAAGTCAGCATATTAAATAAATACAGTAGCCATCTCCATAAACACAGTCTGCACTCAAATACGTAAGATGAACAAGGATATCATATCTCTGCGGTCATCTCTATGAATATTAATATCGTTTCAAGTGTCACAGGTTGCCGCCGATTACATTCGTTTCAATATTACCATAGAGCAGGAAAATGAAAAAGGTTCATCTCAGGGAACTTTACTATTAGTAGAGCTTTCACAAATTCGAGCCAGTTGTAAAAGAAACAAACAAATTGTTTTGTTTGATCATTTTTTTTTTCAAATCAATAAAAGTCGAAAGTTATTTATTAATTTGGCAGATCCAGCAGTTCTTGAAAGTCAAATTTAACATAAAGACGAAACACCCGCCCACAAACTTACTAAGTTTTAGCTGGGAAGAAGATAAAATTGATTAGGATGAAACGAATGAAAATTCAAGGGTAGGGGCTCGAAACGTCACTTCTAGGTGTAGTTGTGTCATCACGGGAAAGCTCACTTACTGTTAATTCATCTTCATTTTTTGTTTAAATAACAAAAGCAAAAAAGTTACCCAGTATTTTTGGTAATCAAACTGAGGTACTTGATAGATTATTTTTAAGGAATCTACCCTAATTTGGTACAAGCCTGCCGTTTGACGGCCACCAGAAAAACGCTGAGATAATGAAGGACGATAAGTCTTAGAGATCAATTGTAATGAAGCCCACCACGAAATAAACCAGACAATAACAGTGGAGGAGTAGGCAAAGAAAATATAATATGTATCTGTGGTACTTTTAACTTGCCTAGCTTTGGGACCTGGATTTTTTTTCATTTTTCATACGACATGGTGGTGATGTCTAGTAGTGTCTACTAGTTGATAGTCACGCGTTTGACCACTATCTCACCTGATGGTAAACGGTGATGTGGTCGAAGATGAAGCACATTTGCCTAGAAGTAACCTATTCACTCTTTACTTAAAGACTCACAGGTTGTAGCTATCAGAAAACACAGACTCTGGCACAGAATCCCACTCTTTAGCTGTACGCACAATGAATGTGTGTAGGATGTCCCACCATGTGGACATCTTGTGGAGTGAACCTTCTTTCTAAATATATTTTTTGTGACAATACGAAACTTATCGTAAACATATATATTTATAGATCATCAGATCAATAAATATATATGTATCAATTACATTAATGTACAAATGTAGGCAATAATTTATGTTTTAGGTTGTAAACATTACTGAGAATCCTTGCATTTTATGATGATGTTAATTGATCTAGAATCTGTAGCTATACGGTAGCTTAATGTGAATATAAGTTAGGTGATTTCTTATAGAGAAGGGAACGGATGGGCGTGGGTAGCAAAATCTGAAACTCTGATGAATATGGAAGCATATTGATTTTGTTTAAAACGGCACGCTCGGATTTTTTTTTCGTTTATGATTCTCAGAAGCCAAAAAATCTGACGCAAGGGGTACTGTGTTGCTAGGGTTGCGGAGTAAGAGTCTGACACTGAACTCCCTCATTGTCATTTGATGATTTCCCAACCAGCAAAAAAAGGGGTACTGTGTTACTCAATCATAGGTAGCTTTAGTCGTTTCGACGACCCTTTTTTTTTTTTTTTTTTTTCTGGATGGGAAATCATCAAATGACCCCTCCCGCCCTGGGTGGAGCGGTAGGGAGTGTCAGACTTTTACTGACTAAAACCCACCCGTGATCCTTCTTGTGCCCTATGCGTTCCAGGGCCGCGGTAACTCTTTCGAACAAATTCCGCAACCCTAGCAGGCACCGACCCTATGGGGCCCCGTCCTCGGTGCTGACGGCTCCTTGCGGCGCGCGTGGAACACAACGCGTCGTCGACTCAGCCTGGTATCGGACGGCGAGCCACCCACGCTCACCGTCCCCAGGCATCAGCCACTGCGCGATAGCACAGCAGCCGACTTGTCTCTGGAGGGGGCCGAAATGGGACCATTACTGGCACTCCATCTCAGCACCCTCCCGAGTGTTGGGAGCCGCAGCACCCGCAGCAGAAGCGGCAGTGGCGGCGACAGAAGCCGCGGCGGCGGCAGAGGCGGCGGTGGCGGCGGACCTCTTGCCCCTGGTCGGGGTGGATGGCGCGCAGGCCCTTCCCCCAGCCCAGTGCTCGGCCGGCTTGCCAACAGTCGCACATGCACTGCAGTGCGGCGTGGCCTCGCACGAGCCGGCCTTATGACCGGGCTGACCACAGCGGAAACAGAGTCCGCTGCGGTCGACCTCCGAGGGGCACATAGCTCCCGTGTGGTTACCCACATGGCAGCGGTAGCACCTCAGAGGTCTGGGTTCCAGCAGTTTTACCCGCGCAGACACCCATCCCACCAAGAGCCTTCGGCCCTCCGACACAGTTCTGGCCGCCGTCACGGGGCAGCTCACCACAAGGGTTTGCATGCCCGTGTTGTCAGGCCGGAGGGTGCCCGCCTTGACGAGCTCGGCAGAGCACCCCCCAGTCCTGGCGACGGCGGCCACAACTTCCTCCTCCGTAACGGAGTCATCCAGGCCCACTATGCGCATGTCGATGCGCTTAGTCGGCCTGGACACCCGGACCTCGTCCGCGGGTAAGACCGCCCTCAGCTTTTCGGCCAAGGCGTCCGCGAACGGGCCACTCTCCGCTCCGGCGAGCTCGAGCTTGCGGGCACCGGTTAGGGTCCTCCTGACCCCGATGCCCCCGCTGATGCCCAGCTCTTGGAGGCTCACCGCCTCCTTCGCCCGCTTCAGTACGGCGAGATACGTTACGCCCCTCTGTTCCGCTTCCGGCTGCAGTGTGATCACCACAGCCGCGGATTTCGGGGCGCGAAGCCTCGCCGCAATGGCGTTGGCCTTCCGCCGCTGCCTCCTCGCCTTATTTTTGGCCGCTTTCGCGGCCTGCCGCTTCTTACCAGCAACCTGCCACTCGGCCTCGGCCGCAGGAGGGTCCGAGGGTGGTGGTGGGGGCGGCTGCGGCGCCACTGGCGCAGCAGCCTTAGCCGCTCCCCCTCCAGCCTTCCTCCTTCCCCTCTTCGCCGGGGCCGACTTGGTCGTCGCCGGCGTCGCAGGCGCCGGCGTCACAGGCGCCGGCGCGGCTCCCGCCTTGGCCTTCGCCTGGCCGGACGTTCCCGGGCCAGCAGCCACCGCGGCTGCGTACGAAGCCGCCTTCTGCTGTCCCGGGTGCCTCTGTGCCGCCGCCAACGGGGGACGCCGGATCATGTCCTCCAGGACGGAGACCTGCCTCCGGAAGGGAGCCAGCTCCTGCCGCACCAGGCTCCGCACCTGGCTCAGCACCTGGCTCCCCTCCAGCGCCGCCGGACTCGGCCCCCCCTGCGGCTCCTCCGAGGCCGCTCTGGCCATGCCAGCCAGGTCCCTCCGGAGCGACTCATTCTCCGCAATGAGTCGCTCCGTTACGGCCGCGAGGCGGGTGACCTCCGCCCGCAGCTCTGTCGCCTCTCCGGACCCGCCGACGTTGGCCGCCGCCGCCGCCATAATGGAGGCTTTGGCCGCGCTAATGGCCTCCCGCTTGGAGGACTGCTTCCTCTTGAAGGCCACAGCGCGGATCGCGGCCTCCACGACCTCCTCCAGCTTGGCCCTCTTCTCCTCGGCAGTGGGAGGCACCTCTCCCGGGGACTCCGAGTCGTCGGAGTCGAGAGGATGCGGACGGGTAGAGGGAGCCCTGCGACCGCTCCCCCCAGGGCGACGCCCCTCCCCCGCCAACCTCTCGGCCCGACGCTCCACCTCCCGGGTAGAGGGAGCCAGCCCCCTCCCTGCCTCACAGCCCCTGCCCCGCCTAGCGGTGGGGATTTTCCGGGCGGAGGCAAACTCGCCCTCGGAGGACGACCCGCTGTCATCCTGCCGTCTGGGCCGCTTGCGGAAGAGCTTGACGCCCTCCACAGCAGCCCCCCCTCCTCTGTCTCCAGAGCCCGCCGAGCTGACCGTTACTAGGTCAAGTGCAGAGCCAGAATCTGACCCTGCACCTCCCCGGCGCTCAGGCGAACTCCCCGCATCACAACCGAACGCCATCAGCTCCTTGAAGGACGCGGATCCGGATGACGTCGATTCTGAGCCTCCTCGGCTCTTGTTGCCACTGGCAAGCGGAAGGTCTTTGTTGCCCACCCCATAGTACGAAGGGCAGCCCGCCGAAGCGGGGCGGGATTCCCCAACCGCTGAGCAGTCGGGACCCGCCTGGGGACTTATTTTACAGAGGCCTTTTGATTCCATCTTTTTCCTTTGAAGGGTGCGGTCCCTTACTCCTCCGCCCTTTCTCCATCACAGGGCCTCTCCTCCCACCCGCTCACTGCCTTCACAGCCACGTCTGATGAGCAGACGCGTACCAGAAGGCAGTGAGCGGGATTCCTCGCGTGTGTGTCTCTCTTGGTCTGATCCCTCACTTGCGACCTTCCGGCATGAGTGGCTCTACCGGGAAAGCTCGCAAGATCATTGAGACGCTCAAGCCCCACCACGACGACAACGTGGAGACACATTCGGTGGGGGTTTCGACGACCCTAATGTAGTTATGAAAAGGCTAAGTAAGCCAGTAGACAGCTACTTTCCAACATGTCACATTCCCGATTTGTCAATATGTCGTTTTTTTAAAAAACAACTTAACTTACGCCAGAGGTGGTTATAATGTTTTGTAGTGTAAATAAATTCCATAAACCTTTTGACATGTTGCCTAATAGGGTTTTTGATATACCGGGCAGTAACCAAGTAGACTACATATAAGTAACAAGAAGACATATTGCATATTGACTTGTTCTAACCAGATAATCAGTAAATACTTGGTTTTACCATTTTACGCCACTATTTAACCTTTTAACTTCAAATCACATATTTGTCGAAGATAATCCTAAAACGTATAAATCAGAAACCCACAGCTTGTCTTTATAAGTTGGTTGACAAAGTTTAATATAAATTACAGCCTCTAAGTCAGTAGTTTGACCTTTGCTCGCCTCTGTTACTTTAAAAGGCCATTTATGCTAATCTGAGAGACGCAAAATATTATAGTCACAGCGAAATCTACGATTGAAAAAACAATAGTTAAAAGTACCAGACCATGTAGTGTAGGTATGAAGAAAATAATATCTGTCGTAGATACTTTTATACTTAACGTTTTTTTTTTTTTTTTTTTTTTAAGAATGGGAAATCATTTTCTTCCGCTCTGGGCGTAATTCCTCATAATGCCCTTTGTGTTCCAGGATCACTGGCACGTGACTCTTTCGAACAAATTCCGCAATCCTGGTCAAATAAAAAACCAAATCGCATCTTTTCCAATAATATCCAAAATCCAAGAAATACACGTATGCGTATTAATAAGTTGAACGTATAGGCATCAATGAAAAAATATGAACATATATAATAGCTTAAATTATAGAAATAAAACATTGAACAAACATTACAACTATCATTAGAAATGGACATTTAAAATCATGTAAATGGACAGTTGTGTTGAAAATTGCAGATAAAGTTGAAGTAAATACCTTCTGAGCAGTGGTGGCCGAGTGGTAACGGCTCCGACTTACGGTCGCGATTTCAAACCCAGCCAGGCGCATTACTTTGTGTAATTAACTTCATCACCACCGCTCATAAAACAGTGAAGGAAAACATCGTGAGGAAACCGGCATGTCCTAGAACCAAAAATTCGAAGACATGTGACATTCACGAACCCGCACTGGGCCCGCATGGTGGATTACGGCCCATTCCCTCTCCTAGAGAGGAGGCCTGTGTCCCAGCAGTGGGAACATTAAAAGGCTGATTATGCTTATTATGCTTATATGCTATAAATACCTTCTGATTGACAGGTACGTCGGGGACAAACCGTAAGAACAGCTTTCACTATATTGAATAGTATTGCTAAAGGCATTGATGGAACCTCTCACTTACAATTACTGACATCGGAAAGTATGATTAATGCATAACCCGATGTCACACTACCTACGTAGAACCGGTCACGGTACATCGTAAATAGGAAATATGACATTCCAACTTAAGATACACTGGGAAATTATAATTGTAGAAATAAATTTAAATGTTTCTCTGGAATTCTGTAACTAGGAATAAATACAGGTGTGGTTTGTTCCAAAATCGATTCTAAAAAAGTAAAAATTATGATTTTGTCCTATTCTCCTTAGTGAAAAGACTAAGGAGAATAGGACAAAATCAGGGGCAAAATAGTGTTAAAATGTGGAATGATTCCCAGTAAGAAACATCATCATCTGCCTAGCCTTTTCCCAACTATATTGGGGTCGGCTCCCAGTCAAACAACATTCATCTGAAAACCAGTATTTTACGTGATACGGCTGCCTACCAGATCTCCAATTCCATGAAATAGATAACACAGTATATCTTGGCTAGACTGGAGTTAAATTTACAGGCTTCTGAAAATCCGTAATGACCAACGACTTAGCGTACTTTCTGTGGCAGAGAGGAAACTCGGTATCGACACTTCAAGGCTGTCATTCTTTAGCAAAAAATACACAAAAATCTGAGTATTTAACCCGTAATAAATCATCATCTATGTCCCAACTTTGCCCACTGCTAGATATACGTGTATGTAGGTGCTAATCCCTACGCTCGTGAACCAATCCTTACCAAATATAAGTAACAATATGATACCTCAATAAGGAGCTTATCAGTCGAAATCAAGATTCAAAATAAAATCTGACCTCGCAAGAATCTAGCTGCAGTACTTTTGATCGATGACCTAAAGTGAAGAAACTCTTTTTAGTTCAATTTCGTAACAACTAAAAGTCTATGGTACTGGTACCATTAGCGTGTGTTGCCAAACTCTATGATTCATGATGCTACGCTCATTGTCTCTGGTTCGTTTGTTTATTTTGTTAGTTTTTTGGGGATACGCCGATCCGGATACAAAACCTTTGATTGTTTTCATGATCTTTATTTAATATATTGCGGTCTATAATGCACTTTAAAGTAGCTCAAATTTCCACTAAAAAAATAAGTGCAAAAACTTTTTCACAATGTGTTTTTACCAAGAACCAACTTTTTAATCTTTTATTCTGAGATGACACAAGAGCATAGTTCTTGCATGCTCTTCTTAGTAGAAGACATGGTTCTATGGAGACAAAATACTTACCCGAGGCTGTAGATAAAGTTCTACTGTATCAGTGATGGCGATTGTCGAAATGCCAAAATATAATAATATATATTGAACACGGGATTTAATTTCGAGAGCGTTTGTTAATCACATTATAATATTTTTGACAACTTCTTCGGCACACTACCGCTGACAGAATGTCAATTGTCTAGAGCGCAGTCTCTCTTCTCCATTACGATAACGTTCACTCGCTTTTCAATCATCAACCTCCAAATGTCAACCACTGATATACGGAACTGACCGTAGAGAGCCATAGTTCTAACTTAACATGTTTATTTTTCGTAACTCCAACCTAGTGTTTACTTTAAGTTTTAATGCACAAGTGTTGATTGAAGAAAAATAGTTCACTGCAACATTCTGTGAATAAGTTCTGTTAAAATAATGAAGTTAAGTTAGTTATGGGAAATAGAGGGAGCTTTCGAAATGTAATTAGTAACGAATGGTTTTAACAATGAAGTTTCTTTGCGTGAAAATTGAGTAGGTTGGAGATATTTAGTGGTTCCAGGTTTATGTAAAGCTGTTGAGTGAACATTTTAATGAACCAGAACCTGATGCTGTTGATATTTATACAAGAGGAGATTTACCATTTACGTTCAAGGCCCGCGGTGACTCTTTCGAACAAATTCCGCAACCCTGGCAGGCACTGACCCTATGGAGCCACGTCTTCGTTGCTCACGGCTCTTTGAGGCGCGCGTGGAACACAACGCGCCGTCGACACAACTCGGTCTTGGTTGCTATCGGACGGCGAGCCACCCGTAGCTCGCCATTATGCAGGACCGCGCCTACGGTGGCCGGGAATCACCCTGCGTTTTCCGACCCCCGGGGCGTCTTCTTCTTTCGCACGCGTTCCGCCTCCTCCTTCGCTAGCATTACTGCTTCGCAGAAGGAGGCGACCGCTTCCCATGCCTCCTCGCTCCGGACCATGGTTTGAACCAGGGCCGGACGCGAGAGGTCGCCGCCGCTAGGAGCGTGGCCTACGATTTTCATTTCACGTCGAAACTCGTACGGTTATTCTAGGTTTCTGTCTTAATTTGTCAGACAATAGGCTAGTTAAAATCATCCGAAATTATTCAAACGAAACATTGGGGAAACTAGGTATTACTAGTTTTACGATGTTGAGTATTTTCAAAATACATGTCAAGTACTTCACCTACACAATTTGTTGCTGATTAGTAGCATTTTTTACTTTCACTTCAGATGATGGAACCCACGTATCGCAGACGGACAGATTTCATCATGAATATGATCAGTATCTGATAGCAATCAGAATATTAAACAATAGCAATAACAATGCTTACCTTTGAACAAAAGAAGATCTGGGTTATGCACGATTAGCGCAATGCACTACATTAGAACATCTGCAGCACGTTTTTTTTATTATTGGGTCTGTGTTTAAAATAACATTCTATCGTTCACACGCACACACACACACTAAAATACACACTTACACACACAGACCTTTACTAACAACATATCGAACTTGTAATTTGATCTGAAATTAAATCTATACTATTAATATATAAAGCTGAAGAATTTGTTTGTTTGCTTGCTCGCTTGAACGCGCTCAGCAACTACACTGGTCCGATTTGAAAAATACTTTCAGTGTTAGATAGCCCATTTATCGAGGAAGGCTATAAGCTATATATCATTACGCTAAGACCAATGGGAACGGAGCACCAATGAAGAATGTTTCAAAACCGAGGGGTTTTCCACGCGGACGAAGTCTCGGTTAGAACCTAGTATGACATATTATTAATAACAATTAATCTCCGTTGCCTTTTCCCAACTATGTTGAGATCGTCTTCCAGCCTAACCGGATTAATCTGAATACCAGCATTTGACTAGGAGCCTCTGCCTACCCTACCTCCATAACCCAGTATTGGTAACATGATACACATTTCGGCAAGACTGTAGTTAGCTGTCCTGGGCCTCAAGTCTGCAATTAAAATAGTGTTAGAATGGTCTATCATTGATTTTGAGAAGTTTGGTAATCTACTAATATACTCGCAAAAGCGTCATTATGACTTTCCAATGGTCAACCACTGACATTCCATTGAAATAAATGGCATAGAATGGTAATATCGTAAATAATGACAAATGAATGACAGACGTATGCGGTAATCTGCTAAAATTTAGACAGTCCCTTTGATCTGTGACCTACCATTAGAACGTCATTGTGCAACTTTTAGCAAAATGACAATGGCATCATGTTGGAATGACAAATTTACAAAAATAGCAGACTGATTTCTTGATACCCGTAACGACGGAAAAAGATCACCCGTTCGAAGCCGAGGCAGGTCACTAGTGCCTTTTCCAGGTTCTCTGAATAGTCTCGATTTTCATGGAACCTTGAAACTCCATGACCGATCAGGGCTAACTGTCCATTACATTACACAAATTACTGAAACTGAAAAACTCTGTAGTATGGTACTTAACATCCCGGAAAATGAAAACCATATCAAGCGAGTGAACCAAAAGTTATTCCAAAAAAAGTTTAAATGTATGTAGACAATGTATGTAGACAATAATTGTGTTGATAATATCAAGTTCCTGTCTACTCCTTCTCTATATTACATACAATGTCATAGAATGTCAAAATTCACTACTTTGGAGGTCGCCATTAAGCCTAAAATAATCTATGGAACGTAATAATCAAGAAGCAACACGCTATATTTTTACATTATGCCTAATAGTGTTTTTATTATGCCTTTTTGTACCAAATTATGATTTAATTCAAGTAATGTGACCACAAGCAATGTCAACGTAAGTAAAGCATTACGCACACTGAATCGTGTTAAGGTCGCGGAAGACATGAACATTGAACTTGGTCCAATTTAATTGAATCATGTTATCAAAAAAAGCCCCTGAGTTTAAGTGGGTAGGTTGGGCATGTCTTTTCATGCATTTCATTGTTGGTTGCAAATGTACAACGAGTTACAATAAAATGTCAGACGACTTTGCGGCAAAACAAGGCAAATATGGCGGCATGAGCTCGATACCTACCGAAAAACTGGCCTGTACTAACAAACGACAGAGTTGTATGCAAAAAGGTCAGAGATGCTTTTGCGGTGAACAAAATAGTGATATAGGCAGATAGGTCAAAGTTTGGAGCAGTATGTTTAGTTTATTATAAATTGCCTACAAGGGAATATTTTTACCATCTATGATGTACACCAGCCCAAAATGTGTATTTGTATAGTCAAATGTCTCTCAATGTTTACGTGACTGAAATGGAGCGACAGAAATAGGAAAAAATATCACTAAATAGATTTTTAAATACTTTTATCATGCTTATGAGATGTAAAGCACAAGCTTTACATCTCATAAGCATGATAAACTTCATATGCTTAGGTGTTTTTAAGCTTATGGCACTAATTGCGTATACGGTTAAGACTTTTCTTCTGAAAAGCTTACTTACTATACCAACCCCAGACTTTAAACAAATTCAGGTAATCTTGAAATATAATAATTAAAAATCACTTGAACATAAAACACCTGCTTCCAATATTTATCATAGCAAGTACAATCACGGTAATCGTGATTTTTTATAACTAAGCGTTACGCATCGCACGACTGACGCTCTAGTGTGTGTAGTACCTAACTCGAATCGAATGTCTCGCAATCAGTTGACAGGCGTGAAGGTTGCAGCGCTGCACGCCGCGTGACGTCACCCACCGTGATTACCCGCAATTGTCATCAGTGGCGTAGGGCTGGCTGGAGGAGACTGGTCTTTTTACAAGCTCTTTATTTACATTATTGATAGGTTGGCGTTTCACGTAAAATACTGGTATTCAGCTGAATCCGGCTTGACTGGGACCCCAATGTAGTTGGGAAAAGGCTAGGCAGATGATGATGATAGGTTGGCGTTTGACATTAACACATGATGGTGAGCCATGACGTAAAGTCAACGATAGACCACAATTGTTTACACACTATCACGACCTGTTTGCCCTTAAAAACTCCAGGTTACAGCTACCTAGAAACACGTATTCGGAAGAGTCAAGGACTAGAATTCTCTTCCGCACTTTCTGCAGACACACCACGATGATAAATGCGCATTTATTAAAGCCTGTTAGGCCATTTAAATGTCTAACATGACGTTGTGGAAATGCGAAGTAGTCTGAGAGACTTAAGATTTTGTTTTAATTTATATAATTCAGATATTATTTTGTTTGTTTTCTCCCACATATTTTCGTTAAATTTTTATGCAAGAGGGCAAACTTTACCATTGTAGCCGAAGCAGAATAGACTTAAGACTGAGCCTAAGACATGGCCATTATGGAACCAAAAAACAATTATGACAAATTTCCACGTGTATCAAACACACACAAGTACATTATTTTGTACAGCAGACATTTAAAAGCAGAAGAATTGAAAATATAATAACTTTGAAGTAATAAAGCTAGTCTAGCAAAACATCAATATCACAATGAACAATTAAAGTTCAATTATATCACGGGTTAGAGGTCAAGAGATAACTGTTGTAGATTTGTCAAAATATTTGCAGCGCAACAATGCAATAATGATATGTTGCAGACACACAAAAAATCTATCAAAATAATTTCTGGGCCACTTTTGAATCGTCTGTCGAAACGTCTTCTTCGAAAGTAATAATCAAACAATAATAAGAGAATATGAAAGAAATACAATGATGTCATGTATGAATGAAAAATGAAATACAATTTCTTACAGTAATAATTGTATTCCATTCATAAAAGTACGGACTTTCACCGTAACTTCAAAAATATGCGGTCAAAACCAAAATTTGCATGTCCCAAAGTTAATTGATTTCGTGATTCGTGCGAAGATTTATTAGTCTAACTAATTGGTAAATTAAATAATAGACTGAATATTATCAGTCGTCTGAATATTTAACAATGCATTTTGAATGTATTTGATATTATTTCATTAAAACTATTAGCTTACTTTGAATTTCAATAACATGATTTAGAAAGAAAGAAAGAAACATGATTTAAAACAGATCTTCATATACATATTTTTAACTATGATGACTAATTATCCGATTTAATTCTTCGATTTTAATTAGCGGTGATTTACGCCAACACGAAAATTTTACTTATTTAATCGAATTGGACTTACTAAATTCCACTCAATTTCTTTTTTTTTGTGTTGTGGCCATCGTTTAACTATCGATGATTTTGCCAATGTCAAGGTTCGGAGAGGTAATGATGATCGGTTCTCATATACGATTTTATAGTTGAGTCAGTTTTTGTTGCGAAGTGAGGTTCAAAAGAAAAAAATATTTTGGTTTATACATTTAGAGCAGCACATATGAGTGTTAAGACACGAAGTAAAGTAAGTAAACAAGATAAAAAAAAGAGAGAAAGTAACAGGAAATATTAGTTATAATTGGATTTTACACTCAATTTCAGTAAGGGCTGAGTAACGTTACATAACGTTTGACTTTCGAACTGTCACTACTGTATGACAGTTTTTGTATGTAAAATATGTGAAATTCCCTTTATGTACAGTTTCCTGATATCTACTACCTGAGATCTTTAAGTCAAGAGTGAATACATTACTACTAGGCAAGCGTCTTCGACCACATTATCATCATTTTATTTGTATGTATTTATGATAGTATTTGTCCCTCTCCGTTTGTCTTTCTTTTAAGATGCACCTGCCATGTTGTCTCTGCCTAAAGTCGACTGGTAGAAAATGCCTATGGCATTAAGTCCATCTTTGTACTTTTTTTTACTGGTGCATAAAGTTTTAATTTTTTTAAAATCGTCGCTTTTCATCAAGTGAGATTGTGGTCATAAGCGAAAAAATACAAGATTCATGACTTGCTTTAGCGACATGCTATAATCTGCACAGATAAATATGTCAACGAAGGCAAGAACCGAATAAACATACCAAGATTTTAAACTTCAACACGGAAATTATTTAGAAACCAAACTATTCATCCATAACAACTGTCAGCCCTATGCTGATGATCACCGCGGCCTTGGCAATAGTCACGAGTTGACAAAACACCGTCGTTTGTGGATTTGTTTAATTTTAGAGGAAAACCGACCGCCGTGAGCGGCGAGCTAATCAGGTGACGAGAACTTTTATTGTAGGTAGGTAAGGCATGAGCGATGGCGGAAAATGGGTTGAAAAGTTGTAAAGAGGAGGTTTAAAAAATCTAGTTGACTATGACCAACTAACAGACGGAATGATGGAATGATTAAATCTCTAATTTTTTGAAAGTGTTGCAGCATAGTGGTAGCCATAAATAGGACTTTTCGCATTGTACTAAAATATTTTTAAAGGCCAGGTCGGAGTGAGTTATAATCCACAATGCGGGGCCAGTGCGTATTGGTTCTAGATCATGCTGGTTTCCTCACCATGTTTTCCTTCACCGTTATGGGAGCAGTGATGATGAAACAAAGTAGATATACAAAATAAAGCGCCTCCTAAACAGCTTATCACTTCACCCTCTTCCTCGATCCCTCACAACTGAGGATAGCGACCAAGTCATGCGGTCTTATGCAATGTGGATCGCTCAGTTGATGCAGCCTCGAACAAACTTCTTAATAGCATCTGTCTGTCTTCCCGGAGCTCCGCATTGAGTCGTTTGCCTTTGATCCAGCCCAGTAACATGAATCTTACCAGAAGAGCTACCGCTGCCACCTATTTAGGTATGTATGTATACGACCTCTATCATCATTATGCACAATGTTTTAAGATTAGAGTAATACTGTTCAGAATCTGACCCTCCGTACGGTTAGAGAGAAAAAGTCTTTGTGTATATGTAATGTGAATAATTGTGGTGTTGATAAAGGTGTTTGATAGTAGCCTCTTAGTTTTAATAATTGCAGACAGCCGTTTTCTGATGTCGAGTAACACCAATATGGACGCATTTGTACGCTCGCTCGCGGTTCGCTCATCGCTTCCACCCTACCCCATCCGTAAATTTGTATTGATACGCCGCATTATCTATGCAAATGTCGATTACTTTAATTGGGATGGCCTTTGAGTACATACACGGTGGAGTAACGCAATATTGTTTCAAGAGATTTTTATTTATAATGTCGTAAAGCAACTGATTCGCATCGAGGACACATGTTTAGATAGATTATGTGTGAAACTGTGAAGAGGTCATTTTATTACGATTATTAATCCGTGCGAAGATTGAGTAAGGCAGTCACATAAGATTTATGTGCGTCTGTTGTGTTGTTGATATTAATGGCCAAATTATTTTGACATTAGCGAAGGTAAATATGCTATATTTTATCATTTTTAAATTGTTTTGTTTTACTAGAGAAATGATGATGGGATTTGGGTTTGTGAGTCGACGCAAAAAAATGTCTAAAGTTTAATTGACTATCTAGTGTTTTTAGTTAATTTAGTAAGCCTAGTACTTAACTAGACAAAATCGGTAACTGAGCATCTATAACTTCTTTATTATTTGTGACTATCATACTGTCTAAAGCCTCCAGACAAAATGGTATCCGCGAAAACGATTAGAGACAAGACAAAAAAAGTTGGATTGATACGTTGCCTAAATGAGATGCGTTCACATCCAATCAATTTTGTTAATTTAACAATCGCTTTCTTGTTTTTCAACCTTCTCCCATTCAAGTACTTGGTCGGTCTCACTTGTCCGCATTATCCATATAACACATTTTTGTCTGAAAATTGTCACAGTCAATAGTTTGCCACTTTGGGTAGAGCCTCAGAATTGATGGCCATGTAAGCATCTCCAAAGGTGTGAAAGATCAATAAACAAAATTAATTTTGTTGAATTTACGCAAGAATGAACATATCCACCCATAACTTTAATGAAACGATTATTATAATTTATCAGATTATAAAACGGGTATTACTGGGATTTCTTCACTGTCTGGCACAACACAATAATTAGCTAATTATATTCAATTTATGCAAATAAAATCGTGTGACAAGAATTAAAATAGTGGGAATACCAACGGACAAGTCTGTTTATAAATGGCCTGATGTCATTGACTATAAATTATAAATTGTAGAGCTAATCCTAAGAGAAATTCACAATCACATTTATAAAATAAAAACTGAATTAGCGGGAGTATAACCTAAAATTTTTTGCGAGTATACATTACCTACAGAAGTTTATAAACTGTGAAGGCACTCTCTTACTCTGTCAAAATATAGCAATTTACATTGAAAAACAAACTTAACTGAAACCAATTTGTTCGAAAGAGTTACCGCGGTCCTGGAACGCAAAGGGCATTAAAAAAACACGGAGAGCTTCTAGTCAGTAACAGTCTGGTCTGATCCTTCCGCTACGCGCCAGAGCGGAAGAAGTAATTTAATGATGTCCCATCCATAAGAAACAGTCTGCACACCACATAATTAAATATTCGTTTTCCGAATCCAAACGATGCCAATCGATTCTGTTAAAAAAAACCTAATGCACAAATAACCCTGCAGGTTCCGATCCGCTTATAAATGAGCTGGGAAATATCGAAAAAATCACAAAAACCAGATGGAAATTCTATCGCAAAACAGCGTGCGTGCGCGCACAAAAATCGCAGACCGTTACGTCACGTCCTTTTCCCGCAAATTGGGGATTCACACGCTTGCACGGTGTCATTGCAATTAATATAATTTGACATTCGTCTCGCTGGCGAATCTTAATTTTTTTGTTCCATACAATGGATAGTTGTAATCGTAATTGCAAAATTGAATGTCGTTGTTGACAGTCACGAATCAAAATAAAATCCTAACTAATATTAATTTGCGAAAGTTTGTTTGTTTATTACCTCCTCACGTCGAAACGGATGAGCGGATTTGGTTAACACTTCACACGCTGGTAGACCATATCCTGAATATAATACTTTTAATTCCGGAAGTAGGTTCGATTTGGATATTCATCTAGATTTTTACAGGCGAAACTGCTAGAGAGCGCCAGTAAATATTTTTTAACGTCTTTTTATTTATTTTTTTGGCAATGTTCTATTCATATACACTTTCTATGATTTTGTAACTGTCTATTAGAAAACGACTGGAAATATTAAACGTTTAATAGTTATGACAGTTTTGTCGTCCGTCGTGATTTAGAAAAAGTGTTTAGACATTCGCAAAAAAAATAAAACTGAGTTTTAACTCAGTTTTCGTGACTCGTCAACATCCCGTTATTAAATAGATATTTGCGTTCGTATATTTTACCATGCTAATTAAAGAATCATAACTGTTGAAGCAGAAGGAAGATATAAATCACAGATTTTAGCTAATTAGTAGTTTTTTTTTTGTATGCACCGCCAGCGATTAGTAGTGTTAATATTTTTAATTATTCGTATTCGATTCTATTTTAGAATGTAAAATTAGCATTAATTTGCTTTTGCATATTTTATTCATTATGTAACGCACATTATTATTTAATCAAGACAACAATAGTAACATATGACTGCATTGTAAAAGCTTACATCCTGAAACCACACATCTGAATCATCCGGTAGCTCGTGGAAATACGGACGGCGAGCGTTGGGTGGCTCGCTGTCCGATAACAACCAGTGGGCGTACTACGAAGTGCCAATGCTATCATGCTTCAGCTGAGGGAAAGGGATAGCGCTATTCGCCTTGTATAACTCCGTCTCTCTCTGACACACGAATCATGATGTATTTAAGACGTCATGGTAGGGCAGCAAGCCTGAGTCGACGGCGCGTTGTGTTCCACACGCGCCTCAAAGTGATGTCAGCAAAGTAGTCGGAGCCGGCTAGGACCAGTGCCTGCCAAGGTAGCGCAATTTGTTCGAAAGAGTCTCCGACGCCTTGGAACACTTAAAATCCATCTATGTTCCTCCTAATGCCCTTTGCATTAGGAGGAACATAGATGGATTTTAAGTGATAAGAGTATGACACTCCCTTCCGCTTTGCCGAGAGCGGGAGAAGTTACTTGACGATGTCAAATCCATAAAAAAGCCGTATCCTAGATGAGTTCGTATACAATCAAACAAGATGCAGTTCCATACCACTATTTTACAAAGAGCAACTGAGAGAATCATGCACTATGTATTTGAAGCCCATACCATAAACTGTATATATGTATAAGAAATGCAGTGGCCCAATCTGGAAATCTCTTATCCGTTTGCGGGCTCAGTCTGATTGCTGTAAAAACAGCCTGGCCAAATGGAGGAAGTGATGGTCTACTCTCCATTAGGCCAGTCCATTTATGTACTGCTATGTATGGCCCAAATACAGTGACAGTGTAGAGCCCCGTCGTAGGATCTGCCTCAGCTACTTTCCTGCTCATCAAGCCCAACATTTTGCACCTAAAGATCTAAATGTGGCAAATGACATAGCTGTTCAGGTACATTCTGTGAGAACTTGAAGCAAAGAAGAAGCGACAGCGTCCATCGCCCATTATTTCCTGCGAAACGACTTATGGGCTTTGTCATGGTTCCTTCGCGCCGTGACAAAAACCATAATTTTCTCATTCATTCTCATGGAGTCAACGCCATTTTTTGCGTGTAGAACATTTTATGGCTAATGTCTACTAATTGGTGGTCAGGCAAGTTTTACAACAATTGCTTGCGATGGCGTATCGGAGACAATTTGAAAGTACCATCACAAAACTTACGTGTGTCATGGAATATTTCTAGTTTTAAATGCAAACAGGTTTTGGATGAACTTTCATTGAGAAGAAGACATGCCTTTTTTGAAAGGAGTATAAACTCTTATGCCGTACATATTTAGGTCTCTCAAACACATAGTCGTACGTTATGTACACCTAGTACATAACGTACGATTATGTGTCAGCAAAATAGACTTTCAAAATTAAAAAAATTTTGCAAGTGTTAATTCTTTGAATTTTAGGCAATCGCTGTCGCTAACGGACATGAAAATTAGGACACAAAACAAAATGATATTTTTCCAATCCCTAATGAGTCGACAGCAAAAAATAAATAAATTATAATGATAAGATCAGTAGGGAAAATACCTACTGTAATCATAGGATGTAAGGGGCGAACTACCATCCTTCGCCCCAAGCCAACCTCACCTGCACGTGGTGCATCCTGCTGAATGACGAACGAGGCTCTGGCGACCGACCGATGGCGGTATATCCATCAAATAGGCGTAGCTAAATGTAACAGGCCGGTGATGGGCAGCAGCGTCACCGGTGCGAGAAGCTACGCCCCCTGCGATCGCCAACCCGCCTGCCCAGCGTGGCGATTATGGGCAAATACCTCCAAATGCAGAAGAACAAAAAGCCACGGCCCCCAGTTCCCGGTGGTCCCGCTATTCCTGGTCATGGTGGCGACCACGGTAACGGCGGGGCGGGGGGTGCCAAGAATCTCCGGGCTACGGGAGGCCACCACAACAATAAACTGACCCTGGCGACGTACAACGGACGCACGCTACGGCTTGACTCGCATCTGGCGCAACTCGAGGTGGAACTTGGGAAAATTAGGTGGCACATACTAGGGTTGAGTGAAGTCCGAAGAAAGGGGGAGGACACCATAACCCTGGAATCGGGTCACCTAATGTACTTCCGAGAGGGAGACCAGCAATCTCAAGGCGGCGTTGGGTTTCTGGTAAACAAGTCCCTATCTGACAACGTTGTGGAAATGTCAAGTGTGTCGAACAGGGTAGCGTACCTTATTGTGAAGCTCACCGAGAGGTATAGCCTCAAGGTAGTGCAAGTATACGCACCGACCTCGACACACTCGGACGACGAAGTGGAGGATATGTTCGATGACATATCGAGAGCCCTCCACTCCACCGCAAAGACACAGTACACCGTTGTCATGGGGGACTTTAACGCCAAAGTGGGAGTACAGAATTGCTGCGAATCGGTAGTAGGACACCATGGATTTGGAAGCAGAAATCATAGGGGGCAAATGCTCGTCAACTTCCTCGAACGAGAGGGGTTGTTCTTGATGAACTCCTTCTTCAAGAAACAGCCCCAAAGGAAGTGGACGTGGCAAAGCCCCGACACTATGACCAAAAATGAGATCGACTTCATCATGACGGACAAGAGGCATATATTCAGAGACGTCTCCGTGATCAACAGGTTCAATACCGGTAGCGATCACCGACTTGTCCGAGGCACTCTGAATATTAACTTCAAGGCCGAACGTGTCCTTCTGATGAAGTCCAGACTCCGACCAACTCTGCTCCAGACCATGGCTGGATCTGAAACGTTCCAGGCAAACCTGGAAAACCGATTCGCTGCCGTGGAAACCACAACAGACGTAAACCAGAACCTCGAAAATGTGACTCGGATCCTCAGGGAAGAAGGAACAAGATTCTGTGATATGCAGCGTAAGGGCAAGAAGTCTAAGCTTTCAGAAGAGACTTTAGGCCTAATGAAGGAACGACGTGAAAACCCACCTGTCACTTCGTCGGCAAAGCGGTTTCTAAACCGAGAGATCAACAAGCACGTACGACGCGACCTCCGGCGCTTCAATGCTCTTTCGGTTGAAAGAGCAATCGAGCAGAACCGGGGGTCAAAGGTGTTCGTACAATCTCTTGGAAGAAGCCACCTGACAAAGTTGACCACAGCAAGTGGAGAAGTCGTTTCTTCGAAGCCAGCAGTCCTTTCGGAAGTGGAGGACTTCTATAGCCGGTTATACGCATCGCATGCATCTCGTCCTGATCCCGAAAATGAGGGTCCTAGAGCCACATTGACACGCCATTTCACCGAAGACCTGCCAGAAGTCAGTACTGGCGAAATCGAGATCGCTCTTGGGCAGCTTAAAAATGGAAAAGCCCCTGGAGAAGATGGCGTTACCACAGAGCTGCTGAAAGCTGGGGGTAACCCCGTACTGAGGGAGCTCCAGAAGCTGTTCAACGCTGTCCTTTTTGAAGGGAGAACTCCAGAGGCGTGGAGTAGAAGTGTGGTCGTCTTGTTCTTCAAAAAAGGAGACAAGACCTTGTTGAAGAACTATCGACCCATATCCCTTCTAAGCCACGTCTATAAGCTGTTCTCAAGAGTGATCACGAACCGTCTTGCGCGAAGACTCGACGAATTCTAACCACCGGAGCAGGCTGGATTTCGGAGCGGATACGGCACCATAGACCACATTCACATAGTGCGGCAGATTATACAGAAGACCGAAGAGTATAATCAGCCCCTGTGTCTAGCATTTGTGGACTATGAAAAGGCCTTTGACTCGGTTGAAATCTGGTCTGTTCTGGAGTCCCTGCAGCGCTGCCAAGTAGACTGGCGATACATCCAAGTGATGAGATGTCTCTACGAGGCCGCCACCATGTCCGTTCAAGTACAGAATCAGCAAACAAGTCCCATACCGTTGCATCGAGGAGTGAGACAAGGGGATGTTATTTCCCCGAAATTGTTCACTAATGCAATGGAGGATATGTTCAAGACGCTGAACTGGAAAGAACGTGGCATTAACATCAATGGCGAGTACATCTCTCACTTGCGATTTGCAGACGATATCGTCATTATGGCAGAAACACTGCAGGACCTACAACAGATGCTGAATGACCTGGCTGACTCTTCTGTACGCATCGGCCTACGGATGAACTTGGATAAAACCAAGGTCATGTTCAACGAACATGTTCTACCGGAACCGATTGCGATTCACGGTGCCGTTCTCGAAGTTGTTCAAAAATATGTGTACCTCGGGCAGTCACTGCAGTTAGGTAGAAACAACTTTGAGGGCGAGGTGAACAGAAGAATTCAGTTGGGTTGGGCAGCATTTGGGAAGCTACGTCGAGTCTTTACATCGTCGATCCCACAGTGCCTAAAGACGAAAGTCTTCAATCAGTGCGTCCTACCCGTCATGGCATACGGAGCCGAAACGTGGACACTGACGGCTCGTATGGTCCATAAGCTCAAAGTCGCTCAGCGGGCTATGGAAAGGGCTATGCTCGGTGTGTCTCTGAGGGATCGCATCAGAAAGAGGTGATCCGTCAGAGAAGCAAGGTAATTGATATAGCCCACCGGATTAGTAAGCTGAAGTGGCAGTGGGCTGGCCATATTAGTCGTAGAACCGACAACCGTTGGGGTAAACGAGTTTTAGAGTGGAGACCGCGTCTCGGCAAACGTAGTGTAGGACGTCCTCAGGCACGGTGGAGTGACGATTTGCGCAGGACGGCTGGCAGAAACTGGATGCGAGAAGCCGAAAATAGATCTAAGTGGCGTGCAATTGGAGAGGCCTATGTCCAGCAGTGGACTGTAACAGGCTGTTGATGAATCATAGCTTGAAGGTGTACGAGTACTTCAGGTGGTATTTCTATTTTTGATAAGCTTTTTTTTTCAATGCTAAGCAAAAGCCTCATAGAATCATTTTCTTCTACCTATATTTGCAGCCTTCTCAGGCCAATTTTTCAGTAATAATAATACGTCAAAATATTCACACCAGCATTTTTAGACCTGCCTCAGTTGTCGTCTTTATTTTTCAACTAGCAGCATCCCGCGGTTTCACTCGCGTATTTACCGTTCCTGTGGGACTACGGAGATATAATATATCCTATGTTACTTACTGAGAAAGCTTAACAAACTCAAACCCGAATTTAGTTAGTTATGAATAAATTAGGATGTCCCCACTCTCATTAACAGTGACAGGAACAAAAATGTGTACATTATATTTCTATGCAAATAGAGATGATCTCAGCAATGATTATATTTTCCCATCATAAATTCTCCGAGCACCAAAATACAAGTACGAATATCATAGGCCAAGATCTTCTCAAAATCAATCTTCATTACGAAAAACAGTTTTAAGAGCCAAGTATTAATACCGACACGTTTCTCGATAACTTATTTAAAACATGAGTTATTTCGATAGCGTGTTGAGAAAAAACTTAACCAGTTTACAATTTCGGACGACACATTCAACATGGCAGAAGAGGACAGAATTCCCATTTTATATTTTGATTACTACTTTTCATGTCGAATCGTTGTTGAAGAGCGTGTCAAATGTGACTACAGAGATTTTTATTTTTAGGGAAAGGATGTCTACTATGAGGAGCTCGTGGCTAAATTATAACAGCCGCACAGGTTGATCATCTAGGTTAAGCAACGCTTGCCGAAGTTGGTCTGTGGATGGGTGACCATCTTAACATAACGAGACTTCTCCGTGACTCGGAAAGCACGTTAAGCCGTTGGTCCCGGCTCATTTGGAGCCGTCATTGAGCAGTCATTTGGAGATCTTTAGCAGTCGTTACGGATTGTCAGAAGCCAGAAAATCTGACACCAGTCTTGCCTGGTAGGCAGCCGCATCACGTAAAATACTGGTATTCAGCTGAATCCAGCTTGACTGGGAGCCGACCCCAAAGTAGTTGGGAAAAGGTTAGGCAGATGATGATGTCTACTATGAGGGCTGGCTGATACCGCGCGGGTAAAAAATGACTTGGAGAAGGCTTTTGCCCAGCAGTGAAACGTACCTTGGCATATTAAAAAAACTTAGCTGAAATCAAAATAGACTAAAATCCTGATTTTCATTGGGGAGAGTAAACATTCGAATAACAGCAAGATTTCAGGAAGTAGCTTCTTTTGTGGTTTGGTTTAGGAATCGCAAGTCATTGGTTTACACAGCATGGCAGTAGTCAATCAGTACAAGTGTTGGACTTCTGTTCGTCAACATTTGGTGACATGTCTAAGTATCGGCTACTGTGGGAACTGGGTCGGGACAGGCTTTATTTTGTTGTGACACGGTGGCGCAGGCGCCGGACGACGACAATCGTGTGTGGTACAAGTGTAGAGAGAGATAACAGCTAGAACAAGTGAGTTGTTTTATTAAAAACATGTAACAAATATCCCAACTTAGGTTCTGTTTTGGTAAATAAAGTACAATATTTCATCACTATTTAGTTGCCATCGACATAATGAGAAGAAACACGAGTTTAGAGAATAATCAGTTACATATTGTATTAGCCTTTCTTGGCTTAAATGAAACACTATCGCTACCGCTTATCCCTTGCATCATCTTCGACGGCGTTTGACATTACATAGTTCATTAGAAAGATGCACCAATCCGAATTCGTTACGTGACTTCATCTCTCTTGGAATTGGTAAATGACTCGCTTTTAGTAGTGGAGACAATTGATACAAGGTGTGTTGACTTGGGACTTGTGATGGTGTGATTGGTTCCCATCAATGGCGACGACTGCTTAGTGATTGGTGTTCGGTATCTTGTTTTCGTCTCGATTTAAGATGTGCTTCCACGGAACCTTCCTGTAGCTCGAAGCTTTGTTTTCAGCGACTGCTTTTTTTTCTAGCCTGCGTTATTGGTACAGCCATATGATACACTTTTGTTTTTATTTTTTAAAAGCCAGAAGCACAGGCCAGAAGCATGTACCTGTGGTGGGGAGGTTACAACTTTCTTTTTATGGATCATAAATCATCAGAAGACTTCTTCCGCTCTGAGTGGAGCGGAAGGCAGTGTCAGACTGTTAGTGACCAAAACCTATCCGTGTTCTTCCTAATACCCTATGCGTTCCAAGGCCACGGTGACTCTTTCGAACAAATTCCCCAACCCTGGCAGAGGTGACAACCCCTACCAATTATTTCATGGTCGTACTTTACAAAAAGCTTAAATAATATCGGCTCAAAAAATTACATAACCAATTAGTCTTCTAAGAAGCTTCCGTTACTAAAGAAACTTCTCTAACCCAAAATTTAAAGGAAAATCAGGCGTAAATACGACTGAGGAAAATCTTGAAAACTTTTTATAAGCATCAAGCTAAGAACCCAGTATCAGAATTTAATATCAGTCGCTTTCATTTATCTATTTGTAATTGGGAGAATCCTACGCACCCAAGATACTATAGTCTACAAGACGCTCTGCATGCGGTAATACAAAATGAAATTAATACTGTCATTCAATGTCGAAACACCACATCGAGATGGCGGCCAAAAAAACCACCGAGAGATGTCATGAATGTAATTGTTTTTTCTATTTAAGATGTCGTAGGCGTCTCTTTTTATTTGTTGATAGACACTGTTCCAACTACAGACACCGTATCGGCTCTCGCTTTTACCGTCAGCAAGCAGATTGATACACAGTTTTTTACTGTGTTCACCGTGTCCGTTGGTGGGAAATGACGAATTTAATAGTAGATCCCCTGCTGGCTTCTCCATGTACGATTGATAGATGATAGGAAAGTCGGTTTATCGTCCCGCATTGGATGACTAGGTTTTTTTTATCATGGGACCTTTTAAGTGAGAATTGTCTTCTTATATAAATTGGATTTTTATCTTTTGTGGTTCGTTTGGTCTGATTGGTACATTGTGGAAGGAAGTCGTCGCGTTATTAAAACTTTTTTTAATGCAGCTGTTGACCTTACTTTTTATTTTACATATCACTTTGCCTTTGATTTTGAATCCTTCTTTTGCGTGTTTTTTTTTTGTTATCTAAAGCATTGTAGGTAACTGGATATACCTTATTTTACTTTAACTTACGGCCTGGAACGGAAAGGGCACTAGAAGGATCACGGGTGGGTTATAGTCAGTAAGAGTCTGAAACTCCCTTCCGCTCCGCCCAGAGCGGGAGAAATCATTTGTTGATTTCCCATCCAGAAAAAAAGGTATATCTTTATCTACTTATGGCGGCAATTTAATTTATAACATACCGGTTCACAGTCCCATAATCCACGCTTTCTGTCTAACTTTTTCTTCGCTGACTGTCTAACTTTTGTATGTGCTGTAGGTACCGACAGTGCACCTGTTAGAATTACAACTTGACGTCGAATGAATTTCTTGTAAGATATTTAACAAAACAATAACAAGAGTATAATCGAACATAATCAAGAGAGTTCACAAACCAGAATCTATCAACCAAAAAACTTCTCAAATTAAAATAAAAACACTTCAAATTATCATAAACCAAAGAAATTTCCACCCTGTTCGTCAGTTACAAAGTTTCTTTTGCTTTATAAGGTGGCGTATATTGAAATTATAATACAATTTTAAAGCCATTTGTCAAGTATTGGGTCAAAGGGTGCGCTGGTGTGATTCGTCTAGTGGTAATCAAGGCACAGACAGACAGAGTCATCAATTATTGTAAGTATATGAAGCGCTACGTGGGTAGGCCTTGAATTCATTTGAGGCCACTACAGGATTGTTCCATTGAGCAGTAACCAGCCTTACAGTGCTGAACTGCGAGTGGTCCAATAAAAAAAAGGTAGGAATGAATGGTAATATCTAAACATAAATGTCTTAAATTAGCTCCTGCCAACGCCTCTACTTCCTTGAATCGGGAACCTATTACATACAGAGTATCCTAAATCCTTCACCGAGGTCACATTTATATATTTACCTAAATTCATCGAGATTATTTAAGTGGTTTAGGCATGAAATCGTTATAAACATATAGACAACGTTTCATCGGCATTACATGTAGTATGGATTTGTAAAACATATGGAAATATTCCTAATAGTTTATATCTCCTACCGATTGTTATGGAGCTATGTATTAATACGTTAAGCCTTCATGATGTCAATCACAGAATCCACCAACAGCGCAATGTTTTTTTTTTTTTTAAATTATACTTTTTCTGACTTATGAGCTTTTTAGCTTCGAAAAATGTATGTTATTTTTTTGTTTGTCCTGCGGGTCTATTTTGTCAACCGGTATATTGTAATGTTGCCGTGTATTTAATACAGTGAGAATAAACTGTCATTAACTCTTATTATATGGACTGACAACTCAGTTCGTGTTTACTGCACCTAAGTTGACACGATAAAATGTTTACTGTACTTGTCGCAAATAAACCTTTTTTTTTTTCTTTCTTACGAACTATACCAAGAGAGATGGTCATCATCAAGTTTTTAGAGCATCCGTTGACTTATAATAGCCTGCGTAGACTGGCTGGGACGGCGGGATTTTTAATTTATCAATTTGAATTTAATATTTATCCAATCGAAATAAAGTAAATATTTCCATGCTGTGATGCACCAGAGAAAACTGCACTGCGTTGCTACGAGGCCGATTACCGAGCATTAAAATGTATATCTTATTTCGATAGGATAACTATTAAATTCAATTGATAAATTAAAAATCGTCTGCCGTCCCATCCGCCAGTCTACGTAAGCACTACTCATACAATCTATGCCCTTAAAGTCGACTGACAAGGACACGTCAGATCAACAGACAAGCAGATGCATCAGAAGACCTGACATGAACAAGCACTAGGTATCCTCAATATTAATGCCAATCGTGCACCAAACGCTACTACATTATCTACATCTCAAACCAAAAGCAACAACCACAATTTATAATAGCAAGCACGAATTACGAATCACCCAGCAATTAGTAAAGAACAAATCGCTATTGCTATCAAATGTTTAGAGATATTTATCAAGGAGTTAGAGTTGCACATGACGTGTAATAATGCATTCGATATGCTAATAGCAATACTGTGGATAATGTTGTGATACGTGCGAATGTCCTCGTTTGGAGTAAAGGACGTGCGTTGAGATGAGGTTTGGGTTCAATGTTGAACGCTACGACCATTTTGATAAAATGTACAAATGACAAACACGACACGACCGTTGGACAGTTCCTTGAAAACTATCCTCACGTAACTTTAAACAAATAAAAGCTTATTAGTTGAAAAAAAGTAAAGTTTCTACTTTGGTTTCAATTCAATTCAATTCAAATTATCGCAAAGATCATAAGAGACACTAGACAAGGAACATTCTGTTCTTGTTTGTCTGCGTCACAAAATATTTTTTTCAATTCAAACTATTAATTCTTGATTTAAATGTTCTTTTGTAAGTAAGCAAGCCGTAAGCTCCAGACACAGATAATGATTCCAAGGTTAGAATCATTCTGTGTTGTTGAAGCTACAGCTTACTGGAGGTTGGTGACAGTAGCTCCAGAATGAAAGATTTTATCCGGATTCTGCAAATAATAAAACAATACCGAATTAAATTTTAAACTCACAGAAAACGTCCCCAAACAAAACCTACCAGTGGAAACAAGCCCCCGATTAGTCACAACACAATCAGCCATTTACGCAAAAGTAACACTCGAAGAGTTCACGACTTCTCAGCAATTATACTACGATCAGGACTCGCATACGTCATCAATTCATGACTATATCACGAATACTGACTAACATTGTTCCCATACAATCATTGAATATAAATAAACGTAATCACTATTCCAGTAATACAAAAAGTTAGTGATACATAAAGTGATCTCACTTGAATGAATGGCACGAAATGATATGCGTGAACTTATTGTTAACAAGAATGGAATCAATTATAATGGTATTAATGGCAATAAATCGTTTAAAGTTGATGTAATCGGAGCTGAGCTAGGAACAAGTATTGTTGTGTCAGGTGTTAAGATTCTTGCGCAATTACTAACAGAAACGAAGTTTGAACCGATGGAACTTAAATTCAATATGCAAGTGGGCACTGGGAAAAGTGGTTCTTAATTATAATCAAACGAATATGATGAGAAAGTTACTGACATATAAGCGGTCTACTTGAACGATTAAAGGTGACCTAGACTTTAGAGTATGTGCATATTTTTAGAACATTTTTGGTCTGTTAACGATCATCGATGAAAGATTCGATGATCGTTAACAGGCCAAATATGTTTTTTATAATAAAAGAAGACTCAAAGTATCTACAAGAAAAATATGCAAGCCGTCACGAATGCAGTTGGAGGACAAAGCCTCAAACAATTAGTGACCATCGCACAATCTACTGTTATACAAATGTATGATAATACATAATAGTTAGGATCTCGTGATAAAAACTCACGTTTTCATTAAAATGATCGATTCGCTAACATTTTTATAACTACCGTCCGTCGACGTCTTAGCTTCCTTAACACATTCTTTGTACTGATTTATATCTACTTGTTTATTATTTATTATGTTTAGACGTTGCTTTGTAATAAATTTTTATGTTGGCTAATAAGTAGTTGGTGTGTTAAGGTTTTTTTTTTATGTTATAGATATACACTAAGATTTTTAGGAAGAATATTCATTCATGAAAGGTCATTACACAGTTTTTTTTTGTTTTTTTTTTTCAATAAGATATCTTTTTAATATTGTGTGCCACGAGAGATTATAGTTCGCTGCACCATTGTGTAGTGTATGTACTATTACTGTTTTGTTTAACTGTAATGAAATAACGATTTTAAGATAAGTTTTTAACTAACTATATACTTGTACTACATAATATTCTCTTTTATAGCTATTTCGCGCGTCGTAAGACTGTCTAATCTGGGACATATTTTTTCATCGTTAGATCCTTTAAAATTTAATTGTAGATTAAAAAAATGATTTCTTTTTCACTAAAACATCATTCTTTGCCTCTCGTTTCGAGCATTTTCATCATCTTCTATTAGTGGCTCTTCTGAAATAGCGATCTGAAGGCTAATTCTGGTACTTCTAAAAGCAATCAAGCAACGACAAACAATGTCAAAGACTTGGCACAGTTCAGAAGTGCTTATGACAATTTGCAAACCCAATTCGATGAACCCTCCTTAAAATTACAAGAATTGCCCTATGAAAACTCAACTTTTTAACGATGTGAAATGATATTCAAAGTGCTTTCCGGAGCATAGTTACAACCCTAGAACTCAATACATCTAAAAGTATCTGTCTTCAAACCCTATCACTAAGGGGTGAAGCAGATAACAATAAATAAATCAATGTCGAACACATATCCTGGCTACTGAATAAAATAGGTGTCTTTGAAATATACCCATATTATCGCGATACATTGCGGCAACCCTACGGTGTCTACAGGGTGATGTCAAACTGAACTGTCAGTTTTGACAGCTGTACGAATATCTGAATGGTCGTGAATTTTTATTTAGAGTTTAGGAAAGATGGATGGATAGGAAATTGATAGAATAGACGTGGATATTATTGTGGAGCAAAAATTGAGTCTTTTCTAAATTCTTATAACGGCACATGGTATCGGTGGTATATTTCCTTAAACATTTTATCTGAAACCTCGTATTCACTTGACAACATTTGACGCGCGACATGTTATGTTGAACAGCAACGAGTAACTTTTGTAAAGCGCGTCGTTGTGCAACATTTGTGACCATGTTGAGCGTCACATATTGCGCGTCAAATGTTGCTTAGTAGATTCGAAGCTTACTTGTGGATGTCAAAAAGAGATACTAAGATTTTTTTTCAAGGAAAATTCTTCTATACGTCCTTCCATTCAATCCTTTGAAAGAAAAAAATATCATTTGCTATATAAATGTACAGATAGGTGTCTAATTAGTCACACCATATCCTTCTGGTTCAACTGCCTCCCCAGTTCCTATATATATGAGATTAAAATGTAAATGTATAGGATACCTATCACTTCTCCAGACAACTAATATATCGTTATGTAATCAAATAAATACATATCCTATAAGATAATAGCTGTCATTACTTATTGACTGATGAACTTTGACTCCGCACGTTCCTACTTCATGCAGCTTAGTCCCTCGCTGACACACCTACCACCACAATGCAACTTGACTCATTGTTTGATATTTGCTCACTACAACTTCTGGTTCGCCTATTGAGAACATGCTTTGAAGTTTGGATAAACATTGCGAAATAGTTTTGATATAAATATTTTGATAGCAAATAAACAGAGTGGCTCTTGATTGTGGCTGGTTGTTGGCCTATTGTCTAGATAATTTAATTTTGGAACATTTCCTTTACACTTTCCAATAACATTTCGGTGTAAAATAAAGTCTAATCTAAGTCTGATCTTCGTCTTGTGTTTGAGTACTTTAATATTATGTCTAGATTGACATTAACCTAGTCTATTTTGTTTGTTACGTCTAGATGTAACATAAAATGTGAAATTGTTTGTTTTCCCGGATAGAAAATCCTCTATCCTATATTTTTTTTTTTTAAATCATAAATAGGAATCAGATTCCTCATGATCTATCAAATGTGAATTAAACTGGGTACAGCCGGATTGTAGCCGTTTATTAGAGTATGTAATAGATGCTTTATGATACCATTATGCAGTGAATCTCTAATGAAATAAAAAAAGCTTTATTTTCCCTTCTACACTGATTTTTAACGTATATAAATTATCTACTTATCGAATAAATAATAATGATACTATTATTATTTATTCGATAAGTAGATAATTTAACTTACAATGTACAATAGGTAATATTATGTTTCTTTATTATATGACGTAACACTTATTTGATTATTATGTACTTTACCTGCTGCTTTTACTATATCGTCGCTCCATTTTATTTGTGGCTTCTATGGTTTGTAAATATTGGTTTACAGATATTTCTCTAAAATCATAAGATGTTAAAAAACACCCTGTACACAGCCGGACAGTCGAAACAAAAAGTGTTAAATCTCCGGAGGTCGCGATTACCATCAGACGGACAAGCTCATTATTTATGTATGGCGACGGACCCCAGTGCGTATATCACACCCTATAGCTAGGGTTTTAGGGAAATTGGTGGACGAGACAATTTCCTTATTCGATTTGAATAAGTCTTGAACCTGCTGCTAGTTAGTAACCCTATCGTTGAGCTGTAAATGGTATGAGGTGACAGAAAACTTCTCCAGCCGGAACTTATACTCAACTACTGAATATTGTGTTTTATGGCTTCCTAGCCAAAATTAAATGAATGCATTGAATAAGTTTTTAAAAGGTCGATTTTTCAATATTCATAATTTTTTTACAATTTTCAATAAACAAAATTACTTTTATCTATTTTTTACCTGCAGACTAAAAATGGCGGTTTGACAGATTTTATAGAAAAAATGTCAAAAAACCATAATTATTTATTCTTCAGTATATCTAAGCTTTAAACTAAACATAATTATTTCTTAATATGGTCACTAAATGAGACAAAGCCCAAATAAGTAAACTTTAATAGTTGCTTAACACATAAATAAGCATAAGCATAATCAGCCTTTTAACGTTCCCACTGCTGGGACACAGACCTCCTCACTAGGAGAGGTAATGGGCCGTAATCCACCACGCGGGCCCAGTGCGGTTTAGTGAATGTCACATCTCTTCGAATTTTTTGTTCTAGGACATGCCGGAACACATAAATACTTAATTCTTAATAATAAAGACACTGCTCCTGACCTGAATGAGATAAGCATTAAAATCCAATGAGGCTGAGAGCCATCACTTCTTGAAAGACAACATATTTTTACATCAAGACAGTAACCACCAAACCCCCAAAACGCCCGCCCATCACCACTTCCCAGTGCTGGGAAGAACTAGTGACGCAACAAAATCCCCAGCAATACATCTTTCTGTTAAGTTAAGATTAGATACAAGAGTAGGTAATCTTTGCATGCCCTTTCCATATTCAATTTAAACACAATACATAGGAAATGGATGCACCGACCTAACTTCTAGTATTTATAGCCAAGATTTACGTACATCTATTAGAAAGTGTGTCAGTTTGGTAACCAGTACCTGATCTTCATCAACACAACTCAACTGTTAGTTTAGCCCTTGATTTATGTTCTAAGAACTATAATTCAAAACCGTAACAATAACATGTGTCGGCTGACTCTAATGCTAACATGCTCTCCTGGTACCCAAATAGTGTCCAGAGTTGCGAAATTTCATTGAAAGAATTACCGCGGTCCTGGAACGCAATGGGCATTAGGAGAAACACGAATGGATTGTAGTCAGTCTTTTCTGAATGGGAAATTATCAAATGACTTCTTCCGCTCTGGGCGGAGCGGGAGGAAGTATCAGACTCTTATATACTAAAACTTACCCGTGATTCTCCTAGTGTCCTTTACGTTCCAGGGCCATGGTGGCTCTTTCGAACAAATTCCGCAACCCTAGCAGGCACTGACCCTATGGAGCCCCCATAGGGTCAGTATCTGCTGGTGTTGCATCTATTTGAGGCGCGAGGAACACGACGCGCCCTTGACCCGGGCCTGGATGATATCAGACGACGAGCCACCCATAGCTTGCCATCCGCAGATCCAAGCTTACGGAGGCCTGGTATCACCCTGCGACTCCCGACCCCCGGGTCGTCCTCTTCTGTTGCGACGGCTGGGGCGTAAGGTTTCCCTCTCCCTCGCACGTCTGCCTCCTCCTTCGCTAGTATTACTGCTTTGCAAAAGGAGGTGACCGCTTCCCATGCCTCCTCGCTCCGGACCATGGATGGATTGAACCAGGGCCGGAAGCGAGAGGTCACCGCCACCGATACTATTATGTCCTATAGTGCCATTTTAGAAAATTCTCAATGAATGATGAAACAAGTAAAAATAGTACGAACTTTGTTAATACTTGTTCATCTTTGCTAGCGAAGAGATTTAAAATCTGTTCATAGTTTGGTTTGATCAATAAGTAAGTGTGTTAGAAATGAAGACGGAATTGTTACTATTGATTTAAAAAAAAAAACATCTTCTTCTCCTTTTAGACTTGTACACCTTTTCCATCGTCTCTTCCATTTCTCCAAAAATAATATTATTCAAACTCTGCAAAATATGCTTCTGTTTCAGCGATAACCTCTTCTATTGCTCTATCTTTTTCCCTTAGCCAGTTTTTCATATTGGGGAATATAAAAGTCACAGGGTACCAAGTCAGGCGAGTAATGTAGGTGCGAATCTAACAACGCCTTTTTCTTGGAAAAATGGAGCCGTGTCTCCTTCATTATCGGATCTAACTAATAATTCACTGTAGTACTGCCTTATAATTATTCTTCCTTTCTGTAAATATAATAATTTCAATAAATATAATTATCGATGAGGATTATTGCTTTTGAATCCCAAAATATCGTGGCCATAACTTTTACGTCTGCGGGAGCAACCACACATTAGCAATCTTATAAATATTCATAGTATTTTTAGCTCATAATTTAGGTACTACTACTAATACTATCGTTTAGATTTTAGCGGAAATCATCTTTCTCTTTCTTTTCTTAGCCGTTAAAAAGCACATTGAATCCAACAACATATTAACAAACAGTTTTGATACTCAATTGATTACTTACCACAAAACAGTTTTGAACCAACATACAGCGTCCTTGACACAAACACCCAGCAATGATCGTTAATCATCTAAAAACAACAGAACAGGACATGTTTGTTGGCCACAGATTCTGGAGAACAAAGTGTTCCATGAGATTTAAAACTGTTTAATGTTTATACTGGACATTATCTGTGGCTTACTCAAAGTATATGTATCCGCTTTAAACTTCCAGGAATTCACTTCATGCTCTAGCTTTTAAGAATCGATGAATAATAAAGACCAAATCTTGTTTACCTGAAAATCACGGGTTTCACCAATCACCAAACGCAATTGTGAGTTATGATGATTTTTCAAACAGCATAGGTATTGTTGTGTATGTTTTTTTTAGGTCAATGCGCAAAAATAGCTGTTTTGATTAAAAAATAGAAAGTCACTGGGACGAAGGTGAATTTGATTTATAAGTTCGTAATCTTTAAAAAAACAAACGGCCAAGTGCGTGCGGACCACGCATAGTTTCTCATTCCCTAGTTCACTGTCAAAATCTCATATCACTAAAAGTACCAACTCGCACTGGTCCCGCATGGTGGATTACGGCCCATTCCCTCTCCTAGACAGGAGGCCTGTGTCCCAGCAGTGGGAACATTAAAAGGCTGATTATTATAGGTACCTCTTGTCAAAAAGTATTTTAACTTTCAATAAAATGGCGCGAGCTTAATTCTAAACATTTTGACTTTACAACAATCGCTATCGCCGATAGAATGTCACTTCCTCTCTCTGTCATGTTATCTGCTTAAGACTAATTGAATTAAACTTCACAAACACAAACATTCCTTCCCAGATATTTATTTCTGCACGTCTAAATTGAGCCGTGCAGTTAGTCTGAACGCCGTGTCAATACGGACGACTCTGATACATTCTTATAAATAAAATCTACTCCTACATCTCCCAATACGCATCGATCTTCGGCTAAAGCCATGTTATTAGGGTTGTATAGATTTGTTTTAGTTTTTAATTTTATTCTTTTTCGTTGAAGATGGTTTAGGAAAGAGTGTCTGGAATGAGAAGGGGGTAGCGTTTGCCTAGCGCTGGGACACATGCTCGTAGGGCATTTTTTTTAAGGTTACGTCTTGTCTGTTCTTTGAACAGATCCCTCATTTTGTTGAAAGAATTTAAGAGTAAGAAATAAGTACGAGCAATATTCATTTTTCTGACCGGGGCTAAAATAAGGCAAGCTTTTCATTCTTTGAATGACAAAGAGAATTGTCCAGTCTTGCCAAGAACTACCGTGTTACCCAGTTAATGGGTTGTGCGCTGTTATTGCGCTCCACGTAAAATACGTACTGGTAACCAGCTGAATCCGGTTTGACTGGAAGTCGACCCCGATATAGTTAGGAAAAGGCTAGGCAGATGATAAATGACAAAGAGACATGTAAACTGCTACCTCTTACTCCATATAATGACTAAAGATCTATGATCGATAAAATCTTCAACCGACTTTCAAATTGTAATTTTTTTTATGCCAGTCACTACATCCATTCCAATTAAACACATACTATTACTTATTAGCTATAATCTTAAATTACAAACCTCTTGCTAAGTAAAACTATTTTCGTAACTCCTCAATCTTTGACCCGATTCTTAGATATAAAATAATGATGTTCCATAATTTTTATCACCAAATAAAAAATATTAGACCGCGACCATCATCATCGTGGTGGATTATATTATCTTGACAGTTGGTGTCTATAGCCAAATGAATTCCAATAAATTTTAATCTCCGTTTTAGTTAAAGAATGTACGACGATAGATAAACGATGAATTCCTATTAAAATTAAACCTACATAGGTGACAGGGCTGTCAGGAAAGGAAAAAGACAAGATTTTTCTAGCCTTAGAATTAAATAGAAAAACAGTTAGGACTCTGCGTTTGCGAGTCTGAACAATGTGGTTAACCAAATATACTTTGTTTTCTCGGTCCGGACCATGGATTGAACCAGGTCCGGAAACGAAAGGGCGACAGCCACCGATCGTCTCGACGAGGAACGGCGTTGCTCCGCCCAAACTGGGCAGACATCCACCGTATGCTCCACCGTATTTTCCGGGCAATCCACACACACTTTTGACATCCGGGCGTGTACTCCCGTTCAATCCTAAACAGGTACCTCCCGAAGCAGTCATGTTCAGTGAGCACCTGCGTCAGGCGGAAGATGAGGACTGAAATTCGCTAATGTGTCATTTTGCGTTTCTGAAGTTTTTCGCCCAAAACATTCCTATGTACCTACTGGAGCCTTGACGATGGAGCCCTGTGGTTTAGAGCAACTTAACATGAAGAGTATGACGGGACCTAATCTTTTCGATCTTATCTATATCTCAGGGCCCCATAGGGTCAGTGCCTGCTAGGGCTGCGGAATTTGTTCGAAAGAGTCACCGCGGCCTTGGAACGCAAAGGGCACAAGAAGGATCACGGGTGGGTTTAAGTCGGTAAGAGTCTGACACTCCCTTCCGCTCCGCCCAGAGCGGGAAAGTCATTTGATGATTTCCCATAAAAAAAAACTATATCTGTATTTCGGGGTAGCCTAAGGCCTATATTCCATAACGTGAACTCCAACTTCAACATGTGCACGAAAATGTTGTGCTCGAGAGATGAATTTTAGCTGAGTAAGCTTGTTTACTCATTTGTTTGCTCATCTCTCGAGCACGAAATTTTCAATTTATGGCAAGCTTTATTGGCAGTTTGATGCGCTGATTCCAAGTCATCGGGAATTCGAGATGAGTTGGTGTTTACTAACTTATCTACCTATTCTGAACTACAAAACAAAATGGCCAATTTTACACGATATATCCACCGTCATCTAGGATCAATTCTTTAGAGTAGGTACCTAAGTACCAGCCAGTCTATAGCAATACTTGATATAACAGTGTGGGTAGCCCTAGCCGGTCGGTGTCGAGTGGGCACATAAACGTCACGTATCGACACAAACGCGATACAGCACTTGGCTCGTGCTCAAATTGATATTGAATTTATTTTCAATTTTAACGCGCCCTCCTTAGGTGTGCAGAGTAGTGGATGTGAACAGAGGCTGAGACTATTGAGATCTGGATTTTCTAAGGAGGAATCGCATTATGTTTGTTTAACAATTTGATTTATAATTCACCTATTACAATACCATAAAAGTTATTGACAATGTTTCGGAAATATCTACTTTTAATTTTGTAACATTATAACAATTCACTCACCACCTAGGTATATTTGTAACTCCTTCCTGTTTGTTTAGCTACGACTCTAATTTTCCATGTTTTTTTTTTTTCAGATAAGTAGGCCACACCTTCATAGTAAAATTAACATTAGTATTGATCGGCAAAGGTCAAAGAAGACTAATGTTATTTTACTATGCAGGTGACGCCTACCTAAGTTTGATAAACAATTCAATTATAGGGCTAATGAAAGCAACAACGCCAAATTTGAAACTATCGAATTTAAATTAAATCTTATAAAATCTTTCCTTCCCCCTTTTACCTTCGCTTGTATCTATTTTCTTACTTACTTATGCATACCAGACGAATCATTTTACCATTTCATGAAGTGATCATACCACTAAGTGAAATGGCCAATTCAACGATTTAGCAACGAAATATTTTATGTATATTTACCATTTGTGATAATAAAGAGCCAAATGGAATAGAAAAAAAAACGAACTATAAAACGTAGATACTCCCCAAAAAAAGCCCACAGTACATCCCAACTCAACACCTCTCTCTGACCTACTCACTACTCTGTAAATGTTGACAATGAACAGGCGCCACCGCGGATACAAACGTCAAACTCTATTTCTGTTGCGACTGTGGCGTGCCCGATACACCCCTCCCACCTCATATCCCCCTCCCCTCTACCGACCGCCATAGAGTTTGTCCCGTAAACAAGTGCGATTTTTGTATGAATTTTTCAAAAACTATTTTTGGAATTTAGGTTGAGACAAGCTGTGGGCTTTGTATGGAAAGTCAGGATATTTATAGTTAGCTAAGTGTGATGTTAGGTTTAATGGAGTTTTGAATTGGTCGGTTACTGTGATTTACTAAAAAAAATAGTCTTTACTCTTTATATATGAGTTTGCAACTTTTATGGAAGCGTTTTTGTATTGATATTTTAAACGGGTACATTCATGTGTGATCATTTTAGCCTTAGATCACTTAGAACCTATTTTTACGAGCTGAATAGTAGACACTATCCATTAAATCTTTGCCAAATAAAACTAGGTAATCGGGATTTCAGCCAAAGTTTGTGAAACTGTCTATTATAATAATCAGACCACCCACTAAAGCACAAAGCGACTTTGTAAATCAGCCCAACGATAACGCAGAAATCGTCCTACATACTCGAACATAAAAAATCTCGTCGAATACATAACCTCTTCCGATGCTTTGAAGTCGGTAAATCCCAAAATAAAATACACCTGCTATCTCATCAAACACAATCGCATCCTACAAGCCATCTAACTTTCAAAAGAAAGTCACTTAACTGATATTTGATTACTCAAACAGAAACACGCACGCGCCGAAAAAAAAACAAGAAAAAAAAAAGAAATAAAGACCTCAAGTCACGAGACAGAAAAATAGAGATGTTTATCTATGGAACGATCACGACGCTTCGAGTCGCATGCGCAACCGTGACAGATTGCGACGGATAGCCGGCCAGTGACAAAGGACCAACTAGCTTCGAAATTGATTGATACCATGATATGCTGCCTTTATTCCTATTCAATATTGTTCATCGTAACTAGAATGTCGTTAGATGGGGTTCGTAGCTAAATAATAACAGACGAACAGGTTGATCTCATTGGTTATGAATTGTAGGTCGCAGGTTCAAACCCAGACAGGCGCATTACTTTGTGTAATAAATTCATCACCACTGCTCTCAAAACGGTGAAGGAAAACATCATGAGGAAACCGACATGTCCTAGAACCAAAAATTCGAAGACATGTGACATTCACGAACCCGCACTGGGCCCGCGTGGTGGATTACGGACCATTCCCTCTCCTAGAGAGGAGGCCTGTGTCCCAGCAGTGGGAACATTAAAAGGCTGATTATATTTATATATATTTAGGTTGATCTCTAAGGATAAGCAACGCTCTCCGAGATCGGTCTGTGCATGGGTGATAATAAATTACACTCCAAGACTCCTCCGTGCCTCGGAAAACACATTGGTCCCGGCTGTCATTTGAAGATCTTTATGTTATAGATAGTCAGAACCCAGAAATCTGTCATCAGGTTTGCGAAGGGATATGGTATTACCTAATTACTGGATTGTGGTGGTCAGATAAGCAGCCATGTTAAATACTTGTACTCAGCTACATCTTCTTAATATATATAACTCAAAAGTGTCTCACTGACATAGTGATCTAATAACGCACAGCCAAAACCACTAAACGGATCGGGCCGAAATTTGGCATGCAGGTAGATGTTATGACGTAGGCATCCGCTAAGAAAGGATTTTGATTAATTCTACCCCCAAGGGGATAAAATAGGGGATGAAACTTTGTATGAAACTTTGTCAATTTTAAACCGATCGGGCTGAGAGTTTCAAAATCGGAGGTAAAGTAACTATTCCACGCGGACGAAGTCGCGGGCAGAAGGTAGTTTGACAATAAGACTTAAAATGGAAATATAGTACGTTATAATTTAGTACGTTAATAGGAGTGTCATACTCTTACTGACTAAAACCCATCCGTGTTCCTAATGCCTTTTGCGTTTCAAGAGCGCGGTGCCACTTTCGAACAAATTCCGCAACCTTGGCAGTCCTTGTTTATAACACTACAGTCACCTACCGAACTAAACAACTAGACTAGAATATCATAACCACCATATCATAATTATTTTTGGCCACTGCGCCACCATCTCGTGGGAAATCATTCAAAAATAATCGTGGTGCATTTTCGTGCCAAAAGTAGTCTGTCATTGTTCGACAATGTCATGTAATTTTAGTCTGGTATGTTTGTTTATTGATATTTGCAGACATAAATTGTGTGTTATACTTGTCTGTAGCTGACAGAAATTCGCAAATATTACCTAGAATAGATTAATAAGTCACAACAGTACTACATGTCATGTTTGTAGGTACATACTGTGAGGGTTCCGGAATGTGTTCGAAAGAGTCACTGCGGCCCTGGAACGCAAGAGGCGTTAAGAGGAACACGGATGGGTTTTAGTCAGTAAGAGTCTGGCACTCCCTTCAAATGCGCTTCAGCGGAAGAAGTCATAAGATGATTACCCATCCATAGAAAAGGTGGATACTATCTTATTTCGAAAGAATCTCGACGAAAATGAAAGTTCATTACTATTCTTCATTTTGATTATTTAGCAATAATTGAGAAAGTATGTTGTTTCCTGAGGTTTATTGACATACTATAATGAGACATAATTGTCACATAGCAACACTGATCTTTTGAAGAGTCCTTGTTTTATTCCACGACTCAAAATCGGAACATTAATATCTGACACATGCAAGAATCAACATTGAAAATTAGCACACTTAGCTAATAAGCTTACTTAGTTAAATCAACCTAACAAATAGACTAGATAACTCGATAACATTCAAATATAATCCATCACACCATATATCAATGATCGAATGGCTCCACCTTATTCAACGAACAAAACCCTCAATAGAGACTCCCCTACGTCACCCTTACATGTCTTTCAAACCTCGAAAATAATGTGACGACACCAATTCACCAAAAAGCATAGAAATGTATACTCTGTGGCGCACATGTCAAAAATATCACTTCCGCATGTCAGGGCTGCCTCTAATGTTCGGTGAATTTTGCATGTGAATACCCTTCAGGCGGGGCGGTAATGTGACAAGCGACAACCCTGTTTGTGTATAGTAGAATTTAGGTCCGTCTGTCTGTTTTGTTTCGTATTGTTTAACAGGATGTGTTGTAGGAAATACGTGTAATGTTACTCTGTTTAGTTGACGCCTCATTAACTGGGATTGGATGTGGTTTCAGGACTCGCAGGTTCATCTCTGTTTTTGGATTCAAAGTGTCAAGTTGGCTGATTATGTTATTATGTATGGACTTCAGATGCGTTTGTTTTACTAATTAATCTCGTCGGTGGCACAAGCATTATTAAGTTAGTTCTATGAACGTAAATCTTAATCAATGAATCAATCAATCAGTGTGAACGATGATTGGATCAAAGTGAAATCTGGCTAAAAGTGAGCATACGTGTTATCAGACTTTCGTGGGTCAATAAATTCTCCTTGTTCATTTTGTCTGCAATAAAAAAGTAAAATAACGAAAATTCAACTTTTAGAATTAATTTTCTTTCATACTTACTTTTCAAACATATACTAAGTACATCACTATTGTCACGATTGGGCAGCTTCATTTAAGAAGTGGTTTCCAAAGTAGTGACGAAAAAAGTGTCTTAAAATATTTAAATCAACATTCCTGCAACTACTGTAATATAATCTATTACCATAGACACTTCAATCCATGAAAACACCATAGACAGTAATATCCTACGACTCGTGTTACAACCCTATGCTTACTAGCGTTTATGGGATTTATCGTATTCACCCCTTGCTCTATGGTACGGTTTTATGGTTATCTGCATTTTATGGTGATTTTTTGGCGGTTTTGGCGGTCACCCTCTTTTTGGGAACGGTGAATGGTATAAGTACCTTTTTGGAGACTAATAGTTTGGCACTGAATGTAATGTTTTAAAAGTAATCCATATCCTTACTAAATAGTTACTCTTTTCAAATAAAAATATTTATTTGAAAAGAGTAACTATGGAGTTTCTCTTCCGTTCTTCACCATAAAAATCTATCAATTTTTATCTACATATATATATGTAATTATTATTTTAATTGTTAGCGATGACGTTCAAACGTGCCGTTTAATGGTCTAACACTAGCGTCAAATTTATTATTTTGGCTGTAAATCCTGTCGTTCAAAATTGCCGTTTAGTGGCCTAATTGAAATAAAAGTTTTGAATTTGACTTTATAGGTGGGCTGATGATCGCCATTGCCAATTTACGCGGCACCTACTATAATATGTACAAACTTCGAAAATCATTATTATACACAAAAATTCAAAGCAAAATTAACCCAATATTAATCTGCTTCAAAGCAAAATTAACCCAATATTAATCTGCTAATCACTAACACATTTTTAATTGTACCACACTTTTTATTACACCATCCCTTTGATTCCAATATTCCCCGCTTCTAAATACCTATTTAGCACTAATTATTATAATTTATGTTAACAGCTAAATATTAGTCGGAAAATCTTGATATCCTCAAATTATGGCTATAACCGGAATTGGATGTTCTATAGTTACACAATTAAACTTCCTTCTTAAATGTTATTGTTAAAACATAATAACAACAAAAGAAACTCCCAAGCAATATTACCATGTTTGGGATTAGAGTGTAAATATTTGCAATAAATTATGGTTCATTGTAGAAGCAAATTGAGTTCTAATTGAAGGATGTAAGTGTCAAATTTGACTGATGGGTCCTGTTAGTTGTGAATGATTACGGCAGAGGTAATTGTTGATTGATATGCTCTGCAATAATTACCTAAAGGTATTATTGACCCTTATTACTTCAATGCGTGACTGATTCTTACTATTTTAAGATAAACATTTTTAGGTTCGGGAAAAGTCCAGAAAAACTTATTGCTGGCATTTAATCTGCTAAGGTTAAGCATTGCCATTCAATGTGGCAATGCCGTCAGTCTCTTGGACACATTACTAGCTGACAGCGTTTAGGGCGAACTTTTTTCAAGGGAATACCTTTCTAGTTTGGTAAAGATCTGATGAAGAACAGAGATAGGAAACGGAACTCTTCAATAAATGATAGCAAATCTTTCGGGATTGCTGAAATCGCATGTTTGTTTGTTTTTTACGTGGACCACTCGCAGTTCAGCACTCAAAAACAGATTACTGTTTAACTGGACACATATTGTTTACACCAATATATACTACGTACGCTGTGAGGGGTATGTTTGTTTTTTAAGTGGTAATTACTTTATTTTCAGTGGGGTTTCTGATAGAGAAGACATTGAGATTCATTGTTTCATTCTAGCTGCCGCCAACTTTTCCCGGAGATAAAAAGTAATACATAATATGTACATATGTCCAACATGTCATGGTCTACCCGTCTGCCAAGTTTCATCCAAATCTGTTCAGCTGTTAATACACGAAGAGGTAACAAACAGAAAGACACATAGACCAACAGAGAGACAGAGTTAATTTCTCATTTATAATATTAGTATGTATAATATGGATATCATCAAATAACTACTAATATGTAACCTAAATGAGACATGAAAAGCCCCTGAACTTAATTTCATTTTGCATACATTAATAATAATCTACTCACCCTCTATCTTTTTTCACACAGTTGGCGCTATAGTTGAGCGGTTGCTGCGCTACGTGTCGTGAGAGTTCGATTCCCGCACGAAACACATAATTATATGGCCTAGTTGTGTATCGAAGTTTGAATATTTGTAAATGCGCCCACGAAGTGTAGGGCAACGTTTTACTATATAAATCAATATATCTCAATCCTCATACAAAGTCCAGGAACAATACACACTCGTATCATTGGCATAATACCCATACCACAGTTCTCACGACGCACGTCAGTGGAAAGCGCGAGTCGACTCGCAAGCTACTCGCCCGATAACGTCTAATTGACGGGCTGCGTTCAGATAAAGGCGAATATCTGTCGATTTGCGAGAACTGATAGTGAGAGATTCTCACGGTACCTACCTAAGCAAAACTTGCAATTGTTATAAAAAGTTGCGTTGCAGAAACGTGAAATTTGGTGATAGTAGTTGATATAGGTGAGTCATTGAATGTTAATACTAGTGTCACTTAGATACTTCTTGGTATAATAAAAGATTGTTCCAGAAGTTCGTGGTCATAATATAATATGTATAATGAAAGTGTTCGGTAGGTATTATAGAGGATAGAAAATGTATAAAAAAAATTAAATCTTCGATCTTATTTTAAATTCGTTTTTTTTTTTTTTTCTTTTTATTTAAGGAATTTTTATACATTAAGTATATGTCAATTCCATCGTAACCTAAAAAATCCTTTAAAATCCAGTGTTATATCCGAGTTAAGAGAAAAATATGACGGTTGGTATGTAATATTTACCGATGGCTCAAGAAGCGCAAGTGGTCGCGGTTCCGCTTTTTATGATCCTCATGTAGCAAATAATTCATCTTACAATAACTGTTTTAAATCAAACTACGAATTTTCAGTTATGTCGATGGAACTTATAGCAATTTTAGAAGCCCTGTTGTATGCTCGATCAATTCAACAGAATAAAGTCCTAATTTGTACCGATAGCAGAAGCGCTTTATATCATATAGCTCGATGCGCCTCTGGTGGCAGAGGTACATCGATAGCTTATGACATCCTCGCTGAAATTTATGAAAACAATTTAAAGGGCACTCAATTGAAATTGCAATGGATTCCATCACATATCGGCATCAGAGGTAACGAGGAGGCTGACAGGTTGGCGACACTAGCAGCAGTGAACGGAAAAGAGGTTGTAATGCTGCCAAATTACACTGAGTTGTTGCCTAAATACAAAAAATACTGCCACAATAACTGGACGGAATATTTTAACGAGAGATCTTTAGAAAAAGGAATTTGGTACAAAACAATACAATGTGAGCCTCCTCGAATACCATGCAGGCTCAATCATGTGAATTTGAGTAGATCTTTGATTGTAACAGCGCTCAGGTTAAGATCTGGCCACGTTCCACTGAACAAGTTCGCGTACATGATGAAGAAATCAGACTCCCCAAATTGTGATGTATGCGGTGTAGTTGAAGACGTTCATCACCTGTTGGTGGAATGTGTGCGTTATGAGACGGATCGAGAGTTACTGATAAGTACATTCTATTTGAGCAGAACCAGTGTGGGTATGTTCCACGAAATGTTGTCATCTCCTTCGTCTGAAGCCGCTAAAGCGCTGTTTATGTTATTTAGCCATAAGCCATTTTAAATTCGTGGTCCTAGATGTTTGTTTTTATTGGTATTGGTTGGTGGTGGGTTATAAGTTTAACTTTATATTTTAGGAATCTTAATGTATCACCTTTACATGTAGTTACATGTAAAGGTGATAAGATTCAATTTATTATATAGAAAAATAATATTTAATTTATTAGTGACAAGAATAGTTATTCTTGTCACTGATAAATTAAATATTATTTTTTACTACCTACATGTTTGCCTCAATGCAATCTAAGGATATCCCAAAGCTCTGCTGAAATTTTGAAAAAGTAACCTTCTCATCGCATAATCTTGTCTTCTATACTTATAATAAATCTGTAGAGAGGTCAATTCTGTACAAGGAATATATTTTCAAAATAACTATCAGGGGGTGATTAGTGATCGATACTGGTGCCAAAAATGCAATCAGTAAAATTTTTGTCTGTCTGTCTGTCTGTCTGTATGTTCTTTATAGAAACAAAAACTACTCGACCGATTTTAACGAAACTTGGTGCAATTATTCTTCATACTCCTGGGCAGGTATACTTTTCATCACGCTACAATCAATAGGAGCAGAGCAGTGAAGGAAAATGTTGGGAAAACGGAAGAAGTTACACCATTTTTTAAGCTTCCGTCGCGTGTGTAGCCTTAATGGTTAAAGTTACATAGAAATCATGTATTACGGAAATGTTCTAAATAAAATTATCTAAAAAATATCCCGAAACAGCATGTCTATCTTTTGTCAATTTTAAACCGATCGGGCTAAGAGTTTCAAAATCGGGGGTAAAGTAACTATTCCACGCGGACGAAGTCGCTGGCAGAAGCTAGTTTGAAATAAAGGCAGCGAAGCTGTCGTAGGAAAAACACGGATGGTTTTTAGCCAGTAAGAATCTGAAACTCCCTCCCCAAAGTCACACCTTTCATAATCTTTTGTGTAATCTCAATACTCCGTAATACGGTAGTTAATTAATTAATGATTTTCGTACACATGACATCATCCTACATCATTTCACCTTGAGGGACCACTTATAATGGCAATCTTCAGAAAATTCGTCGTGACAAACAGACACCGTAGCGTCCGTAGCCAAATACATTTTATATTTTGTTCACGAGTAACTAGAGATGAACCAAGCTTTTGGTTGTTATATTATATATGGTTGTTAAATGTTACAACAAAATACCTTGTGACATATTAGAATTAAATGAAAGGAAATTTAAAACCTATGTTAAAAGCACACTTTGTAAACAAGCATACTACAAGCTAGAAGATTATATTCAAGATAAGAATGCTTGGAAACATGCTGGTCCTGCTCCATAGGACAATATTGGGTGTAGTAGACAAAGACAGGTGTAGTTACTGATCTTTTATAGTTAATTTAACACACACTGATTCATTGTTGGTAATTATATAAAACAAGGATTAAAAAATTGTAAATATGTGAGTACTATATCCCTGACTAGCAAATTTATTAATTTTACCTCTGCTGTCGTTACTTTGTTGTACCTGTTAATAGTATAGTACTTAGTTTTATTCGGGTGCATCGTCCTCACATATAACCAATTGGCTAATGTATACAAAATATTGTAAAACTTATACATATTTGAAAAGAGTAACTATGGAGTTTCTTGTCCGTTCTTCTCCATAAGAATCTACTTTTTGCGAATGGACAACTAGAGTCACTATAATGTTTTTATTTTCAAATGTTTTGACGTTCAAAAGTGCCGTTAATGGTCTAGTTGAAATAAATGAATTGACTTTGACTTTGACTTTGGTTATCGATGTTGAGATCGATAGACAAAGTGTATAAGCGATAGTGATTTTTGAAAAATCTATATGGAATGACCGTATGACAGTTCTGTATTGCACGTCAACAACGTCAATTCTTTATTTTTCTTTTTGGCAATTGTTTATTTTTTTTCCAAAAGCTTAAACTGACATTTTACTTTTCATATCTCCCTCTTCCTAAGGACTAATCTTTCTACTACATTTCTATATCTACCAACACAGATATAAGGTTTTGTTCAGAACTTTCCATTTAGAAAATGGTGAATGTGAAAATAAAACTGATTTAATCATTCGGAACTTTTGTTTAAAATTGTCAACGAAAAAATATTACATGTCACGTAAGTACATTTTGAGAAAAATTAAATATCGAGATCATATACTCAGGTGCTTTTTCATTTTGCTTGTGAAGATAATTGCTGTTTAAAATTGGCTATTTCTAACCGAGATTGTTTATGTGTGTCCCAACCCTAATGCTGACCATATTATGACGATACCAGAACTAAACTGACACTAGATGAGTATGTGGGTACTATATCACCTCGACATTTAATTTTACACGAACACGCTAATTATTATTTACTAACACAAGCTGCCAGACAAATTTAGTAAAACGTATGATTGATCACACATCTGCTCAAATATTTGCACGTTTTTTTCTTATTCCTGTTGTTCTTAGATTTATGTACATATTTGTATTTATTTTTGGAGTTTTCCAGTACCAGCGTAGAAGATTGTTTTAGTGATATAGGCTCTATAATATTTAATCAACATACCAACTTGATTTTTAATCACACCTTCGAGTTTATTGTGAGCGCAATTAAGAAAAGGTTAATTTTTTAGTCCAAAACTCAATCAAATTCCAGTTACAATATCATCTCAGCGACAACATTGTCAAAAACATGTCAATTTGTTGGGAAAAAGTCCCCAAAACAATATTTTCGACAATTGCCAGCTCAGAAGACGACACAAAATTCTTTAAAAATATTCAAAAGTAACCGTGATCCAATACCTATTACCTATACATGTAAATCCGAGGCTGACGGGGCTGCCAACATAAAAAGCATGACGAGACATGTGACGGTTGGCAGTCCCGAGCCCAACACTTGACGGCTCGATTGTCTTTGATCACAAATACGTGAATTATTCAACAGTACCCCTCCCTATAGAGTTCATAGATCAGGCACGGAGGAAGAATGGCTGGATGTGGCTTGTATCGGTATTGACACACTGCTTGTGAAACCATGGCGAAGATAAAAGGGCTAACATTATAAAGGCCATAAATAATACCTAATAAATTTGAGTTTTATTTAATTAATATTATTGATACTAATTTATTATTATAGCTCATATCATAACACTTATCAACGAAAGCTTATTTATGTATAACTTTTTCGAAAAAATGTCTGGCCATTCATAACTCATCTGTGGTATCAGACTCCTCAAAAGATAAGTCTTACAAGATCCACTAAGACCTAACCTCTATACAGTGTATAAAAAACCAACGAAAACCTAAAAAGGAGTCATTGGGACCAAACCTGAAAGCCCGAAATTTGATCTTTTAAGTGAAGAATGAATTTTGGCACTTTTGGTAAAACTTTTTCATCAAGATAAGTGCAATAACCTCTTCAGGTTTTGCGCCTTTTCCACCTAGTATCATTATCTGCCTAGTTTTTCTACAACCATATTGGAGTCGGCTTCCAGTTAAATCGGATCGGTCGGATTCAGCTGAATACCAATATTTGACGAAGAGCGGCTGCCTACCAGACCTCCACAACCCATTAACTGGATAACACTGAACGTATTACACCTAGTATATTCTAGATATAACACAAATACAAAACTCAAAAGTTATCGCTTCTGTACAATATTTCGTAGTCATCTCCATGTCATAGCGATCACGGTGAAATCGAATTCGCATCATAAGGGCGACAAGTGAAACTCGTAGTCACCATTTTAAAGTTGAAATGGCATGACCTGTCATTTCTAGTTGCTTGGGTGAGTGAAAAGGGCGACCAATTTTCTTAGTGAAAATAAGAACGAATATGGCATTGGATTTTCCGTTGAGATATGGTCTTCAAAATGAAAAGGATTTAAATACCCGGATGGTAAATAAGACCTCAGCATATTGAGTCGTTTCTACAAATTCTTGTTACAATAATATAACAATTATATAAATAACTAGCAGCGCCCCGCGGTTTTATCCGCGTAGATCCCGTTCCCGCGGGAATATGGCGATAAAATATAACCTATGTTACTCAGGGTGAATGTAACTTTCTAATGGTGAAAGAATTTTCGAAATCGGTCCAGTAGTTTTTTAGTTTATTCATTACATACAAAAATACAAATCTTCCCTCTTTATAATATTAGTTTAGATATAGACTAGCTTCTGCCCGCGAATCCGTCCGCGTGGAATAGTTACTAACCCCACGATTTTGAAACATTCTTCATTGGTGCTCCGCTTCTATTGGTCTTAAAATGGTAATATATCGCCTTCCTCGATAAATGGGCTATCTATCACTGAAAGATATTTTCAAATTAGACCAGAAGTTTCTAAGATTAGCGCGTTCAAGCAAACAAAAAAACTCTTCAGCTTTATACATATATTACTTTAAACTTTTGTCAAGTTTCGGTAAAATTAAGAACCATTGCCTTTACTTGAAGTCACTTAAAAAAGAGATAAATTTCAATATCAAACCAAAACAAAATTACCTTCTTCTAAAATTCCATAAAAACTACAAAGCAAAATAATTAAGAAAACAAAATTCGCCATTAAAAAATACATGAGTACAAGTTACAGCCCCCGAGCGATACTAAGCTCATACTAATTATCCGTTTGAACTCCTTTAAGAATTCTTAAAGAGATTAAAATAATCATTATATATTCTCACTTGAAGGACGAGCCATTTGAAGGAGACAGGCCAGATTAAAGTTACGCTTCAGGCATTTGGTTTCTTCAGAATATTTCCCGTTTTCAAGAATTTTCTCAGAGAAATTAATTAGGTATACAGTATTGTACGTTTCTGAGAAACTGTTTATGCTCGAGTTGAATGACTGAGTACATGAACGAGGAAAAAAAACGATTAAATAATATTCGTTTTTTTCTTGTTTACACTTTCAACGACATACCTAGCTTCTTTACCTAAAATCATGAGAAAATTTAAACCAAAAGCAACATTTCATCAAAGTCGTCTACTTTTTGTTTGTTTTTACCAAATAAGCTCCGAAACTATTGGACTGATCTTAACCATTTTCACCGATAGAAAGCTTAATTATCAGGAAGTAACATAAGCTAAAGTTCATTTAAAAATAAATGAGATCCTTAAGAAACTTGCTATAATATAAAAAAAAAAATCTTTTAAAATACAATATTTGGCGTGCGCCGAGAAAACTATCGACGATACATAAACATTACTCATTAGGTACCTACAAAAAAGTCCGATTAGCTATGTATCTAACTATTAGAAAGAAAGAAAAATGTTTATTTGGGACTCGCGCAAGACAAACATATAAACAAACAATATTAAACAAAAAAAAATACTACTATGGTTAAGACACAATTACCGTTTTTGTATTCAATCAAAACCCGGGTGGAACAGCATAGTGGTGTTATCGGGATGAAGGAGTTTCGAATGTCAAATGATTTATTATTAGCTACGGTAGTTGCTGAAACCCGATGACATTGGTGAAGTACTGTCAAGATCTTTCGGAATTACCTCTACTAGTATCTTCTCATCATTTTTATAACCAGGTTTTTCAAAGCTTTTCAAGCTTCTTCGATATATTGTGTGTGCTTTCAAGCTACACAACATATCGATACTTCTAATTTTCTAACATTTATATCATAACTAGTAGTGCCCCGTGGTTTTACCCGCGTAGTTCCCGTTCCTGTAAATATAGCGTATGTTACTCGTTGATAATGTAGATTTCCATTGGTGAATGAATTTTTGAAATTAGTTTAGCGGGTTAAAAGTTTCGACACCTACCGTCCTCACCCAAAAGCTTTTTAAATTTTGTTATTTTATTTGAATCAATTGACATGTTATTAATTCAGTTTTATTTATAACTAGCTGCTGCCCGCAACTTCGTCCCCGTGGAATCCCCGATTTTAAAACATTCTTCATCGCTGCTCCGCTCCTATTGGCTTAAGCATGATGATATATAGCCTAAAGCCTTCCTCGATAAATGGTCTATTCAACCCAAAAATAATTCTTCAATTCGAACCAGTAGTTCCTGAGATTAGCGCGTTCAAACAAACAAACAAACTCTTCAGCTTTATAGTATTAGTATAGATATATTATTGACATTGTTGCTATTTAAATTTTAGTCATTTCTAAATGTTTAAAAAAATCTCGTAATATTAAAATACTTGTTACTTTTACACTTTTGTTTTAATGAGCGCTATGTACGCCTTAATTGTCATGGGCATTTGTATTTTTTTTTGTTTGTTAATAAACTTGTTTTAATTTGTGCTATATATGTGAAGTGGCTGTACTTAATTTAAATAAATAAAAGCACATTCCTCTATACCACTTAAAATTACCCCGCACAATTACCCCGCTACTAATTTTTACCCCTCAAATCCTTAAGATCTTTGTACAGCCCGGGGCTCAGCGTCTTTGTACATTTTGTCAAACGGTTAATTAAGAAACTGTGTGCCTTACACTGTAATCTGCGAATGAGATATTATCTTTGAAGTTTACTTGTACTTATACTTTGAAATTTTGGTTGTTAATAATTTACGTAAACGTATGTACAGATATCTCTGTTTATTTCAAAGTTGTATCGTGTGTCATGAATTGTGTTACAAACATTATTTTCCAATAATAAATCTATGTACATCTTCACTGCTACGCTAATATTATAAAGAGGAAAGATTTGATTGTTTTTTTTTTGTATGTTTGTTTGCATTGAATAGGCTCCGAAACGACTTAACCGATTTGAAAAAATCTTCCACTGTAGGGAAGCTACACTATCTCCGGTGAACATAGGCAAACATTATATCCCCATATTCCCACGGGAACGGGAATTACGCGGGTGAAGCCGCGGGGCGATGCTGCAGTCCTGAATAAATTAAGAGACTATGCTGACATAAATGACCTTGTTTGAGCGACAGCGATTGGTCAAAAGATAAGATAATAGGGTATTTTACTGTAAAAATCTAATTAGTCCGTCTGATAGATTTCCAAAAAATATTGGACACGTATTTTTTCTTTTTTCACGTAAACAAAAAATGAAGACGGTACAGTGCGTTGAAAACTCACGTGACGTCACGTCGCTGGTAAAAAGTAGTGACGTCACGTGAGTTTTCAACGCACTGTATCGTCTTCATTTTTTGTTTACGTGAAAAAAGAAAAAATACGTGTCCAATATTTTTTGGAAATCTATCAGACGGACTAATTAGATTTTTACAGTAAAATACCCTATTATGTCATGTGTCAATCTCTTGCATTTTAACCTGCCACTCAAAAACGAGAAACATTGCAAAAATATTTTGTGGCTTTGAATCAGTGATAAACCATCCCACAGTTGGGCTACTAAAATGTATCTAGTTATCAATAAAATATTTAACTGAATATTTTTATGCAAAAGAGACAAAAACCATTGGATTGGTTTCAATTAAATTAGTTGAGCTGCGATTTTTGCAATATCTAAGCTTTTACAAAAAAAGTGACCTCTACTATTTGACGAGTAAAATCCGGCATATAAAATATACAAAGTCTATGTCACCCGGAACGTTTTAAAGAATCTATTGATACCTCATTCATTAAAATCAGTTCAGGAGTTTAGGTGCTAGTGGAGATATAGATGGAACATACATAGGTAAATAGGTACATATACATATACATAGAAAGCCAAATACATTTGCCTTTCTTTTGGCTTTTCGATAGTCAGGTGATAAGTAACATCAATTATAATAATAATATGATATATCATTTATTTCGAGTAACAAAGTCCCATAACATAGGTACGTCCCATAACATGTACCTTACAGACTATATCATACATATTTACATATATAAACCACAAAAACATTACACTATTTTACACGAAGTGTCGGCGTCGTGTTACACTGCGTGGTATCACGTAGTCTCCCGCGGAATCGCCGATACACGACACCCTTCGGCCAAAACTCTTCCTTGAGGAAGGTCTCAATATGATGAGATGATAATAGGTAAAGGGAACACTAGATTAAGGACCAGAGGATGAAAATTTCATTTAAACCTTTAAACCAATAAAAACATTCTACGCTTTGCATCATACCGTATGACCAAAAGTATCAAGCCATGGTCCGGAGCGAGGAGGCATGGGAAGCGGTCGCCTCCTTCTGCGAAGCAGTAATGCTAGCGAAGGAGGAGGCGGAACGCGTGCGTGAGAGGGAAACCTCACGCCCCAGCCGCCGCAACAGAAGAAGACGCCCCGGGCGTCGGGAAACGCAGGGCGATTCCCGGCCACCGTAGGCGCGGGCCTGCGGATGGCGAGCTATGGGTGGCTCGCCGTCCGATAGCAACCAGGCCCGAGTCGACGGCGCGTCGTGTTCCACGCGCGCCTCAAAGAGCCGTCAGCAAAGAAGACGGGGCCCCATAGGGTCAGTGCCTGCTAGGGTTGCGGAATTTGTTCGAAAGAGTCACCGCGGCCCTGGAACGCAAAGAGCACAAGAAGGATCACGGGTAGGTTTTAGTCAGTAAGAGTCTGACACTCCCTTCCGCTCCGCCCAGAGCGGGAGAAGTCAATCGATGATTTCCCATCCAAAACAAAAAATTAGAGGTGAAGAAATCAATATTTTTAGGTAAAATCCCAATAAAGGTTTCATTTTGATTCACCTCTAAATTTCTATCCACTCCGTTTTTCGGTACCTAGTAATATTCATCTAAACCACAGTCACAGTAAGTTATCAACTTACCGTGCCTACTAACAACTCCTGATCTTACCTACAGCAGTTAGAGCAATAAGCAATAGACAGACAACGCCGCGGGCCGAGTTAGTTTGTTTGTGCACAGTTAACGGTTAGTTTATTAATTAGGGTTTGACAAACTGTGCGGTTCCACCCTCCGTCTAACCTTTGTTTAGTTATGAACTTGGGAATTTAATACTGTTTGCGTGGGATGACAATTTGGATGGAGGGTGTGCTGAGATTGGGTTGACGGTAAAGATGTTTGTCTTCACTTCTGACTTCAACAAAGTCCTATGTACTCTTGGACCTATCGATTTCTAGACTTCTTATTAGTACAGTTTTATTGCAAGTCCTGAAACTTCAAAGATAGGTAATCTGTATCATCCCGCTTAGGAGATATCATTTATCAGTGTTCCTAGCCTTTGTCTAACTACAACTGGTTTACACTATACACCTTGGCAAAAATGGTGTCAAAATTTCTGGCTTGACTTTCTTGACTGTCAAAGATGTTCAAATAACAGCTGGGACCTGCAACGGCTTAACATGCTTTCTGAGTAACGGAGAAAATTCGGTTAGTAATGGATGGTCTTGGTCACCCATCCAGGAAGTTTGTCCCAAGCGGCTTTTATTTTTTAATCATGAGCTATTTTAAGTAGCATAATTATAACTACCGTAATAATTATGACTTATAATTAATATAGTATGAAGTTGACTAAAACTTGACATTTTAAACATTATTTCGACTAATTTAATGTAAATTGCATGACCGTAGATAATAATGATGGCTATTACTAAAACTGTTGACTAAAACAACCAATTCATATTCATAGCGACCACCAACAATTAAGAATGGAATTGTATTATTTGCAATAATATTGACACACATCTAAATATTCTACCTACATCCCATGGATAGTTCTCGTTTGTGAAAATCAATAATAAAAAATTATATGTATTCGTATTATTTGATAATAATATGAAATCAATCTCCATTTATGAAATAAACCACAAATGAACACATTAACAGTTTCAATGGTCAACTTTTCATGCCCAACATGGCGGTGGCGCTATCTATTGGCACTCTCCGAACAACGTTACAAGAGCCTGCCGTAACAAAAGCAGGTAAACTGTATGGGACATGAGTTCTTATATTTCAAACTAGCAGCTCCTCGCGGTTTTACCCACGTAGTTCCCGTTCCCGTGGGAATATGGGGATAAAATATAGCCTGTGGTATTCAAAGTGAATGTAGTTTTGTAATGGTGAAAGAATTTTTGAAATCTGTTCAGTAGTTTTTGAGTTTATTCGTTACATACAAAAATACAAATCTTTCCTCTTTATAATGTTAGTAAGGATGATGATGATGCTTCTTATAAAGAAAATATAAGATTGTTTCTATATAATTATCATAGAATTAGTTTAGGCAAACTAATAAATCGTAAAATCAGATTTGAAAATCCCTTGTAACTTATTTTGATGGAATTCACGCAGATATTTCCTAGTAAGTACTTACAAGCATTAGTATGTACTAATGCTTGTAAGTAATTATAAAATAAAATATAAAAACTTCTTTAAGCGAAAAACACGCCATTCAGTTGGTATGTTTTTAGTTACAGCACAAACGGGGATAAAATATATTTATGTATATTCTACTCTAAAACGCCACGGTGATGATTTCTGAGTTATTATAACCACGCTACTGATAGTAATTGGGTTCCGTATGAGCAATACAAACCTATCAAGTAGCCAATTTATCTTTACTATCTTATCAACATAGCTAGTTACTTGAAGTGCTATGATATGTTATATGTATGTATATATTCAACTGCTAGGTATTTAACGAGTCCCTTGCAACTTAAGATCAAGAGAATCCTATTCAAACAGTATGTACTCGTATATCTTAAAATACAAACTAATGATCGTGTTACAGAAGTTTTCAGAACTTTTCAGTAAAATATAAGTACCAGTTTTCCTCCCAAACTATTAAAAACTAAACTGCCATAATTATCAATAACACTTATTCTCTAATTTCCGATGCATCCCTATCATATAAGCGTGCACGCAACCCATCCGAATCATGAACCCTTGTTAGGGAACCCTAAATAATTAATATTTGGTGCGTCCGCGCGGCCCTGTTATTAAATCATGGTGGCTCGTGTAACAATTAGTGATGTTCTCACACCGTTGAACGGTAACTATGGCTATTATAAATGGAATATTTTTTTTAATATAAATCTTGATTTTTTTAGCTGAGGACTTGACAAACTTTTCTTAATGTGAAACGTGTAAAGCTTTAGCCTTTAAAGAGGTTTGAGAAGATATAAATTGTTTAGCTCCATATACTAGCTGACCCCCGCAATTTCGTCTGCGTCTCATAATTCAGAAAAAGAACTCCGTTTCTGCAACAATTTTCATTAATGCTCGGCTCTTATTGGTTGAACTGTCGTAACTTATAAAGACTACCTCGATAAATGGACTACACTAGCCAACACTAAAATATTTTTTCAATTCGAATCAGTAGTTCCTGAGCTAGATTAGCGCGTTCAACTAAATAAACGAAATCTTCAGCTTTATAATACATAAATATATACCTTATAAATAATAATTGCATAGATGATTATTATTTCAGCTGAAAGAATGCTGAAAATAAGCCTCGCCAAATAAACTCAGCTTCAAATTCTGATACCGGGCGTTACCCTTGCTCCATGTTATCTATCTTGCTTTCATAAACACCTTCCAATTAATTTAGACAGAACCATGCTGATACTGGTAAGAAGTAGGTGATATGAATTTTTGATGAAGTATTTTTCTACTTCTACTGTCTTACATCGAGTTCCTGTATACTTTACCAAGCTTAGTTGATACTTCGATGACTCGTAGTTTAGGTAATCATTAAATGACTTCTTCCGCCCTGGGTGGAGCGAAAGGGAATGTCAGACTCTTACTGACTAAAACCCATCCGTGTTCCTCCTAATGCCGTTTGCGTTCCAGGGCTGTGGTGATTATTTTGAACAAATTCCGCAACCCTCGCAGGCACTGGCCAAAGTCGGCCCGTCTTCTATGCTGGCATTTGGTAGAAGCGCGCGTGGAACACAACACGCCGTCGTTCTGGGCCTCGTTGTTATCGGATGGGGAGCCACCCAATGCTCACCGTCCCCAGGCCCGCGGTTTAGGTATACCTTCCAGTAATGTAGCGTAGTCTCTGGAACACAGCGTAGCACCCTCCGCATTGGGAGCCTCATCAGCAGGTTAGCTATCGGCGTTGCTTCTTCAGGCACAAATTAGTAGTATGGTTGTAAGTATGTTATGATTCCTCCTCCTCCTTCCTAAGTATGATGTTGATGGGCTTTGTAATGTTGTTTCAGTGTTATTTTTTTACAAAATTTTTCTTGGCGGTAAAAAAAATACAGTCGAATTGAGAACCTCCTCCTTTTTGGAAGTCGGTTGAAAATACACATATGTATCTCCTGCCAAACTGCTGGACAGTTTGTTTTTGTGTAGTTTTCTAACTGGTAAGGTTTTTTTTCTAAGCTTTTGTTAAACTTAATAATTTTAGTTATGTCTATAAAAACTTGATGAAAACTGACTACCAATTCAGGTTTAGACAACAGACAAAAATATTAAATGGGGCTTTTAAAAAAAGATTTTACTTAAAACCCACAAGTGAACTCCTGGCTGCTATTTTTAATTTCTTATTATTATTAGTATGAAACTGAGACTGCAAACTATTAAATATTATTTCATTGCTCAATAAACTACACTGAACGATCATAAAATCTTTCAAATCATTATTAAGAAGTCACTAACATCATTAAAATTACTGTTTCAAATATTTCAAATGGTCACCTAACGAAACATAATTACTTTCTCCGTAATTAATAATAACATAAAATAATATTAAGTTTTACAAAAACATGAATTTATTCATTTGGCTACTGTGAATTTAGATGTACGCCATTAAACAAACTAGTTTATTGATTTATTCATAGCCACAAATTGAATGCTAACATTATCATATTGTTATTGTATTCGAATTAACGGGTTTCTAAATCCCCATTTATTAAATTTAAAAGCTCAAGAATTTGTAAAAGCCCCGGTTAGTCAATTATCCAATCAAGCTTCAAAGGCAGCTTTTACTTAAAACCGAGCATTGTTATCGTGAAAAGGGCACAAAAACTGTGTAGGCAGATGCTTATTATGTTTCCAGCCGAGTAGCTCCCCACAACCGACGCCATCACTATTAACGAGCGTAACCGGATTATCTCGTCAATAATTCGGCACACTCACCACACAAATAAAAACAATTGTACATTTTTTCCTCAATGAGTTTATTGCGGCAGAACAATAAATGAAGCTGATCATATAACGTTTACTTTCAACATCAATTACGAATACTCTACACGATATCATGTCGTACGCCGAGTCCATTAATATTTATAATATTCGAGTCCGTATTGCACTTCGCTTCACCTCGCAAACTCAACACCCAAGCTGCTATCCCTATTAACTTACAGTTCGTGGGATCGATAATTACGATATATTTGTCTAAATATCACAAGAAAATACAAAAACGAAATACGAAATAGAATTAACACAATTAAAATTATTAACAATTAAATATACAGAGTCTGTGTCGCATCAAGACGTGAGGTATCACCAGGGCGAGCGCGGGTGGCGGGAGCGTCATGACACGGGCACGTGGTGCTGGTACAGCTGCTCCTGGCGCTCGCACAGCGAGGTCATCTTCTTGAACGACTCGGAGGTCTCGCGAAAAAGCAGATTCGCGTCGTCTCGGGGACGCGCGTGCGCTGCGTCCAGCCGCCCGGGCGAGATCACCGGGGGCGACGATGCCGACAGGGGCGACAGCGACTCCCGCGCCAACTGCGCGCCCGCCGCCGCGCCGTACGGCCCGCCACCTGCCTGCGGCACTCCGTTACCCATCAGAAAAGGGGACGGAAAAAACCCCCGCTCACCCAACTGTGGAAAAAAGCCTGCTTGCAGCGCGGTCAAGTTCCGACTATAAAACTTCATTGTTTCAGACACGTAGCTGGGAAGTTGAGATGCTTCCTCGTTGCCACCGTATCGCAGGCTCTCTAGTGTGGACGCAAGCCCTTTTATATCTGCATATAATTTATTTAGGAGGTCTGCGTTAACTTCGAACGCTGGTTTCTGTTCCGGCGAGCCAGTGGACAACAGCCGTCGATGCAGGTCAACGTTCGAGCTGTGTCTGTCTCGACTCCGCCGAGAAGGGAAGGCCGCATCACAACCGTTCACCTCACACGGGTGAAGCAATTTCAAATGATCGTTTCTGTAATGCATACGCAGCGTAAAGTGGTTCTGAAATACTTTCCCGCACGCGGTACATCGGTCGGGGTTTTCGTCGTCTATGGGTATATCTAGGTCGTTGATATCTGACCTGTCATCCGTCCGGTCACTGCTGGCTGACGGGGAGCGTGCTCTCGCTAAGCGCTCTTCCAACGTGTGCAAGTCACTCCCGCTGTCGCTCGGGGTGTACAAGTCGGACCGTAATCTCAATCCCTCGCGGATCACGCTGGGCGCACTCGACTCATCGTCCGACTCACTTTCAGCCTTAACACGCGTCACCGATTCCGAGTCCACAATAGCTTCCTCACCGTTCTGAAATGACTCCGTGCTTTCAGGCTTTTGTTTCTTGAGCGATAAGGGTTCCTCCTCAGCGCGACTCGAACTGGGAGTTGACAAGTTTCTAAATAAATCCGCATGATATTCTTCATCAGACACGTTGTATTCATTGTTTTGTGAACACCGGGTGGGGTTGCCGCTCTTCCTCTTACGTTTGTTAGGGACGTGAGACGACGTCTTATCGTCCGAGGCGGTGGGGTCAGCGCGGCTGTTTACACTATCAGGTTTCACAACAACGGGTTTGGTATCGTCTCTGTTTTTATTCACACTCAAATCTTCAGGTTCATCTTCGTAGTTCAATCTTTCTACAACTGGAGATGTAGTCCGTTCATCAGATCTATTTTTATGATCATCATCGGAAATATCATCATTAATTTCACTATAATTATTGGACTCTTCTTCGTGCATGATATGAGGTTTGGCAAGATCTAGTGCACTGCGGTGATGATGTTCATCAGATTGTGGAAGCTTTCTGTACATTTTCTCAATTTCACTGAAGTTGCGGAGGTCGTCGAGAGGCACACGCGGAGGTAGTGGAGTAGGTCCTGGAGGTCCGCTGAGCTGAGGCGGTAGGCGCGCCGCCAGCTCGGGCGGCAGCAGCCCCGGAGGAGGTATGGGCAGCCGTGCCAGAGCGGGCAGCAACGGGAAGGGCTGCGCCGAGCGACCGTCGTGCGCCGATATTTTGCGTCTCACGTGAGGAGAATGCAGCTTGGGATTCGGGTTCGCACTGTGCCGGTTTCTTGAACGCCGCGAACTGAACATCATGGTGCATCCTTCCACTGTACACTTGTGCATCTCTCGCAGGTGCACCGCCGAAAAATGAATTTTTAGTGCGCCTTTATCGCAGAAAGTCTTGAGGCAGACGTTACACTGAACTCTCTTCTTGCCCGTGGCGGGGTTGACGAACTGGACGCCGAGGCCGAGAGGCCACGGCGCCGGCGGCGGGTCGCGCCGGTCCGGCGGGTACTCGGGCGTCCGGCGCTCGTCGCTCTTGTCGTCATCTCGGCCACTGAAGCTGGCGCCAAGCTTGCGAAAATCGAACTGAGGCGCAGGTTGACTCACACGAGGCATCATAAAATAGTCCAGGCCAGCCGGTAGGCCGGGAACCGCACCGTACTCTTTGGGTTCCATCACGTCACTGTCATAATATGCGCGCGTAGTGCGAAGCGGGTGGCGCGCGTCGCGGCCGCTTTGCGACTGAGGACGTGCGACACAGGTGACCGAGCGCGGGCGGCGCGCGACAAAGGCCAGCGGTGCGGGGGCGCGAGGACGGCGCGGGGCGCGGGCCGGGGCGCGGGCGGCCGCAGGTGGGAGGAGCGAGCGCTGGGCGGAGCGGATCGATGCGGAGGGGACACGCGACACTCGCGAGCTCCGCCACTGTAAACACTGGAGAACTAAAGCATCGCATGCCGTTACGTAACTAGGCACACACGAGTACGCCACGGTTGCACATAACCATACCGAGCGATTGCATACCGACTCTGTTCCGCGTTTAATTATAGAGATGTCGACCGCTTTGCTCTTCGCGAAGGAACGAACAAGAAATCTTAGAAATCACCTCTCCATGCTCTCCGACGAGTCAATGTTATCGCAGCATTGCACCTCACGTTATTTGGCAAACACCGATAAAATTTGTTCCATTTTTTGCCAATTTTTTTCAATCTTGAACTTCATATTCACTAAAACAAGCTATGCTCAACCTGTTCCGGTAAAACAAAACACGGTGCAATTAAGTTGAAAAGCGATTCTAGGAAGCTCTAATTGTTGAACCCTTGAATGGAGAGACTTCTGTAGGTAACAGATAATATTTAAATAATCATTTACTTTTAAGTGGATTATGTAATTTAAATTGTTGGGTCAGAATTTCAGGCATTTCACTTCCATACACACATATAGATATGTATATGTAGTTACATACTTAGTTATTATGATGTTAGATTTTATATTTATAATTGATTTAAGTTTTGTGTGGTGCGGTCAAATATTGAACATCTGGTAAGCGGGCGGTGATCAGTCAAACAGAAAGCGGTAGAGTTTTTAAAATTAGGTTTTCTGGAAACTGATTTTTTGGTGGGCAGTGATGTTATTAACCAAAAGTGTTAACGCCCAGAAACTCAATGTGCGCCTGTTCCCTATGTATACCCGTCTATTTACTTTTATGCTTTGAATGAACTTCAAAATATCTACCGAATAAATTTGATCGATCACAAATCGAATGCAACAAGTTTGCGATCGAGAAGCAGAGGGCTGTTATAAGATTGATGTTTATATGTATCTGTGTAAACAGATGAACCGATTTTCATTAGATACCTACTTAGGTACCTAAGTTAATTTTTAAGGGAATTATAGTATTAAGGAAGGTAGTGCATTAACTGAAACCCATATCATTATTATTTACACAAAACAAATACGAGTATTAATACTGAAAAGTTAAAAACTTGATATTTTAACAAAAGTCAATGTTTTTCTACTGCGCCTGAACTTTATTCTATCTACTAGCGCCATCTATGTCGTCACCAACAAACTAAACACCACATCAAATCGCGCATGTTAATAAATCATTGTTCTATATTTAAAAACGTTTTAGAACATGTTAAAAACAAAACATGGCGGTTGTACAAAAATAACGGATTTTCTTTCAGTTTTTTTTTTTCTGTTACATTTTCAAGGAGGTTTCGAACAAACTAGACGTATTGTTTCCATTCAACTTTCCGTTTACCATCAACAGGGTTGAGTAAACGGTTTTCGGTAGTGTATGAAATTTTTAATAGTTTTGATTTTTATGTAAATTTAAAGTTACCTTACCTCGAATTTACAAGCAGATTTTAATAAGGATTTCAATCTTGTTACAGTCCAATTAGAATCGTATATTACCAGCGAGATTTTAAATATGAACAGATAAATTCTTATACGTACTTAACTTTTGTTTTTTTTTTTCGGTATTTCACTCATCTGAATATTCGCGAAATATTCGCCGCCATGCCTGGATCCACTTATCAGTGTCCTCTCCGCTTCTAACTCGAAACATTCTTTAAAAATAAGCTTGGGTAGATTCCTCCGGTAGAAGCCAAAATCGGTCCAATCCCTCTCATTCTAACAAATAACCGTCAGATGAGTTCCATCGTCTGTTCGATGTCGTATCGCGCTTGCCCGATTATTCTCCATCTCGGAAACAGTTACAATCGAGTATCGTTCCGTGGTTCACGCACAAACAGAGCTCTATTATTGTGTGGTGCAAGGCATGAGAGATTCAATTTGTTATTTTCAGTTATCATTTACCCACCTATGTTCTTATAGGCGCTTTTGAATTTCCAAGGAATCGATCAGTCAAAAATGTGAAGCTTGTTCTGCATTCCAAGGTGTATGTTATGGCATAACATACCTTATGCCTGTTTTTTTTTTCGAAAGGATCTTAGCCTTAGCCAAATAATAAAACTTAGACACGAGGGACTTATATTAAAAACTAATAAGAATGCTAGGTTTACAAAACAAAAGAACTTCAATTTAATTTCCACTCTTTGCAAGTAAGTGGTACCCCGCTGCGCTTTATTTGGTTGATTACCGAATCACATGTAACAAACATAAGTACTGAGCTATGTTTGTTCCATGTGTATTTATTTGAGGACCCGTGCGGCTATGAAAACGTATGTAGGTACCGATAAACACATACAACTTAAATCACAGGTCGCTCAGTCAAAGTTATATAGAAAACTGGGCTTTCTTATAAGCGGTTTCATTTTCATTTATTTTGCGTTCAACTCTGTAAAGAAAGCTAAGAATCAAAAATTGTAGACCTTGTTAAGGTAAAGCAATCTAACTCCTTTTGGTTTGAATTTAACTGAGCAAAAGCTCAAATGAAGGCCTCATTCCAGAGTGTTCTTACAGGTTTATCTTCTGTACGAGAAACAAGACACAAGTCGTCTAAATCAATAAGTGTCGAAACTCATTATGGGGAGTTTGTTGCGCCACTTCTTCTTCCCAGCTAAAACACTAGGAAGTGGTGACGGGTGGGCGGTTTGGGGGACTGTCTTTATGTAAAATTTTGACGTTCAAAAAGTGCTGTCTCTCAGCATAAAAAGTTTGAATAAATGACTTTTGATTTGACTCTAACCTTCCTTATACTTTGAATATTATGATTATGTCTGTATTATTAACAAAACGCCTGTTCATACACTTAACACATCAACACCCGCTGTCAAAACCGCTTTTCTCTCGTAACTTGTACCGGAGTACAGTCAACCATATTATACTCTCAGTTTCGCGGTACGAAACATAAACAAGATCTCTTTTTGTCCTAAGTGATCCGCCTCTGGTCAACGTTGATTTTTATATCGCCTTAAGAGGACTTCACACTTGGTTTAGAAGTGATCGAAGTAATCTACGTAAGCGTTCTTATTAGGAAAAGGTAATTTGAATCATAGTGTTGGATTTGTCATTTTATTTGTCGATCTGCTTTGTTTATAAGCATGGTCATTTTTATTTTTCAACCACGCTTCTGCTCTTTGAAAAATTATAAAGTTCACCTACCTACCCTGTATTGTACACAAAAATTAATGTTTTCTTCTCTGTATCTATGTGTTTTCACTAAATCTTATGTACAAGGCACGGTTTTCCGTAACACGTAATTAAATAAAAAAAAACTCATTAAAAGCTGTACCTACTCTACCTACATATCTCCATACAGTAAATTTTAATTACACACATACCCATTTAAATGCTAAGCGACTGCCACAATTATACAAGGTTTTAATTTGTTTTTGACCAACATCAAAATAAAAGTCAATCTGCATAATAATTCATAATTATGTAGGTACTTACATACTAGTACGTCGTAGTAAGGTACAGGTAGCGCCATCTCTTATGATTTTTCGGAACTAAGCTTGTCAAGTGCTTAGCCGTTTGCAGCGTTTTATTTTTCTAACTTTAACGAATGTGCTATCTTGCCCTTTACATGGGAATACGGGGATAAAATATAGCCTATGTTTCTCGATGATACTAAAACTTTCCATTGGTGATAAATTGGTTAAAATCGTTCCAGTAGTTTCGGAGCTTATTCGGTTCAAACAAAAAAATCTTTCCTCTTTATAATATTACTTACTACTTTGCGCATATGAAAAATTTGAAGTTGAGTATGTCTTGAATTCTAATTTTGCCTGAAAAGCTGTCAAAATTTGGATGTCTCAATTGTTTTTGGGCAAGATGGTGTATATTTTTTCTTTCTTATCATTGGCTATTTAATTATAACTTAAATTGCCCGTGTTTAAACGGATACCTATCTGAAAGATAGCTGAAAATGTAGATTCTTTATTTATTTTCCTCAATCAATAAAATTGTACAGCCAATAGGGTAGTTGACTAAAAAAATCTAATTAGTCCGTCTGATAGATTTCCAAAAATATTGGACACGTATTTTTTCTTTTTTCACGTAAACAAAAAATGAAGACGATACAGTGCGTTGAAAACTCGTCGTCACTTGACGTGACGTGACGTCACTACTCGCTACAATTTTTACCGAGCCGTGACGTCACAAGCCCCCACTCCTGATCTTTGATGCGTTGTATCTTCGTCAGTTTTTATAGATTTGATAAAGGAAAAAATACGTGTCCAATATTTTTCTATAATCTAACTGACGGACTAAACATAATCATATATTTTTTACTCAGGAAACATCCCTATTAAATACTTCCAATTACACGATCGGCCAATATAATGTACAACCCTCCTAATTCGATCCGACCGACATATTTATTTTGAAGAGCGCCGTATTTTGTTTGGATTAAAAATATTTCTGGCTACACTTGCACACGACACTGTACGAAGTATCGCCCTGTACAAAACTGGCATACAAAATTATAGACACGTGCCGCGATACTGTATACTTTTTTGTGGCCTGTGACGCACATAGGTCGAGTGGATTGGAATCTCGAGACGATTACACTGTATGTCATGCAGAACAGTTTGAAGGTCGAGATTTCAGTGGTTTTCATTCGAAAGCTGGTGCTGTTTGAATGGCATAATTATGTTTGGCGTGTGGATTGACGTGCCCGGTGTGCTGTTTATTTTGGTCGACGTGTAAATTATGTACTCTTGAACTGATGACGTCTTTGTATACTTCCAAGGACACTGGTTGTGCATGAAAAATACCACATCCTTCGCATAGTATCTATACACTATGCAAAGCTAAGTGTCTAAAAATTAAAAGTAAAAAGTCTAACTAATTGACCTATTTTTCTGGATGGGAAATCATAAATGACTTCTTCCGCTCTGGGTGGAGCGTTACAGAGTATCAGACTCTTACTGACTAAAACCCACCCGTGTTCCTTCTAATGCCCTTTGCGTTCCAGAACCGCTACAGTTGCGACTCTATGGGACGCGCCGTCAACCCGGGCCTTGGTCCCAAGTCTGCTATTTTTATGAATTTGTCATTCTAACACCACCCCATTGTCATTTTGCTAAAATTTCGTAATCTGCTATATTCATAATTGTCGGTCATTGGTCGGTCAATGGTCTTGGTTTCTGATAACCGAGCTATTAAAACCAATGACTGCACAATGATGATTTAATGGTAGGCCACTGATCAAAGGACTGTCAAAATTTCAGCTGATTAATGCATACGTCTGTCATTCATTTGTCATTATGTACAAGATTACCATTCTATGCCATTTCTTTAATAAACGTAAAAAGCTAATGAGTTAAATTCTGTCGAGTTGATAAAAAACGGAAAATTTCACGAATGAAAAAATCTAGTTACCAATATTTTAATTTGCAATTTGAAATAATTTGAATCAATCGCCAACAGCTCAAGTATTGACTGTAGCGCTGTATATTTTCAGTTTATTTTGAAGTGCCCTTTTATCTAACCTAACCACTTATTTGCAGATGTGAATTATCCATCTTTAGGACCCAACGGTCGATTCTACTTACCATACTTTGTTTTGCAATATTTCACCTCCCAAACCGCAATTTCGACTGCAACCCAACAGGATAACATTTCCTTTCCTCAACAGTTCTAGCATGGAAGTGACTTCTGTAAACATGTAAGCAATACCAATACATAATACTTTCATTGCGCACGCCTAGTGGGCACGGATCGCGTGTTCCATCCTTACATCCGGCTGAACATTGCCACCGGAAATTATATCAAGTATCTGCGTTTTTTTCCATCTTCAAGTATTAGGTACCTACTTAGTTTCGTGTTTTTTGTCATTAAATCGATGTTTCCTCCGATGTGTTTATTAATCTCGTGGAAACTATGAAGGTTGTGCCAAAAACGGTGGAATTGCATGAAAACATGAAAATATTTGACGTTTCCGATGTAACTGGAATGTTAGATTGATTTACAGTATCTTAGCGTTTATGTGTTTATGAGCAATTGACTGTCTTTATCTTCGTCGTGATTTTTTAATTCTGTTTGATCAAAGGGCTAATAAATCATCCATTTTTGTTATTTTGCTGGTTTACGTGTTAATCTTGATTGTACATACATCAGCAGCATTTTAGGGCTAATTTTCACTACTACTTGAACATCATAATACGAGCTGATTGATGGATTAATTTGTGCTGATTTAGTTTGCCTGTTATCTATACTTATAATAAATCTGTAGAGAGGTCAATTCTGTACAAGGAATATATTTTCAAAATAACTATCAGGGGGTGATTAGTGATCGATACTGGTGCCAAAAATGCAATCAGTAAATTTTTTGTCTGTCTGTCTGTCTGTCTGTCTGTCTGTCTGTCTGTATGTTCTTTATAGAAACAAAAACTACTTGACCGATTTTAACGAAACTTGGTGCAATTATTCTTCATACTCCTGGGCAGGTTATAGTATACTTTTCATCACGCTACAATCAATAGGAGCAGAGCAGTGAAGGAAAATGTTGGGAAAACGGGAGAAGTTACTCCATTTTTTAAGCTTCCGTCGCGTGTGTAGCCTTAATGGTTAAAGTTACATAGAAATCATGTATTACGGAAATGTTCTACATAAAATTATCTAAAAAATATCCCGAAACAGCATATGTCTATCTTTTGTCAATTTTAAACCGATCGGGCTCAGAGTTTCAAAATCGGGGGTAAAGTAACTATTCCACGCGGACGAAGTCGCTGGCAGAAGCTAGTTCTAAATATAGCAGCCAGAGTAACTGCATTAGAAACGGTCGTTTTTAATGTAACGACTAGCATTTATCCATAGGGATTCTTGCATGCTTTCCAATAACCCGCCTTAATTCCGTCCCGTCCGATTGCTTGTTCGTTCCGTTTACTTTATTCGATCAGATGTTCCAAAGTATAAATTATGGTATATCTCTCCACGGTTTTATGGGACTGTCTTTATATTGAACTTTGGCTTTCAAAAATTGCTGGAACTAATCTAGCTTGAATAAATGACTTTTGATGCAGTTGTGTGGAAATCCGTTGTATTGTCGTGGGAAAAGCATTGAGTATAATTACTCTGTCAATGAGTAGGGTAAAAGTGTAGGGTAAACCAAGAAACTAAAGATGCACTGCGTGAATGATGATATAGCCAGAACGCAGGTGACTATAATGATGTCACTAATAGAGAGGTAGGTATGGACCTGCCAGTGTTGCTAAATTTGTTCTAAAGACTCATCGCCTCCCTGGAACGCAAATGGCATTTGGAGGAACACGGATGGGTTTTACTCAGTAAGAGACACCGCTCCCTTCGACTCCGCCCAGAGCGAAAGAAGTCATTTGATGATTTCCCATTCTTGATAAAATAAGACATGTTACGGACTTTTAATTTAACCATATTCAGCTGATCCCAAAAGTGCTATTTTCATAATTAACCTAGGTACTGTAACCAAAACAAAATGATAATAAACCTCTTAAAATTCTCAACGAACGTCAATTAAAAACACGCGTTACGCTAACAGCTTCATAAATTCATAATTCTAATGTAAAACATGACTTTTAAAGATGGCCGGCACGCCGAAATCCGTACCACTTGACAATCAGAGCGTTGTTATCGTGCGAGCTGGCACGCGAGGATATATCCTTGACTTGGTTGTTCTAACAAAGAGTATGAGTAATCGGTGTATCATTGGTACTTGATATATTGATTCGTAGGAGTTACAAAGGGCGTATGTAAGTGGCCAGTATTCCAGAGGCTCTAGACAATTCGATATGAATTTTAACCTACGCTGATTCCAAAACCATTTGCAGATTTTAGGGTCTTATGGCTTATTTTTCTATTTTTAGCTCTCTATATCACAAGATTGTGTTTATTTTCACAATAATACTTGTAACCATTTGACTTTCATTTGACCTCTGCATGACGTCATAACGTAGCCTGAACAGACTGCTTCCTTAAAAATCGTATCTGCCAAGTGTCAACTGTTGTCAATGTCAAGTTTGAAGTTATCTATTAAAGTTTTTTTGTATATACTGAAAACGTGGCAAAGAGTTAAAGCTATTCAGTCTATGAAATGACGTCATCACGTCCAATACTTTAAAAAAACAATTTAAAAAAAACTGTTACTTGGAAAAAAAACTTAGAATTAGTGGCTTAAAATTAAATGTTTTTACGAAAAAAAATAATATAAGGCTATTGTAAAATGTCTAAAACGTCCCATAAGTTTTTAATAGACAAACTCTGTTGGAATCTTCTCAATCCCTTATATTTTAACATTTCGACAATCGCATTTGATCATTCATAGTCATTTTGTTTAGAGCCTCTAGCATTGACTGGTGAAATCAAGATTTCATACCAATTTGGCAACTAATTACTGCGTAAATGCTGCTACATCATCTAGATATCACCATCACCAATACAACCGCCAGATGTCTGTTGCTGCAAAGTCTTTCAGCTTTCCCCAAACGTCGTCACATCGACAGGGCCTGTGCTTTTCTGATCCATAGAACTCCCACGTCTCATCAGGTCATCGGTCTATCTTGTGGAAGACAAAACCAATCAAAAGAAAACAGTTTAGGTAAAGGACAATCATCATATTGGCGGTGGTTGCAAGAGTTTTAATACTTGCAAGCCACACTGTTTTTGGCTGTCCAAATTAGTCTCCATTTACATATTCCATCAATCTACATATTGATGGACAATGTATGAGGTGCTCATGAACACAAAACAAGCACAAAATCAGAATGTCTTAATTAAATTTTAAAGCAAACATCTAAACAGTAATTAGCTACATTTAGTCGTCATTCACACAACCCACCTTCCGAAGCCCTGACAAAATCCGCTGCCAAAGGAAATAATATATCACCCAAGCAAATCAGCAGATATTGCGAAATCGGTGGAAAAACGGTGCCAAACGAAATCGTATCCTTTGCCATCAGACCTCCAAATTTAATGACAGGACAATCCGCCAAAGTTACTTGGCTGAGAAAAAATGCAGAACAGAAACCAACTTTATACATAAAGTATTAAAGTTGTAATTAGAATAGGTAGAAGAGGATACGTTTAATTTATTAAGTAATTTGGTGCGGCGCAGGAGTTGAGTCGTGTAACGCCCCTACGGATGCTACAAGTAAAAGCAATGATACATCGCGGATTTCGTCGCGTTGTTAGTGGGTTCCACTTAGGACTGGCGAATTTGTACACTTCATATACTGTTTATTAATTAAATATATCAAAACTATGAAAATGGTAGACTTTTATGCTGTAAAAACTACTTGGGGTCTGTCATTCCAAACCTTACCTATCACTAACTTATTTGGGTTGTTTGTCCTATGGGGTATTGCTTAAAAACCAGCGTTTGGCTTTGATATTTTTATGCAAACCGTATAATAAAAAACGCAGAAAAAAAAACAGGTCGACAGAATTTCCTTTTTAACCCTCGACCAAAAAAGAAGGATACTGTTATGAGTTGCTCCTAAACGGATCAACCGAAAAAAAAAACTAAATCCAAATGATTTAGTTTTTTTTTTTGTTTGATAGGTATTTTTATCACGGGTGTTCTGAGCTGTAATTCAAGAATATCGGTTCAGCCGTTTGAAGATCATCAGTTCTATTCGATACTAGTTGATCTTCATCAAAAGAGCTGAAAATCTCACTTCGAAAATGAAGCACGCTTACCAAGCTAGCTATCAGGATACACAAAATCAAATAAAAAAATACAATGAATGTGTTCCCAAAACGTTTTGTGCGTGTAGATGAGATGTGACCATGTAACGGTGGCGTATTCCCATACATCTTGTGGTCCGATGATGGATCTTACTTACTTACAGCAGAAGTTTCGGGTTCGGGTTCATTTAAATGGTATTACTAGTAATGAATAGGTTATAAATAGATTTTGATCAGGAATAGAAATTAGTGATAACATTGGTGAGATATGCTAAGCTACTTTCACTCGCTTAATCGATAAGATATTTTAAATTACAGATCGTAAGGTTTCTAGTAGTATAAACATTATTAAAACCATAAAATAAAAACCGCCGAATAAAAAACATATTTTTACTATAGTAATAGATTAATTTTAGATCAAACCAATTCGCCCCAAGCGGATCAAACCGCCGGCAATGCGAGGACGTATGTACACACAGAGGAAGTGATTCAGGCAAGGCCTGCTTGTTCAGCGAAGCAGTGCGGCGCTTGCGCAATAACCGCGAGCACTCCTGCGCAGCGACGCACGCGATCCGCAACGTATGTCCACTTGTCTTGCGGAGGGTTTGAAGAGTTCTGTTTTTCATTCGGTTGATGTAATAGCGGAGTAAAATGGAGTAAAGACTCATAGGGAATCGAAAAATTCTTACACATCGCTGTCAACGGGAAAAGTGCCCAGAAAACTGGCCGCATTGCCACGTTGAATGGCAATGCTGATTCGTTGACCATAGAAAAGGCCAGCCCTCTGGTCACGTGAAGAGTCGACTAACTGCTCACTGATTTCACGGAAAAGTCGATAAGCACTGGACCCCACGGCCCTTGTGTTTCAACCACAAACGGATCAAATACATAATTCCCAATAAGGTTGTTATATTTGCGCCGTTTGAGATTCTCTGCACCTGCCGCAGCCGCCCCAGCACAACCCGCCGTGCTAAGAAGATCGGATGGCGCAAGGGTTGATGCGGCAAGGGTTGATGTTGCATCCCACACCAAAGGCCTACCCACCTTCCAAGGCATTATGGTCATCCCATCTGGCATTTGTTGATGTAATGGTAAAGGTCTTACCGATGGAAACATGTAGCATGATAGTAGAAATTGAAGGACTATTAGTCCAAGACCAAGACAATATTAGGATTTTTTTCAAGATGAATGAGAATTGAAAAAACTGAATATTACTTTGAATAGAAAGTGCTGCTATGCTTGAAGCATCGATTTTGTTCGTCATATGTATTAAAAATAATAATAATAAAGTCGAGTTCTGTATAGCTCAGTATTTCAAGATAGACCACTAATGATTGCCGAAACCTAAAATATTAGAAGGTACGGCAATGACAAAATCGTATGCAATGTGCCTTCACTATTGCTTGCTATAAAACCATTCATGATAATACTTTGCCTATCCTTCCTATCAACTAACATGCCACATACAATTTTCTATCTGTGTTCACAAAAAACACCTCTCCATTTGTCCATATTTCCTAGCGTTTTCAAAACCCTCTTACTAAACGCAAGTTTAGCATATAATTCATCAGTAATGCAACAAATTACTACCCCACACAATGACTGTGTTCGATGTGCCGACGGCGTGAAAATTTATGGTTTCTGCTTGTGCCTTTTAAGAGGTTGTATGTCGTAAATGTTGAAGACGAGGAAATGGGGACGGATCCAGTGGGAGCTACGCAAGATTTTCACTGTTGTCTTCAAAAGAGACTTTGACCTCTGAGTTTGTTTCGGTGTTTCTTCTCAGAGTAGTTGGCTAGGAAACACCGGCCTCATTTAGCTTAAAATGACCAGAAATATTGGACGTGTAAAAGTGTTATGTTTAATCTACTTACAAAATAAAAATCATTTATCATTAAACGTTCGCTTTATTTCGCAACAAAGCGTATCTTTCACTACACAACAAACCCTAATTTCATTAAAAGGTTGTCGTTTAGCAAAAGCTCAAGTCACTGTCATCATTTATTTTGTCGCACTTACTCGCGACATTTCGACTTTTCATTTCGACCCGACACACTCATTAAACAAGTCGTTAACTCATTTTATTTGTGAAACTTTGTTGAGCCTTTGACTCGAGTCTTCAATCATTGAATGTTATGTAAAATGCTTTTCTATAAACGAGAAAGTTGTTAGTATTATTTGATACAATTTAAAAGGTTGAGGTTTGAGTGATCTAGTCCAACTGCCCAGCTTTCTGCTAATAGCGGTCAGCTTCCAGACTGACCGAGTTTCAATATTTTAAATGGAACGACTGCGTATTTGAATTCCACAGCCCGGTAAATGGGTAACATGCGACTTCTCTGCAAGACTGGTGTCAGATTTTCGGGCTTCGAATTATCCACTCACTGCCCACCAATTACCCATTGTTGGACAGGTCCACTCAAATCTGTGGGGTACTTTCCTCAAAAGACCACTTCAGACACCAACCTACATGGTTCTTATATGATTTGACCAGTACAATTGTATGGACTTCAAAAGAGACCTTGACCTCTGAGTTTGTTTCGGTGTTTCTTCACAGGTTAGTCAGCTAAGAAACACCGGCCTCATCTAGTTTTTATAACGGCCAAAAAAGATTGACGTGTAAAAGTGTTTTTTACAACCTACTTACAAAAAATAAATCATTTATCATTTATCCTTAAAGGGTCGGTAGTTCGGTACCCGCTTGACTGCAAACGGAACAGAGGAAGACAAACTAAGAGATGGGAAGATGATTCAGGAAAATAGCAGGTCCAACATGGACTCAAACGGCACGGGATAGAATTGAACGGCGATATTTAGAGGAGGCCTTTGTCGAAAGACAAGTTAAGAAGTAACTACAGTTTGCCGAATTCAAATCAGTTTTTTTTTTTTAATAAATGAAATAGTTTATTTCTTTAACATTTCTTTACAATATTATTCAGTGGCTAGAACCACCCAGTAAGCATGTAGTAATGCTTGTATTGGGTGGTTCTGCTCCTGCCAGGGATCAAAGTTAAACATTACAACTATAGAATTAAATAGTATAAAAGTTTATATAATATATTATTTAGGAAATGTTGATACTAGAAATGACTTTTAGGCATACTTTTGTTATTTAAACTAAGACCAACAATACAGGCATTTTATTTAATTATTTTGATTATCCTTAACGACTGTCAAAGATATACAAATGACAACTCTGGAAATAAAAGAATATTTTCTCCACAAAAGAACTTATATCTTTTTAGAATCAGAGCAATTATTTCGTTTTCCATAAAAACAAAAGGGAAAAAATACGTCTTTTAAGGGTGGTATGGTATCCACTGACTCGAAATAAATGTTTTAATGACGAACATTATGCAAACACATTAAGGGTATCACCCTCGTTGACTATCGGATTTGAAAGTGGTCCAATTAATAAAAGGGGAGCGGGATACCTCTTCTGGCAACTCACCTTAACCAGAATTTTCTAATAAAGTGGCTATGAAACGCCGGTAGGTTGGACTCTGATATCAATGACTGGTCATTTGTACATACTTCTATTTACTCTTTATAAGAACAGCTTCACGTAACTTTTCTGGCTGATGTTTCGCTGCTTTGCACTGCAGTTACGTGGCATATCTCCAATTGTACTTTCACCCAAGTGTCATTAACTTCTTTTGTACTGTGATCATCAGTCAATATACAGAAACAGGTAAAATATTCACTCAGTACCTACCATTATTCTGTTTCCTAAAACCACGCTCTCCGCTCCACTTATAAAACCCACTAGTCTCCCATCACTTGGACCCTACACATTTTTCCTTGCCATCTTGCCCACTAATGCGTTCGAAACACAGCAGTTATGACGTAATGTCTTCGAAAACGTCGTAATACCGTGACTAAGCCGGATTAAGAGCATCTAGGGACGTTTAAATTAAAACGGCTAATTGATTATGGGAAAATGGAAACAGCTTTATTTTTGGTTTATTTTTCGGAGACCAACGATGATAAAAATATCTGAAATGAAACTTAGTAAAACCACGGTTGGCACAGTGGTTGAGCGATTGGCTGCTACGCTACGTGTTGCGGGTTCGATTCCAGCAAGGAAAAAATATTTGTATGGCCTACAGATAGTTGTTCCGGGTCTGGCTGTTTGTGTATGTGACATTGTATGTTTGTAAACGCACCCAGAACACAGGAGAATTTCCTAGTGTGGCAACGTTTTTTTAAAGAAGAAGAAGAACCCGTAATCACACTTTATTGTTTCTTGGTGAACTTCTTGACGTTGATGACGTCTACAATGTAGCAAGCAAGTCCAGAAAACACATGTTCACTCTCGCTTTGCATGTGGACGAATTAAATGTGGTAGTGAACGCAGAAGTTAATTGAATCAATTAAATTTACCTGATGCAACTTCATGAATAATTACTCTACTCGTAGCAAAAGAATAACAGCCGTGCGGGTCGATCTTCAAGGTTAGGCAACGCTTGCCAAGGTTGGTCTGTAGATGGGTGATCATCTTAACATACCGAGTTTCTTCCGTGCTTCGGAAAACACGTTAAGCCGTTGGTCCCGGCTGTCATTTCTAGATCTTTAGCAGTCGTTACGGATTGTCAGAAGCCAGTAAACCTGACTCCAGTCGTGCCAAGAAGTACTGTATTACCCAACTAATGGGTTGTGGAGGTCTGGTAGGCAGCCACTCCACGTTCAATACTGGTATTCAGCTGAATCTGGCATGACTGGAAGCCGACCCCAATATAGTTGAGAAAAGGCTAGGCGGATGATGAGTTACTCTACTCATTTATAAGTCTTTTTCTATCAAAAAACAAGAATGTTTTCGAGAAATAATATTTTTAGAAAATAAACAATTAATATTTAGAATAAATTAAAATATAGCAATAAATCCTCAACGCTGTCAGCTGGTAATGTGCCCAAGAGACTGGCGGCATTGCCACGTTGAATGACAATGCTTAGTCCTGGCCAAAGTAAAGGCTCTGATACAGCATTCAGCAAAGTTTATCGTTCATATTCTATTAGCCAAATAAAAACTCTCTTTAGGTAAAGCAACCCAAGCTAAAACTGGGATATAAAAGACCTTATCCTGTTTTTATATGAAAAGGTTTTCCTTTTCCAAAGGAAAATACAAATGTAACTTTCAACCTTTTTACTAAGCATTTTCTGAAAGAAACAGCGCCCTTTTTCTCCATAGGAGCATTGCGACTGGAAGTTCCAATTCACTACCATTGTTAGGTGACGTGTTCACAATAGTCGGACTTGTCGCAACAAAACCGATCAACAAGTTGTTTAAACCCTTGTTATGCGTGTCACCACAAAATACTGGGAAATGTTACTTCAAAGGATAATAAGCCCTATCATGAAACACATAAGATTTAATTTCAATTAGGCTTACGTAAAAAGCGAAGTCACAGACTGAAATAATGTTGTACTAAGAACGAAGAAAAGCTGCAGTATATTAATAATACTGTGTACAACTTTCGTACTCTGTGACAAACTCAACCCTCCGTTTCTAAAGGGTCAAACTAGAGGGGAGCGAAAAAAAATCTTCGCCGAAAAAAATAATAATAACACAGACTTATCGCCTTTACGCTGCGGATCCGTACATAAATAATGATAAAAGGAAATTAAATCAAAGTCTTATTAGAATATTAAAAGTTTCGTAGGAGTTTTTTTAATGTCTCTCGCGGTGTTTGGGGATACATATTTCACTCAATTTGTTAAATGGAAGATGGTTGCCACCCGGCTATTAGAGGGTGGTTTAGTTGGTTTTTTAATATTTTTTTCGGATATTAAAATGCATTTATTAATTAGAAATTATTAGGTTTATGGCGTGTCGTTCATTTTTATAGTTTGGGTGTTTATTTTGGAGACTGAATAAGTATATTATGTGGTATTCAGGATAAAATTAACTCTTTCAAGATTTATAGATATCTACCCAAAACACAAACAATATTGATGGTTTTTCATTTAAAATATTCTAATTCAAAATTTGCTTTTTCCTAAACTTACTGACCTCTCTAGTAATTTCCACAATATTCACCACATTTTTTTAAACTGCTACTAGACATACAATTTAAATAAGCACGTGAGAAGCTCATGGCTTAGTAAAAACAGCCGCACGGATCGTTCGATCGATCTTCGAGGATAAGCAATGCTTGCCGAGGTTAATCAATGGATGGGTGACCATCCTGTACATACCAAAACCACTTCGTTGGTCCCATTAAGCTGCTGGTCTACAAGCCGTCAGAAACCAGAAAAATCTAACACTAGCCCATCAAGGGATATCTTGCTGCCCAGGCAGTCGCTCCATCTAAAATACTGGTATTCACCTGCATCAGGTTAGATTGAAAGCCGACCCAATTATAAAGGCAGGCAGATGACGACTGCTTGGCACCACGGAAAGCACGTTAAGATATTAGTACCAGCTGTCATTTTGGATTAAGCTATCATTTAAAGATCTTTGCCAGTCGCTACTTTCTTTGTATGTACTTTCTTTGTATGTCTTTGTATGTAATCATCCAACCTCGTAGCGCAGAACTAAACATTAACCTTTAAAGAAACCTGCATACTCATAGCACAGCTGATAGCTAGCTGTAGCGTTGTATCCCCGGTGTGAGGCCGCTGTCTGCCGGCCATGTGTCTTGTCTTTACCGGCCCGGCCGCTCCCCGGATGTACCTATCGTGTCGTTACACCAGGATGCATGGTCTTGATACTGGTTAGTATGAAAATAAGGGGTTGTAGATAAAGTAGATTTGGTTCAGGGATAAATGGAGCTGTTATAATCAAGTTGATTAACACGCTCTATACTATAATATTGGACATTTTATAGCCTTTTTTTTCTGCATCGGAAATCATCAAATTACTTCTCTGGCTCTGGGTGGAGCGGAAGGGAGTGTCAGACTCTTACTGACTAAAACCCACCCGTGATCCTTCTTGTGCCTTTTGCGTTCCAGGGCCGCGATGACGCTTTCGAACAAATTCCGAAAACCTAGCAAGCACTGATCCTAATGGGCCCCGTATGCTTTGCTGACGGCTCTTTGAAACTCGCGTGGAACACGACGCGCAATTTTCCCGAACCTGGTTGCTATCGGACGGCGAGCCACCCAGCTAGCCGTCCGCATGTTTGGTAAAAATCTCCTCATTCTGGTTTAAGTAATTCTTAAGAAACCTTTGTCCAGCATTGGGGCGATATACTATAGGCTAGTAGATATTAAACTAGTAAGAACTACATTTACATGGTAAACTTCATTTATTTCCAATCACTGCAAAAACTCTACAGTATCAAGACCACCTCTCCCTCGTACGCCACATTCAACCATTAGGGAAATCTGCGCGGCAGCGAGTGCTGTTTAATTTATACTCTGGAATATTCTTAAACTATCGGTTTTGTGGTCACTGTGGCGATTCGGCCGTTATTTATGTTCGGCCTCGGCATTCGGCCGGCGCGGAGCCGAATTAGCGGACGCTCTCAAGGGATGGTACCGCTCTATTTTGTGTTTGGAAATGCTAAGACTTAGTTCGGTGTAAAAGTAGTTTCTATCCAATTTAAATAAAGAAATATATTAGGTATGTTTAATTTTATGCTGAGTGTGGTTCATAGAAGAACCTGAACCTTGAAAAAAATAAATCTTGAATATTATAGATCTAATACTGTTTACTTAAAAGTTAAATTGCGTCTTCGCGGTTCTAGTGATAACTAGTCCAATATACTACTATGTACTGATGCGCTGAATTTCTATACCCACGTTTGAATCATGGCAAACACTGAAAAATCGCCCATAGTAACGTCCGTTACTCTCTAATGCACCAAAATTAACCTCACACAAGAACCCACACCAAAGCTTGATATCAAACCAAAACTCATTACGCTTCCAATTTACACATTTCGGTCACAACTCATATTGGTGGCATAAAAAACCAATTTTGGGCGAAAAAAGAGCATAAAAGCCAATGTGTAACATACGAGGCATAATATCAATTTGCCTCTCATACAATATTCATAACACATCGCGCGGAGTCATATAATTTATATGTTAGAAACAAATTCACGAACGATTTGGCTGAGGTAAGAAGCGGAATATATTCACGCTTCGGTCTGGTGGGCAAGCAGAGGCAGTATTATGCATGCGAGGTATATGCCACTCTGGGGGGCAGTTACTTATGCCACGCATATCTGAATTTGTGAATATTTTTGGCGGTGGGTTGGTAAAGGGTTGTAGCTCGGAAAATCGTTATTTTTTCTTGAGACGTGTTTTTTAGGAGTTTTGTTACTATTAATAGAATAGATTTTGTTTATCACCTAAAATAAAGTCACATACATACGACTTACATACATATGTACATGTCTATACATTTTAACTACTAAATATTACCCACTTTTCTGCAGTCGAGAAAAGTATAAAATGAGAAAATGAAAGAAAGAAAAATGTTTATTTGGGACTGGCACAAGACAAACAAAATATAAATTAACAAACGCTATCGATATTAGTTGTAAATGTAAATGTGCGAGGCCAAAAAGGTTCCTACCTCATCATATAAAGGGATCATTATTGAACTTAGTTAATGTTACGTAAAAAGGAATTTGGCGATGGACGATGAAACATAATACTGACAACTACATTCTAAGCTCCTGAATTCCAATATCTTAAGCAATCATTTTAATTTACAACACTCTTACACTTTTCCGGAATAGCTACCTTATAAGAAAAGTTACACCTCTTTTCGTACAACCCTATACTTTTTTCACGTGGATTTTCCTGTTCATTATTATTCGCGACATACATCATTCGTGTCAAGGTGTCATGACTTATCCAGTGTGTGACAACACAGGAAAATATGGAGGCAATTTTCTTCTTACGAAAGTATGCTTAAATATGTATTTTTGGTAACAGCAGAACCACTTTGGCAATAGCTAAATATGACTGTTTTATTTATTACTTGAGATATTTCTCAGTTCAGTTTTAGACATTAAAGGTCAAAGTGGTACTGTAGATATTTCTATTTATGAAGATTCTATCGAACAATTTTTTTTTCTCTGTCATCATTCATCAGCTAGGCAACCGAATTCGCAAGCTTGCCAACTGAAATTAAAACCGAAAGATGTATCTTCTCCCTCGTTTTTTTGTCTAGTCCGTTTTCTATTGAAAACAAACAAATTCTCAGTTCAAAGTTTCAGGACCAATTTTTAACTTGTAATTAAAATAATAATGGTATATCAACGATTGATTCTGATTGGCTGCGCCCGAGGCGAGTCCGTGATCACGCGGGCGCAAACATTGACCGGTCGAGCCTTTGACAGGCTTTGAGTAAACATAAATATCATTTAGACTGGTTAATGGAAATCATGGAGATCGATTTTAAGTCTAATGTTTATTTATTTAAAGTTAACTTACAATAGTGGTACATGGGCGGACTTAATGCAACAAGGCATTCTCTAGGCAGTCAACATTTGGAATAGTGGTACATGGGCGGACTTAATGCAACAAGGCATTCTCTAGGCAGTCAACATTTGGGTTAAAAAGACAACACTGTATAAGTTATGTAGTGCTCGTAGCAACTTAATGCCAGCCGCACGGGTTATTTTTGAGGTTAAACAACGTTAGCCAAATTCAGTCTGTAGATTGGTGACCATCTTAACATACCGAGACTCCGTTCCTCGTAAAGCACGCTAAGCGCTTAATCCTAGCTGTCATTTGCAGGTAGTCGTGACAGATTTACTGAAGCCAGCAAATCTGACACCAGTCTTACCAAGAAGTACAGTGTTACCCAGTAACTGGGTTGTGGAGGTCAGATAGGCGTACCATATGGCTTACTGGTACTAATCGACTGGGATCGGCTTCTAGTCACAAAGTTCCGTAAGAGCTAGTCGGATTAGTTGTATATTAGGAGATAGTACTCGTAATTAGTGAGAATGAAAACAAGTTGTATGATAGATATGTGACTCAAAATAAAGTTCAGAAGATAACTTACAAAATAAAAATAAGAGAGGTCACGTTGCATGGATTAATTCTAAAATACAATATATTTATTTTATCACAAAAATAATATAAAGTTTTATTTCCTTGCGTTTTGTAAAAGACGATTTAAGGGATTAGGGTAGTTGACTAAAAAAATCTAATTAGTCCGTCGGATAGATTTCCACAAAATATTGGACACGTATTTTTTCTTTTTTCACGTAAACAAAAAATAAAGACGATACAGTGCGTTGAAAACTCGTATGACGTCACTACTCGCTACAATTTTTAGCGAGCCGTGACGTCATAAGCTCCCACTCCTGATCTTTGATGCTTTGTATCTTCGTTAGTTTTTATAGATTTGATAAAGGAAAAAATACGTGTCCAATATTTTTCTATAATCTAACTGACGGACTAAACAAAATTATATATTTTTTACTCAGGAAACATGCCTATTGTTGGTATGAAATTATCGACGCGTCAATTTGACTAATCACAGAAAGTATGGTAGATTGGGTGCCAAGATTGTGGAAATGCCAGGGATGGGGAATTTGTTCGAAAGAGTCACCGCAGCCTTGCAACGCAAAGTGCATTAGTAGGAACACAGGTGGGTTTTAGTCAGTAAGAGTCGCACACTCTCTTCCGCTACACCCAGAGCAGAAGAAGTCATTCGATGATTTCCCATCCATAACAACAAAAAAAATACCTGTCTGATATTTATCAAATAAATTCGCGATTACTCCGACTACGTTATTTTTTTATTAAAACTTCATACAAAACAAAGGTACAAATGCAGACTTAATGCCTTTGACATTTTCTACCACTCAACCAAGGAATGCAGGTGCGTAAAAGAAATAGTTACACTGAAGTTTTTCATAAATTCAAAAGTAAACTATTCCTTGTTTATTGCTGTATTGTGTGCTTACTTTTTATGTGGTGTCATTTAAATAAGACGCTTAGGTTAGTACTTTCTAAGTACCATTTTCAACAAAACAAAACATTTTCTTAAGACAAAATTAAGAGACGTTCCTCCGTCAACCATAAAACACAAAATAAACAACACTTCTTAACTACGTGCTAGTAAATTAGCAGTAAAGACTGACAGAGGGGACCCAGCCGTTCTGAATAAACCATGTGAGGCTTTCCCATGGGGCCCGAGAAGGAATGAGTAGGTAATGGCCGAGCGACAAATACTCATTATAGTTTAGATGTTTAGAGGTTTGCGTGGCCGTGCACACAGTGGTCGGTGATGGACAAAGTTGAAAGTGACTGTTTAGTTGGAGTTATATTTTGGGTAATTTAAAATTGTAGTCTACTTTAGTTGATTAAAATATGACACCTAAGCAAATTTTATTGTCATTTCCGAAAAGTGATGTGCATTATTTCAGTGTAGGTACCTATAAATGTGTTTTATATTATTTTAAAATATATGTATAGATTACCTTACCTACATTTTTCATCAAATTGTCAGTGTTAAAAATCACAAAAGAAAAATTCTGATATCGTACTGACTTACCACAAACACGATCTTTCGCCTACCTTTTTCTTAAATCTGACTGAATTACCACTCTTGTACAGCATCAAAACGAACTAACCACAACACATACTCATTTCAAAGTCACACCTACAAATTCAAGAAACTTATCCCATTAATACATTTTTAACTAAAAGAAGGACGTCATGAGCATACTTAACAAGAAAACTTGGTAAAAACCATTAAAACTAGTGTCCACTACCTGGGAATGAACGAGTGAACGAATGAACGACATGACTTATTCAGATAGAAGTTCACATTGTTAAGGTCGCAACCTTAACCAGTGTTGAGTTCACGGGAATACTATAGTAGTATTGTTCAATACTACGGATTCTAGGAAAATGTTATACGGTTGATGAACTTCATTTACTTGTTGTTTGTAGTTCAGTTCAAATCAAATCAATGAGATCGTGTGTTTAGTAAATTTACACTCGTAGATAACATTTTAGATGAAATAAAAAAATAATTGAAATGAAATGAAAAAAAATGAATGAATGATTGATTGAAATGTTTATTGGATTATAATTTCTCGCTATATAATGAAACAATTGTTTTGATTTAATAAATCCCAATCGAATTCAATATTTTACAATATATCACTACTACTGTCTTATTAAGAAACAATAGTTTACAATTTCATGCGATATTTTACGATCTTACTGCGTTTGCAATTTTCTGGTGACATATACGAGTACAAACCATGTGGTGTCCTGTGAGTCCTGTTGCCTGTTCGTAAAAGGAATTGACGGACGTTCTTCTTCTTCTTATTTATTTATTTAACAATTTATGTACACACATTTAATAAAAAGATAAGAAGAAGGAAACAGAAAAACAGGTACAAAGGTGATGCTTATTTCTATAGAAATCTCTTCCAGCATACCTGCGATAGGAGAGTCGAGTAAAAAGAGATATAGACATTGTGTGTAAAAGTATTTAGTAGGAAAAATGAAAACAATACGATTTAAATATAACATACAATCTATAATAATTATACTAATATATACTAAATAATGTTAAAAGGTAAATAATAATACATAAATATACGCAACTAAGATGGGAAGGAAAGATACTGTTCTTTCACTCTTCTTTTAAAAACTGCAAGGGTTTGGCAGTCCCTAATGTCAGCCGGTAGCGAATTCCACAACCGAACCGCATGCACAGTAAAAGAGTAGGAGTAAAAATCGGTAGAGTGGGGGGGGGCTTCTTCTTTAGGGTTTGATTTCCGCACTTAGTCCTAGTATTGGACCGCCGTCACTCCAACCAGCCGACCTCCCTGCAGAAGCAGATCAGTCCAATCAGTGTGTTCAGTATTTCTGTAAGTGAATTCGGTGTCCCTATTGTTTGCCTTCGTATTTCGGCTACACCTGTGCATTCAAGGAGCACGTGCGATACCGTTTCCTCCTCCTCTATGCATGCTCTACATAGGGCAATAGTATTTTTGTAACTAACACTATGGATCAATGTAATCTGAAAATAAACAATTTTCAATTTTTTTTTCAATAGGGGACTGTCCGTTATTCCTATCGTGTGTAGGTGTTTGTTCAGTGAGCAGAATCCGGTGATGGTCCCCGCTACCTTTCGCAGGCTGCCTCTATCCATGCGCAGAAGGCGCCTGGCCAGTTTCCAGTCCAGGGTCCATTGACGGACGTTACTGATGGCGATAAATATGGAGCCGTAGTCTGTGTCACTCAGGGCGACACTCTAAACAAGGTTGTTTGGCAGTTTTAAAAATAGCCTATGTTCGTAACTAATCAGGTACTTCATCGTGATAAAGAAGACGATAGATTCTTGACAAAGTACCATTAGCGGTGGCGATTGTCGATATGCCAAAATATAGGGGATTAGCTGAACCGCAAAACTTCGTCTGCGTCACATAAGCGAGAGAAAAGCAACATTTTCCATTGATGCTCAGATTCTTTTGGTATTAGCGTGATGATTAATTTAATCAATGAGCTATCTACGAGTAACACTGGATTTTTTTTTTCAAATCGGACTAATAGTTCCTGATATTAGCGCGTTCAAGAAAATAAACAAACTCATCAGCTTTATAGATTGATCACTTGACATTAAAACAGCGTTTCTCAATTCCATACAACTTTGACGTTTTGACAATCGTCTTCGCCACGCGTACCGCTGACAAAATGTCACTTATTTAGAGACTACGGCCCAAAATGACAGCTTCGCCTACAGATCACCGCAAACTGGAATTATGGTTTAGGTTAACCATTTTCATATTTACAATGTTATAAATGCGAAAGTAGCTCTATCTGTCTCGGTCTTAGCAGCCAAATAAAATACGAAGAAACTCAGTAGATCATGTCCTGACTTCTGGCTAGCAAACAAGTTCTCACTTTGACCAACTTGCTAATACCTATTTTAAAAAAAAAAACCCTATAGATTAGTACTGTAAGGACCCGAAGACGGGGCCCCATAAGGTCAGTGCCTGCTAGAGTTGCGGAATTTGTTCGAAATAGTCACCGCGGCCCTGGACCGCAAAGAGCACTAGGAGGAACACGGGTGGGTTTTAGTCAGTAAGATTCTGGCACTCCTTTCCGCTCCACCCAGCGCGGGAGAAGTCATTTGATTTCACATCCAGAAAAAAAAATGTACTACCAACCTACACAGCTATAGTTACACACGCCCGGGTCCTCCATTAGAGCACGACGCCACAGTAGTGGCTGATGCGAAGTTGTGAACAAGCGGGAACACATTTAACCCGTAAACTACATGTTTGTAATTATTTCCGGTGAGCGAGCATAATACTCGACTGAACCAACTACCATATTGACGGGGGACGGAGCTGCGAAGGGTTGGAAAGATTTTCTTTATGATTTGGGAGCTATTTTTAAGTACAGCAGCGGTACCAATGCTGCCAATTAGACATGTAGATAAGTCGAGAGCGTTAATATGGATTTACTTTTTTTAATATTCATGGTAATTAATAAAAAAGTAATTTGTGAGTGAACAGTAGTTAAGGGCTCAAACGGAGGCCCTAATGAATAGGGCCTCAGTTTGAGCACTTAACTACAAAGTTTTGTAATATATGGAAGAAAAACATTGCTTATTTTTTTTATTTAAGTTTATCAATTTTATTTTTTCATCACGTAACAATGTTATTAATTTTAATAACTTCCCTAATTTCTAGAAAAGGATATTCGTATTCGCACAGTTGGTTTTGATAAATAAAAATCAACAGAGACGTTATAATATCAGACCTTACTGTGCACAGGCACATTTAAAACTACCTTGTAATCAGTATGGCTCCGGTTATCTTTAATAAAATTCCTGATCATATGAAAACCTTGCCAGTGATGAAATTTAAAAAATGTTTTACAGAATTACTTGTTGATAAATGTTATTATTCTGTTCAGGATTTCCTAGATGATATGTAAATTCTAATTACCTATTTGCCTTATACCTAAATTGTATAAAAATAATTGTATTACAACAAGGCAGAATGTACACGGTTCTTTATTATGTTATTTACGATCCTATTTGTACATACCTGCATTCATAGCAAATAAAGACTTATTCTATTCTATTCTGTAAAAAAAAACTTCATAAATTAACTACAGGTCCATTATCCTTCATACCTCGCTGTTATAGTGGGATCAGAATCGAAGCGTGTGTTCTGATACACATTTTCACGTCAGGGTTGGAAAGTACCCCCGCTGTGTTTTAAACTAAAACTAACGTCGAAGCTAGACGAAGCTGTTATGAGTTTCACAACTAGGGCATACTATTGGAATATCCGGATATCAGAATTATCCGGAAACCCGTCAAATTTAGTATCCGGATATCATGTAGATATACTTACTCTTAGATATGGAAGTACTTGGGAATGGTCATTGAGAGCAAATTGCTCTGGAAAGGTCATGGATTCTCTCCCCAAAGATTATGTTAAGGCCATACAGCCGCGACAAGGTCAATGCTGACCTATGGCACTTTAATTTGGTGAACAAAGACGGCACACTCAACCACCAGAGACACTGTTCCGATTTCACTACCTGCATGAGCATGCAAATAACTCCCCCTCACCTGTTCATTCATCAGGAGGCAGCACTAGCTGCCATTAGGCTAATTTCTAGGAGACAAGAACCATACTAGCACCTGTGCTCACTAAACCGCATGTAGATAAAGCCGGTCTCCGATCAACTAAAAGGCACTGAATAAATCATTACAATAACTAATAACACGTTCGAATATCTTATTTTTTTGTTTCAGTCTACAACAGTTTATCATATTCATAATTATCCTAGACATAATTAAATCATAAAGTATTCCATGAAAACATTATGACAATGATATTAATGTATTCGTATCATCAATAATCTAAATTGAAAGGGCTTGCTCAGTTTGTTAGGGCAATTTGGCTAAACGTGAACATTAAGTATAATATTTAATGACTAGGGTTTTTAATAGTTTATACCTAAAAGAAATGAATTATAGTAATAAGGTTGCAGGAGAGTGTAAAAATAGTTCATATTTAGCATGTCTATTGCTAAAACTTGTCGCTGAAAAAATTACAATTATGAGTGTTTATTTTCCAAAATAAATCATTTGGCTTTTTAATCATGATATTATCTTATTTTGAATCCGGTAGTAGCATGTCCTAAGGTCATTTAAATGGAAAAAATAAAACTAATATTTTTAATCCGAATGGTAAATTAATAAAATATCATCTAAATAATGGGCAGGCGGCCTAATATTATTTTCATGCCTTGCCCAGCTTAAGTACCATATTGTGGTCATAACGTGAGCACAGCAACCCACCGTTCTTCGCCATACAAGGCAATTGCAACAATATTGAGTAATTGCTTCTCTGCCTTGCAGATTATATTAATTATAATATACCTATACGAAATATAATTTTCGGCTTATGTGCCTGCTTTGAATTTTTCCTCGTAATAGAGTGCAATTGCCAGATAAGGGTAAACCTTCAAGGTTTCACGTTTAACAAAACAGCGCCAGGGTCATCGTCATGAGCAGATTCAGTGTCCAAGGGTAAAGCCGGGTCGTCAATTGAAGTGGTATCAGAGTCCCAGTCCATTATAACTATAACAAAAACCAAAAACTTCGCAAAAATAACTGAAACAACCTTCACAATACACTTCATAAATAATATTTTCATTTCGTTGTCTAGATTTGTCATTATTGACAGTTAGTAGTGTTGCCAGGTAATAAAAAAATCGATTTGACAACGATCAAATGAATACTATAATCGGATGTAAAATGATTTGATGGCCTAAAACGACGAGTGTTTTGTTTGTTTTTAATGTAATTAAAGGAACATAAGTATAAAACCTTTTGAAAAAAATCTTGATTACAGATTTTTAAGAAAATACATACTTTTTACTCAGTTTTAACAATCGATTATTATCTTTAATAATCGATTGAAATCACAATTATTATTAATGTGGCCACACAGAATCGGTCGCCAACCATAAAATGGCGACGCTTTTTAAACTCAATCGGATTAAATACTTATTAAACGACTTGTTTTTATATTTAACTTCCTGCAACGAGAATCAAAAAAATATTCATTTTAGTTTTAATTATAGTTTTTCGTAAAAATACTTTTCGCATAGCAACTTGTCCACGTTAAGCCAATAATGAGCAAATCCCTTTATGTAAATAATTGATTTATTATATCCGTTTAATTTACTTTTAATCCGGATAGAGTTTTGGTAATACATATCCGAATTATCCGGATAGTAAAATGGGCCAGATAATTGTATGCCCTTTTCACAACTACACTTTGCCCTACTAACCGAAACTACGTAATAGTTACTTTTCATGGCTTACACAGTTAAATGAACTTTGAAAGTAAAACGACAAATCTTGTTTTACAATGATAGGGTCTTGTAATACAAATAAAATTACACAAAAGTATGCACCGATTTAGACGATTTCTAGAATTCAAAAAACGTTATTCAAAGTTGAAAAATGTTTCGGGTTGCCCACATGCTATTTAGACAGAGAATATCAATGCCAATATTTTGTTAATTTGCTAATAATCGTTATATCGCTGATAGACGGTCACTAGTACCTGAGAATTTTTCTTATTTCATCTTGTGATGAAATGAGATTGACTTTTGAAAATGAGTTGAAGTAATCATAATACTCATACGTTAACGACACAATTTATGAAATGAATTTTCATTTGTATTAACAAACTACACACTTTCTACACTACTATACAAATTTTCATACAATCATATTTTTCTTTCCAGAAACTAGGCCTCAAATAAAAATCGACATGCTACCAAGAACTCTCCAGATCAACTTTTCTACCCTTGTACTAATATTTTATTCATGTTATAAATGCTTAATCTTTTGATCTGAAACCATTTAAAAGTTAATTTCACATCAACTTCAACACAAAACACAAATAACTAAAAATAAACAAACGAACAATCTGTGAGTGCTAGCAACTCAATTATCCATTCATTCATTCATTCACTCGCCGCCATGTTGATCGTATTGAATGAACGATACTATTTGCAAGCTATCATCTGTCGATCTTCTGTCGCGGATCTACAATTATTGCCCATTTAAGCGAAGTGCATCTACAATGGACTCAAAAGTTTAATCCCTGAAGAAGATTACTTAACCTCTACCTAACTAATATTACAAATGTGAAATTGGGTGCTTTTGTTTGTTACATTCACGTCTAAATCGCCGAACTGATTTTGAAGTTTTTTGGAACCCGGAAGATGGTTAATGGCTACCTTGACGCGAGCGAAGCTGTTGAGAAAAGCTAGTCACTTAAAATTATTGTAGCTGTCGCATGAAATTACCAGCAGTATTTGTAGTAAACATATAAAAAGCTGCACATTACTATATTTTTAACGTCATCGAGGATCTTCATAAATAAAGAGATCAGTGGTGGCCGAGTGGTAATGGCCCCGACTTACGAATTGTGGGTCACGGGTTCAAACCCAGCTAGGCGCATTACTTTGTGTAATTAATTTCATCACCACTGCTCTCAAAGTAAAACATCGTGAGGAAATGTCCTAGAACCAAAAATTCAAAGATATGTGACATTCACCAACCCGCACTGGGCCCGCGTGGTGGATTACGGCCCATTCCCTCACCTAGAGAGGAGGCCTGTGTCCCAGCAGTGGGAACGTTAAAAGGCTGATTATATTATGTAAAGAGATCTGCAGAAGAGCCAAGGATAACTACCTAACCCGAAGAAAAATCAAACACAAATGACATTGGGCTGCTGGTTACTGGGTACATTGCAGACTGACCGAAAGGTGGGGCCGAAGGGTTTAATAGCAACCGTGTACTGGATGATACAGGATATGGTAGTTCTAGTAGCACACGATGGACCGACAAATGTCACGGTAACACGCTGGATGCGAAAAAAACAGTACTAATCGATGTGACGTGCTGATGATGGGTGATATATATGTAAATCACACCTATTATAGCGTATTTTTTATTTAAAGAAAAATACACTAAATCGGGTTGGGAGAGGCCGACCCGTTTATTAGCGGCTTGTCTTAATCTGCGACCATTATAGAACAATCCTTGTCAGTAATCCGTAAAACACCCACGCGGACGATTGAGACGTTAAGTGAACCTGTGCTTCATAAGTATTGTATTTGCAAGCACTGTGTTATTGTGCACACCCAAATAATTATGAGCTGAGTCAGCGTGAGAACGTGGCCGCCAATTAACATATGTAAGTGTAACGGCAAACTAATTAAAGTTTATTTTGAAGCTGAAATTGACTTTGCGAGTAATTTACACAAAACCAGATTACACACCGGTATCTAATAAGATGATGTCTTAGGCAGGAAACACAACACATCGTGAATTTGCTCAAAAATATAGGCCATGGAAAATTCAAAAGATTGTAACAGTAGTAATTTAAACTCAACATTTTGCTACAACCCTCATTTCGTGTATCCAAATATCTATCTTCAAATGAAGCCACCGAGAAACCTTAGCAAAAACAAACAACACTTCATTTGTTTTTAAATCACCTTTACGACAAAACTTCATTCAAGGAAACTCAATATTTATTTAAATCTCGAAAACACTTAACCCTTTCTAAACTGCGGGGGTTTTTTCGACCCTCGCGCTCAAATTACTCCTAACCCTTCACGTAGAAAGCTGTAAAATCTCGAAAAACTCCCAGAAGACGTCTCGAAGACAACATCAAGGACATAATTCATAATGAAAAAGTTAATTTTCACGGAGCGAAAACTCATTTACATATTTTTGTGTACAATGTTCAATTATTTGAGTATGCGCTCACTCTTTCGTACTGAACCTTAATGGTGGTCCTTTGGGCCTCGTTGGGACAGGGAACCCTTTCGGAGAATTAATTTTTCTTAGCCAATTAGCGAGCGATGTTAAGAGGATGTTCTGCTATCGATCTGTATCTTTGTCTAACTCTTTCGTTAAGGAAATGGTTTTTTTTTTTCGTCGTTACAAATATTAGGGTAAACAGGATATTTGCCGCAGGGCTACAGTCGCCTCAATTTTTATTACTCTAGTTTCGATGATGAATCACATGTTACTTTATTTATAAATCAAGCGTTGACCATGTTGCATGTGTCTGTGCGATTGCATGGCAAGGGGAGTTCAAATTTTTTTGAGGGATAAAAGTCCTTTTTCTCGAAGGTGCAACTATCCTAAACGTAATTTATATGGATTACGCAACTATTCCCTATATGGGGCACAAAATTTAGAGCTCCGCAAAAATTGCTAATATTCTGGTAATATCAAAGATGATGTTTTTTACATTCACAAGTTTGAAGATAATAAACCGAAGTACCTACCCGCTTTACAAATAAAATAGTTTGCTTTTTGTATTGAGACGTATGAAGTAACTTCAAAAAGTGTGTCAACTACCCGGTTTTCACACTAAATTTTATCCTTCGCAGTGCCAAGCTACTGTTAATATCGATAACTATATTACCATCCACAGAGTACCTAAGTAACATGATAAAATCTGGAATATTATTTTTAAGTAGACATTTTATTAGTCTGGCAATATCCACCAAGTGTTTAGGCAGAACTCCAACGATTGTCCAAACTCATTTATTCTTTACTTTACTTAGGTTCTAAGGTTTCGTAACCCACTTTTGCTGTGGGTGCATTTTAGTACCTAATTTCCATTTTAACAGTCTAAAATAACGATATTTTGCCGTCACCGTGTCTATCCATTTGTCATACCCAATCATTTTAATATAGGCGCGTGCCCCAAGCCATCAGGTCACGATGTCTTCTGAGAAGGGCCAATTGCGACCAGTGTGTAGCCATCATGAGCCATACGACCATGTTTTATGTCCATGCATAATGTCTTACTTGTAACCGAAATCAGTAAGTACGTACTTCATTTCCACGGTGAATTGAAAATGAATGTTAAGCTGGTTAGAACTGAAAATAGCACCTAGGTAATACTCGTTGTTAAGCATTATAATACACTAGCAGCGCCCCGCGGTTTCACCCGCGTAGTTTCCGTTCCCGTGGGAATATAGCCTACGTTACTCAAGGTTAATGTAGCTTTCTAATGGTGATATATTTGAAATCGGTCCGGAAACAGCTCTCAACGGGACGTACACAATTTCAAGCAAAGTCAAGTACTTATCTATACTAATATTATAAAGAGGAAAGATTAGTATTTTTGTATGTAACGAATAAACTCAAAAACTACTAGACCGATTTCAAATATATCATCATTAGAAAGCTACATTCACCTTGAGTAACATAGGCTATATTCCCACGGGAACGGAAACTAAGCGGGTGAAACCGCGGGGCGCTGCTAGTGTATTATAATGCTTAACAACGAGTATTACCTAGGTGCTATTTTCAGTTCTAACCAGCTTAACATTCATTTTCAATTCACCGTGGAAATGAAGTACGTACTTACTGATTTCGGTTACAAGTAAGACATTATGCATGGACATTTAGGGTCTAACAGACAGGCCTGGCGCGACAATGTAACATTACTGTGACGGACATTTTACATAGAAATGGTTTTACAATATAAAAATTGTACCGTAGTACATGTTCTCCAAAGAATTGGTTTTTAAAGAGAAATCAATAAAAATCTGTATTTAGCGCCAACACCTTTGAATTAGTGCAATTTAATTCTGATGTTCCAGTACAAAATTGACCGAATAAAGCAAACCGTTTCTCTACACGCATTTTTTCACTTTAAAATGGGAGTCTACTTAAAATAGACACATGTATTTTTTAAGGATGAAACTCAGAAAGTAGACACAAGTAACAACATCCGAGACATCGCATACACAAAAAGCTCTATTCGAAAAGCTCTGAAAGGGCTCTTTTGACCAAGCACAGGGCACTCTAATTGAGAACTGTCTACAAACGACCCACTCAGACAGTATTCAAGATCCAACACGTATACATTTTAATAAATGTATCGTCGGTGAATGGAATCCTTTTATCAAAAAGGAGCTTGCTTACATAATATAAAAAAAATATACAAATTAAGTGTAGGTGGTTGAATGGGCCCCGAGCGAAAATAAATGAATGGTTGTGAGCGTTCGCTGTGGAGGGTTAAGTACACAATATTGGCGCTTTGAATTGAGATGTTACTTAATAACACTGTAAGTGCTTGCCGTAAAGATGGACAAATTTTAATTTTTTGGCACTTTTTGATTATGGTCGTTGGACGTAGTTAGCGACTCGTAAGTCGAGGTAAATTAAATTGAATATTTAAGAGGTTTTTCTCGCACTTGTTTTTTTACACTTTCTGGCCTAAGATAGGAACCAGAGTTAAACGTAGAAGCAGATCAAGCATAAACATAACTCACAAGTGTGTTGACTAAAGCCTAATATGACTCGGCTCATACAAATAAAAGACATCTTTAATCAGCTAAATAAATACATGTGATACAAAAATTTGCGATTCTTTTGTAATAAGCAGTACATAGTTACTGAGTCTCATATTTTATGAAAAAATCGTTTTGTGTACCATACATCCCATACAAATTCAGAGAAAAAATTGTTTACAATTTCACGAAATAATTTCTAATCTTACGATGTTTGTAATTTTTAGGTGACATTATACATACATTTTGCTTAAGACCTTAAAACAGCTTTTACAGTGCTCACTGCCTAATATGTCATACTGCCCGCGACTTCGTCCGCGTGGAATAGTTACTACAATCCCCCCCCCCCCATTTTAACCTTCATTGGTGTTCCACTCCTATTGATCTTAGCGTGATAATACCTAGCCTGAAAGCCTTCCTCAATAATCGGGCTATCTAACATTGAAAGATTTTTAAAATCGTACCAGTTGTTCCTGAGATTAGCGCGTTGAAGCAGCAAACAAACAAACAAACTCTTCAGCTTTATATGTTAAGTATAGATTGACCCAATAACATAAAATATCAATACAAGGACAAACATCCCACTAGCTTTCGTTTCCCGACCTTATTCCACAATATCTTGCCACATAAAAAAATCGCCTTTACAAAAAGGCCTGACCTGAAAAGGTTGAGCTTCAGTACTTTTTCAGGGAAGTGAACAAAGGCGAGGTTAGTAAGGAAGGCCCCCTACCCCCCTCCCTATGTTCAACCCCCACTAGGGGGTCAAGATGCGCCTTGCCTTGTCGTTTATACGTCATTATGGTTTTATATCGCTATATACCGCTTAGGGAGAAACGGTGGATGAGGCTGTAAAATATAGAGGAGGATATGCTAATTTTAAGTTAATGTTTACGTTGGAAAGAATATTCGTGAACAGAAAAGATCAGACTGTAATGTTAAAAATGTCGTCAATTCTACAGGCATTATTGAGGAGCTCGTGGCTAAATAATAATAGTCATCTTCAAGGTCAAACAACGCTTGCTAAGGTCAGTCTGTGGATGAGTGACCATCTTATCATACTCCTCCGTGCATCAGAAAAGCCCGCTAAGCCGTTGGTCCCAGCTGTCTATGTCATTGTCAGCAGCCAGAAAATCTGACTCCAATCTTGCCAAGAAGTACCGTGTTACCCAGTTAATAGGATGTGGAGGTGTGGTAAGCAGGCACTGCGCGTATTTACATTCAGCTGAATAAGGTTTGACTGGAAGCCCACCCCAATATGTTGGGAAAAGGCTAGACAAATGATGATTATAATGACATGTTTGGTAATGAGGTACACAGATCTCCTCCAAGTGTTGCCACGCAAAGACCAGTCCTGTGTGGATTCCCACGGCCCTAACCAGGTTACTGAAAATAAAATCAAACTCAAAGCATTTATTTAAATTAATATTTTGAATTGTCAAGGTCGGTCAGTCAAATATATGAAGCTATTTACGCGTTACGTTATGGACAAGAACGTGCAAGAACTCCACGGACACTCTTTTGACAATAATACATTGTTACAAAGTTATGGTTATACTAGCAGCGCCCCGCGGTTTCACCCGCGTTGTTCCCGTTCCCGTGGCAATACGGGGATAAAATATAAAGTAAGAAATATATATATATATATATATATTATATAGTCTATGATACGCCACAATAACGTAGCTTTCTATTGGTGAAATAATTTTGAAAATCGGTTCAGTAGATCCAGAGATTACCCCTTACAACGTCACAAACTCACAAACGTTACCTCTTTATAACATTATTAGTATAGATTATTAATGTTGAATTTATACATATATACCTATGTGAGAATTATAAAAAATGATGAGTACCATAAAAGGTCCGGAGTAAAAACAAACAATTGAAAACCATGGTAGTCGAGAGATGACCAGACCCAGCTGATGGCGCCAATTCACGAGCATAACGCATGCACTAGAACCATTCGGCATGAAATCAGCAATCAAACCGAATAGTATTCTATGATAAATACCTAACACAGCGTACAAACACATACTACAACATTTTACGAATTTTACAATTAAATCTAATCCAACAAGCAAACCTAACGCAGCTGAAAACATTTCAAGACAAAAGAAAGCCACCTAGCTAACCAGAATCTAGTTCAAACCCTCTTATTTGCTCAGCCACATCCTAATCCAATATCTCTAGAGTACCTTACTACACATACATACCCTACTATACTCACCCAGCTATATTTAACTTTCCATGAACTTCAAGCCGAGTCACCACGCCTTGAAAACTTTTTATCGCCACTAAAACCTCCCACGTACGTAACGTTGACATAAAAAACTTTTCAGTCTTTCCCCTGATTGGTGGAAAGTGTCGCATAGGGCGTGGCCGAAGGCTTTGTCGCCAATAGGCGTGGCTGAGAGAGACAACGTCGCGTTGTCACTGCGGGGCCTTTAAAAAGCCTTCGCAGGGTGGGCATGGGATTATGTACTGAATCTTATGTGTAAGATGTATTATCTCGACAACGTGGACCCAAAGGATATCTTTCCTACAGTTTGAATTCATGGATTACTCTTAGTATCAGTTCAGTATGTACACGATTATAGAAATATTTTTTCAAGAATACCCTTTATGGAAAACAATACTATGTACTTAAACGTAATTGCCTCTTAACAAATCTTGCCCACAACGGAACTAAGGACCAACTAACAGTAACACGAACTCAAATAGCTGACCTATTTAATAGGAACACTATCTTTGGCCTACGAGCAACAACAATTTCTTGCAAACCACCCTTTAACCTACTTGACTCCTTGATTACAATGTACCCACCATTTCACAAGTCAAGTACATCTTTCTTTTGTTCAGATATGCTCCCGTTTACCCACAATCTAACCTGATGGAAACCGATGATATAGTCGACGATGCAGTACGCTTTTGACTTCAAGACCCCGCTATCAGGAAACTCTGTCACAGAATTCCATTCCATAGCTGTACGTACAATGAAATTACATATCATGTGCCGATGGCGCATCGCCGTAGTCTCTACATCTTCCATAATCTGGCTCCCAACCTAAATAAAAGTAAAATAACATAAAAATAGCAACATAATATCACCGCCCAAGACCGGGCGGGGTGGTTGGGCGGGCGGGGAGCGGGGGCGCGCGGGGTAGCAAAAAGCTTCAAGTGCAGGAGGCTGTATCGATCCGCGGACGGCGACGGGCGACATGGCCGGGTCACATCGATGAGGTGCGAACTTGGTGGCGAGCGGAGCGGGCGGCCATGAGCGGTACCGGGGAGCGGGTGATTTCGCGTTGGTGTGGTTGAATGGACGAATATGAGCGTTAAGGTAGATTTTTTAGGAATAATTGTTGAAGTACCCATCATTTTAAAATTAGAAATAACTTAGCCATGGAACTTCATCATCATCTTCCTAGCCTGTTTGGGTACTATGTTTAGGTCAGCACCTAGTTTAACTACCAGACTTATGGCAGACAATCCTTCTGTCGATCTTATGATACGTTTGCAGTGCTTACAAAAGGTACTTATGTCCAACCATTGATAAAATCACAGACTAATAAATATTCAAAAAACAACGTAATTGTAAACTTTAAACTTCCTTCTTCTTGTGCCGTCAGGTAGCTAAAAAAACAAAGAGCCACTTGTATAGTGATTTTCAGATACGTACTAATTATTTTATTTATATACCAATAGTGTGTTGTAAAACAAGTTAAAAATTAAGTAATGTAAACGTTTAACTGAATAAAATATGCATCTGGAGGCCTTATCGCATTTCGCGATCTGATGATTGAGGAAAGGATTGAGATAAAAGAACGAAAGTTTATTCCGCCAGAAATGACGCACATTACAACAAAATTAAACGAATATAACTTATCAACTAACTAAAACTAAATAAAACCTGGTTCACTGTCAAGCTGTGTCAGGACTGGATATTAACTACCCCGAGTCTCTGGTCATACTACAGATAAAACAGAACACAGCTTAACAGTTGTCTATGGCGTGACATCCGGCATTGACTGACAGTGACAACATAAAAACAATAGAAATAAAATATTAAGTATGTATATATTTTCAACTAGTTGTAACTTGTCTATGTTACAACTAATTAAATAAACATACACACAAAAAATATATATATATATACATACTAGCAGCGCCCCGCGGTTTCACCCGAGTAGTCCCCGTTCCTGTGGTACTATGGGGATTAAATATAGCCTATGATATGTCACCCAGGGATAGTGTTGCTTCCCAACAGTGAAATATTTTTTTTTTCAAAGAATTCAAAGTTACAAGTAAACAAAATAATGAAACAAAAATCATTATGCGATTTTTTTTTTTTGATGATTTTATATCAGGGAAGGACAGTCTGGTACGCTGTCTACGAGGTACTGTCGAGGTCACATCATAGACAACAATTACGGTTTTTTTTTTCTTAAAAACACTGGGGCCGCCGGCCGTGTCGTAAGTTTCTTGGAAAACACTAATCGCCCTCGACGTTGAATTAAATTATTAAACGAAATAATCTGGCCACTGTTAAAAAAAAACAATATGATTAGTTAAATACCGATGAGCAGATTTTTCATTCAAACTTTTTGTAGATTAACGCAGAATCTGCTGATCAGTTGTTAAATAACTTATTGTAGGAGTAACCAAACTTAAAGGAAAATATGATGAAAATTATATCTAAATCCGTAGTTTGGAAGAACAACAGCTATACTACAGAGATAATCGAAAAGCGACTTTATGTTGTGAAGTGATGGTTTAGAATTGTGTAGGTCAGACAGGCAGTTGCTCCATGTAAAATACTGGTACTCAACTGCAATCGGTCAGACTCAAATAAAATAAAAAAAGAACAAAAGTCATTTATTCAAACTAGGCTGAGAGACAGCACTTTTTGAACGTCAAATTTTACTTAAAGACAGTCCCCCAAAACGCCAACCTATCACCACTTCCTAGTGTTTTAGCTGGGAAGAAGAAGTGGCGCAACAAACTCCCCAGCAACACATCTGTCTATAAATAAGAATTATCCAACATGGAAATCATAAAAACAATTCACTATAAAACATTGTAAAGAGTAGATTGAGTCAATAAAGTAAAAACAGATTGACCTACATAGTCATCAAAAATTAAAAAACAATATTATATGAACTCATATAACCCGTCATAAGCTAACTTATAGAGAAAGAACATGATCAAATTAAATAACACATTGTCTTGCGTTCAACACAGCGACCAACTATTCTTATCATCTAAATAGTAGTAGACTGGAAGCCCACCTGGATACAGTTGAAAAAATTGAAGCCAAATGTGTGCACATAAAGCTTAAATTCATCTGGTTGGATATTTCCAATCGCTCTGATAAGACTCGGACCTAAACCCAATTACGCGTACCTAAACCCAGGCGACAAATCATTGAATCTCAGAATCAATCGCATTCCCCTCAAGAAAACAAACAAAATACGTCCACGCTTTAATATTGAGAAGACAAGTCAACAAACAACGAAGACAATCCCCAAAACAAAGGACAGGCGTTAATTCATTCAAAACACAGATAAAAGACGCTGTCACTCCGCAAAATAAAATCCAACGACACCAAAGGGAGCCAAAAAGAATATTAACTTGATAACTTAGAATAGCTAATAGAAGACAGGATGGCTTCTAAATCATTCAGAGCCAGCATTTTGTTCGCGAATGATATTAATAACTGTTTTCTTCGTCTCTTCGGCAATTACATTGTTGTCCGTATCACTGCGCGATTGAGGCATAGAGTAAGTGGCATTTATTTGCAGAGGTGACATTTTCCTGGAAATGCTTTGTATTTTTACAGGAACGGAAAAAGAGCGGGATATATGCATACGAAGGCGCAAAAGCTAGTTTAATAATAAACGTTTACTTAAGGCTGATTTATATGAAATAAACATTTTTCACTTCAATATGACACAACTACTTAGCTCAAAAAAAATCACTTACATATGATAATATCATACTAAGTTAATGAGTACCGAAACATCTTAACTTGATATCTAGCATCTCTGACTCGCCAATTTAACTTGAATGGAATTTAATTTCGTTCAAGCTCGGCATCCCTTTAGGATCTTTTTCTATTGTAGCGCGAGTACCTAACGTTAAGGCAAAAGTCAAACCCAAATATTCCAAAAACTTTATGCCGAGTACTTTAAAAAAATATATAAGCTAAGTATGAGTAAATAGTTGGTGCACGACATAGTCAACGATTGCTCTGACGATCAGCAGCCCTACCATGACGTCTTAAATCCATCATGATTCCTGTGTCAGAGAGAGACGGAGTTACACAAGACGAATAGCACTATCCCTTTCCCTCACACTGAATCATGATAGCATTGGCACTTCGTATTATGGCCACTGTACACTTCTCTAACCTCTCTCTCTTTTATACCGAAAAGCCCTATCTTGGCAGACACCAATGTCCTCTACTCTATGCTCTGCCTCAAGAGAGGCTAATTTGACTCGCGACAACCGGCCGATTAAATTTTAATATTTGAAAAGCGAAGTCGAGACGCCTCGGGACTCGATGGGGCTTGTCGCTGGTTTTACGAGTACGAGTGCGACTGTACGACTGTACCAGCACAACATAAGTCGGTAGCTACTTTGTTCTCGCCGTTACTTTTTACGCGTCTTTCTCAAATTACCTATGGAAACAGGTGTATTTTTTTTAATGTTTGTTTTTCTTAGATGTTGTTTCGTGGTTGTTGTCAGTTTCAGAAATAAAAATATTGTAGTACTCTTAGAACACAAAAATTGGCTCTTTGTTTCAGAGAAAGTTTGTAACCAGGTAATAGATAGATAGAATAAACACGTTATAGTTAACCAAAAATAGTTAGCAACCTCGTCAATTAAAAAGTGTTTGTATGTTTTTCTGGCAAAACCTCTAACTAGATGAGATACTCGTAGTAGACAATTCAAACCGATCGTATCAATAATAATAATAATAATCTTTAATAATAATCTTTATTAAAAAATCTTTTACACAATATAGTTACAGATTAATAGCCACAAGTAATCTTAAATAAAATAATTATGTTAGTATCCAACAAATAACTATGTGTTTAACTAAACTATCAATATTTCAGGACGTATGGTAAATTTATTTTAAACCTACAATTATGTATGATTAGCGACTTTCCTGTAATATAACAGAAAAAAAAAACAATACATTCACAATCTGCTAATTAACCTATTCGAGATCACTTACAACAGAAGGAAAACGACCTAATCATGAACAACGACAATAAAAAAACAGAAGACACCCTAATTCATTTCCAAACAGTAACGGAACAGTAACAAATATTTGGTAATATTTCGCCAATTACTCGACGCGAGTGCCAACCAGCCATGAGCTTCCCTTCGTAATAAAGAATGCCAATCGGGAGGTCCCCGGGGAGGACCTGACCTCCTCAAAAAGGGGTGAAGTAAAATACACGTTCGATGGCAACGCTTTAGTATTTTTTCAATTAACTAAATAGGGTTTGCGGTTTCAGTCGATTCCTTTAGATGTGGGGAAATGGAGAGCTTTGAACGGATTTGTAATGAAAAGAAAAAAGGGTAGCCGTGGTAAGAGGATGCAGTGTTCGTTAATAAATCTGGAGTTTCATAGTTAAAATCGTCTTTCCGTGGTTACTTTTGTGTTCTTTTTTTTCCTTGTTATTAGTTCAGCAATTTTTACAAAGCTTTGCCAAACTTATCTTACACTGTCTACACATTATGCTTTGTTAAAACAGCATAAGCATAATCAGCCTTTTAACGATCCCACTGCTGGGACACAGGCCTCCTCTCTAGGAGAGGGAATGGGCCGTAATCCACCACACAGGCCCAATGCGGGTTGTCAAACAGATTTTATATGCATATATCTTACATAACAATAAAAATAAATAACTGCCCAACCCTAACTACGCCTTAATATTATAAATGACAAAGTGAATGTTTTTAAAATTGCCGATCTGAGTCCGATGTTTTTTTTTTACAGAGATAGATGGGACCCTGAAGACGTGTATACGTGTATAAGCTACTTTAGTGCAAACGAAGCCGCGGGCAAAACTTAGTGCTAGTAGTAGATATATTTTATGCTAGCTGAACCCCGCAACCTCGTTTGCGTCACATAAGAGAGAAAAAGAAAACGTTTTTGTGACAGTTTTCGTTGATGCTCCGCTCCTATTGGCCGTAGCGTGATGTTCTCCTGTATTTTCCTCGATAAATGGGCTATCCAAAACTTTTTTTTCAAGTCGAACCAGTACTTCCTGAGATTAGCGCGTTCAACCAAACAAAGTAACTCTTCAGTTCTATAATAAACTAGCAACCCGCTTCAGCTTCGCACTGGTGCAATGTAGATACCAATGTTTTCTCTACTATAATATGCATGTATTATACATTACAAAACTTCCTCTTCAATCACTCTATTTATTCAAAAAACCACATCGAAATCTGATGCATAGTTTTAAAGATCTAAGCATACATAGGGACAGACAGACAGCGGGAAACGACTTTGTTTTATACTATGTAGTGCTAATACTTATAGATTGGTAGTAGATTTGATTAATGTAGGAATACCGATATCGACTATCCACCGAGCCTCATAAGTGACTTACCTAATTATGTGGACAAAAAACTAAACAGCCTTATCTCTTAAAAACAAAAACAATACGCAAAAACTAACCTCAGAACCAGACCTTAAGTCCCAAGGGCCACGCAAAGTAAAAACACCTTCAATAATAAATCAATACTTTCACTTATTCCCATTCACTGGCGAACCCATGAGATGATAGCTAATAACTCTTAAATATAATGTTCAGTACGTTTTAGGATGCACCGGGATGCTTAGTGCGGTTTAGCATGCGATACGCATCCCCGGGCAGACAAAATAAAACATATCCTTGGGCGTAAAACAGGTAGCCGGCAATCATTTAATTTGGTCGCTAGTACAAGGATTGAGAGGTTTTGATACTTGTGAGGTGTGTGAGGAAATGTATTACCAAAAACGTTATAGATTTTATGTTTTTAATTTACATGTTAGTGGTTTTAGTAGCATGTGTTGTCGCAATCTGTCTAGTAGAAGCTTGCAATTACTGCTGAAAATTTTAGACACTGGAAACACAACAATTTGAAACAAAAATCTACATAGAATCTATCCATCAAACAGTGTTACAAATATTATAATAGTGTTCCTCAAAATAGTTCAAGTACAGAGAGTACAGATAAAAAAAAAAATATCATGAGAATGTAGGTATATTACTTGTTGACTTTATGTTTGACTTTATCGGAACACTCAAAATTAATGATGCTAAGCCCATTTTAAGTTTATTAAAAATTTAAACTTCAGCCATAATCATACCAAGTATTTAAAAAAGTATCAACTACATTCACACTATGCCACAAAAATAACGCGAGCGACCAACAAATGGATGTTTATTGAAATTCGACGATTATTTTAATAGGACATCCGGTTAAAACGCGATGCGTAGTAGTCGCACATTAATAGCAATACAGAGAAAACCACCAAAATCTTCTGTATTAGAATAATAACACGTTTTTCGAAAATCTCGGCTTTGATTCTGCTCTATAATTAAGAAATTAGATGTTTTGAGCACTAATCTCGTATGCTAATGTACAGGTGGATGTGCGATACGCACTTTTGTTAATAACCAGATGATACTTACAAGGTATTGTTTGGCTGACTTAATGTGATCGGCGGGTATAGGACCTGGAGGTAATCGGATGTGGAGCAATACTCCAGGCAGTGATTAGGTTCCACTCATTCAAGGTTTTGATTCGTTCAGCTTTGTTTTTTAAAGTCGTGTTTTATGATCCGTGAATTTCATGTTTTATTTTATTTTTAAGTAGCTTCTGCCAACGCCTTTGCTTGCAATGAACGTCGGAAATAAAAAGTATCATGTTCTAGTCCAGGACAGAGTCTACCTGTGTGCCAAGTAAGTCCGATCAGCTGTTAAGACATGTGAAGATAACAAACAGTTAGCACGGATTTTTTATTATTATAATATTATTAATAAGGATTATATGACAAAAATTAACAGCTTTTATTGGTTAGTATTTCCCTTCTAATTTAAAAGCCAAGTTTTTTTTATTAGTTCATTAAAATCCACTGAGTGATATAGTCTTCATAAGAAAGTTATAGAAAAATCAAAAAGAAAAATTACCTACCCAAACCACAACACACATGCTTGAGAACCCGTACATATTTGCAAAGCGTTGAACCAAGGATTTTTCCCACCGTGCCCAATCTTCCCCAACCGGACTGGCTTCACCCGTAGAATTCCCAAAACGCCCGGACGTGTCCGAGATCCCTCTGAGAGGGGCTTGAGACCCTTCGCCTACGATATCACATACGAGCAAAAAGAATGACTAGCTTGACGTCATAATTTTCAATTTCATGGCAGTCTAAAATCGTTTCTCAAAAATCATTACCTAGCTAAGCATGTGCGATTATTATTCATATTTTCATCCTCGTCTTTGGGACGCTACATTTCATGAAGTGGCGCACACCTATTTATCACAAATTTTATCGATTTATGAGTCCGATTTTCTAATACTCAAATAAATATTACCTGAGGAATAAAAGAAAATATGTCGAACAGCCAAATTTAGTTAAAAAACCATTGAAAAATATGCCCTTAACGCGATGACTTTTCTTGTCTTATAAAGCTTTTCCTATCATAACAGCAAATCAGAGTAATGTTCCGTTAACAGGAAACCGTCTCGCTCTTTCGAACAAAATGTAATCTTCAAAAAAGGCTACCCATCCCTCACTGCTCTGGACCTCACATACGGTACCCACGTATATGTCACCCGTCATTTAGATTGTCGCTTTTCATCACACGCCGAGGGGACCCACAGAATCCATATTGACCCTCAGAAGTGGCATTTTGTTCCAAGTGCCCATTATTTTTTCCTTACCATAAAGGTTATGGTAATGTCAGTTGGATGGGGTTAGAGGGTTGGCAGTCGTGTACAACAGATGTTTTGAGCCGTTTGCCAGTTAGCTTGGCCTTAAGATTGGTATTTGAAGGACATGTCGTGAATGGAAATGGGTGAACTATTGCCGTTAGAATGGTTGGGAGTGGGAAATAGTTTTTTTCGAAGTCTTTAGGTGTGTGATTTTTATATTTTATTTTTACATTTTTTCTTGAAGTCACTAAGTAGCTTTGTCCATTTACTAGTATGTATAAATAGTGTAGCTTTGGGCTCATATGCTGATACGTATCAGCATATGAGCCCAAAGACGTAATCGATGAAATTGATTCAAAATACTGATAATGATGATGTTATTTAGCCGATTTCGGCCATTCATTTTCGGCATGCCTGTGTTTTTCATGGCGGTTGCGAGCCTAGATTTGCTGCTCTGTTATATGCTCTCATTATGACTTGCATATTCCACTTCGGCCGAAAAACATCATAATTTTTGGTTCGTTATTTAAGCATATGTGTATTTTATTAGTGTTATATATATTATCTGTATTTTCTTTCCGAAGCAAAATTCTATTTAAAATTGAATTTATTTATTGTATACCTACTACAGTGTGTTCAATTCACTCAAAGGTTGACTGGTAGAGAATGCCTTGTTGCATTAAATCCGCCCATGTATCACTATTGTATATAAAGTATAAATAAAAACAAAAACTCCGAGCACAAAGCGAACATGTCAGAACACCATTGACGACAATATGATAAATGACAGCTGTTGGTGGTCTAGCTTTCAGGTCATCGTAAAGAGCAGTATACAGTTGAATTAGGTTTTTTTGCGATAAGATGAAACTATTAGAAATTAGTCTAAATTGTCACGCCACCGTGTTTTAGATAATGACAGGAGATAAAATTTACTGGAAAAATATCGAAGAGGCCTTAGCCCAGCAAGAACAACATAGGCTACAAAAAAAAAACTAAAACAACATTCTTGTAAAGTTCGGATGTCGTTTAATTTTACTCTTTCTGCTTTAATAGTTAAGTTCCTATTCTCTATTTCCTAAACTTTCATGATTCCTTATCCATTTATCCAAAAATCATCGTTCTTACGTAATGTCATGACACAATAAGTATATTTCCTCGGCGGGTCTGCAAGTTTTGCCACAAGTTATTGTAGAAACTTATCTCTTGCATAATGGATTTGCCCTGATAGGTTTCCCTAAGTGATTGATAGAGTCCGTCGTTCAATGTGTTCCGGTTTATGTCGGCGGTTTTGATGCTAACTTTATGTTTGGTTGGGAGGGGAGGATAATGCTACCGGGAACCATACGCCTAGCGTTTTTCCAATATTGTCAAACACTGGTAAACTTTGATGATTTAAGTTTTGTTTACTTTAGAATTTTATGATACAGTTCTGCGGAAGTTTCCAGATAGGTAGCATTTTATTCATCGGGAATCATTGAGATGGTTAAAGTACTCCAGAAATAACTTTATCTCTGAAATCACCTCTTGAAAACTATGAAATGACAAACGAAAATACTGTATTTCAGAGTCAGCAGTGACAAGAGTCACTAATGCAGTTACAAAACAGCCCTTTATTTGCTTTTCTTAATATTTCTGGATTGATTGGTGATTGGAACTTTACTTTTACATACCTACTAATACAATTCGTATTCCTAAAACATTGAGATGATATGAAAATCATTTATATATGTCTCACACTCAGACGATTCCAAAAATCTCTTAATATATTTTATTGTTTTTATAATTAGTATGTGTGTTAAGTACTTGCTACCTATATTCCTCTGCACAAATCATTAAAGTTTATATTTGCACCAAGTGCAGCCTCATTTTGTGTCTATCTATCTCTTTCCATAGTAGGATGTCTGGAGGAGATCGCGGAAAGCGAGTAGGCCGCCATTTTTGTTTTTAGTTTCAAGTTTTCTATTCTACTTTGATATACAATAATGTGTAAGATTTTTTATGCAATTTCCGCATCGAATCCCCCATCCTTAACAGTCGAGCATCTGATGAAAAGTACATCTCCATTAAAATATCTCAGTAGTCATGGTATGACGGATCGGTAGCTTTGTTGTGCTAATGTGGCCTCCGTGATGCCACGTTGCCGATGTTGCCCGCCCAATATATGGAAATAAAGTTTTTAATGTATCGGCTGTGTTTGGACCGAAGAACCTCAGGGAGTTCCTGGTGTATGGGAGAATCTACTTCAAATGAAAATCTTGTACCTGATTTGATTCCGGAAAAAAGTCGGCTAATAGGGATGTTTCCTGAGTAAAAAAAAAATGATTCTAATCAGTCCTTCAATTAGTTTATCGAAAAATATTGGACACGTATTTTTTTATTTAGCAAATATATCAAAAATTACGAAGTTAAAAGTATCAAAGATCTGGAGTGGGGGCTTGTGACGTTACATCGTGGTTAAAATTGTAGCACGTAGTGACGTCACAGGAGTATTCAACGCACTGTATCGTCTTTGTTTTTTGTTAACGTGAAAAAAGAAAAAAAACGTGTCAAATATTTTTTTGGAAATCTATCTGATGGACTAATTAGATTTTTTAGTCAACTACCCTATTCAGTTAGAAAAGAGTGACATTATTCAGCTGAAAGACAATACCTGCTAAATGTTTTCCCAAAATATCTCCACACGACCACGGTCCCAAGTCTGCTATTTTTATAAGTAAATGTGTCATTACAACACGATCACATTGTCATTTTTCTAAAAGTTCGTAATCTACTAAATTTATAATGATCGATCGGGTTATGTCGGTCAATGGTCTTAGAATACTTTTAGATATATAACCGATCTATTAAAAGCAATGACGTTCTAATGGTGGATCACTGATCAAAGGAACTGTCAAAATTTAGCAGAGTACTGCATACGTCTGTCATTCATTTGTCATTATGTACGAGATTACCATTTTATGCCATTTCTTTCAATGGAGTGTCAGTGGTTGAACATTGGAAAGTCATAGTGACGCTTTTATATTAGTAGAATACCAAACTTGTAAAACTTAAGGCAAGCTTTCATTGATGTTTTCGTGCTCATGTTGGAGATGTAGGTAGTTCAAGTTTCTCGTTTTGGAATATGGGCCTTAGTCTTATTTGGTTGATTTACAAATATCCAAACTCACAGACTTTCAAATAGTGTCTTGTTCTCATTTTTTTTTTATTGGCACTGTTAATATTAAAAAACCATGAATTTTCAAGCTTGCGCTGGTTATAATAACGATTTTGTTATTATTACAAAGATTCCTTCTAAAATCAACCCTAACAATGCACCACGCTTCTATCACTGCATTACAATTGCCAAGCTGCCATCTTGCGACGTCATCGCGTCACGATTGTCTATGACAAATGATCTGTCACCGCGACTCCGCGAGGGAGGTCTGTCCAAAGATTGTAGACGAAATTAATGTTCTCCCTCACGCCTCGTTACTACTGGCCAGATTGGGAAGTGATGCCATTTTGTTTTTTGACGATTATTGAATTTGGAATACTGTTCGCGCCAGATAGCTTATTTTTAAGACAAAATAGCCTCATTTAAATTTTGTTCTCCCTCACGCCTCATTACTTCTGGCCAGATTGGAAAGTGACCACGTTTAGTTTTTGAAGATTTTGAATTTGGAATGCTACTATAGGCTGCGCTTACTTTTAAATCAAATACCCTGTTTTGTTTTTTTATAAGTATACTTTTCCCTGAATGTATTGTTTACCACTGAGCCATTCTGCGACCAAACGTTGATGGATACGTTTGACACTCATCATCAGATTCACCGCTCATGGAAATCAACCGCCTGATCTTTCATTCCTTGGTTTCACGCCTCTATCGCTTATGTCGGATTTCGCAGTGCAGCCTTCCTAATCGTCCTATCCGAGGTACAGAGCAGTCTCTGTGCACTGCTGGTCTTTCAATGAACTCCAAACCAGCCATCCACCCGCAACAGAATATAAGAGTGTCGGCCTGTTCTTTTCATGTTGCATGATTGTGGCCATCGCAATCGGAAATGTAAATGCATGAGATACGGAAAATAAATTATTTGTACCGACTTCGCCCACAGCTGAACATAGTCCAGCTATGGGCGAAGTCGGGCAGTGGGTACAAATAATTTATTTTCTTACACAGACAATAATTGGATAACAATGATGATAAAAATATTTTGCATGAGTGATAAAACGATAAAATGCTGTCACTTTAGCGTTATTGTATATCCTTATGGTATAAACAGAAACAACAAACACAACATGAATGTAAATATGGCCACAAAATTGCTTCCAGATGCAAATAAAACCAGACAAACGAGTTTGGGGCGTCACAATTCTAATCCGATAAATAGCCATGCAAATTCGATAGAGGTTAAAAATTGACACCAAATGTTACAAACAAAAAGAATCGAACCGCAACATAAACAGATTCCGAAAGTCAATTTCCAAATTGCATCGAGTCGCGACTATAAAGTCAACCCTCCTTAATCCAATCACACCCCGTCCTTGTCAACGTTTTGTTTCCTCTTTTTGATAACCGACCATTGTAACTAGAACCTCAAACAAACAATCAGAATCCCCTTTACTGAGGAATAAACTTGCTTCAAGAGGGACAGGGTAGGTTAAGGCATTATGGTTGCTGAAATAAAGGAAAGCTCGAAAAAGGTTGAAATTGTTTTTGAAAAAAGAACACACGAAGAAAATAATCCATTTAGTCGCGTGGCGCAAATGCCTCCGCCGTTAAGGGGATGCAACACTAAAAAGATCAAAAAAGGCATTCGCGTTCGAACCGGGATTCTATTATTTGGGCCAGTCAAAGCCAGGGGGTTCGTTTAAAATGTACTTAAATTCAATTCCTATTTCCGTTTCGCGAATGTTTTACTTTTTAATTTTTCGCATTCGGACCGATGGGTTGTTTTGGTTCATTCATAGTTAACGTGAGTGATCTTTTGTAGGGGGCTCTCTGTGAAATTGGAGAGGGCTGTTTTCAACCTTTTTGCGAGATCAAAATTGCCTCTCCTGTGTCCTAGTGTCTCTGACCGTTGTACTGTAAATGCTACCTTTTTATTTTTAAACTGACATATGCAATGCTTTATTCGTATTGGTTTTACGTATCGCTTGTATCTGGAAATGCGTTATTGGACTATTGAACTTGTCTTTCGTTGTTTTTTTTTTTTTATTACTTTGAAATTGAAAACAATATATCTAGTTTTAATTTCCGCGAATATTAGTGGGTTGCAGGTATGCACCTCCCTCCCGCCCGCTATATTATGCACATGCAAGATTACAAGGCAAATGCAAGGATTTTATGCACATGCAGGAAGGCAAAGCAATACCCAACACCATTACCGACACGTGTTTCGCCTCTCCACGAGGCATCCTCAGGGGACGTGTTGATTTTTTTTTTTATTGATACCTCGTTTCCCTGATCTCGTATAAGTGGGAAACACTTTAAAAACCACTTGCTATCTCCACTCACATCAATGAAATAATAATAATAATAATCTTTAGTCATTCAAATATTAGTACAAGCGTACCTATACACATAAAATTGCATCAGTAGGCATAGACACTAAAAGATAACAATATACCTACCTCTGGCACCCACAGTAGGATTCCCTGTGTCGTGAGGACCAGTCCCATTAAAAAAAAAAAAAAAAAACAAAGTAATCTATGTAATTTGTATGTTATGCTAATAATTATTTTCTTTGTAACAAAACTTACATAAAAAAAAATAGAATACTAAATACGAAGTGCATGATTTTACTACTAAGGTTGTTCTTGTTTGATTACCCTATCCTAATAATGTTATCATTGTAAGAGCCTGGTTGCAAATGGTCTAAATTCTTTTATTTATCTCAGTGCTACCATGGGATTGAGATGAATTTTGCGACTTTCACAAGATCCGCTGACAAAATTTACTATGTAAAATAAATAAAAGCACACATAGACAAGAAAACGTAACAAGCAAAGATAGGTTGGCGGTCTTTGTTGTTCGAAAGAGTCGCCGCCCTAGAACAGAAAAGGCACTCTTACTGACTTACGGCCGAAACCAATAACCGATCTATCACATACTGAAGATAGAAAAACAAATGAAACAACAGAAAACCTACATAATTTTTCTGTTGTTTCATTTGTTTTTCTATCTCCAGTATGTGATAGAAAAACAAATGAAACAACAGAAAACCTACATCATTTTTCTGTTGTTTCATTTGTTTTTCTATCTCCAGTATCTGATAGATCGGTTATTGGTTTTGGCCGTAAGACACCAACCGTGTTAGGACACGGGTGGGTCTTTATCAGTAAGAGTCTGACATATGATGATTCCTAATCAACAAAAAAGGTATAAAAAGAAAGTACCAGCCACTTTCCCTGATAACTGACTTTCAATCCAAATAACATTTGATTCATCCCTCGTTTCCTTGAGCCGTATCAGTGAGAAACACTTTAAAATCCACTCAATGTCTCCCCCTCGTTGGCGGTGAAATGTGGCCCGGGGCCTCCGTGACATACATTCTAATAGTTTTATTGGGGAACACCGACTTGGTACAACTCAGAACGAACAGTTTTAAAGTTGACAAAAAAACATGCTTTGTATTACTGTTTTCGAGTCGATGGTTAACGTCTTAGATTTCTGGGCCCAGTATGTGGCTACGTTAATTGCAGCGTCGGTGTTATTAATGAAATAAAATTATGCTACTGAAATGTTTTGATACAAACTAATATTTTGAACTTAATAGTCGATCTTCAAATTAAAAAGAACTTCTGATCTAACGACTGCAATATTTGCCTTTCGAAATGTACTCATATTTATTTGTCACAATTTATGATACAAGCCTAATGCCATAAAAATCGGCTGACATGCTACTACTATTATTTCTGTGAAATGCTGTATGTTTGCAACTTTTTTGTTGTAGGCGGTACTCTTTGAAAACGCTTGGTTTTTTTAAAGACTTTTTGGAACCATTTGAAAATGCACGATACGATCCTGTACGGAAAAAAGCAAGATTAAAACAAATCTAAAAAACTTTTATTCTCCGAGCATGTCTGAGCCAACCCCGTGTCTAATCGAACGGAAACCATTCGAAAAACATCACTTAAAGGAATTCCCCGTTTGGGAAAAATCCGGAAATTTTCAATCGAATTTCTAAGGTCGGTCACACACGGTAGATTAGTGACGGACCGATCTCGATACACTTGTGTGTAGAACGTTAAATCGTGTGTGAGTTGATCGGATAGGGGACAGAGGTCAGACGTCCAAATTGAGTAGCTTGAAGTATTTTCAAGATGGGGGAATGTTGAAATTGCGACCGAATTTATTTTGTAAACTTCAAAGGACGAAAAGAAAAGCGTTAATTTGCGATGAGCGTGTGAGGCGACAAAAAGAGACGAAATTAGTGACATATTCAGATACATATATGTACATTTATAAATATATTTCGCTTAGCGTAATGCTGGGATTCAGGTGCGAGGACTAGTTTACAGCGATAGCCAGCGTTAACTGAATGACGTCGACTGAATTTCTGGTTTTTGCTAACAAATGGTTCCTCCGTGTTAAGTCAATTACAAAGTCTCAGGTTTAGTATTATTTAATTATTTATTATATACTTTCTTGTACCCCAAAATTAAAACACAAAAAGAAACTTTAAAATAAAACACATGCCTTATCTCATTCCACAATCTCTTCCAAGCAACCTGAGAGGGACAGAATTTACCTTTATATGAAATGATTTTACAATATACATAATTAACCAGCTATTGTCAATTACCCAACATTTCCTTCGCTAAATTTTCATTAACTAATAACAGTGCAAAGTAATGAAAAATCCAAAACATAACATTAATTTCGCGCTAACCCGAAAAATTGTCCATAAATTTATTAATATGGCGACGGCGACGTCACGAAAACAAATTGCCATAAACTGGACTTTGTGTCTGCCACCTATATTAAAAAAAAACACCAAAATATAGTATTTTACCACTTTAACATTTCCGTTGATAATGCAAAATTCAATCTATTATCACCCCTATTTCAAGCGTACATGGTTCTTAATTCGAAAGTTTTGGGTTAATAAGCAGCATTAGTAAAGTTGTGAACATTTTAGGGTGAATCTCCCAGTTGTAGTCGCGTGGATAAGGATTCATCTTCGCGACAGGAGGCCGAGTTTCCCGCGCCTGCCCCACGGAGCATGCAGCCAATATCGGGTGTACCCACCTTAGACAGGGTTTACTCGCTTTAAAGACAGCTAATACGTTGTAATTGCAAAATACGGTTTGATTCGTTTGAAACAATAAGTTTCACTTCAGTTAGGAAACGCATCTGAAAGATTTATGTACCTTAAAAGTGTTTAAACTCCTTCGTTCTAACTACCCATTACAACTATTAAATATGGACAAATGCCAACGGCTGAACGTGATTAACCAATCTAGTAGTAGTAAAACTTAAACATTAGAAACTATAATATCAGGAAATCTCTTTTTTTACATTTAATGACTTGAGAAGTAACCTACTCATGCCTTCCTAAAAAAACATAGTAAAATCTGTGTATAGCTATTTAATAAAACAAAAATACCAGGAGGGCAAACAATAAAGGACTTCTTTCTTCCCCTGTCAAACGATGGTCTGGCATCCCGCAAATGTCGTGGCTTTGCTCCAAAACGTCGAAATTTTCACCACGTAAACTTTTAAACAGATAATATTTCATACTTCATCAGGCTTGTGTATCAGTGGGAGCTACACTATAGTTTACAAATAACTCGAATGAAATACTTTGTACCGCGCCAAAACATATTTTGGGTACATATTTTAATACTAGTCGCCGTCCGCGGCTCCGATTGCGTGTTATTAGTGGTACTAATTACACGCGACCTCTATAAATCATAGCCTATATTCTGATGTTATAAGCTTTGATTTAATTTATTATCAAATCCATTCAGTATTTTTCTCATGTAAGAGTAACAGCCAGCTCTTGGGTCATGGAAGAGTCAATACATTGCAAAGAGGAATGTATACAAAATTTTTAAATCCTCCAAAATTAAATAAATCAAAATAATTGGAAACTCGTAAGTACATAAGGCCCAAAATTTTCATTACAAACAATAGCATAAACATAGCTTACATATAGCTTCTCTCCCTACACACTCTGGAGGTTCATCCTAACATTAAAATTACAGAACTTCTCCAGTATTCTGGCTGTGGCATTCTTTGCGAGCGTTGTGCGCATAAATTAATTTAATTTTACATCTCTGTCGTCGCCATCTTGTTTTTTTGTTTTCTTCTTTGATGAAGAATGTTTTGTCAACTTGGAATTATGGCTGTACGGGGCGGACGTGATCGACTGGACTGTAGGGTGGCCAGGGTAGGTTATCCTATTCTTCAAAAGTGGACTGTATGGTGACAACCCACCTAGGTATAAATGATCCAGACGCGTTGACGCTCCGTCTATAAGCTACGGGCCATGAGGATGCAACCCTTAACTGAATACTTGCTATACTTGCTGTTATTGACACAGTATATAGGGGTAGGTATAGAGGGCTTACCAATAAAGTCACAATAAAACACTATTTAACTTGTTCACTATTCACTTAGCGATTTGAAGGGTGGAATTCGCGACTATATGATTCTACATTTAGTTATAGATCCAAAACTATCTTGACAATGACTACAAATTTCTTAAAGTTTCTATGTTTCTATTGTACGGCGCAACTATACCGTATCGACACCCAAAAAATCACCGTGTGTGATGAAGTTTATTAACGCCAATTTTCACTATAACAATTCTAGATTTTAGACTATATCTAGGCTTAGGTCTATGTGAGTAGGGGTTGTCGTACCTCTATGGATAGCCCTCGGTATGCTCCATGCAGAGGAGACGAATTCACCCCTTCATCCCTCTCCATGTAGGGGTGGGATGCCGAAAACTATACAAAACTATAGTAGGCGCGAAGCTATTACCTACTTGGGGTGAATTTACCGTAAAACTATGCTAGGAGGGCTATACAGCTATATGTATCTCTATAGATACGACAACCCTCTACAAAACTACATATGTTTCAACCCTGTCACTTAAGGGGTTGCAACTCTATAAGCGTATATGTTTCAGGGGGATAAAAATAAACAGTTTTATTTAAACCTAAATTACGGCTTTATGCCTGCATACACTATAAACATCTATATATCCCCTGAAAGGATTTTTTAAGGCGGTTCTATTTCAGACATTTAGAAGTCTAGAATCTAGACTTGTATTTTCGGGAAAGGAAGAGGGTAGATGCAAAGTGTTTTATTTTGTGCATACCTTCACCAGGGCTATTTATCAAAAACTGTTGACCAATCACGTACCAGCACCCTCCTGCTCTGTGATTGGTCAGTGTCGCTTTTAGCTATGCGACTACCTTTGACCTAATATTTCAGGTCTCAATTTACCAAGCCCTTTCTATTTACCTATGTATGTCTGTCTGTGTGTGTATATACCTCGATTACCTTATATACCACCGATTACCTTTTATATACCTTGATTACCTTTATATACCTTCGATTACCAGGGTTACCATGTGTTTACTGTTATGTGTAAGGGACAGGATACCCTACCTAACTATATTCTATTTACTTGGAAGAAATAAAGGCTCCAAGGGCTTATATACTGCCTCTTGAGAGCAAACAACTGTAACGAATGTGTTTTATTTCAATAACAAACTATGTATCAACTATAGCTACCTATAACTATCTATACTATGCAGCTTTATTTGTTACAGCATTCTATGTACTAACTAACTACCTATAACTACCTATACTATGTAGTCGCGGTTTTATTTGTTGCAACATTCTATGTACTACTATAGCTACCTATAACTACCTATACTATGTAGCTAAGACGCATCGTCGCGAACATCTCTCCCGCCGTGCAGTGCAGCGATGACTCGGTGCGATGACGTCGCGGCGCTGCAGAAACCCGGTGAGCGACGCCTGTAGCCACGTCGCCCGCTGCGCGGCGCCGGTGCTCGATGCCGGTGCTCGACGCAGCTGTGCAGTCGCCGGTCTGCCGCTTCCCTGCTGTGGGTCGCCTGCAGTCGCAAGGCTGTTGCGTAGGCTCTCGAAAATGTGCGAGCTGTGGGCCGGATGGCCCGCTGTCTGTGCGAGCTGCGAGTGCGCGCAGCGTCGCTTGCTGCGGTGGCAAGCTGTGTAGGCAGCATTGCCTGCTGTATCGCCTGCTCAAAGCAAGGCGGTGGCGGGCCGAATATGCCCGCAATGGGGGCTGGCTGCGCCCGTGGGCAGCATCGCCCGCTATGTTGGCGAGCTGCGTGAGCAGCATCGCCTGCTACTGCTCGCTTGATGCGAGCCGAATGCGGACCGAATATGTCCGCGGTGGTGAGCTGCGCCAGTGGGCAGCATCACTCGCTATGTTGGCGAGCTGTGGGAGCATCGCCGGCTACTGCTCGCTTGATGCGAGCCGAATGCGGACCGAATATGTCCGCGGTGAGGTGAGCTGCGCCTTGCGGGCAGCATCACTCGTCTATGGTTGGCGAGCTGTGTGAGCAGCATCGCCCGCTACTACTGCTCGCTTGATGCGAGCCGAATGCGGACCGAATATGTCCGCGGTGGGGTGAGCTGCGCCTTGCGGGCAGCGTCACCCATCTATCGGTTGGCGAGCTGTGAGAGCAGCATCGCCTGCTGTGTCGCCTGCACAAAGCAAGGCGGCGGCGGGCCGGATACGCCCGCAGTGGGGCGAGCTGCGCCTTGCGGGCAGCGTCGCCCAGCTATCGGTTGGCGAGCTGTGGGAGCATCGCCTGCTACTGCTCGCTTGATGCGAGCCGAATGCGGACCGAACATGTCCGCGGTGGGGTGAGCTGCGCCTTGCGGGCAGCGTCACCCATCTATGGTTGGCGAGCTGTGAGAGCATCGCCGGCTATTGCTCGCTTGACGCGAGCCGAATGCGGACCGAATATGTCCGCGGTGGGGCGAGCTGCGACTTGCGGGCAGCGTCGCCCATCTATGTTGGCGAGCTGTGAGAGCATCGCCGGCTATTGCTCGCTTGACGCGAGCCGAATGCGGACCGAATATGTCCGCGGTGGGGCGAGCTGTGAAGCATCACCCATCTATGGTTGGCGAGCTGTGAGAGCATCGCCGGCTATTGCCCGCTAGATGCGAGCCGGTTGCGGACCGAATATGTCCGCGGGGGGCGAGCTGTGAAGCGTCACCCATCTATCGGTTGGCGAGCTGTGTGAGCAGCATCGCCTGCTGTGTCGCCTGCACAAAGCAAGGCGGTGGCGGGCCGGATACGCCCGCAGTGGGGCGAGCTGCGCCTTGCGGGCAGCGTCGCCCAGCTATCGGTTGGCGAGCTGTGTGAGCAGCATCGCCTGCTACTGCTCGCTTGATGCGAGCCGAATGCGGACCGAATATGTCCGCGGTGGGGTGAGCTGCGCCTTGCGGGCAGCGTCACCCATCTATGGTTGGCGAGCTGTGAGAGCAGCGTCGCCGGCTACTGCTCGCTTGATGCGAGCCGAATGCGGACCGAATATGTCCGCGGTGGGGCGAGCTGCGACTTGCGGGCAGCGTCGCCCATCTATGGTTGGCGAGCTGTGAGAGCATCGCCGGCTACTGTTCGCTTGATGCGAGCCGAATGCGGACCGAATATGTCCGCGGTGGGGCGAGCTGCGACTTGCGGGCAGCGTCGCCCATCTATGGTTGGCGAGCTGTGAGAGCATCGCCGGCTACTGCTCGCTTGATGCGAGCCGAATGCGGACCGAATATGTCCGCGGTGGGGCGATCTGCGACTTGCGGGCAGCGTCGCCCATCTATGTTGGCGAGCTGTGAGAGCATCGCCGGCTATTGCTCGCTTGACGCGAGCCGAATGCGGACCGAATATGTCCGCGGTGGGGCGAGCTGTGAAGCATCACCCATCTATGGTTGGCGAGCTGTGAGAGCATCGCCGGCTATTGCCCGCTAGGTGCGAGCCGATTGCGGACCGAATGTGTCCGCGGAGGGGCGAGCTGCGCCTGTGGGCAGCGTCACCCATCTATCTGGTTGGCGAGCTGTGATAGCAGCATCGCCGGCTATTGCTCGCTTGACGCGAGCCGAATGCGGACCGAACATGTCCGCGGGAGGTGAGCTGCGCCGGTGGGCAGCATCACTCTCTCTCTGTCCGCTGAAAGTAAGTTGGTAGCGGGCCGGATATGCCCGCACGGGGGGCGAGCTGCGCGTGTTGGCAGCGTCACCCATCTATCTGTTGGTTGGCGAGCTGTGGGAGCAGCATCGCCTGCTGTTGTCTTACTTTGGTAGTGGGACAAGTTTCTTCACTGGACGCTTTAAGGTGCCGCCGGATGTGCGCACCTCAGCTGTCCGGACCTCTCCATCAGCGCCCGGGAAAACTGCGATTATGCGGCCTCGCGGCCACGTGTTGCGAGGCAGCTGGCCGTCTGCGATGAGTACGGGATCACCCACCTGCAGATTAGGGCCACGGCTATGGGGCTCCCGCCGGTGTTGGAGCTCGGGTAGGTACTCACGTACCCAGCGGCGCCAGAACTGGTCGGCGAGTGCTTGTGAGCGCCGCCAGTGGCGCTTGCTGTCGATGTCGTGTTCTGTGAACACGCCAGGCGTCGGCAGCCGGGCTGAACCACCCAGGAGGAAGTGGTTCGGCGTGATGGACTCGTCATCGTCACTGTGAACTGAAACATGGGTTAGTGGTCGACTGTTGACCGTATATTCGGCCTCACACAACAGTGTGTGTAACACCTCTTCATGTGGGTGTTTTTCGTGAAGTATAGTCTGTAATGCTGTCTTCACACATCGGACTAGGCGCTCCCATGCGCCACCCATAAAAGGCGCTGACGGAGTGATGAAGCGCCATACTATGCCTCGGCGACTTGCCTCTTCTTTGAAGGCGTCTCGGAGCTCTTTGTCGGCACCGTGCATGTTGGTGCCGTTGTCTGAATGTATTTCTGTTGGACATCCTCTGCGTGCAGCGAAGCGGCGCAGTGCTAGTATCGCGGAGTCTGCGCTGAGGCTTGCGGCGATTTCCAGGTGTACCGCTCTGGTGGTCAGGCACGTAAATAGAGCCACGTACCTCTTCTGATGCTGGCGACCGACTGTAACGGATAGCGGACCGAAATAGTCGAGTCCAGTGAATGTGAACGGCCTCTGATGATGAGCTAGACGCGTTCTGGGGTGGTCGCCTGTAGCTGGTACTGGTGCGCACGCCTTCCTAATGCGACACGGTAAACAACGTGTCACTACCATCTTCGTTGTGGGTCTCATTCTGACGACCCAGTAATGCTGTCGGACTTCATTGATGGTCATCTCGGTTCCACTGTGTTGTAAGCTGCGGTGTGTCCAGTCTATGTAGAGCTGAGTTATACGATGGTCGCCATGTAATATGGGTGGGCGCTTGACGTCTTCTGTTATTTTGTCGATTTTATCTATACGACTTCTGAGGCGTATGACGTCATCCTTCAATTCTATTTGCAACGGTCGTAGGGCGCTGTCCTTATCTATTTCTTCGTTTTCACGTAAACTTGTTAACTCGCGGGAAAACGTCTGTTGCTGTACAGCTTGCACGAGTAACCTCTCCGCTTGTTGGAGGTATTCGGCTTCTATTATTTGACTATATTTTGACGTAACTGGGGACGTCACTGATGCTGTAGGAGGGGGCACTGCCGTCTTTGTACGTTTCCTCCATTCCGGATCCGCTTCTATATTTTTCCTTGTTCTTTTATAGAACGTGTTTTCTTTGGGCGGCCGACATTTGGCGACGAAGCGTAGTACTGTCGCCGTCGCTCTCAACAGTCGTCCCCATTTCGAAAATCTTGCTGGATCGGGTATGACTTCTGTGAGTCTTCTATCTATATTTTCTATAGCGACTAAGGTTCGCTCCTCACCCGTCTGTTCCTCTAGTGGAGGCTTCTCTATTGGCCATGTTGTCGACTCTTCATACAGGAAGCTGGGGCCACAAAACCACTCGTGTCTCGAATCAAAGTTGTGTGGTACATCACGAGTGGCTGCGTCTGCTATATTTTTCTTAGTGGGCACCCATCGCCAGTCTTCGACTCTACTATGCTCTTCTATGGCAGCTATGCGGTGCGCGACGAACGGTTTGTAAACTCGAGCTCCTTTTCTGATCCAGGTCAGCACGGTTTTGCTGTCTGACCAGTACGTCACGGAGGCCGGCTTGACTCCGTGTTCTCGGATGACAGCTGCAGCGACGCGGGTCCCCATCACCGCGGCCTGCAGCTCGAGTCGGGGTATCGATTGGAGCTTGAGTGGCGCCACCTTTGCCTTGGCCATGACGAGGCTCACGTGAGTCTTGCCATCTTCTGTAGAGATACGCCAGTACACCGCTGCGGCGTACGAAGTTTCGCTCGCGTCCGTGAAAACGTGGACTTGCGTTTCTATGGCGTCGCTATATCCTGGGTAACATCTTGGTACTGTGACTTGGGCAAGATTCTGTAGATGTTGAACCCAACTTCTCCATGCTGTGGCCAAGTCTGTGTCGAACGGCTGGTCCCAGTCGACTCCTCTTTTCCATGCTTCTTGGAGTATTTGTTTGGCGCGAATCGTTACGGGTGAGGCTAGGCCGAGTGGGTCGTATAGTGACATCACTATTTTCAGCGCCTCTCTCTTTGTGGGCACTTCCTTCTGTAATACGCCACTCGGTAATCGGGCTAGGCTCAGATTGAAACCCAGCGTATCTGCTCTTGGTCTCCATATTAGGCCAAGAATTTTTTCTGTATGGTCGCCGATGTCGACGACTTCTGTTTCTATAAGCGACGGTTCTATATTTTGTATCACGTCGATGTCATTCGATACCCATTTCTTAATTTCGAAACGAGCCTGTTGGTGTATCTTCTTCACCGCTGTTGCTATGTGTGTCGCTTCTTCAACTGTTCTATAGCTATCCAGATAATCGTCCATATAATGGTTCTTCACTATTGCTTCTACTGCTTCTGGATGCTGTTCTATGTGCCGGTTCGCGTTCCAATTCTTCGCGAATATGGCCGTGCACGGTGAGCTTGCCGCGCCGAATATGATTGACGTCATTCGATACTCGTCGGGGGCTCCTTCTCTTCTATTGCCTCTCCACAAATATCGGAGGGCGTCTCTATCTTCAGGTCGTACTTTGACCTGCATGAACATTTCGGTAATGTCACCTGAAATGGCTATCGGATGTCTACGAAACCTCATCATGACGCCGGGCAGCGACTGTAACAGGTCCGGTCCTGTGAGTAGGAAGTCGTTCAGCGACATTCCATTTGATTTAGCTGCGGCGTCGTGTACTATTCGGAACTTCTCCGGCTTCATGGGATTGAAGACGTCGAAATGAGGCAGATACCAGGTTCTTCCTGGCGTGGTCTGTTTGGGCGCTTTTTCTGCGTACCCTTTTGAAAGGAGCGAGTCCATCTGTTCTATATATTTATTTCGAAGACTCGGATCTTTGTCGAGCTTCTTTTCTATAGAGATCAGCCGCTTGTGTGCTGTCCCATAACTATCGGGCATTTCAAAATTGTTATTTTTCCATAACATAGCTGTTTCTATATGCCCATCTGTCAACTGTTTGGTATGTCTTTTCAAGATGTCTTCAGCCTGCTTCTCTGGATCAGAATCTGGACGCCGAGGATTAACTATTAGGGACTCGAGTGCGAAAAATTCACGAAGTTGCTCGTTCAGTCTATCGTCTCTATTTTCTCTATCTTCTCTGCATGCGCTGACGTAATGCACCTGCTGACCGAGTATTCTAGTGTGCGCGCCATGTAGCGTCCATCCAAGCGTTGTAAGTGACGCTATTGGCTGGTGCCTGGGGCCTCTTCTGACTTCACTGGCAAGGAGAAGGTGCCAGTTGTCTTGGCCAATCAAAATCTTGGGCGCGCCAACATCATAGACTAGCTGCTCTTTCAAGTCGATGAGATGTTTGCAATGTGTGACATCTTCTTCACGGACTGTCTGTGACGCGAGATTAAGCTTCGGTATGGTGCGCGCTCTGAACGGCACCCTATTTCTATGCTGACTCGCGAGTGTCACTGTGACTCTTTTCGAACAAGGAGTGTCGATCATGGTGTCACCGATCGCACCAATCTTCAGTGGGTCGATCTTGCCCTCGGCTCCGACTTGGTCGGCGATGTCTTCATCGATCAACGATACGGTCGATCCATCGTCGAGTAGGGCGAACGTAGATGCCTCTCCCGCCGGTCCAATGACCCGGACCGGGATGATCTTTAAATAGGCGTGATTCGACGATGATCTTGAGCTGGCGACTGTCTCCTTGGGCTCCTTTTTGACTTCGGTCTGTCTGGGCTTTTCGGCTGCCACCGCAGCAGGCTTCTTGTCGTAATGAAGTAGCCGACTGTGCGTGGCTGTACACCCCTTGACGTCACACTTCTTCGCGTTGCATTTATGCCGCTCTCTTCTTGGCTTCAGGCAACGGAAGCATAGGTTTAGATTCTTCGCAATTTCCCATCTCTTGTTACTATTACTATTCTTGAACTTCGAGCAATCGCGTTCTATATGGCCATCCTTCTCACACAGTCGGCACTTGCTTGCTGACTTCTCTGTTGTTGTGTGAGTCCTCTGCTGCGGTGTGCGTCGGTTGGATGAGCCCTCTGTCTTGATGTTTTCAGCAGGAGCGAAAGCGCTGCAGTATCGAGCTTGTTCGGTAATGAATTCGCTAAACAGCGACAAGTCTGGCAAGGACTGGTACTTTTCTGTATATATACGGTACCACTGTACACGTATCGAGTTCGGTAGCTTCTCTGTCAAGGTTCGCATGAGCTCGGCGTTGATCAGGTAATGATCCTTCTTCAATGCTCGCAGCGTTACTATAGCGCACCTCACTTGGCTTGCGAATGAGCAAATATCCTTTGGATTCTCACTGCATCGTGTCAGTCCTCGCAATCTATCTGTTTCGGCCTGTGCTATCGAATCTGGTCGGCCGAATTGCAGCTCGAGTTCCCTCATGATGTCATCTGGTCTTGCATGGCCGATGAGTTCTGAACTAACTGTTTCTAAAGCGCGTCCATGCAGGCTTCTTCTAAGTCTTGCTGTATTCTCGACATCGTTGAAATATTTTCGAGTTGTTTCATAAATGGCTCGAAATGACAACCATTCTGTATGCGCACCACTGAAGTTCGGTAAAGTCATAATGACCTTCGACGCCGAGGAGGAATTCTGTGACTGCTGTTCTGTTTTCTTGTCAACTAAAGATGCTATAGCAGCCGTAAGGTCCGTAACGAATGGACGTAAATTATCCTCGCTCCTATCGTCTTCTATTTTCTTCATAGGTGGTGGCTCTATCTGTTTAGCACTATCTGGATCTATGTGCGTTCGACGAGAGTCCACTATTGGTTCGAAGTCCACAGGGGGGGGCGGTTGCTGTCGACTATCACGGATGTCCCCCTCGGCGGCGTTGGTCTCTCTCTGATCAGGAACAGGTTCAGGCGCCTCTTCCAGCCAGGAACGCACGTACTCTTCATTTGAGTTTCTATCGTCCAAATATTCTTCGTCCGACTCTTGTTCGGCTCTCTGAAGTGCTAACTGGGCAAGCTCCAACTTAATCTTCAATAAGTCTTCGCGAGCCTTCTGTAATTTTCTATATGACCGCGGTGACCTGTCAATGGTCGACGACGGACGTCTATGTTCTATACGGGCGTCACCCCGGGTAGTCATTGGCAAGACTCGGCTATCTCTTCTATTTGACGGCTTCATTGTACTATCTGAAGTCGTCTCAAAGCGGGTTCCCTTCCTTGAGGTCGATGGCATCTGTTTCTGTACTGTTGTCGGCAATGGTGCAGGTACTCGTTCTATTGCTGAAGCTTCTATCTGTTCTATTCGTTCAGCGGCAGCAGGCGGAGACACGTCTTCACTGCGCTGCTGCATCGATCGCGCCGTCCCAGACGATGAAGGCGAACGCGGCGGCACCTGATGATGGATAGCAGGAACCCTCTCGGCTGGTTCCTGTATCGGAACTGTCCACGCCTCGGATGATTTGCCATGCGACCTCGTGATCGGCATTGTTGAAGTCTTCAATGAATCTTCAAAACTATTCGGTAGTCCACTGGTAAGCCTCAGGTGAAACTTCAATCCAAGTTTCCAAAAAAAAAATTTTAAAAAATTTTCAAAATTCTTCAAAGTCCCCAATCTTCAAAAAATATTCTAAGTTCGGATTGACTGAAACTTTTCTAAGTCCCAGACTGTTCAAAATCTTCTATGTGTGAAGTCGATCGAAATTCTCTAAGTCCAAAATTCTTCAAAAATATTCTATGTCCCGCTTGATCAAAACTTTTCTAAGTGTCAGGTTGTTGAAAATTTTCCAAGTTCAAAATTCTTCAAAAATTTTCCAAGTCCCGGATTGTTGAAAATTTTCTAAGTTCAAAATTCTTCAAAAAATTTTCCAAGTTCAAAATCTTCAAAAATATTCTAAGTGTCGGAACCCCTCAAAATTTTCAAAGTGTGAAGTCGTTCGAAATTTTCTAAGTTCAGCTTGATTAAATTTCTTCTATGCTGTTGCTTCACTATTAATCTGCCTAGGGGTAGTTTTCTTGAAGGGATGATTTCTTCAAGGTCCGACTTCTATTTAGCTTCTAGGGACACCCTTCGTGTCTTGAAATGTTGAAGGGTAGTTTTTTCTTCAAGGGGGTGCGACTTCACAATAGGGGTTGCGCCTTCAGGGTAGCTGCGTGGTTCTATAAATCCAACTTCCAAATAGCTAGATCAGGCTATCTTCAAAATATCCGGCTCCGATGGACCAGAAAATGTACGGGGCGGACGTGATCGACTGGACTGTAGGGTGGCCAGGGTAGGTTATCCTATTCTTCAAAAGTGGACTGTATGGTGACAACCCACCTAGGTATAAATGATCCAGACGCGTTGACGCTCCGTCTATAAGCTACGGGCCATGAGGATGCAACCCTTAACTGAATACTTGCTATACTTGCTGTTATTGACACAGTATATAGGGGTAGGTATAGAGGGCTTACCAATAAAGTCACAATAAAACACTATTTAACTTGTTCACTATTCACTTAGCGATTTGAAGGGTGGAATTCGCGACTATATGATTCTACATTTAGTTATAGATCCAAAACTATCTTGACAATGACTACAAATTTCTTAAAGTTTCTATGTTTCTATTGTACGGCGCAACTATACCGTATCGACACCCAAAAAATCACCGTGTGTGATGAAGTTTATTAACGCCAATTTTCACTATAACAATTCTAGATTTTAAGCTATATCTAGGCTTAGGTCTATGTGAGTAGGGGTTGTCGTACCTTTATGGATAGCCCTCGGTATGCTCCATGCAGAGGAGACGAATTCACCCCTTCATCCCTCTCCATGTAGGGGTGGGATGCCGAAAACTATACAAAACTATAGTAGGCGCGAAGCTATTACCTACTTGGGGTGAATTTACCGTAAAACTATGCTAGGAGGGCTATACAGCTATATGTATCTCTATAGATACGACAACCCTCTACAAAACTACATATGTTTCAACCCTGTCACTTAAGGGGTTGCAACTCTATAAGCGTATATGTTTCAGGGGGATAAAAATAAACAGTTTTATTTAAACCTAAATTACGGCTTTATGCCTGCATACACTATAAACATCTATATATCCCCTGAAAGGATTTTTTAAGGCGGTTCTATTTCAGACATTTAGAAGTCTAGAATCTAGACTTGTATTTTCGGGAAAGGAAGAGGGTAGATGCAAAGTGTTTTATTTTGTGCATACCTTCACCAGGGCTATTTATCAAAAACTGTTGACCAATCACGTACCAGCACCCTCCTGCTCTGTGATTGGTCAGTGTCGCTTTTAGCTATGCGACTACCTTTGACCTAATATTTCAGGTCTCAATTTACCAAGCCCTTTCTATTTACCTATGTATGTCTGTCTGTGTGTGTATATACCTCGATTACCTTATATACCACCGATTACCTTTTATATACCTTGATTACCTTTATATACCTTCGATTACCAGGGTTACCATGTGTTTACTGTTATGTGTAAGGGACAGGATACCCTACCTAACTATATTCTATTTACTTGGAAGAAATAAAGGCTCCAAGGGCTTATATACTGCCTCTTGAGAGCAAACAACTGTAACGAATGTGTTTTATTTCAATAACAAACTATGTATCAACTATAGCTACCTATAACTATCTATACTATGCAGCTTTATTTGTTACAGCATTCTATGTACTAACTAACTACCTATAACTACCTATACTATGTAGTCGCGGTTTTATTTGTTGCAACATTCTATGTACTACTATAGCTACCTATAACTACCTATACTATGTAGCTAAGACGCATCGTCGCGAACAATGGCTTTTGATTGTTATTTTGGATTCTTTTGGTTACATTGTTTAGATGACTTGTTCTTGTTTGTGGGATTAAGTTTGAATATGATGTCTTAGTAATATGAGGAAACAATACACATCCGACGAGTCTCTCATCTCTGTGTCTCTCTCAGGCGCCTCAAACCCTCAAACAACCTATCAAAGACCTTTTACTGTCAGGTGAGGTGGGTGAAAAAAAAAATCAATACCGAGCATGAAACCTGGCTGCACTTCTTAAAATTATTATCCAGTAATTACCAGTATAGGCTGTTGCCTGTTGTATATATATTAGCAGAATAGATATAAAATTATCAAATGACTTCTCCCGCTCTGGGGTGAGCGGAAAGGAGTGTCAGACTCTTACTGACTAAAACCCATCCGTATTCCTCCTAATGCCCTTTGCATTCCAGGGCCGCGGTGACTCTTCCGAACCAATTCCGCAACCCTGACCATTCGACTACCGACTAACTGTAAGAAATCATCTTCCAATCTATTGTCGACCACAACATCACTTACCATGTTGTAAGAAATTGTCCATAAAGCTTTACGATGTCACCAAATTACAAAGTCTCTTAATTGATTAGCCTAGATATAACGTATAGATAGCATGAATTAACTATGTCAACATTTTACATTACAAAAAACCCTACAGATATACCGAAAATATACAACGAATAACAGAATAAACGAAATACCTCTTAAGGGGTCATTAAGTAATATTTATTTGTGATTTCAGTGTTCGTCCCATAGTAAAAGTTGTTTATTATGATGGGTGCAATGACCTCCTAATAGGTATTGCGTTTACTCTGTTACATCATCATCAACAGCCTGTTGCAGTCCACTGCTGGACATAGGCCTCTCCAATTGCACGCCACTTAGATCTATTTTCGGCTTCTCGCATCCAGTTTCTGCCAGCCGTCCTGCGCAAATCGTCACTCCACCGTGCCTGAGGACGTCCTACACTACGTTTGCCGAGACGCGGTCTCCACTGTAGAACTCGTTTACCCCAACGGTTGTCGGTTATTCTATTACACGTTGAATAAAATAATTAAGTACATATTTGTGCAACTTTATATTTTCCGTTTCCTATATTCAATCCAAAAATCAATCCAAGCTTTGATATATAGTGCAGCATCACACAAACTAATCCGCAGAGTCACTACGGTGGCGACATCCGGCGAGGACGCGACCGCTCGCGTCATTTCCGCTTCCGCTGCGGGATGGAGGATATAAATAAACGGAGCGTGTATCACACTTTGCGTGGAATCAATCGCGCGACTAATATGTAGCGCGATTTATTTGTCTTTGGTTCGTCGGTCGTGCGAACAGCTGTCGTGTTGTGTGAAGTTATCTTTATTTTGGGAGATAAAGTGGTCTTTCATTTAGGAATTGTAATTTTGGCATGTAGATTATTAACATATGAAGGAAATCACTTTTCGTATCTACTACAAACGAAAGAGCGTGAAAAGACAAAGCCATTAAGACACCTACCAAAATTATACTTCAAAAGGCCTGTTTTCGGGAAAATCTGAAAGATTAAAGTGTCTAAAAGACTTTATTTGTCAAGATGTGCTTAATTTTAATGTGCCTCTACTAAACTTGTAACAGAGATCCCTGAAACTTTTGTTTTGAGTAAGATGATCTATTTGACTCGTTTTGAGTTGAAGAAAATCTTAATCAAAACAAAGGCGACACACCAACCTATGAACCAACACAACTATAAGCAAGCACAAAATACAACACCACCCAATCAAGCAAAACGAATGCGTCGAAAACTTTCGTCCAACGCCACTTTATTTCCTCGTTTGGCACAAAATGACAGACCATTCCATCACAGGAGCAAAAATACAATAAGTGTAGTTTCCTTGTCCTGTGCACCCCGGTGACCCAAGGAGGTCGTTTGGCGGGCTGGTTAATGAAGCAGCCATATTGGCAGGGCGCGACCAATAGGGTTGCCAGATATCGGGTGGCTGGATGTGACTGGTAATAAAATTGTGTTTGTTTTTTAAATTAAGAAATTGGCAACAGTATTCGTTATGGTCCGTTATGCCTTACCTACTATAACGAAGACGTCTTTTTTAATTATGTATTTTTCACGTTTATCTAGTTAGTTGATTAATTAGCTAAGTAGGTCTGTTATCTGTGGTCAAATAAAACGGCATTTCACGGCCTGAGTAGTGCAGACTAGTCTTCGGAAACAGGTCCTAAAATTATTTAATCTGTACCTACTTTTTGTGACTTACCTTCTTCTTATGTAAATTTCAACAACAGTTTTACAAAATTCTATGTCTTTGTATTTAGATAAAAAATCTAAGCTCAAATTGTGTTAAAATAGTTCTTTATGGTTTTCGTTCTATTTGAAAACCAAAAAATCATGCTCTAGTTTCGCATCTACCGAGACTAGCGCATCTAGGCGCCCTGTCTCCGTGTGTGCGGGGACGGTCGGACATTGGTTAATTACGTGCGATAGTCGGAGGCTGCTCACGAGAGAATGATTGCCGCTCTGTAACGACGCTCCCAGCATACACCAAGACGATGAGGATCCGAGAACAGCGTTCATGAGGAAATTGTAGCTGAACATTCAACTGAACAGGTTTTACTGATATTTGGTTCCACTTGTTGGTCACTCCTTATGGCTAGTAGGTTTATTTAGATTCGCAGCAGGCCTAAAACCTAACAAATGCCTACTACAGTTTAACAAATAACGGTCGCATATTTCTGAATTTCAGTGATGTTTTAGAGTAGTTGATGTGTTATGTGACTATTTATTTATTAATTTAAAATGTATGTACAATATTGTTACTTAGGTGGACTTAATGCAACAAGGCATTCTCACTGTGGTAGGTAATAAATAAAATTTTAAAACATTTTTTTAGGGACGAAATTACAAATAATGTATATAATACTAATATAAAAAAACTTTTTACAAAAAATAAAACCGACTTCTAAACAAAAAACCAAAAAGTATAAAATAACTTTAATTTCGGAACTCGGTGTTTTTGGTTGCTTTTTTGTTGTTGAACACACCGACTTCCGAAATTAAAGTTATTTTATACTTTTTGGTTTTTTGTTTAGAAGTCGGTTTTATTTTTTGTAAAAAGTTTTTTTATTTTTCACTTTTTAGTGGTACCTACACCCCCTCCCCTCCCCCACCTAAACGAACCAATCACATTGGTGTAAAAAAAAAACGTACTGCTCCTTTGCGGAGTAAACTAAGAGGTCGTCAATGTAGGCAAGGTAGATATTTTTTTTAGATTTTTCGAAAACCGCTTGGTTGATTTCGATAAAATTTTCATGGGACCATTTGGGAAGTATACCCTTTCCAACAAAAAAAGAATTTTTCAAATCGGTTGACAAGCGACGGAGTTATGCGCGAACAAACAATAAAAAAAACAAAAAAAAAAAAAAAAACATACAAACATCCGAATTGAGAACCTCCTCCTTTTTTAGAAGTCGGTTAAAAATAGATATATGCTAAACTAATAAATAAGATGTTATATAATAATCTTTATGTATAAGAGAACTTTTAGTAATTATGACGAAGACCAAATTAAGAATGACAGGATTTTAAGTATTGCACGCAGCTTCGTAAAACAATTTATGACATCGCAAGACGTGCATATATAAACTATTACAATCCTTACTTCTAACACTCTGAAACAAGCTTTGTTTTTTCAAAATGATTTCTCATTTTACATCTTCAAAACTATTTTCCTTCTTTCCTCTAAATCGCCATTATACTGGCCACACGCGGGAGACACGTACTCAGTAATGTCATTCGGCAGTCTCACAACAACTAGTTTATGGCTCATTTCGTTGTCCGCACAACATCTCACACCACACTCGGTTCCCAGATATGTTTGTATAGAAGTTATCTACACATACACATCTTTTGATGGTTTTCATGGAGATTACATGACAAGTAGGGGGCAGGTACGGTCTGAAAAAGTAGTCTTAAGACATAATTAAGGAAAATAGACTTGAAATGCAAGAAATCAAAAGGCCAATGTAAATAAACTTTAGAAGTGTTCAAATTGAAGTCAGTTCTCACAATCCATGCCAAAAACCTGTGAAAATGTAGAGAAATAACGGCTGTTTTTGACATGTTGTGCCCCATTTTGAAAACAGCATTCGATCTAAGATAGATACAAATTTATAAAACTCTAAATAAACTTTACTATAATGTCTATTAATCAAATCAGCTTACAAACAGCATTCAATGACGCTCCTCTCTTCTAGACGAAACATTTGCAAAGTAAAGGACAGTAATATATCGCAGTATTTCAAAAGTATAATTCCACTCATAAACACTCCACGAGCACAAAATGACAGACGCACCACCCAAACAATTACGGCATAAAAGCCCGTCAAAATTAAATTAAAAACACAACTGTAACATCAATAACATCGAACAATTAACTCGGACAAAATATTCGTACATCAATCTAAAAGATCATTAAACTGAATTCTACCGAAACTCATATGTCTCCCTGGGGCAGGTATGGATACGAGGTACCCTCGGAGTGCCTCGTTGTGCCTCGTTGTGCCTCGCTGTGCCTCGGTGCAGCGAACAAGTGACAAACTCATAAACATTTGTCACTGAACGGACTGTCCGAGTAATTGCGATCCAGCTACACACCCACCAGAATCTCTCGACCTCTCATACCATACCAATCAACCCTTCTTTTATCCTACCTAAAGGCAGGCAGGGGAAGGAGGTAGGCCATTAAATTCTGGTAGTCATATTACTTATTGGTGCCCCGAAACGTTTAACCGATCCCGTTCTAAATTTGAACAAATAATTTACGTACGGTCACTCTCGACACCGCTTTGAAATAGGGTTAGCAGTAAAATTGATGGCGAGAGAAATGCATTGGAACCTTAGGTTTCGATAACGAACAGGGTAAATGATAGTACATGTAAATCCTGTTCAGTTATACGATATACTGGTTCCGTCTTAAGGTAAATAATTTATATTTTAAATATTTATTTGTTGTACACCTACTACAGTTGAGTCTATTAACCCAAAAGTACCAGCCATGGTAGAAAATACCTTTTTGCCTTAAGCCTGTGTACCGCTACTACAGTATAATCATAAATAAAAACAAATGAATGTTTTCATATTTTGTTTTATGTGGTTTAATAACTCATTGATATCAGACAACCTCATAAATCTCCACAATTTAGTCATAAAAATCCTTTCTAAGTTTAAAACTTTGCTATATAAACGTCGCCCAATTTTGATCAAACCACCATTTTTGATGTATCAGCATCAGCCCTACAAAGTCGATGAATAATTTGGCCTGTGTCCCGCAAACGTGGCCTGCGCTCATTATTGATGGAAACCTCGTCACAGCATCTCGTCCATACTGACGTCAACTCTGAGGTATACGGCAGTAAAATAATTTCACATCATTCATCATTTTGTTAACAACATTTATTTGATTTGTAGCTAAGACTTGGACCAGCGAGGCTTATGAATATCTCGATACAGAAGTCCGTCAATTAATGAGCATTATCAGTAGGCTATTAAAATTTTAGAAGTTAAATGACAATTTAACATATTAACCATAATAGATTGGAAACCATAGAGTTCAGCCACTATGATCTCCCACGGTTCATTAGTATCCGGCTCGAAGGCCCAAATTAACAAGTCCAAAAAAATACATCATAAAAATAAGTTTATTAATACATGCCTAATAAATAATAAAAAGCACAAATATGTATACAGCCATCAGGGATTCTATAGCATGATTGGTTGAGGTTTCGTTGTGAAGTAACTTATAATATTAAAATTGTAAGACTTCTGTGCCTCAATTTCGATGTAAACTTTTAAATCGCCTAACTAAACTAAAAAAATAATAGCAACATAAAAGTTTTGCAATATAATGTGACCGCCATAATCTGATAATACCTATAATTTCCGCTCTTAAGGGTCGTTACGGATGAATTTAAATAATTTCCCTTAGCATACTACATGGAATGTTTTGTTTCAAAAACTGTAACATGGGTACCGACGTAAAAATGACTAAAATGACCTTTTTGGATGTTCCACATCGGAACATGGCCATATCTCTGTCCTCCATAATTATGTTATATTTATGATACATATTTAAAGCGTTAGAAAAAAATATTTAAATGATGGTAATTCATGCAAGTATGTATTTAAACATTTTCCTACTTTTAACGAACTGAAAATAAATTACAAAATCGCTGCAATTATGCATTGATTTTCCATACTAGTATACATACTTCTGAGGAGCTCGTAGCTAAATTATAACAGCCGCACGTAACATCTTCGAGGTTAAGCAACGCTTGCTGAGGATGGTCTGTGGATGGGTGACCATCATTACATAACGAGACTTCTCCATGCCTCGGAAAGTACGTTAAGCCGTCGGCCCCGGCTGTCATTTGGAGATCGTTGGCAGTCGTTACGGATTGTCAGAAGCCAGAAAATCTGACACCAGTCTTGCCAAGAAGCACCGTGATCCCCAGATAATGGGTTGTGGAGGTCTGGTAGGCAGCCGCTCCACGTAAGATATTGATATTCGGCTGAGTCCGGCTTGTCTGGGAGCCGACTCTAATATAGTTGGGAAAAGGCTAGGCAGATGATGACAAATTCCATACTATTTTTCTTATGGAAATTGCTCTACATCTAGATTTGATTTCAAATATGACTGCCGAGTTATACCTAGATATGTATAATAGAGGTAGACAAACAATAATTGGGTTTTCAGCTCGTACGACAAACATTTTACTTCAATCTGTGCAATCACAACCAACTCGTCTTCAAACTAACAACAAAATTATGATACTCGACCAAAACAAACCGAGCTAAAGATTGCCACGTCCGAATCTCAGCACGGGTTGCCAACACCCAAGATAATTAATGTGAAGACGTCGTTACGTGTCTTGTGGACCAGCCCCGCTTGCTTCACCCCCTCCAGACCCTCTGGGAGACCCTGCTGACCACAACGTCGTACTAGGAGTACATAACATTAACTATGGTAGAGCTAATTAGAAAAGGCAGTGTTTGTTTTGTTTTTCGTTAGATTCTGCTTCGACAGATTTCAAAAATCGAATGTGGTGTTTTCTTTATTTGGGTATGTATTCTCGTTATGGGTACAGTTTCTTTGTAGCTTGGAATGCAAATGGAAGACTAAACAATGCGATAAGTAGACAACACACAATAATCTCTAGTAGATAGACCAGAAATAACTTTGATGACCAGACCAGACCAGAGGGTTTAATTGAAATAAATGATTTGAATTTGAATTTGAGACAAGACATCAAGACTGTTTTTTTTAGTACAATGTGCTGTGTTTTGAATTTATTTAGAATCTAGCCCAGTAAATAGGCAATCATAATTAAGTTATTAAATTATAACTAATTTAACTTATTGTGTAGAAATGCGTCCAATAACATTCCTTAGGTTCATTTAATCAGTACATTTTTCTACCAGTCGCTATTCAAGTTTGGAGAATGAAAACAAAGAGTTTTGTTGGTAATAGCAAGACATCCACGATGCGACCCTACAAGCAAATTCACGAATCAGAATAATAAAAAACTACAGAAGTCATGCTTAACATCAAATTTCCCAAACCGATCAACAAACGACACAACTTTCCTCAACTGCAAAAACTGCCAAAACCACCCGTAATTAGAACCTTTCTAAACGGAAAAATATCACGCCACATCTAAACATACCTGCCTACCCCATGCGTGTTTTCACGGGACCTCTCTGCTCAGCAGGGTTCCGTCTGTCCTGCAGTAATTACAAGTTCGATTGTCTTGCGTGACCGATAAATAACCGCCATTTTTATTTGTGGCCAGTGACAAAATTATTTGCGGGGGAGACGTTTTTGTTTTGGTAATTTATATACATACGAGTATGTGTGTGATAATTTTATGATTGAAGCAATATCTTGTTCTGTTTTAGATGTTTTTAAAAGAATGCATGTTTGGTTTTCTGAAACGGTGTTGTCTGAGTTATTATAATATTATGAAGAATAAATATGACCGGTTGACAAAAGTACGATTGTATTGCGTGACCGATAAATAATAACAGACATTTTTATTTGTGGCCAGTGACCAAATTATTTCAGGAGACCCATTTTTGCTTTTGTTTTGAGATTTATCTCTCTTATATTATAAAATTCTCGTGTCACGTTGTTTGTGGTTGAACTCCTCCGAAACGGCTCAACCGATTTTCGTGAATCTTAGCGTGCATATCGGCTTGGGTGGCGAATCGGACAACATCTATTTTTCACCCCCTTAAGTTATGTAATTTTATGTGGCAAAACGACGTTTGCCGGGTCAGCCAGTGTATATATAGGTACATATTTGATAGTTTCATGATTTAAGCAAGATTTGGTGCTGTTTTAATAGATTTTATTTTAATGTATTTTTTTATTTCTGAAATTTCGGGCCTCATTCGCAATCCGTCAAAAATTTGCCTGCTACACCTTTTTTTTTGTTTTCACCAACAACAGACACGCACGCCTCAAAGATATGTCAGCAAAAAAAACGGGACCCGCTAGGTCTGTGCCTGCCAGGGTTGCGGAATGTGTTAAAATAGTCACCGAGGCCTTGGAAACCAAAGGGCATTAAGGGGAACACAGGTGGGCTTTAGTCTACTCGGGAGGGGGCTGAAATGGAGTGCCAGTAATGGTCCCATTGCAGCCTCCTCCAGAGACAAGTCGGCCGCTGTGCTGTTGCGCAGTGGCTGATGCCTGTGAACGGTGAGCGTGGGTGGCTCACCGTCCGATAGCAACCAGGCCGAGTCGACGACGCGTTGTGTTCCACGCGCGCCTCAAGGAGCCGTCAGCATCGGGGACGGGGCCCCATAGGGTCGGTGCCTGCTAGGGTTGCGGAATTTGTTCGAAAGAGTTACCGCGGCCCTGGAACGCAAAGGGCACAAGAAGGATCACGGGTGGGTTTTAGTCAGTAAAAGCCTGACACTCCCTACCGCTCCGCCCAGGGCGGGAGGGGTCATTTGACAATTTCCCATCAAAAAACAAAAAAAAAGGTGGGCTTTAGTCAGTTAGAGTCTGATATTCCCCTCCGCTCCGCCCAGAAAGTGATGTGAAGTGAAAAGTTCGAAGTTCATCCACTCAAAAAAGGACCTAAGTCTGTTAACAAACCAGAATGAAAGTATTTAGGGCTGATTTTTCAACACTCATATAACACGCGAGTCTGTATGTATGTATGCCCGTTACATGGTGGACATCCCATCCCTACGCACAAAGAGTTTTGGGTCAAAAGCGTGCCTAGTAAAAAATAAAAACTGTTGTATGAACATAAATATAAGGCCATAAATTTTCCATAAGTTGTACATCAGTTGTACAGCTGTACAAAAATGGGAAACAATCTTTAAAACCCCATTTCACCAAATATTGTTTCAACAGCATACTGAAGCGCAACCATTGCTTTTTTTCGATTGCTTTCTATTTAGGCCATAGCAGTTCACGTGGCACATGTTTCTGAGGTTACAAGTAGGTTTGATCCCATATACGCTCATAAAATTCGTCAAATTCTTAGTAGCGCGTGGTTCCATGCACCAACCTTTAACAAAATGAACACAGATCCTCCCAAAACAAAAATGATGACCATCAACACCATAAAACACCTGTGGTAGGTATCCTTAATGTTAAATTAGGTAATCCATCTAAGGGCAAGGGCGCTAAGGGTCCAATAAATTAGTTGGGGACACCGGGGATAATAAACACGGGACGAAATGGCCGTGCCAAATAACTTGTTAGGAGTTGCCCTGTCTCCCCTATTGACTAATTACGGCACTTTGTTTCAAGCCACTGCTGGGAATGAGGAGGTATTAGTTGGTGAAGTTCTTGCAGCTGACGAATTGTGAATACTTTACTGAAGTTTGGATTAAACTTGGAAATGTTTATTTGTTTTAATTGGAGTGATAATTTTGGAGGTTGAGAAAGACATCGGTAAATGGAGGGGATGCTATTTACTGGGCACCATTGTAGTATGTTTTCGTTCTTTGGTATTACGCACCAGGCTTGCAGATTGATTGGTGGAGTTGATTTCAGACCATTACATCCAGCTTCTTTTGATATTTTTCCTTTACAAAAAGTCAGTGCTACCAAATTAATTTAAGAACCTTTTTGGTACTTCTTGCTTTTTGGGTCAGTTTCTCCAAGCAATATATGGGGGACCAGCTAAAACACCTTACAAAAACAAAAGTGTACCTAGTTTAGCATAACACCACATCGAAATAATCTATCTTAAGCACCATAGCCACAAACTATACATTAATTCCTGCAACAATGCACAATTTGCAGTATTGTCACTGTAGCGATAAGATAAATGCTTGCTAGAGATAAACAAATTAGCATCTACCAAGATTCCTCATACAGTACCTACATATTATCCATATTTGTTCTCGAGGACACTTCTTCTTGATTTGGTGTCCGGCCACTATGTGGCTGGGTGTTTGAACTCAAAATCCAGCGAGTCATTTCTATGGACATCTCACTGTGAACATTTAAGTGATTTTGAAGTCAAATGACATAACATCGTGTTTGTATAGAAATAGATAGAAACTCTCTTCACGAACATTTCAGCTAAGTTTACACTATGAAACTTGAACGTACAGAATGTCACCACAGGCCACTACGGTGTAGGAATGCAACCAACTTTTAAACACATCCTGAAATTATCTAACTAGAGCACCATTACCTCACACTATGTACATTAATTCCCGCAACAATGCACAACTTGCAGTATTGTCACCTAGGAGATAAGATCCGTGCTCGCTAACAGGTCTGAATGGCCATCTTTGTTTGCCCACTAAAACAAATTACTCTCATAGAGAAAGAAAGAAATAAGCATCATGCCCTCACGATTGCTCACTGTATATAAGCGATTTGAACCCCAAGTTCTTGGTGCAATCAGATTCAACATAACAAACTAGATAATATGGGTAATCTGTGATTGATATAGCCGCATTTGTTCTACAGGACGCTTCCCGGGCTGACGGCGACGGCGCGTTGTGGTCCACGTGCTCCTCAAAGAGATGTCAGCAACGAAGACGGGGCCCGCTATGGCCAGGAGCTCCCAGGTTTACGGAATTTATTCGGAATGCTTACCGCGGCCCTGGAACGCAAAGGGCATTAATAGGAACATGGATGGGTTTTATTCAGTAAGAGTCTGACACTCCTTTCCACTCCACCCAGAGCTGAAGAAGTCATTTGATGATTTAAAAAAACGGGACACCTCTTTTTGGGTTTCTCTTCGACCAACACATACCTTCTCGGGTTCAAAGGGGCCATTCAAGTATTACATAAGCAGTAAAGGGGGGCGAGGGGGTTCTAGATTTGTTTATTTTTGATGACATGGGGGATGGGGGGATCCGGGATGTGATAACGTCAGCAATATTGATTTCTTTATTTTTTCAGATTTTAGTCGATTATGGTTTGAACAGTGGTGGTCCGGCACGGTCTTACCTACTGGGCTATCAACACCCTAATAGCGAACTTAATTCATATAATCATAATCAGCCTTTTTAACGTTCCCACTGCTGGGACACAGGCCTCCTCTCTAGGAGAGGGAACGGGCCATAATCCACCACGCGGGCCCAGTGCGGGTTGGTGAATGTCACATGTCTTCGAATTTTTGGTTCTAGGACATGCCGGTTTCCTCACGATGTTTTCCTTCACCGTTTTGAGAGCAGTGGTGAAGAAATGCATTACACAAAGTAATGCGCCTGGCTGGGTTTGAACCCGCGACCTACGATTCGTAAGTCGAGGCCTTTACCACTCGGCCACCACTGCTTAATTTCAGACTATAAATTCTTTATTTCTAGACTCATTAACTGTTTAATGAATTTGAATCAATAAGGAAACCAGAACAGATTCAATAATGCTTATAAATATGTTTACGTAAGCATGGGGACGGGGGTAAGAGCTTTGCTTACTTTTGCTGACGAGGGGGAGGGGGCGGTCAAAATTGGCAAAAATTTTGCTTACGTATTACTTGAACGGCCCCAAATTACTTACAATGAAAAACAATTCGGTACATTAAGAAAAACGCAACGAACTTTTAAAACACCATAAAATTGTCTAGCTAGAGCACCATACCCTTACAGTATACATTAATTCCCATAACAATGCACAACTTGCAGTATTGTCACCTCGCCGATAAGATCCGTGCTCGCTATCGGGCCTGAGTGGCCATCCTTGTTCGACAAGGTGCTTGCTTTACGCGGCGCTTGCGCAGGCCGCCGCGCCAATTTATGTGCGCAATGCTGCATGCTACGTAGATTAGTCTGATAGATGCGATCCCGAGACTTGTTGGGAGATAGGCTTTGATCATTTTTAGATGGTGCGATTGTTTATGTTTTATGTTATTGTTAAAGCTTTTTTTTTGACGTAGCGGTCAGAATCAGTGCTTGTTTGTAAACACTTGTAAACGTTTCTGAAATGTTGTTACAATGTTAGGTAGGTGTTCGTTGTTTAGCCGCAAAGGGTATAAACCAATGTAGATTAAACAGCTCAAAAAATAAAGAGCAAATAAAAAAACATAATCTATACAACGACTACATAACTCTTAAACTTAATGATTTTAACGCAGTGGTTCATCTTTTGTACATACTACTGTATGTATATTTGCAAAAAAAAAAAAAACATTCTTCCATCCTTGTAAAATCAAGAAAATACATTTCCCCTTTCCAATAGCCTGTACAATTTCTCACAAACACGGATGCGTCAATGTAATGTAATGTGTGTGTATGTTTAAATTAATCTAATGTTGACAATTTAATTTTAATGTTTTTATTCAATTTCTATTTAATGTATGGACTATGTCTGAATTAAATAAATTATATATAAAACAAAACTCATAAAATTATAGTAGGGTGACAATATTGTATGCATTTCTCGGTACAGTCCACTGTTATCGAATTACGATTTACGATGTTGACAATATCTGTTGAAGCGCATGTCGCTTCGCGTATTTTTATCTTTCGCACATTGTCGTGAAATATCCGTCGTGGATATGCGCGTGGACACCCCAGGGTTTTGTTACAAGCTTATTTAAGATGTTTTAGTTGACATATTTACTGGGCTTAAGTTTAGCGCGGGAATAATTTAATATTCAGTCTGCTGGGACACGACGAGGATGTTTATTTGTGTTTCATGTTTTACTAGTTAATACGGAATGGAGGTAAAGACTCTGTAAATGTGTATTTATTTACGTATAACCGCTCTGTTAAGCTGTTTTGTAAAATCATTTCGAAATGTTTATACTTGAAGCAATAGGGTATTTTACTGTAAAAATCTAATTAGTACGTCTGATAGATTTACAAAAAATATTGGACACGTATTTTTTCTTTTTTCACGTGAACAAAAAATGAAGACGATACAGTGCGTTGAAAACTAATTAGATTTTTACAGTAAAATACCCTATTACTTCCTATCCCTTTTTACCAAAAATTGTGCAGAATGAGGAGTATGAAACTTTGGCATAGTTAAAGTTTATATGGAAAAAAAGTGCAATAAGATTAAAAGTGTAATAAAATTAAAAATACAATTTATATTTTTCGACTACTAGGCGATTACTAGTATTTTAAAAATGCGTAAGTAACACTGCCTTGCCAGGTTTGCGAATTTATTTCGAAAGAGTCATCGCGGTCCTGGAACGCAAAGGGCATTAGGAGGAACATATATTACACAGATGGGTTTTATCAGTGAGAGTCTGACACTCTTTTCCGCTCCGCTCAGAGCGGAAGAAGTCATTTCATGATTTCCCATCCATAAGAAAAACTCTGCCTGTCTGCCTGTTTCTTCCCTTTTCACGTACTAACAGATGAACGGTTTAATAAAACCTGGGACGAGGAAAGACTATGTCCTTAAATAGAAAATAAGACGAAGAGTACAAAGGACTTTTCATCCCAAGAATTCCACGATACCGAAGCCAGTGGCAGAAGCTGATCTAACATAAGTTTTAGCAGAACATAGCAATTAAATAAAACTAATTGGTCAAAAACTAAAATGATCAACCCATCAAGTACCTACCTTCTTCACTTACATTTAAGTTTATCAAAGCAAGAACACACATACGGCCATAAGCACTCTATTCACTATTGATCCTTCTCCAGCAATTAAGAATATATGCTTCCAATTTTCCAAAGCAACTTCAGTAAAAAACAAATAAAGATCGAACACACACCTAACATAAAAAACAAAACTGCCAGACTTATCAAATCCCTTTCAGAGATATCACTCACGACTCCCAGAAGTTACCGATAACCATCCGTAAGTTTAACGGTCGGTTCGTAAAAGGCAGTCCTCTCATAACCGTGTTTTACTGGCAACATGTCGTTAGCGTGAATGTTTCAGTGGACTGATGTATGTCGATCATGTCCTGCACAAAAATACTGATATGTCCTGTTATGGAGAGGGGGCGGACTTGGGGAACGGTCCGGCTAGATACGACATCATTCCTGTATTGCCGGACGGGTAAGGCAATTTTTTTTTTCTGGATGGGAAATCATCAAATGACTTCTCCCGCTCTGGGCGGAGCGGAAGGGAGTGTCAGACTCTTACTGACTATAACAATTACATAATTATTACTACTACTACTAATACTTCTTCTTCCCAGCTAAAACACTAGGAAGTGGTGACGGGTGGGCGTTTTGGGGGACTGTCTTTATGCAAAGTTTGACGTTCAAAAGTGCTGTCTTTCAGCCTAGTTTGAATAAATGACTTTTGAATGTGTTTTGACTTTTGAATACGTATGTCCTACGGTTTCCAAGTAACATCAGTGTTTTTCAAGTTTCAATATTTTTTCTTTGCCAACCAATTAAAACAGTTAAATATGGCATGATAATGAACACAAAATTCTAGATAAATTATGTAATAGGAAGGTAGTACTATCGATGGTTCATTATTTAGGATTTTACAAAGGTATGTTGGAAATCAGGTCCATATAACTGAAGCAAAAAATGGCAAAAAATACACCGATATAACGCACTTTTTTACATCTTCCAAATCCGTCACCGTACCAAACCATCAATACTAACGGTCTCACCCCAAGAGAGTCGTAGTCGCAACGAAAAATCATTCCAACGCTAAAATATCAATAAAACACAAACGCCAAGCACCACGCTTGGGACTCGTTCACTCGCTCCCGGATTACTAACGCGATCGAGTGCGGCCCTGCCCTTTTAGTAGGACACTTTATTTTTTTGTAACGGCCACCCTGACTTACATTCACTCATGTTCTTTTTATTGGTGGGGAGGGAAAATCGGATTGTGCGTGTGAGAAATCTTGAAAACATGGGTTTTTAGCTACTTTTGTTTTTAGAGGAAAAAAGGCAAAGTCGGCAAAAATAAAAATAACAGCAACACACGTCGATCTTTAAGGTTAAGTAATGTTTGCCGAGGTCGGTCTATAGATGGGTTCCCACTACCATCTTAACATATTGAATATATTATAGCCTTGGAAGCGTGTTAAGCTTTAGTTAGTCCCGGCAGTCATTTGTAGATCTTTGATCTTGGTCATCTGAGCTAAGCAGTAGTTCCATATGATACTCAGACACTCAGCTGCATCCGTTTAGACTTAAAGCCGACCCGAAAAACTTGGACAAAGGCTAGGCAGATTGATTTATATAACTAACCTGATTTTCTCCATAATTCAGTCTCTACCTTCCACTTACTTCCGTTCCCGGAAGCTATAAAGCCTCCAAATCCCTCCCTGTCCTGTAATGGGACACTTTATTTTTGTAACGACCATTACAACCGCATCGGAGTCACATTTACTCGTGTCTTTTTATTGCCATAACATGGGGCGCGGTAATCGCTCGCATCGTGTGAAAAATTCAGCTAGTGGTTTCTGAATTTAGTGAGGTTTGTATATATGAGGTAAAGTCAGGATGTTATTGGGATTGGGTGCTCTTTTTCATTTCACAGAATGAATCGTTTTGCCATCGGCTTAGCCTGACAGGCATAGAAATATGGTACTTGTGTTCCAAATGTAAGGAGTGTAATTTCCTGCCAGTGTCTGTGTTTCCTGATAATTACAAACTCGGAGTCTTTAAGTCAAGAGTGAACAGGTTACTTCTGGGCAAGCGTGCTTCATCTTCGACCACATCATCGCTTACCATCAGTTGAGATAGTGGCCAAATGCGTGCTTATAAATAGTTAAAAAAGTCGTCCAAACACTTCAGCCGCCAAGGCGTGATTGACTAACAAATATAAAGCGTTTTCTTGTATTGTTTAAATGTATTAATTAGTATTACTTAATATTAAAATTAAAATGTATAATTAGTAAAACAAATTTAAATTAAACACACACACAGTTCTAGAAAGCGTGAAAGTTTCAACTGAGATTAAAAGGAATTTATGGCATTTTGATTCAATCATTCTTCAAAGATCAAAGCCCAACAGGTACTAAATATACAAAACAGAAAAACACACCACAAACCAATACCTCATCAACAATCCTGCATTTATTTTCCCATCGGCCAGTATCATTGTAAATCGAGGCCCAGTGTCCGCTAGAGCGATGTCTCCCCTATCTTAAATGGCGGCGGCGGGCTGCTGAGAGCCTATTTATTGGAGGTAATTAAAAAGAAAACAGACAAAAGACTCGCAGCTGACTGGAACGTGCCGGGAACACTAAGTAATAATAGTGATGGGAAAATTAGTGTTTGGTTATCGATAGTCGATTAGTAGTAGTCGAGGAACTCGTTAAATTATAACAGCCGTACAGGTCGATCTTCTAGGTTAAGTAACGCTTGCCGAGGTTGGTCTGTGGATGGGTGACCATCTTAACATAACGAGACTTCTCCGTGCTTCGGAAAGCACGTTAAGCCGTTGGTCCCGGCTGTCATTTGGAGATCTTTGGCAGTCGTTACGGATTGTCAGAAGCCAGAAAATCCGACACCAGTCCTGCCAAGAAGTACCGTGATCCCCAGTTAATGGGTTGTGGAGGTCTGGTAGGCAGCCGCTTCAGGTAAAATACTGGTGTTCAGCTGAATCTGGCTAGACTGGGAGTGGGAGCCGACCCCAATATAGTTGGGAAAAGGCTAGGCAAATGATGATGAGTCGATTAGTAGTTTTAGCGAATAGTTTGAACAGTCATGGAAATTCAGTCTCGTGTAGGTGAGTGAAAACTGCAACACTCTTTATCTCTAAAAACACCAGATACTCTTTTCTTTCGCAACCTACAATCAGCTTTCGTGCGCGTCCATGTCAACTCGCCACCACGTTCTGGCCCAGCCTTTGTGATGCCGTCCATCCTCTGGCACCTATTGGGTGGAGACTTTTGCCCAGTCATCATCATGCAAGTGGCCGATGTGACCCATCGTTTTGCTCACATAGAAGTGATAGGGTTCCTGTTTTTTGATTCCATACTCTGTCAATTCTTTTCAATGGGCTCCAATGCCAAGTACCTACTCTACAATTATAAATCTCAAATAAGGTGAAGAATATACGATGGTCAAGACATTTTAGAGCTGAAAAAGTATCGAATACTCTTAATGTACAACAAAAAATTACAGAAAATATATTTTTAAAACATTACATGCGTGCTTTTGAAGAAAAGCTTTGGATGGATTTAAAAGAGAGAAGGAAAGGAAAGTCAGTAATCAGTATTTCTACTTAGCTGCAGTCAATTTAAGCCCACTTGCGTGAACTAAATTTATCTTGTACCTAAGACTTAGTTGCTCAAACGATGTTAAATAACAATTATTTCATACATGATGGTCCCTGAGGCCATTAGAAAATAACGTAGGTTAGCAGATAACTCTGGTTGGTTGGCATTAGCCCAATAAGTTAATACCAACCATATTGAAATCTTCGTCAATAGTAGCGAAGTCTGGTTCTTACTTAAAACAGCATTTGTACAAGTAGTATGCAGATAAAGTAATTCTTAATTCTTTATTGTACACAAAAACAACTTATATTATACAAGGCATAATAAAGGGCATGTACAAAGGCGAGCTTAACTCAAAGTTGAGTTTTCTGCCAGCAAACCTTTGAGTACATACGATTAGATTTATAACAGATAATAGTTTTCATCGATAACTCTTAATGAACCTGAAATTGCACATCCCTAACAAAAGATCACAAGTCGGTCGTGCGAAAGAGGACTTTTATCAGTCGCGACCGATACCAATACTCCTAGATTCCGACACCTTATTTATTGCCACCCTACAAATCACCATCGTACAAAAACACCCTCCAGCGCTTTTATTGCCAACCAATACGATCTGTTTCAGCGTGCATCAACGCTAAATTAACTTAGCTGTAATTTGCAAAGTCTTCTTTTGCAGTAAAATTATCCTTATTCTTCAGTTATTAAGGAAGATATTGTCTTGATGGATTGATAGTACGGTTTGCAAAAAGTGACCCTTGGTTCTGGTGAAAAGTAATTGACAAATAAGTCATTTTTCATCGTCAACGAGCGATAAATGGTCGAGTGTTACCCGTGATTAATTATTTTTTAACACTGGGCCCGAGTTTATCAATGTGTGTAATTCTGAGAATTTACCAATTGCTGGTTGTCAGATAAAAAATGTTGAAAAAAGTACCTATATACCTATCTCTCTGAATAGCCACTGCTAACAATCCATGACCCATGTCTTATTTATTTATTATTATTTATTAAAACTTTATGCACTAGTAAAAAAAAACTGTGCAAAGGCGGACTTAATGCCCTAGGCTTTTCTACCAGTTGACCTTGGGGTGGTGCAGAAACAACATGGCATGTGCAACTTAAAATAAAGACAAACAGAGAGGGAAAAAAATCTTTTTCCAAAAAAATACAACCGACTTTTACACAAAAATTCAAAAAAGTGCGAAATAACTTTAATTTCGGAACTCAGTGTTTGTGGTTGCTTTTTGTTTTTTGAACACCGACTTCCGAAATTAAAGTTATTTTGCACTTTTTTGAATTTTTGTGTAAAAGTCGGTTGTATTTTTTTGTAAAAAGTTTTTTATTTTTCACTTTTTAGTGGTACCTATACCCCCTCCCCTCCCCCACCTAAACGAACCAATCACATTGGTGTAAAAAAAACGTACTGCTCCTTTGCAGAGTAAACTAAGAGGTCGTCAACGTAGACAATGTAGATATTTTTTTTAGATTTTTGTTGATGTTTCGAAGACCGCTTGGTTGATATCGATAAAATTGTCATGGGACTGTTTGGGAGCTATACCCTTTCCAACAAAAAAAGAATTTTTCAAATCGGTTCACAAGCGACGGAGTTAAGCGCGAACAAACATTAAAAAAAAAAACATACAAACATCCGAATTGAGAACCTCCTCCATTTTTAGAAGTCGGTTAAAAATATATTACAATCATAAATACAAACATACATACGAATAACACCAACAACGTTGTTAAGAAAAACGAATTCAACGAATTAACACTGTGATGCTTTTATCAACTTCATGCGAATGTGCTCACGTTCCCTAAAGGACAACTGACTTGTTGCCGTCCTGATGTTCAGAGGGAGCGCATTCCAAAAGAAGATCGCCTGGACACAGCCAGAGTAATGAATAATCCCAGAACGATGTGAAGGACATCTTAGAAGTCGAGTATTGGTAGAGCGAAGATTTTTACTCTGGACAGAGCAAATAAATTGGATTTGTTGAAGTTAGATAAGAAAGAGAAGAAGGATTATTAAGAAAAGAAAACAGAATAGTCATAACCCTCAGCGCTCTGTGCTGACGAATGGGTAACCAGTTTAATAGTGATCGATGCGCGGATACGTGATCATACTTGCGGGGGTTGAAGACAAATCCGATGCAGTTATTTAGAAGGCGGTCAAGTTTATTGAGGAGATCTGCATTCTGGTCGTAGTAGCACATACCACCATAGTCAACCTTGGAGAAAATTAGGGACTGTACAAGCATTGCCTTTATTTGAGCTGGGAGAAGATTTTTCAGTCGATACAGCGACCGCAACGTTCCGGTAACTTTTCGACTGACACTCGTGACCTGCTTTCGCCAGTCAGGACAGGTGTCGACATGCAGAGCAAGATCCTTAACCCCCCGCCCCCCGGAGCCAAACGGAATGACGATGTTGTCAAAGATTATAGGTGACACAGTCCTTGTCAAGGAATGAGCTCAATTGGCAAGTGTATCTCGATAGACTTAAAATATGTATATCTTTTCGACAACTGTTCCAAAATCAAAATTCTAAGACCTCTATGTTGTATTAAAATGATAAAATAGCATAAAGAAGGGGGCCACTGCAATGTTTTTATTGTAGTTAATATTGATTTTTAACAACTATTACGAATTAATATAACGTGAAACGGAACGTAAACAATCAGCGTCTAGTGACGTCACTGATGTTATGACAACGAAAAGACGAACTTAAATTTTAATACATGACAGTTCATCATTCGTTTTCGCGGGAAAAGTAAAACAGTTAGTTTATAATCGTAATTTTGGCAATACATTAAAACGTATTAATATGGTCTGTTTTATACGGAATTCTTTTAAATGAAAGCAAAATGAAAATATTGCATGTTCCCTATTAAAAGTGACTTCATAAAAGAATGTCCTTCCAAAAAGCATTTTGCACGTTCTTCTCCATAGAAATCGGGTTTTGGAATATGCAACTGCCTTCATCATTCTGAGTTACCGTCTCAGTAGAAATTAAATTTAGAAATACCTACATTATTGGAGTTTGAACTTTATAGTAGAGATATAATATTATAATGGTGTATCGTACAACAAAACAACGTTTATCATAGTGATAATAAGGTTCATTTACATACAAAAGCAAGCTTAACTCCTCATACCGTCATCCTGTATCTTCTCTGTCAACGAGTGTCCCTCTATACTTCTAGCCTCTTCCAACTAAATTGAGGAGTATGACAAATATAAATAAAAGCAACCCAGCACTACTCTGACTAGTACCCAGTCAGAATATAGAGCAGCGATACATGACGTACAACACGTTAGGGAGCGGCATATATCAATAAACTTTTTCCCCACACCTGAGAAACTTCTACGAAGTCGAACTTAGCGAACTATTTGACACGCCAACTGAAACTTGGGATGTTCGTTTGATTTATGCGTTTGATTTTTGGTAGAGATCTGGGAGTTTTGTGATATTTATAGTATAAACCTGGATTACCTTTTTAGGGTTCCGTTGCCAAATAGCAAAAAACCCTTATGGATTCGTCATGTCTGTCTGTCTGCCTGGCCGGCCGTTTTACGCGGATACTATTTAAGCTACAGAAATGAAAATTGGTAGGTAGGTGCAACCTGTTAACCGTTATTCAATAATGCTGTAATATTATAGAAATAAATAAATTAATAATTTTGGATGGCTCTCCATACATGTAACTGAGGGATGAAAATATAAATTCCAAGAAGCATAATCGTGCGGGATATCATTGGATAGCTCTTTCAAAATGAAATACAGGTTTCTAAGAAAGTATTTTATTTAAGGCAACAGTTTTTAAGATATGTGCTTGAAAATGTGTCCCCCCCTCTAACTTTTAAATTATGAAGTTGAAAATTCTAAAAAAAATTGAGCAAATAGAACTTCACAGACACTACCAACGAAAAATAGTTTGAACATTAAAGCTTATATACTTTTAGAGATATGAGATTTTAACAGTGAACTACGGAACCCTTCACTATGCGTAGTCCGACACGCACTTGGCCAGTTTTTTATAGATTGGAAAACATCAAAGGACTTCTTGCGCTCTGTACTGAGCGGAAGAGAGTGTCAGACTCTTACTGACTAAAACTCATCCGTGTTACCCCTAATGCCCTTTGCGTAAGGGCCCCTTTCACCTCTTTCGAACAAATTCCGCAACATGACAAAACTCTGGATTACCTACGATTCGATCAATTTTTGTACAATAAGAATCTTCATGGTCGGTCTAAACATATGGTGACATTCGATGTAACCTCTCCATTCTAATAGGAAACCACTGTGATCTGAAAATAAAAATGGCCACGTTATACGATCAGAGATACAAAGTTTGCATTCTAATCTCTGTTAAAATATGTTACAAAATTCTCTGATATTCCATATTTTTTAAATTTTTAATCATAGTTGCCACTGAAATGAGATTATGACTTGAATTCGAACATTATTAAGCTCGTGTACATACTTGGCCTTCTAGTCCCAAAATTATATCAGTAATTTCGATTGTCACAAGTTCCTAATAGTTATAATATAATAATAATAAAACAAAATAGTTATGAAGTTATCAAGTGGCAATTTTTTTTTTTACCATTAGTTACAATTGTATGGACTTCAGAAGAGACTGACGGATTTGTTTCGGTTTTCGGCCAAAATAGATTGACATGTAAATCTATATCTATACTTATAATAAATCTGTAGAGAGGTCAATTCTGTACCTACAGGGAAAATATTTTCAAAATAACTATCAGGGGGTGATTAGTGATCGATACTGGTGCCAAAAACGCAATCAGTAAAATGTTTGTCTGTCTGTCTGTCTGTTCTTTATAGAAACAAAAACTACTCGACCGATTTTAACGAAACTTGGTGCAATTATTCTTCATACTTCTGGGCAGGTTATAGTATACTTTTCATCACGCTACAATCAATAGGAGCAGAGCAGTCAAGGAAAATGTTGGGAAAACGGGAGAAAATACTCCATTTTTTAAGCTTCCGTCGCGTGTGTAGCCTTAATGGTTAAAGTTACATAGAAATCATGTATTACGGAAATGTTTTACATAAAATTATCTAAAAAATGTCCTAAACAGCATATGTCTATATTGTATGGTTGACTCACAATAACACGTGTAACTGTGATGACCGATAGCTTAGCAGTTCGGCGCTTTCTGATTATTTGTATGAAACTTTGTCAATTTTAAACCGATCGGGCTGAGAGTTTCAAAATCGGGGGTAAAGTAACTATTCCACGCGGACGAAGTCGCTGGCAGAAGCTAGTGTCAAAATAAATATCATTTATCATTATCATTTAGCGCTTTGCATACAGCGATGCAAAAAGTCCCAAATGTATGAATTGTATGTATACGTATGTAGACATAATTATATGTGATTATAGGTACCTACCTAACTACCTATATACATCTGGGACTTTTTGACAGTAGTTTTCTGTAATAGTATGTGACTCTCTCTTCTTATCTCACGTCCCAACACGAGCTAATCCGCCGCTCTCTTCGCTTTCCAGTTCAACACAGTTTCCTAGGTCCAAGAACTAAAGCGTTATCAAAACTTATCGATGGATATATCTAGCTCAACACATGAATGAATCAGAAGCTGTTTCTCTGTGCTATCTTAGAAGTTATTGCAGTAAACGCTATCTTTGAGATATCGTTAAAATTGAATAGCCAAGGAATATTAGAGTCAGCAGCGATGCCTGAACTCTTTGTTAATGGAATCGAGACGGAAAATATTAAGGATAACACAAACATTAAAAAAATATCTTCTAAAATAAAAAGATTGCCTAACGTGGATGACGTTAAAAAAGCTCCTCCTTTTTAAAAGTCGGTTAAAAAAGTAGGTTCGACTTGTGTGTTACACTATAATTGCGAATGACTTTATAAATGAAAAAACTTTCCAAAAAATCGGTCTAATCTTTTACAAATCGACTTTGAGGATGGGTTTTGAATTTATTAAGGATCAGCAGCGCCCCACGGTTTCACTCGCATAGTTCCCGTTCCTGTAGAAATATGGCGATAAAAAATAGCCTATGTTACCCGGGGATAGCGTAGCTTCGAAACAGTGAAATAATTTTTCAAATCGGTCAAGTAGTTACGGAGCCTATTCAATACAAACAAACAATCAAATCTTTCCTCTTTATAATATTAGTATAGACTAGCTGACCCGCGCAACTTCGTCTACATCACATAAGACAGAGAAAAACATGCTGTTTTTGCAACAATTTTCATTGATGCTCCGCACCCATTGGTCGTAGACATGATGTTATATAGCCTTCCTCGATGAATGGGCTACAACAACACTTAAATATGTTTTAGTAGTTCCTGAGACTAGAGCGTTCTACCAAACAAACAAATTTTTCAGTTTTATAGTTTTAGTATAGATTTGACGACGTTTTTCATTTATTCATACGTCTGCTTTAGATTGAACTAACAGAACTCTAAAAGGCCGAAAAAAATGTAGCCATCTCAAAAAAAAAACATAGTCCTCACACCGATAAAATCTTCACACGTTAAATGTTGCCCATAAACAATAAAAATTGCGATCATAAAGACAATTGATACGTTATGAGTGGAGCCGTGTTGGCACGACACATATTTATGGTTAGTGGCCCTCATCGACACGGGTTCGATACCCGGTTCACGCAAAAACGCGTCCGACACATCGCGAGCGTAATATAATGTGAAATGATCGTTCGTAATGTGTGTACGGCGCAAAATATTGTGGTGAATCTACATTGGGGGGTAGGATGCTTTACTTTGTATTTTATACTTGCTAACCCAAGTATCAAAATCATTAGAAGAAAAAGCCACTGATAGGTTTAATTATTTTTTCCAAATAATTTGCCATTCTCTCATCAAAAACCAAAATTCGAATATCATGCTCTTTCTGGCAAACTGTGTGTCTTTCTATGCTGCCTTGAATGAAGACGGTCAATTCCCGCACTCAAATCAAAAATATTTATAAATATGATTGATTTGAGTGCGGGAATTGACCTCATCTTGTTATATTATCACTTATCGAATTCTTTCCTTCGCTAACACAGATTTATATTTAAAAAAGGTGGTTACTATAACAGCTAAGCTCTTATATCAACATCATTAAAAAAACTAGATCCAAAATACAAAGTAGAGCCCCTTACCCACCGTGCCGCCGTCATCGTCCCACGGTGAGGTTACTTTATAGTCATGTCATATCAGTTAATGGCGCGCGCCTTTGTCGTAGCGCCGCCGGCTACCCGGTCCCGTACATCAGCGGTATCAGCGTATCGCCGCGACATCGGACCGGACGACACGGAAAACCGAGTAGAGCAGCATTCATGCCTGTTGATTTTGTTTTGGTGTGCGGGACAAGTGAAAAGTGTCTATAAACTGATAAGGACAGTGATATTCAATGTAAATAAGACATTCTAGTAAGATAGTTATAGTTTTTATATAGTGGAATTTCGTCTATTTCTTATTAGAATAAGTTTTAATCTTATTAGAATTTGTTACTTTGATATACAGATAGTTTTCTAATAGTTTTCAATAACGTATCATGTCAATAATTGTTCGTTGGTTCAACATTATCGATGTATATAATGTTCTAATTTCATGTTAATTATATTTTTCCTAGATAGATATTAGTTAGTAGAACTCGAAAATATATAGTTTGTAATATGTTTTATAACAAATAATAAAGAAAAACGCGAAAAATGCGAAATAGCTCTCGTTAAGGTAAAGTTACGTTATAGCTAAGCTAAGTGCACCGAACAAATTGTAATATAGCTCTCGTTACGGTAAAGTTGCATTGTACTTAAGCTAAATAAATTGTACGATAGCTCTCGTTACGGTAATGTAACGTCGTACTTAAGCTAACTGTGCCGAGACCGCCCCCTTTTTTCTTATTGGATAAAATTCTCAAATTCTGATTGGACAACCAATCAGAGGGCCTACATTTTCTTAGCGGATTTTGTATAAATATCGGGCTGGTTTTCGGTGTCGACACAGTTCAGCGGGCAGCAGTACTAGAAGAAAAAGGAAGAAAAAGGAAGAACACTAGAAGAAAAAAGGAAGCAAGAACACTAGAAGAATAAACTTCAAGATTCTCAAGCCAGTGGTTTTATTCCTCACCAATCCCAGCAATCGCAAATGTGTATCCTACACATTTAATGGTCCTGTCGAGCCGGATTTTCGTGCGGAATACTACCTGAAGATAGTGTTATAGTGAAGAAACCTTGAAGATCGTACTCAGTGTTTGAAGATAGTGTCATCGACCTCGAAGATCAGCTGACATCATGCCCGTTACGCGCTCCGTAGGAAAGGGCCGCAAGCCGTCGAGTGAACAGAAGCCGTCATCGTCAGAGAACACTCCAGGAACCTCTGCGACCGGTACCAGCACGGAAGCCACATCCGAATCGACACAGACAGGGACGACTGCCACGGAGAGTTCCGACCAGACCCACACCTCCGCGACGACTGATCCAACCACAGTGACTTCCGCCGCCGCCGCCTCGACCGCCGCCTCCGCCTCAGCCGCCAGCGCCCCCCCCGCGCCGGCAGCCACCGCGCCCCCCTCGGCCGCTAACGCGCCCGCCGCCTCGCGCCCCGCCGACGTCGTCGCACCTTCCGTTACCCCCTCCGCCGCGACAACGCTCACTGCGGGTGCGAAATCGAAACAGCTGATGAAGCCGCCCGCCGCCGCTGCTGTCACTTCAAGAGACAATCGCCGTGATACTGACACCTCGACTGTGAAGCGAGTTGTCAAGAACGCCGGTACGTCGAAACCAACCGGCCCACAGCTCCTCCGCCCCCCTAGCAAGAAGGGGGGAGGGGGGGGATCGACGCATAGTAAGATGAAGATGCAGAAGATCGCCAAAGCAAAGGAAGATTTGCTTCGCCTTCAAGTGGAACTAGCCGCTGCACGCCTGGCCGCGCTAGAAACTGAAGATACCGATGAAGAATATGAAGAAGAAGAAGAAGGAGAAGCAGATGAAGTCTCCCTTTATTCAGAAGTCAACGCCCGTGTGGACAACTGGTTGGATAACCAGGTGACTCGCCCCGTCCTAGCCATCGCCAACGAGCCTCACCACCCTCCGCCAGAGCCGACGATCGTCCACGAAGAACCGCCGAAACAGGAAGAAGTGCATCGAACACCGGCGGGAGGTCAAGGGGACCTCGCCCTCTTAGCTGAAGCCATCACTAGGGCTGTCAGCGCCGCCCAGCGACCCAAGTTTATCGAGTTACCCTTCTTCAGTGGATCGCATCAAGAGTGGCTACCCTTCCGCGCCGCCTACTACGAGTCGGAACCAACCTTCAGCGCCGTCGAAAATATTAATAGACTACGAAGAAACTTAAAAGGGAAAGCCAGAGAAGCAGTTGAAGGATTACTCATCACCAACGCGCACCCTTCAGAAATAATGAAGACTTTAGAATCAAGATTCGGAAGACCAGAGTCAATCGCCATGATAGAGATGGAAACACTTCGAAGTCTGCCACGCCTCTCCGAGTCGCCTAGGGACATTTGCATATTCGCCACGAAGATCTCCAACGTCGTAGCAACACTGAAGACATTGGGCTGCTACAACTATATGTACAACCCAGAACTAGCAAAGACATTGGTGGACAAGCTGACGCCGACGCTTCGGTACCGCTACTACGACTTCTCATCGACGCAACCCAAAGAAGATCCCTGCCTAATCAAAATGGAAAAATTCTTCAAGAGGGAAGCAGAACTGTGCGGACCCTACGCGCTACCTGAACAGGTGGCAACACCATCGACAGCCGCACCGCAGAAGAAGACTCAGCGGGTCACCAATGTCACAGAGAAGAGCCATACGCCGAAATGCTTCGTGTGCGACGAGACAAGCCACACCAACGCGACGGAGTGCGACACATTTAAAAAGATGGAAGCTAATTCAAGATGGGATGCTGCGAAGTCCAAACGCCTCTGCTTCAGATGCCTACGATATAGGAGCAAGACTCACAACTGCCGAACGAAGCCATGTGGTGTCAATGGGTGCAAGTACACACATCACAAACTGCTGCATTATGAAAAGAAAACAGAAAAGGCTGAGAAGACAGAAAACGACGAAACAACAGAAGTCATCAATTCGACGTGGACTATGAAGAAGCAATCTTATCTGAAAATCCTGCCGGTCCAGGTGAAGGGGCCAAAAGGGACAGTCAACACATTCGCGCTGATGGACGACGGATCAACAGTCACGCTCATCGACGACGACGTCGCTGCAAGCATCGGAGCCACAGGACCCGTAGATCCACTGAAGATAGAGACCATCAACGAGTTGAAGACTGCAGAATCGGCGTCAAGAAGAGTGACCATCGGGCTTAAAGGGATCAACAAACGAGAAGAGGAAATTCAAGCTAGAACTGTGAAGAACTTGCAAGTCTCCTCTCAACGGGTTCCACGAGAACTAGTGGAAGGATGTCCACACCTATCGGACATCAAAGGACATCTCACCTATTCCAATGCGAAGCCACGCATCCTCATCGGGCAAGACAACTGGCATCTCCTACTGACCGAAGAAACCAGGAAAGGGGACAAGGACCACCCAGTGGCATCTCTCACGCCGCTCGGATGGGTACTCCACGGAAGCCAAACGAAATCCTTCGGTCAGAAGATCGACTTCGTGTCACACATGAAAGAAGCTGAAGATGACCTCGAGGACCTGGTGAAGAGATACTTTGAGATGGACGCCCTCTGCATAAACCCGAAGAGACCGAAGACTGATCCAGAAGAGAAGGCACTTCGAATTCTCGAACAAACAACAGAAAAGATCAACGAAACGAGATATCAGACCGGCCTCCTCTGGAAGAAGGAAGACATCAAGTTCCCGGACAACTATGAAAACTCATTGAAGAGGCTCTTCAACATTGAAAAGAAGATCGATCGCGACCCAGCCCTCAAGAAGAAATACGTCGAACAAATGGAAGCTCTTATAGAAAAAGGATACGCCGAGCCCGCGCCACCGCAGAAGACTCCTGAGAAAACGTGGTACCTGCCTCACTTCGCGGTCATCAACCCCATGAAGCCGGATAAGCTGCGTGTGGTACATGACGCCGCCGCCAAGACCAGAGGAGTGGCTCTCAACGACATGCTCCTCAAAGGTCCGGACTTGCTTCAGTCACTGCCGGGTGTCGTCATGCGCTTCCGACAGCATCTCATCGGGGTAACAGCAGACATCAAGGAAATGTTCATGCAAGTTAAGCTACGCACCGAAGATCGAGACGCACTGCGGTACTTGTGGCGCGGGAATCGCCGCGACAACCAGCCTCCGGAAGAATACAGGATGACTTCGCTAATCTTCGGGGCATCGAGTTCACCGTCTACAGCAATCTACATCAAGAACTTGAATGCCAAGCAACATGAAGACACTCATCCGGAAGCCGCAGCTACCATCATAAACAAGCACTACGTCGACGATTATTTAGATAGCTTCAGAAGCCTAGAAGACGCAGTGAACGTGACAACGAGTGTGCGCGAAATACACAAGAAGGCCAGCTTCGAACTAAAACAATGGAAGTCAAACTCAGCATCGCTCCTAGAAGCCCTGGGAGAAGAACACCGCACAGAAGACCTAGAGCTATACAAGACGGAAGAACAAACTGAAAGAGTACTGGGTGTCATCTGGAAGATAAACTCGGACGAGCTGACGTTCAACCTCAACTTAGCAAGGATACCTTCGACATTAATCGAGGGAAAGCAGCCAACGAAGAGAGAAGCCTTGCGCATCGTCATGTCACTCTTCGACCCATTGGGATTCGCCTCACCCGTCACCATCAGAGCAAAGCAGTTACTCCAAGAAGTTTGGCGCCGAGGAACAGCGTGGGACGACCGCATCGACGAAGACTTGGCGGAGCAGTGGGAGTCGTGGATGGGACATCTGAAAAGTCTCCGCGACGTAGCGATCCCGCGGCGGTATTTAAAGTACAGTGACGCCGCCTCCCTCGAACTCCACGTCTTCAGCGACGCCAGCGAATCGGCCTACGCAACGGTCCTGTTCTGGAGGGCGGTAACACCGGACGGCGAAGTGGGCGTATCTCTCATCATGGCCAAGGCAAAGGTGGCTCCGCTGAAGTTGACAAGCATACCGAGACTAGAGCTACAAGCAGCAGTCATGGGGACCAGGCTCGCCGACACAGTCATTGAAGAACATGAAAGAAAACCCGACAGAAAATTCTTCTGGACCGACAGTAAAACAGTACTCACCTGGATAAGGACAGGATCGCGTTCTTACAAACCATACGTGGCTCACCGTCTCGCAGCAATAGAAGAGAGCTCCAAGGTCAACGACTGGCGCTGGGTTCCGACGAAACAAAATGTTGCTGACGACGCAACACGAGATGTACCAACCGCCTTCGACAAGAATCACCGATGGTATAAAGGGCCGGATTTCCTCTACCTGACAGAAGACTCCTGGCCAATAGAACCTGTGAAGACAACAGTAGAAGAACCCTCCGACGAAGAGAAGACGCATCACATAACCAACAAAAGAAGACTGAAGCTAGCAGAGGGGTTGCCTGATCCATCAAAATTCTCCAATTGGGACCGGCTTCGGTACGCAACGGCACGTGTTCTGCAGTTTATTGACCTCTGCAGAGCCACCCACCAGAAGGTCAACTACCGACGGACCAAGAAGAATAAAGAAGCGGACCCCACATGGAGGAAGAATAAGCCGACAGCAGCGAAACAACAGGCGCCTACACCAAGGAAGAGATCAACACTCAACCTGCTTCCAGTCACAGCTGAGCTCCTTAAGAAAGCGGAAGAGCTACTGATGCGGTCTTCACAAGAAGAAGCCTTCACAGAAGAAATAGAAAATTTTAACAGCGGGAAGTCGATCGTCAAGGAGAGTCGCCTTCACCAGCTCAGCGGCCAAAGACGTACAAGAAAATGTGAAGAGTCCGCTAGTTGTCGACGGGGATCATCCAACGGTGAAGTTATGGATACAAGCAGTGCATCGGCAGCTCCATCACGCCGGCGTTGAGGCAACGATCAACGAATGTCGCCAACAGTATTGGGTACTAAGATTGCGGCCCGTCACACGCACAATCCTGCGACAATGTTTCTTCTGCCGCATGAAGACTCAAGCACCGCCGCATCCGAGAACCGGAGACCTGCCAGCGTGTCGCCTAGCTCATCACAAGCGACCCTTCACCTTCACCGGGGTCGACTACTTCGGGCCTCTCTCCGTGACCGTCGGACGCACCAGACAAAAGAGATACGTGGCCATCTTCACATGTCTTACAACGCGAGCAATCCATCTCGAAGTCGCCGGCTCACTCAGCGCGGATTCGGCGGTAATGGCGGTCAGACGCATGATCGCGCGACGTGGCTGCCCGGCTGAAATTTGGTCTGACAACGGCACCAACCTGAAGGCTGCCGACAAAGAACTTCGACAAGCAATCGACGCGGCGACGGCGGAAGAAGCAGCAAAGAGGACCATCTCCTGGCGTTACATCCCGCCTGGAGCTCCGTTCATGGGCGGCGCCTGGGAGCGAATGGTACGCTCCGTGAAGACTGCGCTTGCAGCAACGCTGCATGAGCGCCACCCCACCGAAGAAGTCCTCACCACTCTACTCGCCGAGGTAGAGTACACAGTAAACAGTCGTCCGCTGACGCATGTCTCCGTTAGCGCAGAGGATCCTGAGGCCCTGACTCCCAACCACTTCCTGCTGGGAGGTCCTGGGCGCGTGCCACAACCGGGAACATTCTCCGAGCAAGACACCATCTCCCGGTCCAGCTGGCGAGCTGCACAGAGACTCGCCGACATCTTCTGGCTCCGCTGGGTGAAGGAGTACCTTCCTGAGCTCCAACACCGGCGGGAGCCCCACGGACGAGGTCAAGAAGTCAAAGTGAATGACCTCGTGCAGATCGTCGACCCGAACCTGCCCCGCAACGTGTGGATACGAGGACGAGTCATCGCGGTGTATCCTGGCCCCGACAGCATCGTGCGGACAGTGGACGTGCAGACCAAGGGAGGTGTCCTGCGACGGCCGGTGAGGAAGCTGGTGATCCTGCCCCTGCCTACGGACGACGTGCCCGCACCGGAACGTGATGCGACTCAGTCGCACGGCGGGAGTGATGTGCGGGACAAGTGAAAAGTGTCTATAAACTGATAAGGACAGTGATATTCAATGTAAATAAGACATTCTAGTAAGATAGTTATAGTTTTTATATAGTGGAATTTCGTCTATTTCTTATTAGAATAAGTTTTAATCTTATTAGAATTTGTTACTTTGATATACAGATAGTTTTCTAATAGTTTTCAATAACGTATCATGTCAATAATTGTTCGTTGGTTCAACATTATCGATGTATATAATGTTCTAATTTCATGTTAATTATATTTTTCCTAGATAGATATTAGTTAGTAGAACTCGAAAATATATAGTTTGTAATATGTTTTATAACAAATAATAAAGAAAAACGCGAAAAATGCGAAATAGCTCTCGTTAAGGTAAAGTTACGTTATAGCTAAGCTAAGTGCACCGAACAAATTGTAATATAGCTCTCGTTACGGTAAAGTTGCATTGTACTTAAGCTAAATAAATTGTACGATAGCTCTCGTTACGGTAATGTAACGTCGTACTTAAGCTAACTGTGCCGAGACCGCCCCCTTTTTTCTTATTGGATAAAATTCTCAAATTCTGATTGGACAACCAATCAGAGGGCCTACATTTTCTTAGCGGATTTTGTATAAATATCGGGCTGGTTTTCGGTGTCGACACAGTTCAGCGGGCAGCAGTACTAGAAGAAAAAGGAAGAAAAAGGAAGAACACTAGAAGAAAAAAGGAAGCAAGAACACTAGAAGAATAAACTTCAAGATTCTCAAGCCAGTGGTTTTATTCCTCACCAATCCCAGCAATCGCAAATGTGTATCCTACACATTTGGTGTGCGTTTTTTTTTTAATTTGGAAGAGATAAAAGGTGTTAAATTTTTGGTGGCTTGCTGATTATGGAGAGATTATTTGGTCAATGGTCAGAGGTCTTATCAAGGTGTGTGGAAGATTGTTAATTTATAATTCGAATTTAATCATTTAATTCGAGAAACAAGACTCATAGTGTTAGCAACAATGTACTTAAAAACTACGGTAGACAACACTTACAAAGACTCTTGACTTTAAATCCATGCTGCCTGAAAGCTGTCACCGTCATTCAAATTCAAGAAAAAGACGTTCGGGGAAGGCAGTATGAGTGGAACTCTCTGCCTGCGTCTGTTTCCGAACGCATTCAATCTTAATCTCTTCAAAGTTAGAGCGAACAGGCTTCTTCTGGGTAAGCTCATTCTATCGTCGACTTTGTCTCTGTCACTTCTGACGTAGACTTGAGACAGAGAGCAAACTCGTCTCAAATAAAAAAAATCCATCGCTAGACACAGGCTTCTCTCACCCAGCGGCTTCACCCTACGTTCACCAGTTTTTCTATTCATAAGCAATGTGAAAACTGCTTACGACGCAGGTGCATCGACCTGTACTTAGATCTTGTTTACCTTTGTTGTGTATTTTGTTTCTCTATCTATACTACTATTATAAAGAGGATAGATTTGTTTGTTTGTTTGTATCGGATATGCTCCGAAACTACTGAACCGATTTGAAACTTTATTTCATTCTTGCGAAGCTACGCTATACCCGGGTGACATAGGCTATATTTTATCCCCATATTCCCACGGGAACGGGAACTACGCGGGTAAACCGCGAGGCGCTTCTAGTTGTTCATGTAAAGCAACTTTAGTTCCTCTAAATGTTCAAGGTTCTAGTGTTAATACTTATAAACTTTGGATTGATTGGTTAAAAAATCTGTTTTAAAAAACCATACAGTACGAAACCGTAAATAAATACTTATGTATTTCTTCCCTAAAGAAACATGTTTCCAAATCAATTTATTCAAATTAATGACCAACTCGCGGTCCCAAGTCAATAATTTGAAAGCTTTTTATTTTATCTGTAAATCAAAATTTAATATTTTTAAGCGGTCATAAAACACTAAAATTAATAATAAAAAGCGATAAACAGGGGTGTCACCCAATAAATTAAACGCGACATTCGCGACAATGTAAGACTGTGTTCTTAGAACTGGAAACCAACAGGTTATAGCTTAGGGTCACCAGTTCTTTGTCAAATTAGAATATTTTGCTACACACAGCCTTTGGTTAAGCCTGGAGTGGAGTTTCTTGACTTTTGACTAGGAAAATGGTGTCTGTTGACTAGGAAATTGGTTAATTTTCTTTTTCTTTTAAAGATATCCGACGTATTTTTATTATGATATATTTTTCATGTACTTTTTTGCCCGTTCAACTTCGTTTTACATGTAAGGAGCTAGAGAAATAGCTAGTCACTTTTTATTTATTTTTAATAAAAGGTTTCTAAAAACAAATAAAATAATATTTTAATTTAGATGGTCAAGATATTATGAGAGATTGTGTGTAACTTTAATTTTATGTTACATAGAACTGCATATATCGGGCACATGTTTGGTTATAAACGAATCGTTGATAACTTTATGTCCTGAAGAGAAATTGGAAGAAATGGAATTTTTAGTACCCGTAAGATATGGTATGCTCTATTTTTAGGTCGAGCGCCTACAATGTATCACGCATTATTTTCTAAATAAAAACTTTTTACAAAAAATAAAACCGACTTCTAAACAAAAAAAAAAACAAAAAGTACAAAATAACTTTAATTTCGGAACTCGGTGTTTTTGGTTACTTCATGTTTTTGAACACACCGACTTCCGAAATTAAAGTTATTTTGTACTTTTTGTTTTTTTTTTTTGTTTAGAAGTCGGTTTTATTTTTAACCGACTTCTAAAAAAGGAGGAGGTTCTCAATTCGGATGTTTGTATGTTTTTTTTTATTTTTTTTTTATTGTTTGTTCGCGCGTAACTCCGTCGCTTGTGAACCGATTTGAAAAATTCTTTTTTTGTTGGGTATACTTCCCAAATGGTCCCATGAAAATTTTATCAAAATCAACCAAGCGGTTTTCGAAAAATCTAAAAAAAATATCTACATTGTCTACATTGACGACCTCTTAGTGTACTCTGCAAAGGAGCAGTGCTTGTTTTTACACCAATGTGATTGGTTCGTTTAGGTGGGGAGAGAGGACAGGGTGTAGGTACCACTAAAAAGAGAAAAATAAAAAACTTTTTACAAAAAAAATACAACCGACTTCTACACAAAAAATCAAAAAAGTGCAAAATAACTTTAATTTCGGAAGGCGGTGTTCAAAAAACGAAAAAGCAACCACAAACACCGAGTTCCGAAATTAAAGTTATTTTGCACTTTTTTGATTTTTTGTGTAGAAGTCGGTTGTATTTTTTTTTATTTTTCCCTTTTTAGTGGTTCACTCCCAGCTAAACATACCCTTCACAGCGTACGTGGTATAAATTGGTGTAAACAATAAACAAACATGCGATTTCAGCTATCCCGACAGATTTGCCATCATTTATTGAAATTAACAAAAAACCGCTTGTTCGATTTCGATAAAATTTTCATGGGATTATTTGGGAAGTATACCCTCTCCAACAAAAAAGAATTTTTCAAATCGGTTGGCAAGCGACGGAGTTATGCGCGAACAAACATTAAAAAAAAAACAAACATCCGAATTGAGAACCTCCTCCTTTTTTAGAAGTCGGTTAAAAACAGAACAGCGACTCTTTTTTAAAAATATTGCACTTGCTGCGATAGGAGCCTTTTTGCCTTTTCTTTTAATTGTTAGTTTCTAATGTCTGAATTTAATTTTGTTGTTTGTCAAGTTCGAGTCTCATATTATTATGTTCTTCTTGAATCTTTTTTTTTTTTTTCAAAACATGGTTTATGGGTTTGGACAGCCCTACTAGTATCTTCTCCCCGGCCAACTTACTCATACTACTTTATGTGACACTTTATTAGAACCTTAAGGACTTACAACAAAGAGAATATTCGGTTTCTTAGAAGAATCTCTGTCGTCGAGGTATTTGTAGGTACTTATTATATTTGCATACTTTGTATTATTTTATGTCTTAGTATTTAGCGGTGACACATCAGAAAAGTAGGATGACGGAAGTTAAATTTAATAAGTTGACCACCATTACCATTATACTATATTATACCCCCATTGAAACAAAATGTATAAATATTTTAACAGGATTGTTATACCCGTGTGTAGAAGAAATGAAGCGGCATTTACAGAAGTTACATTATTTTAGTTAGCATAAGCATAATCAGACTTTTAACGTCCCCACTGCTGGGACACAGGTCTCCTCTCTAGGAGTGGAATGGGAATGGGCCGTTATCCACCACGCGGGCCCAGTGCGGGTTGGTGAATGTCACATGTCTTTGAATTTTTGGTTCTAGGACATGCCGGTTTCCTCACGATGGTTTCCTTCACCGTTTTGAGAGCAGTGCTTATGAAAGAAATTACACAAAGTAATTCGCCTGGCTGGGTTTGAACCTGCGACCTACAATAAGTAAGTCGGGGCCGTTACCACTCGGTCACTCCATCACTGCTCCTATTCGGCCACCACTGCTCTTAGTTTAAAGTTAAAGTTAATCAAATATCTGTGGCAATGAGACCTTTTTAAAAGTTATGGAACTCAAATCAAGTTGGGCAGGACACAGGCAAGGCGTGGTGCTGACAGGTGGAGTAAGGCAGTGACTGAGTAGCTTCCAAGGAGTAAGCGGCGTCCAAGAAATCTTGGTCGTCCGGTAGCGAGATGAGCAGACGATACCGTTGCTATACCTGTTGGAATTAGGATGAGGGTGGTACAGAAATGGGACTTGGCACCGGAGAAAAAGCCTATTCATTATTATATTAATTCTATGCCCATTGATCTTCAAAGAAAACCAATTTTATGAAGTAAACATAGTCCCCAACGTTTCATTTTTACGGCTATCGATACAAAACTTCATAATAAAACTGCCTAAAGCTGATGCAAATTAATTTAGCCACCAACTCAAAACCGACTAATATTCCGTTAATCCCGTAAGCCAGAACCAGCTTTAACATAAGTCAATTCCCAAGACTAATTAAGTAAATAGAGCCCAAGTCCGGACAACGATGGTAATCCCGAACTATTAGCTTTTCCTTCACATATTCTACAACCTAAACAACTTTAAACTAATTCCGGTGATGGCGCATAAAGGGACAATGGTTAATAAATATTAATTTCGGTTAGGATCATATCTCGGACATGAATAAATTATTGTATGACCACCGTGTAGTGAAAATTATCAATTTCCCGGGCGGTCCCGCGGTCCGCGACGGGACAGACAACCCTTAACTTTGGGACTGTTTGACTTTTTAGGGTTGTCACTGTTCTGTGTTACTTTTTTAATATTACGAGTATGTAACGATGTTATGCTGGTAGAAAGACATTAAATATTAGAATCAATTGTGAAAGTATATCCATTGGTTGATTTCTATTACGTACCGCAACTGGTTAAATATTAAATAAAAAATACGAGTACGTCTTTTCCAATGAACTTTCCGTTTTATGGAACGAGCCAATTTGGACTACGATAACATCGGTTTGACTTGGAATGATACATTCATTAGATTATGTAGAGCATCTAGATTCTAGAATTCAAGAAAAACTATGGTACCTATACTATTGTAAATTAATATTTTCAACCCACTCATCTCATCATTAACATCACCTGATAACTGTACGTAACAACATTGAATATCAAAATATTAAATGTTTCAAGTTTCGACCTCAATTTCTGTATTAAGGATTTGAAATTAGGAGCCCATCGAACATTAGGTACTTTAAAATGAAAACATTAAAATAATCTATAGACATTAAAGTCAAGTTTGAATAGTTCTGCTTACTTCTTATTTAAATAAAGAAATATTCTCAATCCGCTAGTGCAGCAACCCTATTTCCACCCCTTCCCTTCGGGCCTCATATCAAGTACAACATAAAAGCTATTCAGCAAATTGTTATTGACATGTTAATAGTTAGGATGTCGTGATGTCGCTACCGTCGCCCGGAGTTGCCATGTTAAATATTATGACATGTCCCGCCCGCGTTAGGGTTAATAAGATATGGTAACACTGGCGAACGTAAGGTTAAGTTGTTCTTAATTATTTAAATTGAATTGTTGGTAATTGTGTGATGCTGTTATGTTGTTTCCACTTTGTTTATGCTTAGTTTTGTAAATAGATTATGATGTGAAATAGGGATGTTTTCTGGATAAAACAAATGTAAATGAATCGTCTGTTAGGTAATCAATAAATATTAGAAACGTATATAAATATAAAAATTACAAAGTTAAAACAGCTACATTCAGGACTGTCTTCAGTTTTAATTACGTGTACGTGACAAAATAAAAAATACGTGTTCATTATTTTTTGGCAATCAAACTGACGGAATATTATTTTCAATGGGATTACGATATTTGGGACTCTCATTAACTGGGTAACACGGTACTTCTTGGCCAGATAGGAGCCAGATTTTCTAAGCTTCTGACAATCTCTCTTTTTACTTCTCAATCTTCTGACTGCCCAACATCTACAAAGCACAGCTGGGACTAACGGCTTATCGTGCTGAGAGTCTCGGTATGTAAAGGTCACCCATCCACAGACCGACCTCGGCAAGCGTTGCTAAGCTTGAAGATCGACCCATACGGCTGTTATTATTTAGCCACGATGCGACGCGCTTTCTTACAAGTCACAAGTTGCTCAGGCAGTAGCGTTATCGTGGTCGGAGAAACTTTAATGCAATTTTATTATTTACTAGCTTCTGCCAGTGACTTCGTCCGCGTGGAATAGTTACTTTACCCCCGATTTTGAAACTCTCAGCCCAATCGGTTTAAAATTGACAAAAGATAGACATGCTGTTTCGGGATATTTTTTAGATAATTTTATGTAGAACATTTCCGTAATACATGATTTCTATGTAACTTTAACCATTAAGGCTACAAATGCGACGGAAGCTTAAAAAAATGGAGTAACTTCTTCCGTTTTCCCAACATTTTCCTTCACTGCTCTGCTCCTATTGATTGTAGCGTGATGAAAAGTATACTATAACCTGCCCAGGAGTATGAAGAATAATTGCACCAAGTTTCGTTAAAATCGGTCGAGTAGTTTTTGTTTCTATAAAGAACATACAGACAGACAGACAGACAGACAGACAGACAGACAAAAATTTTACTGATTGCATTTTTGGCACCAGTATCGATCACTAATCACCCCCTGATAGTTATTTTGAAAAAATATTCCTTGTACAGAATTGACCTCTCTACAGATTTATTATAAGTATAGATTTGTTTGTTTTTTTTCAACTGAGTTCGGTATGACTAGAAGTCGACCCCAATATAGGTGGGAAAAAGGCTAGGCAGATTTGTATGTTTTTTTTTCTTTGTTAGTATCGTAAACATAATACCTTTACACTTCCGACATTTCTTAGTCATTTTAAGCTTTTTGAGGGCGGTGCTTCCTAGCCGACTACCCTGATAAGAAACACCGAAATAAACTCAGAAATCAGTCTCTTTTAAAGTCCATACAATCCATGCTGGTCAAATCATATGAGAACCACGCAAGTTAAAATATGAGCTGGCCTTTTGAGGAAAGTGCCACACAGATTTGAGTGGACCTTTCCAGGCAGTGCAAGAATGTGTCAGTTGCCGTGTAGCTCAATCTTAGAACTTTAAGGAGCGACGACTTGACGAACAAAAAATAAATTAACAGAAATGAGACCCTAATATGGCGTTCTTGGTCATCCATGGTCCTTACATTCACAATATGTTATATGAGAACCATGCAGATCTGTGTCGGAAATGGTCTTTTGAGGAAAGAACAACACAGATTTAAGTAGGCCTGTCCATTCAGTGCAAGCCCTGCCAGTAGTGGAGTAGCTCAACTTACAAACAAGAGCTCAACGACCCGACGAATAATGCCGAAGAAAGGACATTTGGGTAGGCCGCTTAAATACTCAAAGTGCATCGTTAAATATATTCACAAAAATTAATATAGTCAAAAATGTAATACCTACTACCTACGATGAATATCAGAATTTATATGAGTCTCCACTAATGGTGCATATCTTTATTCTACAGTTTATTTTTACAATAATAATTAGCTTGCCTGCGCTTTGTCCCTGCAGTTGCGAATTCCAGTAATTTCATCTGATAGTACTTAGGTCGGTACTCGTATAAGGGCCTCTTAGATTGAGAGAACAAAGTCAACGCAACAATTATTTATTCTAAGAAATTAACTACACAATAATATTCTATGTCAGACACTGGAACCATATTATACTTATACCTCAGTATGTACGTATAATTATAATTATTATTTGTGCAGTTACAAATTAAACGTATTATGCAATATGTATTTACCTAATTAGTTACCGTTATATGTATATTTTGCCTCTGGCTTCCAAAATGAACCACAAATATATTTCGGTACAAATTAACAATCCATACTAATATTACAAATGCAAAAGTCTGGATGTTGGATAGATGGACGGATGTTTGTTAGCCAATCATGTCAGAACGGCTGCACGTATCTTGATGAAATTTGGCACAGAGGTACATTATAGTCTAGACTCTAGAATAACATATAGGATATACTTTTTATCCCGGGATTATGTTCCTATGGGATAATTTTCGAAATTCACGCAGGCGAAGACGCGGGTGGAAACTAGTATCAAATTCATTTTTCGATACAAAATCCAATTATAATATAACCCTTTATCCGGTAACGTAACAAGCATCCAATTAGCCACGCAACCCGGGACTCCGTTGCTTCATTCCTCCGCATTGCCGGAATCCCGGGTTCCCGGGATGTTAGACAATTTTGAAGATAATGAATATTGCCTGAGGACAACACTACTGTTTGTGCTACGTGCCATCTGTCACAACCCTTTGATGTAGAGTGCCCTTGAATTCTACGTAGTTTGGATAGTCTTTTGCTTTTTTTTCGTGTGAGTCGTGCTTCTAGAATTTTCTACCAATACATATCTTAGAATTTTGTGTTTTTCTTTAGTTACTTAATTCATAGTAAACATTATTTTAAAATACTATCTATAGTTAGTATAACAGTAACAATTACTAAAGTGTCACTAAAAATAGATGAGTTTGCCAAACCATATTTTTTTTTTCTATAACTTTATAGACTTCTGGCTACACCACAATTATAACATAATATAATAGAGTTGTCAAATAACATGACAACCTGCTTTCATGTCTGTCTCCAATCGGGGACAATTATCCGCAATCAACACGTCGCGTGGTCACCGCGGCGACTCAGTATAAATAATTCAACTCATCAAGGGTCGATTGTGACCACGCGTCGTGCATTGATCTCGCATAGTCTGTGTACACTACACATCATAATGTCTTGGGAGTTTTGATGTTGTAACAATAAATACTATGAAATGGTTTATCCAGCTTTTGATATTATTTGAGGAGAATATAATGAACAGGAGTTTTTCATTTAAACTTACTTAAAATACAATTTCTTATGTAGATATGTGGCTAAATGACCGAGATTGATCTGAGGATAGGTGACTGCATGGGTACTGGTATACTTACTTACTAAAGTGAAGGAGCATACTTATTATAATCTTACACTTCAGTCCATTGCTTCCCGTGAGTCCTTCGTGCCTCAGAATGACTTTTTTTTAAATGGATTGTGCCGTTGATCCTGGCTGTTATTTGAACACAACACAATATCATTGACATTTGACAGTCTGTTGCCAGATTACTTGATCTTGCCTAAGATACGAGATAAGATATTACCTTAAGTTTTTTTCAACAATCTCAACTTTACTTAAAAAATTGCTACAAAAATTTAATTCAAAATTTAAACCCTGCCAAAAATATCGGTAAAAAGTAAAAAATAATAAGTTTTCATCAATTTAGTGCTAAAAAGTAAAAAAATATAAGTTTTCATCAATTAAGATTATATATTGCTTGTCGACCGAACGAATGAAAGTTTCTATTTCATCATCAGACCCAGATCACAGTTATGTATATATAAACACGAAGCGTCTGCAGTTCGTAAATATAATAAAAGCATTCCAGTGAGCCCAGACATGATACCTCTGCTGTAAGCGAGGAGTTTAGGGTATTCTGCAGACTTTAGATCATGCTGCAGGATCAGGTTACAATTACCATGTTCTTGCAATACTATAATAACAGAACATTTGCGTCGATTAGACCTAGTTGCTCACATCAGTCACATCCCTTCAAAAATAGAAAAGAGCTGATGGTCCTCAAACGACTTTTGATAAAACATGACTAGGCACCACCGCTGCCGCGCTACAAAACCTGCATTCAAATGAAAAAAACTCATCCAAATCGGTACTAATCAATCCCGTTCAAACCGTGCCACAGACAGACACACAACCACATAGCGGTCAAACTTATAACAATCTTTCAAACCTTATTTTTACGTCGAAGATTAAAAACACGAAAGAAAATCAATCTGTAGGAAATTCTTAACATTATAGGCTGAGGACAAAATAACTGACAGTAAAACTAAAATGAGATGCAATATTAATATCCGTACAATTATGGTTTTAATAAGTCCCGCTACGTCTCGACATTGCCTTAGAGATGATAATAGAGCTTCAGATGTAATTTCCAATTATCCGCCTGCGCGTTCTAGTAATTTAGCTAAATAACCCATTTCTCTAGGCTGACGTTTACGGCTTATTGTCTGGTTTCGCGTCCTCCTACTAAAAGGAAAGTCTGACTACACTTAATCGCTACCTTCTTCTTCTCTAAATAGTGTCTTTAATAAATGACAATCGGATATAAACAGTATTAACATTCAAACTAAAAACTATGCTTCAAATATTTGTTTTTGACGATCATAACAACAGGAAAATCTGTTTTAAAATGATTTACGCAGGCGCCTTTCAAACCTCAAGCCGTCGCCTAAACCCCAAGACATTTAATTACCCGTAATTTATTGCCTACACTAATCCGCCAACTTCTGGCCAACAAGAAAAAATACAAAAAAATCTATCCCCTTGATTACAAGCTGTCACGTCGTAGGATTTTTCCTAAGCCCTCATTTTAATTAGTCACGTCGGTTTGTACGCGTTCTCAAGTGGAGAGCATCCATTTTCTTAACTACTGTAATTGCCCCCACCTCGCGATGTTGCCAGCCACAAAATTTATTACTTAATTACCTCAAGAAAACGCGACGCGCTCAACATCCCCGACAGATGTTTTTTATTCGCCGTGGAAAAACAAGAACGGTTTAAGAATGACATTAATTAATTCTTAATGAAATTCATCTTCACCCTCGGTCGTGTTTTAAATTAAACGCTCGATTTATTACTTGTACAATTTGTCGCGAACACAGCCCTCGTAATTAAAACACGGCCATCAGTTATTACGTTTATTAGCGACACAAAATAGTTGTAAAATCTCCATTTTATATTACAGGTTGATTCTAAGAATAAATACTACATCGATTTTAAATGCTCTCGAAAGTTAACAGCTTAAAGCCGTAGCGGCATTTTTGGCTATTTTTTTCAAATTGTTTCTTTTGAAAATCGATTCAGAAACGACGGGTTTCTTATTCTTAGGATCAGTATTTTCGCTGATACGGTTCATCGACTGGGCCGTGGAAAAGAGCATCATCAAATCGAAGGTATCCGTCGTCGGGACGAACTATGTCTGGATAACTTTTATGTGCTATTGGCTCATGGTACGTATCAGCGCTTTCATGGTACTGATGACTGTTTATCAGATTTCTGTTAGCATTCATGTTTGTCTTAAACTTATCTTCTTTCTGTGGCAGTATCGGAGTTGGTGTTACTTTATCTTCTATTTTCTTATCCTTAGCAACAGTGCCTGCTCCAGCCAGATCTCTGTAGTTCCTGTCATCTTTTCTTAGCGGTGCATAGGGATATCTGTTTCTAAATCTATAGTCATACCGCCCAGTCCTTGCGTTCGCGTACATATCATCTTCAAAAGGACGCCTGTAAGGATCTACAGAGTATCTATACCTTAGATCAACACTAGGTGGAGTACGAACGACTTCTGGCAGATGGGCATAGTAGATAATTCTTTTCGGTTTTCTAGGTACCATGTTATCGTAAGTCTCATCAAATCTATCGACTCTTGGACCGTAATATGGGTAGTAACGTCTTCTGTCAATCATATCGTAGTACGGGTCTCGTCTGTATAGATCATCTGGAACTGGGTAGTATCTATCATCGTAGAAGTACCTTCTAGATTCTTCTGGAATTAGTGGGTTATAAACAGCTTGACGTGGGAACACTGGCTTGTACTTCGATCTGTCTCTTTCTTCATCAGGTCTCACAAATTCTGTTCGTAATTCGTCGGTCCTTGTAGCTCTTTGTACAGAATCTTTATCGTTTCGAGATTCTGAAGCTTCTAGGGCCTTGTTTTGTGTGACGAAGTTGACTCTGGGCATTCGAGAATTGATCAGATCACCTGAAGGTTGAGGTGGTGTCAGGATATTGTCACGTTGGTCTCTCTGGTCCCTTTGGTCTCGTGGATCCCTCTGATCTCTTTGATCTCGTTGGTCCCTTTGATCTCTCTGATCAGGTAGTGGTAGTTTGATCCAGTTTTCATTAGAAGCTCTCGCTCCCCGACCAGTATGCTTGTCAGTCACTCTCTCTGTAGTCTGATACAGAGGCAGGACTTCCTTAGCATCATTAGTGATGGATATCTTGGTCGTTGGGTCTTCGGGAGGCAAGGGACCTGGTATCCAGGGCTGGTTCATGTTCATGTTGGTCTCTTGGCGATGGGATTGCATGTTGTAGTATTTCTCTTCTTCAATCACGCCTCGACGACCTCTGACGGAATCTGACTCCATGTTGATCTGGAATTATAAAATAATTATTAATATTATCTAAATAGTTAGATGCACATAGTATAAACAATATCACTGTCAATAAATGAAGATTGCAAAAGATTTGTAATAGGTACGCTTTTAATATAGCCATTTTTACCACATGTTTCGCTGCAAAATTCTAAATCTATTTTTGTACATGTTTAGACAAAACACCGACATCCTTTAAATCAGCTATGTTAGCCACACCACGACTTTCTGAATTTTCCAGACAAACCAGAGTACTAACTACAAACTTTATCCGATTTAGTATTGGTTATAAAACAGCTGGATAAAAGCAGGTGGGTTGGAAAGAATCTCGTGGGTGGAAGCACCGTGACCTGTCTGGGTACACGTTAACATTGAATCACGAGTTACTACGTCGAAAGTACAGCGTCATTCTGAATTGACTGAATTATTACTATAAAAAGTCCGTTAATGCTATTGTCAATTGCCTACGTATAAAGTCTGTTTCAACCTACCCCTAAACCACATACAAATCGAAACAGTGCTCTAGGTTTGTAATGTTGAGTATGAGGGGTCACTTTTAGGGAAAAAACTATAAAAAATCCAATGTAACTTCAAACTGTACCGTGCGATATACCCAGTGAAGCTTATAGTGAGGGTTTTAATATTATCTTTATGATTTTAAAATATACAATTTTAAAGATATTCAAGAAATTAGGTAAAAAATTACCATTCCCAGGAAACAAAGCCTAATAAAATGCAGATAATAGTTGTTTACCTATAAAATACAAGAAAACAGACAAGTCTATAGTATTTCTGCCAAAGTATATACCGCCGCGGACTTTGCCAAAGGTAAAAATGTTGTTGTTGTAAGGTAAAAGGCTGTCTATTGTGTTTACTAATCGCAATTTCAAATACTGATGATGGTTGAACTCCTTTTTTGATAAATATAGTATGAAAATTTCATCGAGCGGTTTTTACCACGGGTATTTTTTCACTATTAAAACTGTTTCAACTTGCGAGTAACGCAGTTTCTAATCTATAGCTTGTTTCAGAATAACTCTTTAGATCGTCTTGTTTATTATGAAAGCCGGGTTAGGTTATGCGGTCGCGACTGATAGAAACAGGCAGCGGGCAGGTGTGAGCGCTATGTTAGGACAAACAGTTTATTTATCGCTAATCTATGCGCTAACAGCTTTACTGAAGTGTCAATTAATACTTTATGCTCTGTAGAAGAGTTACTAGGTGATTTGTGTATCAAAGGATGTTTGTTTATTTTGTTTTTGGGAGATTTTCCATACTTTTCTTTTAGCCTTCTTTGAAGTAGGTACCAGCTGAGTCTACTAACTAAAAGCTGTATGCTGACAGTATTCCAAATTTAAAGAAAAGTAATCGCATCAGAAATGAGGTGATCCGTCAGAGAAGCAAGGTCATCGATATAGCCCACTGGATTAGTAAGCTGAAGTGGCAGTGGGTTGGCCATATTAGTCGTAGAACCGACAACCTTTGGGGTAAACGAGTTCTAGAGTGGAGACCGCGTCTCGGCAAACGTAGTGTAGGACGTCCTCTGGCACGGTGGAGTGACGATTTACGCAGGACGGCTGGCAGAAACTGGATGCGAGAAGCCGAAAATAGATCTAAGTGGCGTGCAATTGGAGAGGCCTATGTCCAGCAGTGGACTGCAACAGGCTGTTGATGATGATGATGATGAAAGAAAAGTACCGTCAATAATGTGCATCTACATGACTTTTTCAATTCAAGACGAGATACATGGCGGCCCAGATAATATGGGCCAAAAGGGCTGAGGATATCTGCCGCATGCCCATCGTGCGGTGTACTAGCACTACTTTAAAGCTCAGAATTGGTGCCCTTTCATCCCGATGAAAGCCCCCATCTCCCGAGATGGAACCGTGTTAAACCATAAACGAGATGGCAGGATGATTTGGATTTTTGTATTGTTTGAGAATTGATAAGAAATGGTACAGAACCGGGAACAATGTAAGGAACGGAGGGATGCCTTTGCCAATAATAACAATAATATGTTATCAATAATATGGTATCTACAGATTTCGTTTATTGTTATATTAATGTTAATAACAATAAACGAAATCTGTAGATACTAAATGTAGGTAATAATCATTATCAAATATACTTTTTTTAAGTTTACACTACCCACACTACGAATTTCTCCTGTAACGTACTAGTTGCGCTTACACATATACAAATTCACATAAACAAACAGCCAGATCCGGAACAACTATCTGTAGGCTATACAAATATTTGTTCCATGTGGGAATTGAACCTGCGACCCGCAGCGCAATCGCTCAACCACTGCGCCAACCGTGTCATTTTACAATGTCTCTCCCGCCTCACTAGGTACTTTAGATATTAGATACTTTTACCTAGATAACTTACTTCGGTATGCTGCTCGAAACCATGCTGCATCTCCATGGGGAACACGGCGCGGATCAGGATCCCGCACCAAAGCAGGATCGACTTCGAGTGCTTCATCATTGACGCTGGACTTGTTCACTGAAAGCCGTTACAATTCATTAAACATGGAACTTATTGAGTTATAGGTAGGAGCTCGTGGCTAAAGTATAACAGCCGCACAGGTCGATATTCAAGGTTAAGCAACGCTTGCCAAGGTTGGTCTGTGGATGGGTGACCATCTTAACATACCGAGTTTCCTCCGTGCCTCGGAAAGCACGTTAAGCCGTTGGTCCCGGCTGTCATTTGTAGATCTTTAGCCGTCGTTACGGATTGTCAGAAGCCAGAAAATCTGACATCAGTCTTGCTAAAAAGTACCGTGTTCCCCATTGGGTTGTGGAGGTCTGGTAAGCAGCCGCTCCACGTAAATTACTGGTATTCAGCTGAATCCGGTATGACTGGAAGCCGACCCCAATATAGTTGGGAAAAGACTAGGCAGATGATGATATAACTTATTGAGTTAAACTTTGGTCTGTGAAGAGTTTGATTGTTGGCTTCAACTTTGTCATATCCGCAATATTTCCGCTAGTTTTTAAATATTTGTTTTTTGTTACCATTCAGACTCCCAGTCTTTTTGACCGCACGTTTTTATTGGATAGCATTGCTGATGCAGACACGGTTAGTAAAGGGTAGTAGCAGCTTTTTTACCACTACATTACTTCAGATAAATTTTGCAGAAATTTGAATTTGTCAGGCTGGACTGTATGATTTTCTTCCGAACTTATGTAGTTTTTTTTTCTTTTTAGTGGTATTCGTCATGCTTGGCGAAAATGAACAGTGTTTGATTCAATTTTTACTTGATTCTTTCATCAGTAAAATGGTTTTACTTCTGAGACTAAAAAACTACCTGTCGGCTTTCCAAGTGTAACCTTTATTGAACAAGTAGCAACCCTAGCCGCAGTGCCCATGGCCCACCTTTAAGTATCTACTCAAACATGATAAAAAAACACCTAAATCGAACAAAACACGCATAAATCTAAATATATAAAACTCAAAAGGGACTGACTGACTGACATAGTGATCTATCAACGCACAGCCCAAACCACTGAACGGATCGAGCTGAAATTTGGCATGCAGGTAGATGTTATGACGTAGGCATCCGCTGAGAAAGGATTTTGATTAATTCTACCCCCAAGGGGATAAAATAGGGGATGAAACTTTGAATGAAACTTTGTCATTTGTAAACCGATCAGGCTGAGAGTTTCAAAATCGGGGGTAAAGTAACTATTCCACGCTGACGAAGTCGCGAGCAGAAGCTAGTATAATATAAAGTAAATACAGTTGGTGCAGTGACCGCGGGCAGTCGGAACCGTGATGAAATCAGTCGGAAGCGGCGGCCGAGCGTGACCCTTATCTGTGGTGCGCCTACGCCAAACATTCGAGCTGGTTGGACGACCTCGTGTTTTGGCATTTCACTGAGTTTTCCATTGGCATATTTTGAAAACTAGCTTTTGCAAGCGGCTTCGGCTCTAGAAACGTATGTAGGTACGTAGCATAAGTGGGATAACAACTTTCTTATATCCGACTGAGATTATGGTCTGTGTTCAGCTGTTGAGGCTTTGTGGAGCTGATGATTGGTTAGCTAACATCCAGGCCCGCCGTAAGCGGGCGTGCAAGGCGTGTACCGCACGCGGGCGGCACGTCCAAGGGGGCGGCAAATCGAGCGACTTATTACGTAATATTCAAAGTCATAGTCATAACATTTAGCCACCTCACCTACAGCATAAGAAATATCATCGCATCGAAAAAAAACCGAAGGCGCTATTTTATCCGTCAGCAGGCACCGCAGGAAACGCCCGTTTGCTGCGGTTGCAGTTTGGACTCAAATTCAATACTTGACAAGTATCCATAGTCGTATTCTATGAAAAACATTATTCGCGAAGTTTTGGGGATTGACTCTGAGCTTATTTCTCAGTTGGTAGGTTAGGTAGGTAGGTACTTGTTGAGCACGCCACCATTGTGGCGATAAGTCCCCTCTTTGAGGAGTGGTTGGAGTGGAGCTACGACGTTCTCAGCAAACCTCCGAAACACCCGTGTCCGGTAAGTACCGTCACCGGACACGGGTGTTTCGGGAGGTACCTGTTTTTTAATTCACGGGAGGACACGTCCGGGTGTCACTACTGTAGATCGCCTGGAGGACATGAGGGAACATACGGTGGAGGTCTGCCCGTGCTGGACGGAGCAACGCTGTGTCCTCGTCAAGGTGATCGGCGAACTCTCATCTCCGGCTCAGTTTCAATCCATGGTCCGGAGCGAGGAGGCATGGGAAACGGTCACTTCTTTCTGCAAAGCAGTAATACTAGCGAAGGAGGAGGCGGAACGCGTGCGAGAGAGGGAAACCTGACGCCCCAGCCGCCGCAACAGAAGAAGATGCCCCGGGCGTCGGGAAACGCAGGGCGATTACCGGCCACCGTAGGCGCGGGCCTGCAGATGCAGGGCCGTCCGATAGCAACCAGGCCTGAGTTGACGGTGCATCGTGTTCCACGCGCGCCTCAAAGAGCCGTCAGCAAAGAAGACGGGGCCCCATAGGGTCAGTGCCTGCTAGGGCTGCGGAATTTGTTCGAAAGAGTCACCGCGGCCCAGGAGTGCAAAGGCCACACGAAGGATCACGGGTGGGTCTTAGTCAGTAAGAGTCTAGGCTGACACTCCGTTCCGCTCCGCCCAGAGCGGGAGAAGTCATTTGATGATTTCCCATCAAAAAAAAAGGGCGGTATTATCGGTATTGCACGCGGGCGATCAAGCAGCTAGCAGCGGGCCTGCTAACATCCAAATATGCAATGTATAAAAATTACGATATTATAATACAATTACTTTTAAAATATTATATAGATACCCAATTGGAAACGCAATAAAGGGCAGGCGGAGGAAATTTTGAAACTGCCTGCTGAAGCTGGTTGGAGGAGAAAGATATCGAATGTGGTTAAGATCTTACATTTCGATTGCTGGAGTAATACAATTTTCAGTAACTAAAGTGGTGCCTGCCAAGGTAAGGACCTAAACATATCAATAGAGAAACTCATGCCTGAGCCTTCCGTAAAAATAAAGGTTATAAAAATGAAAGAAGCGGACGACTGTTGAATGATAAACTTGCAACTGACAATCTAGCAACACTGATCAATCTTGTCGTTGTTACCATAAATATGTATATTTAAAAAATGGATTCCAGCCTGTTAATGCAGAATCCGCTGGATGCAAGAAGCATAGGACTGCCGCAGCTGAAAATTTTTAGCTAAAATGCGTATCAAAATGATTCCTCGGAAACTGGCTTTCGCATACATACCTACAGTACCTCTTACTTAGGTTTAGGTTTAAAGAATCTTTATTTCTCATAATAATATGATAATGTTAACTTACATTATATTTCATATTTAACAAATAAATCGTCGAAATTACGAAGCATAGAATGGTAGAATAATAATAAATTCAACCAAACAGCAAAAGTGTTCGACAACTAAGCTGGCTAATTAGACACCAAAGCACCCTTTTAATACCTACTCGGTAATCATTTTGTGAGAAATACAATATTTAAAGTTACAAACCAACCAATAGCCATGCAAATTAATATTAATAATATATATTTATTTCTCCTCACAAAAACAGACCTCACACTAATTACAATGTTACTTAAATCTATTTAAATACAGGTATGTGCGTAGTCTAGAATATGTGAGGAGCTGGTGTCTGAGGTAGGCATGAAAATACTTGTATTACATTGGCAATGAACACGTTTTTAAATAGGCATTGCAGCCATGTCAATGGCGTAATGGGCAAATGATGATGACTATCATTTCAAACCAAGGACATAAAAAATCTAAACTACTATTATTGCTACATAATACCTAGGTAGGCCCAAATAATTGGACGGTAACCACAATTTCGCACTTGTATGTACCTAAATGGACTGTATTTATTTTGATGTCACTTTGTATGAATGTCGCATTTTTTTGCTGTTAATGTGTTAGGGAGAGAGTTTTTAGAAACCATTACTGGCCATATCAAAATGGACTCTAAAAGTATTAAAAAAGTAGTAATTTTGGACGAAATTGCCATTGAGAAGTTTTGTTAAGTAATTTATTGTTTTCTGGTACCTAACTATCGGCTCAACTTACGTGTTTTGTTTAAAGTGCAAATGGGCAAACTTAGGCATTTAAACATTGAAATGACTACTGACGGGTTAAACCGACCCGAAACATTGTAAAAACTGAATCTAGGATAATTTTGGAAAAAAAAATTACCAGTCTAGGGTACTTTCGGAACACTCACAAATGCGGGCCGAAATTGAGGCGGTTAATAAGCCGAGAGACTACAATGGATAATACCCACGTCTATCAAACTAAATTTTTTAATTCACTTGCTCAAAAGCTCAAGCTCTCTGTAGATAATATTTAGCAACAAATTATTGTGAAAAATGGCTCACGGATTTCCTTCAATTTAGTAAGATAGGTACAGCAACATCCCTTAAAACGATTGCAGGCTATGGAAGATCCAGGGTTGCGGATTTTGTTCGAAAGATTCACCGCCGCCCTGGAACGCAAAATGCTTTTGAAGGAACACGGATGGGTTTTTAATTCAGCAAAAGTCTGACACTCCCTTCAACTTCACCCAAAGTGAAATAATTCATTAGATGATTTCCCATCCATAAAATATACTTATGTAAGATAGGTCCCAGTAGCTAATCTACACAAAATATCGTTACAAAGTCGACGAACCCCGAAAATAACTAAAGAAAATCGTCACAATAGCCACCGTTTCCAACAATAGTGCACCTGGATCCCACGACACGACAATTTGGTGACAGACCATGTCACGCTCCACAAAGCTGACAATTGTATCGATGCCGTTATCCTGCCCATTGAAGGCACTGACCTAGTTAAAGGTATGGTCGTTAGCCCTGTGGGTACCTACATCATGTGTCATGCTATTCAAATCACCTGAGAATTGGGCGCTGAAGTCTTGACTAGTACTGCTAATAGCTGACCCACACAACTGAATCGTCTGCATCTCATAGGAGTGAGAAAAATAACCGTTTTTACAAGATTCTTAATTGATACTCCGCTCCTATTGGTTGTACGTAATGTTATGTATATAGCTTTATATATTGTAATTTCTTATGTATAAAACAAATCTATATTTGTTTTATACTTTGGCGCGACAATTAGCACTCTATGAAGTTTCTTACTAAACTTAAAAATTCAATATCTTTTGATTTTGTGAGTCCTTTTTTTTATAATGAGATGGATTTGATCTTGACTCTAGTCTAATGAGCTCTAGAGAATGAGCTTAACCAGAAGAAGCCTGTTCACTCTAACTTTGAAGAGATTAGGGTTGAATGCGTTCGGAAACACAGACGCAGGCAGAGAGTTCCACTCGTTTGCTGTGCGTATTACAAAAGACGATTGGAAGCGCTTGATGTGAATTGGTGGATTAGCAACAAGGTAGGGATGGTAGCTCACAGTGCGTCTAGATGTCCTATGGTAGAGGGGGATGGCAGGATGAGGTCGTGGAGTTCATGGGCACACTCACCGAAGTACAATCTGTAGAAGACTGAAGCAAGCGACCCTTGTGGCGATGAACCAGTCTGTGAAGCTTGGCATTCACCAGTTTTTCGTCACAAACGAGCCTCTTAGCTCTGCGTTCCACCAAGTCAAATGCGGCATGTTATTATTTAGCTGAGCCATCCCAAACGTGGCTGCAATACTCCATGCAGGTCCGGACTTGCAAAACGGACTTTTAAAATTTTGTTAAAAGCTGTGCAGACGTGAAGTATTACTTCACTCTATTGAGGATGCCCTGCTGTTTGGCCGCAATTAGGGCTTTGTAGGTACTCAATGGTGGCGCCGAAGTTAAGACTGGATGCCAACTCCATGCCTAGGAGTTCAAGCCGATCAGTTACAGGAACAGATGTAGCCCGGACACTCAATATGTCTAAGTATTTAGATTTCGAATCCAATCAGTGGTTCTTGCGTGATGCTCCCATAAACGTACAAGCATATGTACAGACAAAGAGAAAAATAGACAAACAGAAAAACAAACAAACAGATCAAAAAGTGCATTTTTGTGTTGTATGTGTTTCATTGCAATTGGTTCCTTTGAATAGTTTGGCCGACTGCAATGAAAAGATTATTATCTAGTTTTTAATTTTTTAGTTCACTTTTATTCGTTTTTTGACCCACTACTCGGTAAAGACCCCCTCATTTCCACCTAACTCTGTCATTTGCTAGTTGGGATATATGTGCATATATGTAAGTCAATAAAAAAATAAAACTGAAGATTAGTGAAAACAGTCCTACTGGCATGCATGATGACTCTCCTGCCAAATCATGGGTTGATACCGTGGCTGTAATATCTAGCCTAAAACAGCTTAGATTAGACCATATTCCAAAGGTACATCTCGATAGTTTCCTCACGATTGTTGGACTGTTGTACCCGCTAATGCTATTGAAAATCGTCTTGTAAGGAACCTGAAAGATCTAAATCAGGTTCAATCTTAGAATGCCACAATTTAAGTACCCAGGTCTTGTTTATTTGTCACGGACATGTGACATGACATCGCGCTGTTTCAGATGGAATTTGACCTCATCAATCAGTATCTTACAAAAGCTAACATAGATACTTAAGTAGAATTCTTATCTAAATAATAATGCTCTAAGTTATGTTCTAATTAACAAAATGACTCAATCCATCTGCCCAAACAAAGGAACAAAACCTTAACACTTATGAGAAACAATGGGACATTGATCGTAACTGAATTGCATATAGATAAAGACGAAATACAAAGACAAAAGACACTTCTAACATATTGAATCCTTTGAAAATACATTTTCGGAAATTAATATGTAATCGTAACAAGCAAGTATTAAAAAAATTAAACCTCTTTTTTATGGATGGGATATCATCTAATGACTTTTACCGCTCTGGGCGGAGCGAAAGGGAGTGTCTAACTCTTACTGACTAAAACCCACGCGTGATCCTTCTAGTGCCCTTTAGATTCTAGGGCCGCAGTGACTCTTTTGAACAAATTCCACAACCCTAGCAGGCACTGACCCTATGGGGCCCTGTCTTTTTTGCTGACAGCTCTTTGAGGCGCGCGTGGAACACGACGCGCCGTCGACCCGGTCCTGGTTGCTATCGGACGGCGAGCCACCCATAGCTAGCCGTCCGCAGGCCCGCGCCTATGGTGGCCGGAAATCGTCCTGCGTTTCAGACTCCCGGGGCGTCTTCTTCTGTTGCGGGGGCTGGAGCGTAAGGTTTCCCTCTCCCGCACGCAGTCCGCCTCTTCCTTCACTAGCATTACTGCTTCACAGAAGGAGGTGACCTCCTCCCATGCCTCCTCGCTCTGGACGAGCGACTCGCCGCCGCCGATGGCCTCGACGAGGACACGACGTTGCTCCGCCCAAGCAGAGCAGAGCTCCACCGTATGCTCCACCGTGTGTTCCGGGCGATCTATACAATGTTGTCACCCGGACGTGTCCTCCCGCTGAATCCGAAACAGGTACCTCCCGAAACAGCCCTTTCCGGTGGGAACCTGTGTCAGGCGGAAGGTGTGGACGCCGTGGCGTCTCCCCAACCACTCTTCGAAGAGGGGACTTATCGCCGCAATGGTTTCATGCCCAGGCAACAGTATGTTGACTATGCAGGATATCAATCGAACGCATATCATACTAGATCTGGGGTAAGTCAAGGAACAAATCTAGGGCCTCTAGAATTTGATTTAATGATTAATGACCTACCAAACGTTTTGCAACATGCTGAGTGTTTACTGTTTGCCGACGACCTCAAACTTTATCTCCCCATAACAAACATGAATGACTGCAGCGAGATAGTTAAGAGAGCGGGGTAGTTAAGAGATGTGATTGGAGCAAGAGTAATCTCCTGCAGCTTAACATATCTAAGTGTGTGAGTGTGACCATAAGTTTCTCGCGCGCACACACATCACACATTTATACAGTGGACGGGGTGCCGATGGTGCTTAGGAGTTCGTTTCACCACTAAACTCACGTTTCGTGAGCACATAGTGAAAGTGTGCAAAAAAGCATATAGAAACCTAGGATTTGTGCTTAGAATGGTTAAGCTTCACAAATATGTATTAAAGTTATAACGGCTTTATATAATGCTTTAGTCAGAAGCCAACTAGAATGTAATGCAGTTATCTGGGCTCCACATGAAACTAAGTAGGTATAGTCTCATGTTGGAGCGAGAACAAAATACATTTATTAGGTACAAATATATGAGGGAATACGGGGTATATCCGTTTTCCGTGTTCCGGAATGTATCCAACTTTATTTGAACTGAGGGTCAGGAGGCCACTCACACTAGTGACTTATATATTTAAGATAATAATTAGAGAGAAGATACACAATGCGGATATATTGCGAAGGGTCGATAGCTCGACCCTTCGCAATATATCCGCATTGTACGGTGTCAGACGGGCATGTGAGTCGTCGTCGTCAGCGTTGGTTGCTGGCAGAACCACGCGCGCGAGGCTTACGATCGCTCCGCACTCTCAACCTCATTGCTGATGACATAGACATATTGTTTTTGTCGTCGTTGCCCTTTAGGTGAATTTACAAGAACAGTTACCTACTTATAGAAATTGCTATAGTAGAAATTGGGGAACTTTTTAAATTTTAAGTGATCAATGCTCAAATCTATCAACAGCAGCAGCAGTCATAAACTAAGGGCATTACGAGGCACACGAATGGGTTTTAATCAGTAAGAGTCTGACACTCTTCTGCTCCGGCCAGAGCGGCATAAGTACCTAGGTATTTGATGATTTCCTATCCTTAATAAAAGCTTACATACTATTTTAAATATTATGTACTTACGTACATAAGTAGGTATCTGCGCCAGTCACCCCAACAATGGCCAAACAAAGGAACTTGTGTGCACTTGGCTTCCCGCTGAACAGCTAGACTCAGCACTTGGAACTGATGCTTCGAAGTTCCTGACCGGTAAAACTCAACTACCTTAATTTAGTCTGTTTTCTGACTGCGTTGATTTAGATGTACAAAAGTTGAAGGCAAAGTTTTGAATATTTCATTAATTTATTAGTCAATCAAGTTGCAGGGTGCAAGTGTTGCGTTGTGTTGCTAGGGTTGCGGAATTTGTTCGAAAGAGTCTGGAACGCAAAGGGCACAAGATCAAGAAGGATCACGGGTGGGTTTTAGTCAGTAGTAAGAGTCTGACACTCCCTTCCGCTCTACCCAGAGCGGGAGAAGACATTTGATGATTTCCCATAAAAAAAAAGAAAAAAAAGGTGCAGGTGTAGCCATTAACGCAGTAGCTGACAGGCCCACGGCTCGAGACCGCGTTATTGTACCTTTGTATAAAAACAATATACATAGGTAGGTACATAGGCACCTTTGCGTATAATAAAAACAATTATAATGCAATGATACTATCACCGGAAATTTGCAAACGCCGTAAGATTGTAAAACATCGCGTGGTATTGTAAACAATTTTAACTAATTGTAAGACACGGATGGAAACTATTGAATTTGAACGATTTTTAATTTGTAATAATTGATAATATATAGATTATAATCGAATAAAGACATCACAATCTGATTTTCCACTGAAAATGGCACTTGCTTATATCTATAGATACAATTTCAATTTCGGATATCTACAACTTTTTCAGAACTTGAACTCAACTACTTTTATAAAAAAATTATCATAATAAAACCATGAGTCTTACCTGTTCATAATCCGGTCCAGACAACAGCCTCGTCGAGGTTCGGCAGAGTAATGTCGATGGGTCCGCGCGACCAGCGGTCACGGCAGGCGACCATATTGTTTGTCAGCACAATCGAACACCGTTTCCATTGTAAACCACGAAAATCTATGTGATACGGTTCATGGGAAAATGCGGGTATGAATACGGCTTGTTGGTTTTGGGAGTAGGCAGACCGGTTGGTAACGATTAACCATTTCTTGTGTGGGATTTCTATAATAGCACCAAGTAATCTTCTCCTTCTTTTCTAGTCCCATCGACACAAAAAGAAGATTACTCACTCCCTAAATTGTTTGGATGAAAAATTACCTCAGCTGTGCGGGCTATAACGCTAAGCTTACTTGGCTGGCTAGGCAGCTTAGCACCATGAAGCCATTATGATGATAGAATGAAGCCGTTTGCAAACCATGAACCTGAGTGTTTGGTCTGCAAACGGTTTCGTCTTTTAGCTTTCCAGCTCTACCCGTCTGACAGTGTCCTCGAACTGGATCACGCGGGAGTTGTACGGCGACGAGCGTTGCCGCCAAGTCGCCACTCTTCACGCTTGGAACGAAACACCGTGCGCCCGCCGATATTATCGACCGCGCACCGCTTCCGCCCAACCGAGTAAGTAATGAAACAAATATCCTTTTAAGCATAGCTTGCGCCATGGGACTTGGGAACTCTCACACATCGTTACCGCCCAATGAGCCGGCAAACAGATCGTAATCTCACCTACTCGCACATTTAGTACTACAAGAATATGTCGATTAACAATGTAAACATAACTACCTTTCAGTTCCAAAACCATCAATGGAAACATACAAATAACTGTAGATACATTTGAAATGCTCGTAACAATGTGCACGAGGAACCGTGTCGCCTGTCCGTCAGCGCGTTCTCTGCTGAACCCCATCTGTGATCGTCGCGAGATTATCTAACATTTTGGTTCAACATTCCACGTATGTACATACATCGCGGAAGTATCCACATAATACTTTTGATATTTCAATGTTGTAATCTGTATTTTGTCAATGTTCATAGAATTATTTTTTCAATTACGGATTTTCATTCGGCTACCATACATTTGACTGCCTCTTTGCTCGAAAGGTTGCTACCGGGAAATTCCAAATAGAATAACCCAATGAAACTTCCTGACACGGGAACTATTACCAAAAATGCGGTTCTCTTGGTTTAAATTCCCAAGTTGGGCTGTGTCATGGGATATTGCCATCTGGTTTCTCAGTAGCAGCCCAGCGGGCGTACCATGAGGTGTTAAAACGTGAGTCTTCCGAGCGAGAAAGAGGGATAGAGTTATACACCCTATAAAGCTCCATCCCTTTTTCTCGCTGCTCGTAGATGGAAACAGGCTCGTCTCTCGTCCTATCACAAGGCTAAATATAATCTACACCTGATTTTTGTTAAAAACTCACTACAAATACTTATACTACATGCCCACCAATCAGAGGTCATAAAACAGTTTATGTTCATACATACTGAGAACGGAATACCTACACTAATAGAAAGAAAAAGTATTTAATTGCTACAAAACGACATACATTCATGAATTTTGCAGTAATACCTAAACGATAGTATTAGTAGTAGTACTTAAATTATGTTAGTAAAGACAAATTACAATTTAATAACAATGCAAATTAATAACAAAAGTGATTATGTGAGTATACAAATAAATGAAATGCATGTCGTGGTTGTGGCAAAAAGGCTTCCACTCAGCATAATGCCGTACCCTCAATAGTTTTTTTACCTCTCTTTTTTTACATCTCGTTTTACCTATATATAATTTTTGTTTTTTTTTTTATAAAAAAAACTTTGCCCCACACTAGGATTTACTCTTGTACCGTGGGTGCGTTCACAAACATGTAAACTCACATACACAAGACATCCAGAACCGGAACAACTATCGGCAAGCCATACCATTTTTGTTCCGTGCTGGAATCGAACCAGCGACACGTAGCGCAGCAGCCGAACGCTCAACCACTGCGACAACTAGACCAAAATGCCAAATCACAGTAATAATGATATATTAAAATATTACACACATAATGGTCCGGGATTAGCAGCTTACGCGGTTGAGCATAGCTCTGGTTTGTGCAGTGGGCGTTCGAGTGGTGATTTTAACCAAAATAGCTCAGAAACCAAAGTAAAACAGTAGTGTTGTATTTTTGAAAATGAAACAACGAAGTATCAAATTACATATGAGTTATAATAAAATAAAGAAATATAAATATTACTTCTTATTTCATAAGAGTTAGTGTGAGGCTTTTTTGTTAGCCAAAACTAAATTGCATAACAGTCAAAATTAATTTCCTACAACGACAAATTAACGCCATACCGACTTCAAAAAGAAATCATGTAGGTATAAAATACACAGATATGAACAAAATGAGAAAAAAAAAAACAAGACATTAGATATATAAAACTTTTAATACTATTAATTGTTCAGTTTTAAAATAGCAATTTAATGAACTTAAATGCACTCTTTGTGTACGGACGAAACATATGATAAATAATAAGAAATACGTAAAGTAGTTATTACATTAGAATTATTTTATTAGAGTGATGGAACGCTTTAAATAAGGCATCGTTAGCACTAGATTATGCGAAAGCTATCTATACCGAGTCGCGGAACTGGTATCTTAACTCAGTTTCACAATAACTATAAGCTAGTTTATTTTAATACGGTTCCGATGTGTTCAAGGACTAAATCTGTAGATAATACTTTAAAAACTCTCTTAGGCCTGTCTCTTCTTAGAAATTTGTATATAAGTAACATTTTTTGATGGATTCGAGTCAACTAGGGTGTGCTAAGGTGCTCTTGGGTGGGCTAGCGTTCTATGCGTGCACCATTACTACCTAAAACTGGCCTATAAGCAACATCTTGATACCAACGATACCTATGTTTATAATAAGAAACTATCGAGTATTGTAGACAGACAACTATGCGAGCTCACAAAAAACTGAACCAATCTTTGGAAAAATCTCGCTAAAGTAGAAAATAGACGAGCTTCCTTTCTATTTCAACTTGCATGACCTTCTAAACTTCATTCATGCTACTTTGACAAAAGCACGTTGTCGAGTCGAAAGTCTGAGTTAGTAATGACAAAACGAAATAAAAGATAAACCCCATCTGTTCCTAACTTCAGCCCCTACAGATTTAGTCGTCAAGCACGTAAATTAGAATGTAACAGCTAGTGCGGCTACTCCATGCCACCCATCATCTGCGAGGGCGCGGCGGGCTCGTTGCCGCCACGCTTCTTCGACCCAGAAACTATGTCGTCGATCCTGAGGAGCAGGATCGCTGTTTCTACCGCTGTCTTGTATACCTGGAATGTGGAAAAATGTGGGTTTCATTTTAAAACTCAAAACTCAAAGCATTTATTTCAATTAAACCCTTTACAGGCACTTTTGAATTGTCAAGATCGAAAGAAGTGAAGCATTGTGTTACAGCGCTATTCGAAACGAGATAAACTAGAATAAATGATAAGCACTTAACATAGAGCATTCAGTACAGCTAACAGTCTTTTAAATGCAGAAAAATGTATGCTGTGAAGTAGAAGTCTCTGACCAATTTAAGATAACAAACGTTGAAAACAACGCATTTCCAGAATTCACAAGAAATTAATAGAGCCGAAAATTACAGAAATATGTACATTTGTAACATCAAAAAACTCTACGATCAAGCTACCGATGATATGACCTGTACTGGATTCAAGGTGCATTTCATCTAGTAGTACTCCAGCGCGCTAAACGCGACCCCGATGTCGGAAATGCATCTACATAATCACAACAAAATTACAATAGGGATGTTGCCTGAGTAAAAAATATATGATTAGGTTTAGTCCGTCAGTTAGATTATAGAAAAATATTGGACACGTATTTTTTCCTTTATCAAATCTATAAAAACTGACGAAGATAAAAAGCATCAAAGATCAGGAGGTGAGTAGAGAAAAATTGTAGCGGGTAGTGACGTCACGAGTTTTCAACGCACTGTATCGTCTTCATTTTTTGTTTATGTGAAAAAAGAAAAAATACGTGTCCAATATTTTTTGGAAATCTATCTGACGGACTAATCAGATTTTTTTAGTAAACTACCCTATTGCGAAATGTCAACAGCTACGCTCATACCACACCCACACCCTCACATTCGCACGATACGAGAACCTGCAAATGTAGGATAGGATGAAAGCCGGAAAGGAATATGCAAAGTGTTTAACACCTTCGTGGATTTCCAAGCTGTATCGGAAAGGTATGCATATTTCGTATTCAGCTAGAGAACTATTTAAGAAGTAACTTTTTTAACTATGCATTAGAGTAACATAAACTTAGTATGAGTTCACTGAGCTCGTTCAGAGCGAGCCAAAATTATGAGGTCACCCCAAAGAACTTACAAAAACAGACTGTTGCTAACTGACTCCTAGGAGAGGACGAAAAACGCATTTTTTTTAGACAATGTTGCATTAATTGTGAATAGATATTTTGGGGTCGGTTTGGGACGGATGTAACTGGGCAAGGAACGCCTATCTGAACTCCACACCCCGGTATAAGTAACCCTTTTTTTTTTTGATGGGAAATCATCAAATGACTTCTCCCGCTCTGGGCGGAGCGGAAGAGAGTGTCAGACTCTTACTGACTAAAACCCACCCGTGTTCCTTCTTGTGCCTTTGCGTTCCAGGGCCGCGGTGACTCTTTCGAACAAATTCCGCAACCCTAGCAGGGTATAAGTAACCCTAAAGTAATACTGGTGTCTGCTGAATATCAACAATGAAGATACTGGCATTTGCACTTTTTTAGATAGGCTGATTGTGGTCATATACGACCATAATATCAACTGTTGGAAAAAAAATGATGTGGTTGAAGATGGAGCATTGCTCACTCTTGACTTAAAGACCGCCAGGTTGCAGCTATGAGGGTGCACAGACTCCGGCAGGGTATTCCACTACTATTTATAGCCCCATAAAAACTACAACCTAACGTCACACAAATCCTACATCGCGGTATCAATATGCTCTACGCGATTCGAACATATACAACCGCCCTAGGACAACTATCGGGCAGTTGGGCCACCAGACACAATGCCCGTCTGGTCGTAGGATCCTCCTTTTCTAAGTAGTTTACAACGTATTCTGGTGGTTCGAGTTAGGGTAGGCCAGAAAAATGACCAAAAAAAAGAAACACACCGCAGTATTCAGGGTTGAAATGTGGTTTTTTTTTATTTATTTTTTTTAATAGGCTATTTAAAAAAAAAAACTCGTTTCATTAAAAATCAACCCTGAATAAAGTGGTTATTTTTTAAAATTTATTTGGACATTTTCTCTGGCAAACCCAAACTCGAAACACTGTATAGACAAAGAGCTTTAACTACCTGAAGTTTAACGGCCAGCGGCTCCCAGATGCCCTTGACGGCCATGTCGACGATCTCGCCGCTCTCGCCGTCGATGCCGGCCGAGCTGGCGCCCGCGGCGTGGCGCGCGCGCAGCGCCGTCAGCGTGCGGATGGTGTTGGCGCCGCAGTTCTGTGCCAGCGTGCGCGGGATGATCTCTGGAGGGACGAGGATATTGTAACAATTCCATTCACACTAAACTTCAAAAACAATAGAATCATGCTAAGTAGTTGTCCTAGACTAGAAGTTACAAGCAAGCAAGACACCTAATGATGAAGTGTCAGTTTTTTTTTGTTTTTTGGGACAGGCCTGCCATACTATTTCCAACCACTGCAACTGCACAAGAGTGGCAACCAACAGAAATTCACAGAGTCAATGAAGCTCGGAGAGTCTAATTTCCACTACCCATGGCACCAGGGGACAAACGTGCGGCCTGTCCATCACAGGACCGTTGCCATCTCACTTACAAATCTGCAATGTTCTTTGTGCCTGGGGTCCAAACCCAGTGGAAATAGATACAGTAGTACTTAACGAATGAGTTCTTCCACATAAGATCATCATTGGTCGCACACAAGTAGCTGATTAGAAATGAAAGAGTGTTTAGATGGCATAGTGACCTAGCGCCTGCGCCACCGCGCGGTAGGGCGTGTTGTGCGCGGCGTTGGCGGACAGCGCCTGCGACACCGCCATCTCCACGGCGCCGCCGCCCGGCAGCAGGCGCGGGTTCAGCACCTACAACACAGTAACAGTACGTTTTTATACTATTTCGCTTCAGACACAAGTCATCATCATGGCTGAATGATAACCGTCACATGGTTCTATCTGCGTGGATAAGCAACGACCATTCATTACACACCCGAAACGCTTCTGAAACCATGTCAGGCCATTGGTCCCAGCTAACATTTGTAAATCTTGGCTTGTCCCATATTATTTAAGGTCAATGCAAAACGTTTGCTCGTTTCATTTCGTCATCTAAATAGTCTAACTCAGGGACGAATCCAGGATTGTAGCAAAGAAGACCGTAAAAGGGCACATAACATTTTAATTTGCTTAAAACATAACAAGCCTCCTTGGATTACTTTTCTTAAATTTCTCAATGACATTATGAGGGTGTAGACCAAAGAAATCTGGATCTTTTGGGGGGATCTTGAGCCTCTTAGCCCCCACTTTTTATATGGATGTGATGTCATCAAATTACTTCTTCCGCTCTGGATGGAGCGGAAGGAAGAGTCACTCTTACTGACCAAAACCCACCGGTCTCCTAATGCCTGTGGAAATATAAAAATAGCATGCACAGTCATATTCCCTATTATATGATGTTATTAATCAACACTATTTATTCAGTGCGTCAAATCCCAAAAGAGAGTTACGTTTTAATTATCTCCAACTAGATTTCATTATTATCATGCTCATTTGACGAATGCTGGACATTATTCCATCCCAAGCATCGGTCACAACCATTTCTTTGCTTCTCCCATCCAGCAAACCTCAGCGAGCCTCACCTAACAATCTAGCTAGGTCAATTCGGAAGCTAAGAAATATAATCACATAGTAGGAGTTTTTTTTCCAGGATGGGAAATCATCAAATTACTTCTTCCACTCTGGACAGAGCAAAAGGGAGTGTCAGACTCTTACTGACTAAAACCCATCTGTGTTCCTCCCAATGTCCTTCATTTTCCAGGGCCGCGGTCACTCTTTCAAGCAAATTCCTGCACCCTGGCAGGCACTGGTGGCAGGGGGCCCGTCTCTGTACTAGAGGTATGCTGAAACTGCAGAAAGCCACCCGTTGTAAAGATCCTAACATACTTATTTACCTTTGTTTACGTTCAAACATGTCATAACCGCGCCAGTTGCAAGAAATCGAACGAACAAATTGCGCACCCCTGGATTCGCGAATGGTCACACTTCATTGATACCATACCTTACACAATCCATCTCGTTATTGTGTTTCCTAACACATTGATGAAATAAATTCCTTGTTCTGTTACCAAAACGAAGCCACTTGCAGCAAGTTTTTCTTTTGTGAACCATTCTCTGCCAGTGTTCTACTCAAAACTCATGCCGTTTTGCCAGTAATGGTTTGTTACTTACCAAATTCTTTGCAACATGAAGAGCATCCTGGAGATTCCTCTCGATCTCGTTCAGCACGTCCTTTGAAGCACCGCGCAGTAAGATGGTACACGCCTGAAAAACATAAACTATTACTTTATAATACTGACTCGACGTACATAGATTATAGCAGGATTATGAAACTAACAGTTTTGCCTACCACCATTTTATCTTATTGGTTGGATTTTTAAGAAACCAATAAGTAACTGCCTATGTTTTTGCCACTATTTTTAGAGACCTTGAGAGGTCTCTCCTCATTCAACAGTAACAGGAGAAAAAACTAGCTTCTGCCAGCAGCTGGTAGCTGGCAGCACATGGTCTAACCATATGACGAGTTTGATATAAATCCGATCAGCCATTAAGACGAGTGGAGACAGAAGATAGATGAGTTACTTTCGCATTTATGATATTGATAAAATATTAAAGTATGTGTTCGCGCCGAGCATCGCCTCGCCACTCGCAAGCTGGAGCAAAAGGACTCGGTACCAAAACAAGCGCCATTAAAACTAGATCAACTTTGTCATTGTTTCGACGTGTTTCCGCAAAACTTTTCTTTTGTTATGGACGACGATAAAAGTGGTTGGAGTTCTTTAAAAACGTGCATAATGTAATTACTCTCTACCTGTTAACTTGCAAACCTAGTAAAAGCATTGTACTATCTCAGATTAAACTACTTCAAGAAGTCATCAAGTTTTTTAATTTGCAAACAAACATTTGTTATGTCAGGCTTGGACAGTATGGAATATTCAATGTTCTCTCTTTGATAGCTTTTATAGGTAAGGATTTTATTTTTATTTTTTTGAACTTATTAAATTACCTTAGGGTTCTTGCACTCGGTGACGAAGGTGAAGTACTCGTCTCCGATCTTCTTGATCTCAAACTTGCCGGCTCCAGTTCCCACATCCGATTCTCTGAGCTCCTCGGTACGGTTGACGATAGTGGCCCCGCAAGCACGCGCTAGACGGTTGTTGTCGGTTTTACGCAGTCTGTGAAAAGAAAAGAATACTTAAATATTTGATGAAAATAAAGCGGACGGACTGGAAAGGTGATTTAGTTTTGTATTATTTATAGTTTTATAAAGCTGGAAGCTTTTATTTTTTCAGAACCGATCTAAAATGTTAAGACATTTAGATTGGTCTTGAAAAAATAAAAGCTTTAACGGCGACATCTGAAAATAATACTGCGCGCTACTTATGCACCGCCGCGATAAGCAACAGAAAGGGCTAGCTGGAATTGAACTACGGCAACCTTAACACTAAGATTTAGTTTGTACTTGATAATGTCACAAGGTGGCGCTGTTTTCAAATCTGGCTATCCAAAAAATAAAATCCACCTCACACTTTGCATCAAGAGACAACCCTATTATTAACTTTACTTTTGAGACTGCAAAATCCTAGCGCTAAAATTATTTTTTCCTTACAACTACAAGGGTCTGTAAGTTCGAGTGAATAGTTTGCCTCTTGGCAAGTATACTATATTGTCAACCACATCATTCGCTTTCTATCAGTCGAGATAAAGGTAAAAAATCTAATAGTAAAAAGAACTGTATCTTATCAATATGCATGCGTACCTGCGGATAGCCGTAATGCCAGCCTTGACGAGGTAGTGTTGCGCGAGGTCGGACACTCCCTTCTCTGTGAAGACGACGTCGGGCTTCAGCGCGATGATATCATCACACTGACGCTGGACGTGCTCCTCTTCCAACTGGAGCAGTCTTGTGAAGTCCTGGACAAGAAGATAAGGTGTCAAGAAAAAGATAGGTAACGACAGAATTAATAGACCAAAAACATGCACCTTGAGGATTTAGATTTCTCAGTTTTGCTATGGGATACATTAATTTGATGCCTGACGCACCCAGGAATTTGGTTACTATTGTGGTATGATATAAGTACAGCAGAAGGACTCCCTTATTTCCATGCCAACTCTATATTAAGCAAAATGGTTTGACTCTGTCTGTCTTGTAAAAAACTTGATGTTTATCTGAATCTAAGGACAGTTGAGCACTATGATGTCCTCATATTCAAAGCAACAAGTTATTTTTTAATAATAATAGTAAAACCTTCTTACTCATACCTGTTCTCCCGAAATCTCGATATTGGTCTGGCTCTCTCCCTTCTTGTACTCGAGCGGGCAGTCGAGCAGTATGATGCGCGGGTTCTCGATGTAGCGACGCATCTTGGGGTGTGTGACGTCCTTGTTGAACATCACTCCGTTGAGTACGCGCGACTCTTCGATGGAACCGCCGGGAATCTTCTCTACTTTGGCGTAGCTGGAAATTATTACGATGTTGGTTACATATCATGTTTAATTTACCTGAAAGATGACACATGTAAAATGCATATAACAAATAGGTATCTCCAAGAATGCAGTACAGATTACTGTGGTTTTAATTACAGCTCATGTTTCCTGATACATTACATAAGCAAGTGCTCTTCATTTCATCATAACTTGTTAAAACTGAGTAAAACCACCTTAAAAACTGCTTTACATAGGAAATTTGTAGTAAATCCATAAGAACTAATAGCGAATGTTAAATATAAACTTACTTCTTAATGTCAACTTCAACTCTGCCATTCTCATTGACTGTGACGGTGTTGACGGCATCCAGAGAGATGTCCACAGCAAGGTCGGCCCAGCGACCAATGTACTTTGTGCCCACACATGAACGGATCTGAAGGAAGAGCAGTAAAAATAAGCACAGGAAACTGTAACCCTGGGTTATGTGTAGCACTGCTTAGGAAAGGCTCCATATAACTTTTATTCTCTTCAGATATCAATTTATGAATAAACAAAATAATTTTTTTCTTCAGCAATGTTTGTTATTTTCAAGCAATCTACAAGGCTCCTGTCCCATTGCAACAAATAAAACTAACTAGCTTTTGCCTGCGACTTCGTATGTGCATACCCCGCATAAAAAAAAAAAAGTTACCCCCTATAATGTGTCATGAGTATGGCTATCATATACAAATATGATTTTCTGAAGTCTGACTGGTAGTTTCAGAGATTAGCGCATACAAACAAACAACATTAGAGGACAGATATCTGACTTGTTTGCTTATAATGTTGCTATAATTGCACTTAACGCTTTAACAGCGGTGTTTTCTGCCAAGTCATGTTTTATTTATTTAATCATAAGAATCATCAAAAAACTATGACAATAACTACAACAAACAAACTAACAAAAAATGTCAATATATATTTGTATAATGTATTCTTGTGTGACATTCTTTGAAGCATAGGTAGTAGCATGTCTCGAAACACTTGGCACTTATAGAAACCAATTTTACATGTTGTTGTAGCTAAAACATTGACACAATGACTGCGAGTCACGGCTTCTATTCATAGCAGGTCATAACTCACTTGCAAGTGTGAGTAGTTTACGACATGGCATAGTGTACTATAGTTGGGTTACACTGTCAAACCATCAAAACATAATATGAGATGAAAATATGTTTAAACATGAGAGTCTCCAATCATCCTTAGGGAACATGCTCCCATATGATAAAACTATCCTATAACCTACTCCTGGACACGGTCTACCAGCATACAGTTTCATCCTAATCCGTTATATCAAGTGTTAACACAGATAAACAGAATTACTTTTGCATTAACAATATTAATATGGATAAAAAAATACTCACAACTTCCTTCAACTTGTCTCTATCATTCAAGTCAATGGGAACAGAGATCTTATCCTGCAGCAATTTGACAGCATCCTCAAGAGCCTGTCTGTACTCCCGGATGATGACTGTGGGGTGGATGTTCTGGGCCAAGAACTGCTCAGCCACAGCTAACATCTCTCCGGCCAAGACAATGACTGATGTTGTGCCATCACCAACCTGAATGGACAAGGTATGGTTGTTGAGAAAGTACTAGGTTGAATAAGGTAAATAATTACCATGCAACTGTATTGGTTAGTTTCATCAAATGCAGCAAATATTTTTATCGTAAATTAAACCATGCATAATTTGTTTAGTTGAATTATGTTGGGATAGCTGGCAAATATTGATTAAAACCTACTAAATATTAAATGAGTAGAAAACTAACAGTAGGTTAACTATATTTACAAGTGGTAAGAAGAGGTATGTAAATAAAATCAAGTAATCTGGATGAGGGAAATATTTTACATTACACCCACGCAGAAAATAAACAAAATGACTCACAAATTATTTAGTCTAAATATCTTACTTAATATTTTTTAGCTACCAGCTAAAGATTAAATTAGAAGAGTATGACTCTCAGAAGACAAAGACAAAGCCTACTCAATCATACAGACAGTTCATTTTCTAACCTCTTCATCTTGTGTTCTGGCGATTTCAATCATGGATTTAGCAGCCGGGTGCTGCACGGTGATCTCACGGAGGATAGCGTTGCCGTCGTTGGTCATCACAATGCCACCCATCGGGTCCATCAACATTTTCAACATAGCCTGGGGCCCGAGGCATGTTCGAATAACGTCGGCTATTGTCTAAAATAAACCCGATAAAACAAGTTTTAGTATCCCATTTGACAGATTTCAATGAAAATATTACATTTCTAGTAATTTTTCCGTCAATTCACCTTTCCAGCGTTTATATTTTCCAGTTGAACCTTCCGGCCGGAGTCACGTTTTGTGTTTTGGCCTGCAATAGGTACACCACTTGAATGAAATATCGTAAAAAAACAATAAAAGTACTGCAAATAAAGTTATATACTTACTGAGCACTAAAATAGGTTGGTTCCCGTACATTTTGATAACACTTACAATAAACTAAATTCCGTGAATCAGATTATTTCTTCCAGAAGAAGTAAGAATTTCAAGAGATTCACGAAAATCGCGTGGTGACTGAAATGTTGCCAGACAAAAGGACTCTGTCAAACGTTCTTTTTTTAATTACCTTGAAATGAAAGAATTAGAAAAATAGAAAGTAAAATGTAGCGAAAGTTTTTTTATAATTACATTTATAAAATAAATTCAAAATTCACTTGTAATCATAAGTTTGGTTCGTTTTCTATTAGAATTACTTTTATTTTTTACTGGTAACTTAAAACTATACCTGTCAAATCTCGAAATTGCATAAACTAAAAAAAGGAAAAAAGGTCTTTCTGTACCTATTAAACGAATATAATAAAATAGTGTATTTTTTTATGGTATTAATTTTTTATAGAAATATTACTGGCCTTTATCCAAGCAAAACCACCGCCGCATTTTTAAATCTGCTGACAGTAAATAGATGGCGTCACAGTACTACCAGAATAGGACAAGAATCATGAATTGTAATTATTGTTGTAATTACTTATACTTTTTTTTCGTTTTTTATTTCCAATTTATTTATGTAACTCGCCGAAGTAGAATTATTGCCCAGCATTAAGCTAAACGTCGAATCATGTAGGTAAGCGGGACTCAGTCAAATTATGTAAGTCGATTTCTTTCCCACCAGTGACGGATTAACCCTTAATCAAATTAAGCAATTGCCTAGGGCATCACGTCTGGGGGGGGCACCAGAAGCACAAAAAAAAAATCCGTCCTTAGGGCATCACGTCTCACTCTCATGTCACCAAAAACCAGACGAAAAAAAATATTCTAGGATTAATTTGCGCGTTTTAAGTTGATATACAGTCCGACCTAGAGTCATAACCCCGCTCCCGCTGCCTGCTAGTGGATTCGGCGATTCGAATGCAACAGAATCGCGATCAGCCAATTACAAACCACCCCTTACCCGCGGATCTCCGCCTGGCGCCCCCGCAAATCTGTGTCAGTTAAATGTTTGTTTTTTTTTGTGTAATTGTGCCGGCCGGCTTCTATGCATAGTTAATACAATTAATTTGACAGTTAATAACTTTTTTTTTTTTGGATGGGAAATCATCAAATTACCCCTCCCGCCCTGGGCGGAGCGGTAGGGAGTGTCAGACTTTTACTGACTAAAACCCACCCGTGATCCTTCTTGTGCCCTTTGCGTTCCAGGGCCGCGGTGACTCTTTCGAACAAATTCCGCAACCCTAGCAGGCACCGACCCTATGGGGCCCCGTCCTCGATGCTGACGGCTTCTTGAGGCGCGTGTGGAACACAACGCTTGGCGCGCAGGCCTTTCCCCCAGCCCAGTGCTCGGCCGGCTTGCCAACAGCCGCACATGCAACGCAGTCCGGCGTGGCCTCGCACGAGCCGGCCCGAAGACCGGGCTGACCACAGCGGAAACAGTCCACTGCGGTCCACCTCCGAGGGGAATTAATAAGTACCTAAGTCATGTTTTAGGCGGTAATTAAAGGTTTAAAGACCATTCTAGTTGACATACGGATACGGGGGCCCACAGGCGTGGATTGCTTAGGGCATCAAGTAGTCTTAATCCGTCACTGTTTCCCACCTGTATGTGGGTAGGTGAAGATAATTATATTAGGTACCTACCTACCTACCTGTCACTATTTATACAAATCTGTTTAATTATAATATCCTTACCTCTGTTCAGAGTCTACATACGGGACCGCCTTTGAAATCCAAAACCATGAAATATTGGTGAAAGGAAAACCTAATACCCATTAAAAGTAGATACCTTTGCGAATGGACGCTAGAGTCACTTAATTTATGATAATTTTTATTGATGACGTTCAAAAGTGCCGTTAATGGCCTAATTGAAATAAACGTTTTGAGTTTTAGTTTGAGATGAAATACCGGCCAAGTGCGAGTCTGACGTTCGAAGGTTCAAAACGAATTCCATACGAATAATATCTTTTAACTTGTGTCTTAGAACGAAATATAAACTTCTTATAGGTTTTCCTGTAATGTAGGTATTAGGTATTTGCTTTTGTTTTCAAAATCAGTTGGTCAATTAAAATAAAATCGTCTATAATAAATTTAGAATGGAATATTTTGCAATTATGAAAAAATACCTTTGAGAGGGTTTACGACGAGCTCTCTCTCACGGTCACGGCAGAGTTGGAATAACTTTTTTTTTGCAAGTTTGTGTAGGTATAGGTACCCCAGTAACCCCGTTATCAACACTTATTTAGCTAAGGATTTCCGTTACGTAGCGACAGTAGCCGATTAACTTGGGGCGGAATGGGTGGCTCGCCCTGGGCCTCTGGGCCTAGGCGGTTTAAATACACCTCCATTTTCTCTTGTCCAATCCAATCCTAAACAAGGCTTCTACCTAAGTATCTAAGAAGTGTTTTGAAGATAAAATATGAATAAATAATTATACCTACAGTCTAAACCGGTAATCTTCTGTTTTTTTAAATAAAATTATTACGTACTATTGCGAATCTTTCTAATGTACCAATACAGATTTATTTCCAGGTTAGTTTTAGTTACAGGTTATCTTATATTTTTTATAGAAAGAGATAGAACGAGTGATTCTATTTGGATTCCGTTTTATTCCTTTCGGAAGTTCGGACCCCTAAATTATTCTAGTCGGGTTGAGAATTGAACCCAATCCTGCAATGCAATGTAATCTCTTAGGTTAATAGTCAACTCCATCCACCACACATTAAATGTTCTAAGATCTCCCTAGATATTGGTTGATCAGTTGTCTTTTTGAGGAGGATAAATAATAAGTAGGTACATAACGCCCGTACTGATACATCTTCGAAGTTAAGCGCTCGATGTTTGCCGAGGTCGTCCCGATGAATTGGAAATCAAATCACTTTTTCCCCTTTGGGCGGGGGGGACCTGAGTGTCAGACTCTTACTGACTAAAACCCATCGTGACTTCCTCCTAATTCCCTTTTTTTCCGGATGGGAAATCACCAAATGACTTCTCCCGCTCTAGGCGGAGCGGAAGGGAAGGGAGTCTCTGACTCTTACTGACTAAAAAGGGTATACCCAAAAATTCTAAAGTACCTATTTATTGATTTCAAAAAGAACAAGGGCCTAACAAATATCTTTCGCCCGGGGCCTCGCAAATATCTACCGTTCGTAGCCTCGCGACGGTAAAGGCCGCCACTGCTATCGACCTGTGTACCGTAAGCCTAATTAAAATAATATAGGTATAATACATGTCAATAATAATAAAAATCAAATTATTTTCAAAATAGAAAACGTAATCAAGCTGTATGAATCACATGTCTTTTGCCTTATCTACAGACACAGCTACTGATAGCTTGACATTACTGTAATTTTTTTTTCGATTATTTGTTTACCTATTTGGTTCTTAGTTTTGCACTTAAGACTTGAGACACGCGACGTACAGGTACAGATTGCTTTTTATGATATACCTATAACATCGATTGTGGCCATTTTTAAAGAATTTTTATTTTACTTCTTCCAGCACAAACAAAATCCTTGCATATGAGTAATATGCCTAATATAGAAATTGTAATGGGTTTTGATTGATGATCATTTCAGACATTTTTTTTTTATAAAGCTGATGAGCATTCTCCTTTGCCTACCTACTCAAAAGATATGAGAAGATTTTTAATAAAACAATTTTGGTAGATTACGAGGTTCAATTTAATAGAATAATCATACGTAAAGGTACAACATTTTCATATTTAGGATAAGTTATTATTATATAAGGTAATTATTAGATATCATAAAGACTAGACACTGAGATCAATTTGTTTTAATTCTTATATCGTAAAGGAGATGATATTTCAACATTTATCACATAATAATTTAATCAAAAGCTAAAAGCATATTTTCAAAATTGCTTTTATATAATATTAATCGACGATGTCATCATCATCAACATCTGACGATTCAGCTTTGGTGTCATCACTTTTGCTTATTTTAGCATTTTCCTTCACATCTTGCAAATTGTGGAGATCCTCATACACCCGTTTCAGGTTCCTCATAATATGCGAAGTACCATTCACTTTGCCAGCTGGTTTCGTACCGGAGTGATCGAAGTATTTTTCCGATTCGGCGGCCATGTTGCCAGAACGAACAGGCACGGAAAAAGCCGATACATGCCGAGGTCGCTGCCCGAAGTCTCGGCCAAGCCTCTTGTCTAACCCAGATTCTTCCCTCACATCTTGGTTATTCTCCATACCTTCAGCTAAAGCCCGTTTTCTGTCGTAAATGTGTCCAGATACACGCAGATCTATGAAGAAGTTTAATGGATCTACCCCGAAGCCTCCGGGGTTGTAGAGTGGTGGATACCACATCGGTGGTGGTGGGGGAAGGATAAGATTTGACTGTGGTACTGAAGAAGCCTCAGCGCCTCGTCCGACGCAAGGCGAAGGCTTCGGTAGCTCTTCTGTCCCAACGTCTACGTAGGAAGACTGCCTGCCAGGTGGGCCTGGGCTACTACTCGGTTTTGCTTGTTCGGCCTTAGGCGACAATCTCCTCGGTGACGGTTCACGAACTCTAGAATGTTTATCCACAGTTAACTCCAGAGGAACTTCCGGTCGTGTCTCAGGTTCTTTCTTTTCTTCCTCATGTTTAGGCCACTCACGGCGCCAATCGTTTTCGTTTTCAGCGAAGTATTTGTGCGTGCGGCGCTTGAAGCGACGATGGTAATGTGGAGGTCTACAGCCGTGTCGAGCATTCACAAAAGACCGTAGCATTTCGCTGAAGAAGAATGCGTGGGGTTGAAGCGGTAAAGCGCTGTAGAGGTACGGCGGTGTGGCAGCAAGGAGGCGGGACACCAGTTCTGTATTCCTCAGTTCCCGCACGTGCGTTTTGTTCGGTGCCTCGGTAGGAGCCTTCTCCTCTTGAACGGAACTCATCCTGCAACAAAAGAATTCATGTTAGAATGTAAATCAATTCGCAAATGAGCGAGTGAGCCGTGAGCCCTACCGGGGATCGTGATGTGAATGAGATGCGATGCACTTGAATGAGGGGTGGTTGAAGCACTTTATACGATACGATTTGTAATGTTTTTGTGTGAGTTAAGAGTGTTTCCCAATTCTGAGTGTTTCTTAATGGGCAGTAGAGTATTTAATAGTATTCTGACATGTCAACACAGAGCTCGGATTTTTTTTTATCAAAGTTGTGTAAGCAACAAATCTGTGATCGCAACCACCACGAACAGCCAAGGAATACGGAAATCGACCACATAGATAGATTTAATATATGTAGTAAGGGCTCTCTCTTTCTCATAAAATATTTTTAAATATATGTTGGTAAGAACAGATTGGAGCTTTTAGCTAACTGTTAAGTACCGTTTATATTTATTTCAAAGAATTTCCCAGTAGCTTTGTCACCAGAAGACAACACAAACCAACTATTTATTAATTATTTCACGACACGATTCCCAGTTTCCTACCGATAATCGTACGGTATAAACGCGCCAATCTCTGCTAAGCGAGAGTGCAGAGTGAACGACTGTACGAGTGAACGAGACGGTCGGCCGGTGATTATCGCGGCGCTCGTCCACGAACAATGAGTCCGACGCTATTATGTCTAAGTACTGCATTTGTGTTGATGAGATACCCACTGCGACTTGCTAGCAAGTAAAGGATACGCTTTGTCTGTGAAGGAATGGAAGATGGGACTTATATTTGCGAGCTTGAGATGTTATGTAGATGGACAGGAAAAATTGCGAGATAATGATGAGAACACTTGTTCTCAAAAACACGCCATGCCCTATTCAGAGGGATAGTTCATGTATTTAAAAAATGTCTGCAGTCTAATATCTAGGTCTCTATACGACGTTTTCGAGATTTGTGGAGTCTGCAATTTTCATTAATTTTGAAGAAGATTAAAAAACTAAGATGATTGATTAGAATTTAAAAACAAATAAGAAAGAAGAGTAAGATCTATTTAGGGTCGATCTTCGTTATCTATAATAGAATTCCTTAGTCTCAGTAACAGAACATTATTTAATTGTACAGTACTGCACAAAAAATAATACTTTGGTACAATAGAATAAAGCCCTACTGTTTGCACGAGTATAAATTACAGCCTAACAACGTGGTGACGCATGACGTCACAACGCACGATCAAAATCAAAATAGAACAATATATTTCAAATACAAACTGCCTCTACCGTTGCGAGCACAGAGCAATGCCTCGGCCGCTGCTAGATGCGGCACAATCAACACATTCCATACAAACCTAGCGTGTCATAGTTTACTCGCAAGAAGGCCCAGTTTCTCGAGCGAACATAAATCAGAAATTATATAGTAAGTTTTCAACCGCCAATCGCATCACTTGACAAACGTTTAATTTGAGATTTGTCCATATTTATTAACTTGTTGACTGCTGCATCCTAAACAAGCTTGCTCAATCTTCAACCACATCATCGTTTACCATCAGTGAGATACTATCAAAAGCGCGAGCCTATTAGATAATAATTAAAAAAACAACATATAAAACTGACACGATTGAGAAAATGACAGAAGAAGTACGCTCAACGCACTTTCAGTTTGTCGAATTAAGACAGTAATGCTGCCTCTAGTCGATAGCGGTACGGTGCAGTGCCCTGCTCTATGGAAGAGAGTGATATAGTGACGTTCTACATCCGCGGTGTCGGTTCGTCTGTCCACATCGATTTTTCAGCTCATCGGTGTTTTATTGGCAATATTCGAATGACGATACATCCGCATTCCGATATCGCTCGCTGCAGATTTGTTTTTGGTTTCCTTTTTCGACGTGGTTCGCCCGGCGGAATATAATTTTAAGGACTCTTTTAAACGAAACGTTAGCATTTTCTTTCAATTTCAAATCGATTGCTGTGTTTTTTTATTTTGGTGTTTGAACTTCAAATACTATGTAATTGGGTATACTAACTATGTTCGATTGACGGTTAACGTTAAACATTGGCCTCATCAGCAGGCTTAATGTCACTCAAAGGGCAATAGACAGGGCTATGGTATATGCTCGGAGTTTCCTTTCGTGATCCAATCAGAAATTACGAAATTCGTATGGGAACGGAAGTTAACATAGCTCGGTAAGGTAAGGTAAATATTTAGAAACCAAAGTAGCTAGCTAAAGTAGTAGTCTGCTAGCAATGTGCCCTGTCCACAGGCAGGGCACATTGCTAGAAGAACAGAAAGGACGCTGCATTTTTCCGTAAGCGACCGCCACTCGCTTACAGAAAAATGCAGCGTGAGAAGGCCTTCCACAAGGTAGACTAATAATCTGACGGAAGACCACGAAATACGCTGGATGCAAGACGCACAGAACCGGTTGATGTGGTAAAACTCGGGGATGGCCTATGGCAAGCAGAGGACGTCTTCAGGCATAAATAATGAATGACGAATGTTAGAGATCAACAGTTCAATTCCTTTTAAACCTTCATACATACAGCCTTCATTAATTTCCAATCCTTTAATCGCAGCTCCACACTATTGAATCAACAACAAAGGACGTCTCTAATAAGGGTGGCGTACGAATTAAATGTCACATTACCATATCAGTGAGTTTGAAGTGAAAGCGATATATATCGGATTTGCCACAATATAGCGCGGGAGGGGTGGCTGGGGGGTTGTTCACAATAAATTCAGAGTGGTGTATCTCTATTCAAACAGTTGATACGAAGCGTGAATCTTACGTGCACGACGATGAGCAAACATGGCGGGTACAGCCCCAAGTCTGCGTTTAAATGTTCGCAACGTTTTTAATATTGTGTACGAGGGATTTTGTTACTGTTTTGTGGAGAATTTTATTATTTGGTTGATGATATTATGTAAAAGATGCAAAGACGCTACGAGAACCTTGGATAAGCTACTTATTAGAAAATTAATCATTCTATTGCAATAATCATCAAATATTATTTATTTTCAGGATTCACTTAAATTTGTAACGTAGATGTGATTTGGCATAACCATGTAAAACAAACGACTAGAATTTAATTTCTGTTTTTTCTTTTATGTATTAGGTATTGACTTATTTTACTATTAGATAATATCTGTACACTTATGTTTGTGTATACACATTATTTAATAGTAAAATTTTTAGTTTACTAAAATAAACACAAAAGTTTTGTGTTTTGTACTTATGTATGATAATTATTCTGTACACGTTCTGTAAACGAGGAGATTATGTACCGTACAATGAATGTTATAATAATGATTGTATGTTGACGTCAAACAGAAATGTCGGTTTCAAAATAAAATCTCAAAAAGTTTCCATACAAAACAAACACGCAGTCAGTACGGTTACACGATGCCTATGCGGAACAAATGTAGACTGGAATAAATTGGAATCGTTACGTATTGTAGCTAGGAAACATTCTGAATTCGATGGAATTGCATAGCAGTGGTAGCAAACAAAAATATAAAAGAGGTAGCTAGACTACAGTAATTGTATATATGTGTTTCGTTAGAAACTCTAGTATTTTTGCTATTACTTCGTTATTCATCCGTGCACCTTTCTGTCTGGAAAGACCATACAAATATAATAACGCGTGTAGGTATGAAGGTGAAATTAACATCAAATACGTCGATGAACAATCTCTTGGAGTAATTGGAGTTCTAGAAATTAAATTTCTAAGTCATTTCACGGAACCCATTGTAGCCGAGTCAAACTCAGACTTGAACGGTTTTATCCAAAGAAATTGACTGGAATGCGAATTATGTTTTCACTTAAGAGCAATGACTAAGTACAATCAATTTAATTGATAACCGTGGTGATTTGGGCCCAAAAACCTGGCAACCAGACTTGATATCGTTTTGCTCAGTTACTGAGTTGTGGAGATCAAAGATGCAGACGGTCCACGTAAAATACAGGTCTCTGCATCTGGTTAGACCGTAGGTCGATCCGGACAAATTCAGCTAGGAAAAAGCTAGGTAGGCCATGGCGATTATCACAAACGAAATTACAGTTCACCATTACCTAAGTAAAAGGCTTAAAAAATTGCACAAAAAAGCCGGTGCATAAACCGACAGCAACGAATTAAACACACGAATTCACAGAGAAAAAAAAATCAAAGCCACTGTAAAAGTACATAAAAAATTCAATTAGGCGGCTCACAGCTACGCGTGGATTTTAGCGACAAATTCGCCCAACGTTGAGTGGTAAAACCACGTTTTTAACAAGTATACATTCAGAGGAAATACGGCTTTATACTTTGGAAATAAGGGTGTTAAAGATGTGTTGGGAATGGTAAATAATATGGCTGTGGAGGTGTTTCGTCACACGGCAGTGAACGTTAATTTCCATATTAAAACCGTCACAAAGGAAGCAGATTCAAAAACCGCTCCGCGGGCGGTGAAAGAGAAGTGTGGATGTGGGAAGAAAATATGAGCCGGGGAATGGATGCGGTTATGTTTTTGCGGAAAATCTTTTGTAGAAATATTTTAAAACATGGATGATTGAAATATCGTTTTTGTTCATGAATTTTTGTAACTAATTAGGCATGTAATAGAAACAAAAATATAGAAAATACGTATTACTTAATGCCATCGCAAAAAAGGCAAAATTATATGTTTAAATACGACATATTCCATATGAATAAGCACAAGAAATCCATAGTACATATTACCAAATTGGAACTAAAAGATACAACAGCAAAATACAGGTATTTTACTGTCACGGAACTGATCAAGCATCCACGCAAAATTATAAACCTAAACTAAAATTAATTAACAATAGTGTTACACTTAATTTCTTCGACTGCATAATACCACATCCAACCTCTTTCCCTACTCAAGACCGCAAACAACCGTGCCAGTATCTGTGCGCCATAGCGTACAGATACCGGCGGGGTATGATAATCGCGTCAAAACGCACGTGAAGTGCCTCGCTACCGACGCCGGGCGCTAGGGGGGTGAGGCTAGAGGGTAGCGGGAGGCGCTAAGCCGATGACAGCTTTAAAACGCACAGATTATCCCACAAGTGCGCTCTCAAAGAGGTATGATTTATTGCTACTTCATTGTGCCAGGATTAATTTCTTTGTGACGATTTTATTGGATGCCTTGATGTTAGATGTGTTTGAGTTTTGAGAAATTGATTAATAGATGGTAATTGTTTTAGCGACTTGGGCGGATGTTTTTGTTCATTCGATTAAAGTTCGGAAAATTAAATTGGGAAGGGTGACCTTAAGACGGTTCCCAGAACAATATAATCAAAAACTGCGTATGTTTAATGACTTAAATAGCTTTAAGACTAGATGTTCACCATGCATTGATTTAAAAGGATGTATAACATGGAGGAATTGGTAAATTAATTCTAGAGTTTCTGAAAACTGAAAGTATTCCAGTTTTAAGTCCCACGTCTAGTAAGTACGAGGTTGTTTTTCCTGATCAACGAATCAGTACATTGATAATAACTTAAAACCATGTATTTTTTTGTACTATCGGTCTTTCAGAAACCGGTTTTATGATTTAGGCTCCTATTCCAAGTCAGTTTGAAGAACCTCCTCTCCACTCAATCGCCAGAAAATTCTCAAGAAACATTTAATGTCGATTTGGGGAATATAACTTGGGATATACGTTCCAACATCATTTTGGATTACAATTTCATTCGCGTGCAATTTTCCATTTCCATTTTCAATGCGTCACCTCACCGCTTAAAATGGCCAAAAAAAAAACCATTACTCGCTCTTGCCTCGAACCCGGAACCACAGCACAGTAATCAAGCAGCCCAGCCAACCAGAAAGCTGAATGTACCCAATTTCCTAACCAGATCCATCTCCAGATAACGACAGTATTATGACCGAGTGAATGTAATGAACGAAATGAATGTAATGACGCTTGAATGAACGATCGTGGATCGTTTTGAGGACTTTTTTTGTGTTACATATGCGATATACGTTTAAATAAGAGTTTGGTTTTTTTATGTGGTAGGTTGCTGTTCTTTTCAAGTTTGCATATATTTTTTGTTATGTTAGTTATACAAAGACGAGAGATGTTAGATATGTATTTAGACGTAGGTACCTATATTTTTTTAAATACATAAAATTTTATTTTTGTAGCCATTATTGTACACACATATATGTATGATACATAAGAAGGAACAGAAACAGGTAAAAATATAATGCTTATTCCTAAGGAAATCTCTTCCACTATACCTGTGAAAGGGAAATTAGAAAAAGACAGTCATACTTAAGCTTCTTATGTTTTTAAAAAGTTTGTGGGATCATAGAATTGATTTCGTCGTAATAATTACAAATGTTTACCTATAAATTTTCATTGTAACACAAGAATTGTCTTGTTATGTAATAACTGTTGTATATTATAAAGAAAGGCAAAGACATGTTTAAAGCTTCAACATAAACATACGCCCCTCACACGAGAGTTAAATCACTAATTGTGTGTACTTAGTGTGTAATATTAATGAGTTCGCGACGTCTTGAGTTCCGCTCTTAATCAAAGACGTTATTATAACATGTGACTTGTTTTTTAAAGGTGTGTAGTTCCAGTTTGACATAATGACAATATTAATTGTGTGGCTTCCTGAATAGCTCTCGAAAGCACCATCTTTCGAGTGACGTAAAAGTCGATATTTTAACACTTTAATAGTCCAGTCATTATTTATGTTACACGTGACACAGTTTTGCCAAATCTGTATTCCTAATACGGTACACGATCTCTGTGTAATAGAGTATTTGACTAAAAATCTAATTAGGAAGTCAAAGTTTGCTTTATCAAATCTATAAAAATTACAGAAGATAAAAAGCATCAAAGATCAGGAGTGGGGGCTTGTGACGTCACGTCGTGGTTAAAAATTGTACGGAGTGGTGACGTGACACGAGTTCAACGCATTGTATCGTTTTTATTTTCTTTTCGTTTTTTATTTAGAAAAAATACATACATGTCCAATATTTTTTATAAATCTATCTGACGGACAAATTCGATTTTTTCGGTCAAATACTATGGACTCTGGTTCTACCGACTAGTGACATTAGTGAATTTTGCTGAGGAGACTGTAAACGTGTTAAATGACAAGGCAAATTAAGTGAAAACAAAAACAACTTGTTTTACTAAGAATTGTAGTAGTAATAATAGTAATAATATAGTGTGTGTGTGTGTATAGTTGTAATTGTAGTATCTCATGCATTAGCATTGGTTACAAAATAATTCCTTCATCAATAAACACAGACCCCTCACACAAGTGCGGAATCGCTAATTGTGTATACTTAATCTATACTAATATTATAAAGCTGAAGAGTTTGTTTGTTTGTCTGTTTGTTTGTTTGTTTGTTTGTTTGTTTGAACGCGCTAATCTCAGGAACTACTGGTTCGAATTGAAAAATTCTTTTTGGGTTGAATAGACCATTTATCGAGGAAGGCTTTAGGCTATATATCATCACGCTTAAGCCAATAGGAGCGGTGCAGCGATAAAGAATGTTTTAAAATCCACGGGGACGAAGTCGCGGGCAGCAGCTAGTGTGTAATATTAATGAGTCTTGAGAAGACGTGTTGAGGTCCCTGCTTAATCAAAGACGCTGTTTTAACATGTGACTTGATATTGAAATAATAATATGAGTAGTTAGCATACATAATAACGATATTAATAACTAGCTGCTGCTCGTGACTTCGTCCCCGTGGAATCCCCGATTTTAAAACATTCTTTATCGCTGCTCCGCTCCTATTAGCTTAAGCGTGATGATATATAGCCTAAAGCCTTCCTAGATAAATGGTCTATTCAACCCAAAAAGAATTTTTCAATTCGAACCAGTAGTTCCTGAGATTAGCGCGTTCAAACAAACAAACTCTTCAGCTTTATAATATTAGTATAGACTAGCTTCTGCCAGCGACTTCGTCCGCGTGGAATAGTTACTTTACCCCCGATTTTGAAACTGCCCGATCGGTTTAAAATTGACAAAGTTTCATACAAATAATCAGAAAGCGCCGAACTGCTAAGCTATCGGGAGTTACACGTGTTAATGTGAGTCAACCATAAAATATAGACATATGCTGTTTGGGACATTTTTTTAGATAATTTTATGTAAAACATTTCCGTAATACATGATTTCTATGTAACTTTAACCATTAAGGCTACACACGCGACGGAAGCTTAAAAAATGGAGTAACTTCTCCCGTTTTCCCAACATTTTCCTTCACTGCTCTGCTCCTATTGATTGTAGCGTGATGAAAAGTATACTATAACCTGCCCAGGAGTATGAAGAATAATTGCACCAAGTTTCGTTAAAATCGGTCGAGTAGTTTTTGTTTCTATAAAGAACATACAGACAGACAGACAGACAGACAGACAGACAGACAAAAAATTTACTGATTGCGTTTTTGGCACCAGTATCGATCACTAATCACCCCCTGATAGTTATTTTGAAAATATATTCCTTGTACAGAATTGACCTCTCTACAGATTTATTATAAGTATAGAAGATGTAGCTCCCTGCATAGCTAGGTAGCAATACTACTTAGTAGGTAGCTTTTTATTAGTGACGTGTAAATGTAACTGACATTTATGAGTCGATAATAAAATGAAAAGCCTAGAAAAATAGAGCAAACTAAATAAAATAACTTCGATCCTTACATGAGAGTATATATCCAAGAGAGTATAATTATCAAGTAGGTACCTTTTGTTGACGATAGGAATTTTAACCGTCAAACAAACAAATTTCACACCTATATTGAAGTGATATTAAAGATAATATTGTAGACTACCTCAAAATTATACTTAGTCGCTTTTCAAACAGTACGTTTCAAAGTCTCTTCTAAAGCGAGGTTTTTATGATATGCCGACTGTTACCTACCCCCAGCTCGTGGTAGCTAATAATAATAAAAGCGTTATCGTATCGCGACACAATGCCGCGCCGACGCTTACATTCCGTCAAAGCATACGACAAGAAGCTGTGAAAAGGATTTGATAAGCAATCTAATGGTTTGATAATGGAAAATGTTTTTTACCAATGATCTCGTTTGAAAATATGTATATTTAGCAGACAAATTAACAATGTTATTAGGAACGACATGATTTAGTAAAAATGTAATGGTGTTCATATCTCTAAGATAGAGATGGTAGCGATGGATATCCTTGTATACATCCTATCATAAAATTATACTTTCATTCATAGCTAATAATAAAAATATTGATCGCCGATTGTCAAAGACCATTTTTTACCACGGAAAATTACGCGGCTCCTGTGGGGTAGACTACGGCAGCAAAATCGCGGAATAAAGCGAAGTACCAAGTGGAACATAATAGGATCAAATAAGCAAGTTATTTAAATATCCGAACACTATCTTACTCTTTTATATATTTTTTTACAAATGTATTTTGTCACCTCCATTTTCAAATTCGGCTTCATAAATCCATGTAATTTCTATTCAAAGCAGCGTAGCGCGCTTTCTTTGTGTCGTAGCCTCGTAGGCAATAAAGGTACGTGCTACGCCGCTACGGTGCTACGTCGTAGACATCACTGCTCACTGACGCCAGAGTTGGTTTGTATGCTTACTTTTTTATACATTTTTCTGTTAACAATAAAAGTGTGATAAATGGAAATGATGTTTCTACGTTTTCGTTCCATTTTTTTGCTATATTTATTTGAGTTCTACTTTTACCATAATCAGAGCGGGAACGGGAACTACATATAACGGAATTGCCAGATTATATCTACACTAGAGCAATACACCCACACATTTTATAAAGCTATTGTTGATTTAAGTTCTTTTATATAAATACACATGTGATGTAAAAAACATATTATTCAATTAGGAGAGACAAACGATTTATTTCTACTATAAGACCCTTTCGTATCCAGTCTTTACCAATGTTAATAATACAATGCACAAAGTTCCAACTATTTTCAAATTCAAACAGACAGAATTAAAAAAATAGCGCTGCCTCCACTGTAGAAGCATCGCGTATCGACACCGTATCATTGAATCCCGGTAGAAGGAACGCGAAAACCCTCTCGCGAATACTTTTTTTATTTACGGGACGATAAGATCTTCGTTATTTAAATAGAAGCTAAAAATAGGTAATTGTGTTAGTTTTTTATAACTAACAACTTTTAAGTGATGCCTGCAGGACGCTCAGCGCTGTATGAAGTTTCTCACTAAACTTAAAAATTCAATATCTTTTGATGTTGTGGGTCGATGTTTGATGAAATAAATGCTAGATAAATCTCGGGATAACACTAAATGTGTTTAAGAACTTTAGCTTTCGAAGCCAACGCGTGGTTATTGCGTGATGCTCCCACAAACGAAAAGACAAAAATTCCAAAAATTGCGCTTTTGTGTTCTATGTCTTTTTTGTACCATTTCTCAGTTATTTAATGCAAAAATATTCAATGTACAGACACGGGTAGTTTTCGATTTTATTATATGTAAATAGATTAGAAAATACTCGGAATTTATTTTGTTAAGAAAATCGTTTCAAATCCAAATCAATATCAATGTAGCTGGTCGGTTCAACACAAGATTTCAACTACAATTTTCAAATTCGGAACCCGAATAAAAATGACGTTCATCCTGCGGCGCGCGGCGGGAGTATCGCATTTCAACAGCGTGTCACCGCTTCTCGATTCCCGATAGATGGAACACGCAAACCCACTCTAGAATTTAAATATTACGAGACGAGTGATTCGGTACACGTATCGACACACAGTTATCAGGTCTATCAAACGTGGAGTTAGCTTGACACATCATTTGCTGATATTTTTGCAAATGATTGTGCTTATTGCTAAAGCAGTTGTAAGAAAAGAGCTATGCTTTATCGACATTTTGTTATTTTATCATTTAAGTAGGTTCTGGTTGCACTTCGCCCGCGCTGAAAATTGACGAAGGAGATTGACGCTTTTTGCCGTCTCCAGAGTTCCATCTTTGACGGAGTCACGAGTGAAGTGCTAGTTATCTAATAAACAAAAAATGCATCACAAATCTAAATGCAGCTGTCCTAACATAAAACTTTCATCATTATGTCTACAGGTATCAAGCGCGATCCGGCGTCAAAATGGAAGGCCTACATTCGCCAGTGATCATTCACAAGCCAGCCGCATGCCACTTTCCACTGGCCATTCAGAATTTGAGTCTATCCTTGCGTGCTGTGCCTTTCCAAAGATTGAAATAGCCTTTGAGACACGTACGTTCCACATTGCCTATCAGTGCGTTATTCGACTTGTTTGTTGAGTGAGACACAAAATAGATAAATAAGATACAGGGTTACCATTTACGAGACAGTGCGCAAATTTTACGTATAGGAAGATCATTGAATTTTTTTTTGTAGTTTTGATATGTTTCGAACAAAAATAATCGAAAGTAAAGTAATCATGGTCACAATGAGATAAGTGATGTTAGAATAAAAACTTTTTTTAAAAACAAGCTTTTATTTAAATGCTCTAAAAAGAAGAAAATAAAATGTTCCTTTTTTAACTATCAATTTATAGCCTCATTATACACAATTAATATAATCATCACATCATACAGCTTATCGTGTATTGTCATCCAAACCAAACGTGTATACAAAATTTCAGCTCAATCGGTTGAAGATATCTGCTTCAAAATGGAGTAGCAAGATTCCACCCGAACAAACATACATACATATATTGCAAGTTATACAAAATCTTTTAATAACAAGAATACTCTTGTTTCTTTGACAAATATGTTCTATCAACGATACTGTTTGCATGGAAGAAAAATGCTCATAGTCTCCGAAGTTACCTTTTAATTAGAATTTTTACTTTATTGTACACGAAATATGGTAATAGATAAAACATTTTTACACAAACTTAATTCTATGTGTATACAAACTACCAGAAAACCTTTGGACGGACTGAAAGAACTACGAAAATACCTACATCCTTATCTGGTAGAACTGACATCATGTTAAATATTCCTCTTTGTGAGACATCGGAACGTTCCATTTCGACTCGATTGGAGATCGGCGATACGTGCTTCAATGCGTATCCTATAGCGTTTCGGTATAGCCAAATGAAGTGAAAAATAAAAATATTGTGTGCCCGAAATTGGAATTGTATATAAGAGTTAAATTGATAAGAATGATCAAAAAGTAAATAAAAGTTATTAGTGAAGTAAGTAATTTACTTATTTTATAATACGGAAGAAATATAAGATTAAATGCATTCAATTACGTTAATATTGGAACAGACAGACTATCAGTCGGTCATCATCATCTGCCTAGCCCTTTCCCAACTACATTGGGGATGGATTCTAGTCCAACCGGATGCAGCTGAATACCAGTATTTCATGTGGAGCGGCTGCCTACCAGACTGACTGACTAGAGGAGTTTCGGTATGGTAAGAAGGTCAGCCATCCATAGACCAACCTCGATAGGCGTTGCTTAACCTTGAAGATCGACCCGTGCGGCTGTTATTATTTAGTCACGAGCTCCTCACCTGGTTTTACAAAGAAACAAGTGATGCGATTACTGATAAAATTCATTCAACCAATCATAGCTGCTTATTATACTTACTTTTGACAAAGTCAGGTTAATTTTGAAATAACTTGCAATTAAAAAACTGGGCGTAGGAATGAATATCCCACAAATTAAAGCTCGTTTTTACAGTCATGATTCTTCATTTCTCTTCCTAAAACTTTGTCACACACACACACATGTTCTAGACAGCTAAACGAGAAGTCTGCCGCAAAATCCGGTAAATCTAATGAGCAAACATTGGGTACGAAATTGAGATTTGGTTTACTTAGGGGACTTGCTTCGTCCACGAACTAATACTAAATTAAAAGACTCATTTTTAAATTGAGAAGATGAATGATATGCAAATTGATTTGTTGTAAATGATATTTTCGTTTTAATTTTTTTAAGTATTATACTTAATTTGCAGAATTCGTTGGTGCGTAACTTTAATGAAACGCAAAAGCTCATCTCTCAAATTAAATATATTTTCTTTCAATTTTGTTCTTTAGCGTGAAGTATGTACGTACCATAATTGTGATCCTAACCTACATACATGCTTTGTGGTTCTAAGTCTAATTTGACTTGAATCTTCAAATGTTATTTAAGTAAATAATATAATACTTTTCAGCAACCTCCAGTTTAAAAAAATATAAACAGTTCCACGCACCCGACAGTTTCCGCCTACGTTCCCAACAAGTAATTCCTACGAGAGATACCCGCGTCACCACGTAAATTGTACTAACGCATTCATATTCGTGATAATGGTTCCGTATGAAGAGTTTTAAACCTTGTTTAAACTTGTGACAGTGAATTCATTTGGTTACTTATTCACAAGGTCTGATGAGACGACGGTAAGAAGATAAATATGGAAGAAAAAAAGATTCTGCAGCAACCCCAAATAAATTTTGATACGAGCATAAGGAAGAAGATTCATCCACAACGAATAACCAACGCCACTTGTCTGAAAAAGATGAATTTCCATAGATAAAAGAGCATCCTTGGTGCGCAAGGTGCGAGCTGTTTCGGACAGTCACCATCGAGTCATCGAGTCATCGAGTCGGTGGTGGGACACTTCGACAAAACAGATAAATTAGCTTGTGGCTAGCTCTTTGTTTTGATATACATATGTCGTGTCGAAATAAAGTTATGGCCCAATTTCCGTCCTTCAAGGACCTCTATATGGCAGTCTCACGACAGTGAAAAAAAGCTTTTAACAATGTCAATGAATAACAATTTTTTATAACCGTAATTTTAATTGATTCCATTTTTTGTATTATGGTAACCAGAGCTGATGTCAGCTTTTATACGAATGTTTGAAGTACAGTAAAAAAGGAAGTATCCTAATAAATAATTATTTTGAAGCCTTGCTTACAACATACCACAAATTAAAAATCTGATTTGATGTAGAGTCGTGTTGGAGCAAATGGATGATTGCCGACAGGCTGATCTTTCTACAATGAATCGTTACTCCAGTATGATTGTCTATGTTTTAAAGTTGTTATTTTAGTAACGCAGACATATTTATTTACTATTGTTATATTTTTTTTTTGTTTCTAACAATATTCGTCTCACTTTTACTTGATACACTGAATAATTAGTACGAGTAGTATGTTTTTAACATATTGAACATTTCTCGGGACTCTGGGATCCCAGTCCTTTGACATATACAAGGGACCGAAGCCAACTTGCAGAGGTCCCAAATATAACATGCATTAGGAGCAACCTATTTTAGCGAAGCAACCAAAATGCACATTCATTTCATTAAGCCTGCATATTCCAACACAAATCAAGTTTTATCTCCAACCTAGTCCATCTACAGAACCGTCGCTCAGCATCCCTAAACCCCGGACACACGTTCCCCAGCGGATGACGCGGACGCGACAATAGCGCCGGCGACGCGCGGGAAACGGTTGAAGCACGCATTGTTCCCGCGATGTGGATGTGGAAATAGACACACAAGAGCAGTGAGTGAAAGAATAGGACTGTAATGATTTTACTCTTGAATTCTGGAAAATATGTAAACGATAGAGGGAAACTGCGTATTTTAAGAGAGAATATAGAAATATGCAAGTCAAAAATACTATTAGTATTACTATTATAATACAATAGCCTTTACCCAATTATATTGGGGTCGCTATCCAGTTTAATTGAATGCAGCTGAATTTCAGTATTTTACAAGGAGCGAACTTACCTATTTGACCTCAATAGCTGTTAGCAAACGACTAAAATAAAAATAAAACTTAAAAAATCCAACCGACTTATACTATATAGTAATACGACATAATTATAAAAAAAACACTAAAAAGCATAAAATAACTTTAAATTCGGAAGTGAGTGTTTTAGTTGTTTATTCGTTATTTAACACCGATTTCTGAAATCAAAGTTATTAACCGACTTCAAAAAAAGGAGGATGTTGTCAATTCGACTGGTTTTTTTTTTTGTATGTTTGTTCAGCAATATTGTCACCAATTGTCAACCGGCTTGGATGAGTATGGCACGTCAGTATGAGACTTCCCCTATTTTTGGTTAATACTCCCTGAACACATTTTAGTTTCAATATATAGATAATATCTGTTGAGAAGGATAAGGGAATTTGTCATTGCTCAATAGTACACTGATGAATATGCGTGTATAAATAAGTCATAAGAAGCAAAACTGTCGCCATTTAACAACCGACCAGCTATCTAGCAAAGCTTTTGCCGCACGACCGTCGCGCGTCGCTACTATAGCACGTGCCGACGCGCGATAGGCACGAGAAGCGGTAGATGCATTGTTTGCCGCGCGGTGACGCGTGTGGACCGGGCGTTATTTGTTACCTGTGTACCTGGCTTTGTGTTACGTTTTAGAATGATTCCTCTGAAATAATGTATTAAGAAGGATTTTATTGCAAAAGGAAAATAAACCGCAGCTTTCTGCATCTGATAATTATCAGATACAGAAAGCTGCGGTTATGGATAAATAATAAACTTAGATTTTCCTAAATTATAATTTAGGAAAATCTAAGTTTATTATTTATACAAAACATTGGTCTGTAAACCTGTCAAACAGTGATATTAAAGGAGTTTGCTACGTTCTTCATGTCAAATTCTTAATTCAAAACTTACATAATAAAAACTGGCCTAGCAACATGAAATGGTTTTTCTCTGGCCAGAACTCCTATACTAATACTCAAAAATGAAATAAAAAAATGAATATATCGCCACCCCACAGCGAAAATCATAATATTGACAGTAGGAAGCCTGCTTTATGCTCCAGGGGGCGCCATACACACAAGATATGAAAGAGATCGTCATAATGCCGCTTTAAAATGGTTGCGAGGATTTTAAAATTGCTTTGTCAACATACATTTATCTCCCACGGTGAAAAGGAATAATGTAAATATAAAGCAGAATCAATATACTCATAATTATATATTACAGACACATTTTTTTATCGCAGATATTATTTTTCACGTGTCAATAAGATTAACTGTTTACAATTTACATCATAAACAACTACGTAAATGCTACGCTAAGATCGCGACATTGCTACAGCATTTCTACGCCAAGACTAGGCAAGAAAAGCACAAGACAAGGCAAAGAAAAGCAGTAGCAATGCAGCACTATCGTGCTGCATTGCTACTGCTATTGCTATTGCGTGCTGCATTGCTACTGCTATTGCTATTGCGTGCTGCATTGCAGTAGCAATGCAGCACTATCGTGCTGCATTGCTACTGCTTTTCTTTGCCAAGACTACGATAGTGTTGCATTGCTACGCCAAGACTACAACTTGCTACGAGATTGCTACATCATATTACTTGCTCGTAGCACTTGTCTACGAGTGTCATTATTTCAAGTATGATGCAGAGAAGGGTGTATAATGGAAACTTGGGACATACTCGTAATTGTTATTGCGTAATGGATGCTGTAGTTCTATATATTTATGTTTTAATATACAGTTTACGACACAGTATGAGCCATTTAGCTGTAACCCTCTTTTGTTTAGATTTCTTGCACATAGTCACAAAGGCGGACTTTATGCTCTAGGCATTCTCTACCTGTCAATCGTGGTTGGTGAAGAGATAACACTAAATGATGTACCTACTGTGTGTGTAGACTTTATTTTTTTTTTTTTGTCTCTGTATCTAATGTTTTCACTAATACCAAAGTAAACATTCATAACAATAGTCTCAAGATTATATTTATAAATACCAATCAGTCGTTGTACAAAATTAGCTGCGCTCTCAGACAATAGGGACGCCATCAATGCGACAATTCTGAATACCTTTCAAATCTCATCTGCAAATATCTGGAGTAAATCTTAATCCGCACCCGTTCTACCTCCTCCCCTTCCTGCCCCTTGGACACCCCTCTCGTCTTTTGTCTACCGTTAATAACGTGATTTTAATCACTGTACAGGCAAGTTGTAGTAGGATTGAGGCTAGCAACAACTTATTTTAATTTTATCGGGTTTGAGTGAGCTTAAGTAATAAATATTGTTTTCGATTTATATAATTAGGAATCTATAACTCACGCCGTTGTTTAACCTTTCCGAAATACAGGCGTCATGTTTTCTTGATGAAGTTAAAATGTGCTTATATCATTTTTTTATAAAATCTATAAAAAAATTACGAAGATAAAAAGCACAAAGATCAGGAGAGGGGTCTTGTGACGTCACGTCGTGATAAAAATGGTAGCGAGTGTGACGTCACACGAGTATTCAATTGTATCGTCTTCGTTGTTTATTTGCGTGAAAAAAGAAAAAAATATTTGTGCAATATTTTTTGGAAATTTATCTGACGGACTAATTTTGATTTATTTAGTCAAATACCCTATTACTGAGTAGCATTTTTACACGACGACGCGCGGCGTTCGAACCTTCTGCAACCTACCTACGCAACATAGCGACATCCTTCAGATATTAATTTAATGTAATGGTCCCACAGACTGTTCTTAAGACAGACACAAGTGCCCGCGGCACTGACGTATGCTGTTCAATTGTTGATTTATCTTGCCATTGTCCCTCGTCTTGGCAACCTTACCTCACTCACTGCTCCAGTTCACAATTTGTTGATTTATTAGTTTGACAGTGTGAAGATAGAGGGAAGATTTTGTAGAAATTGATCTATACTAATATTATAAAGAGGTAACGTTTGTGATTTTTTGACGTTGTAAGGGGTAATCTCTGGATCTACTGAACCGATTTTCAAATATATACCTATATTATTTTATGTCCCCGTATTGCCACGGGAACGGGAACAACGCGGGTGACACCGCGGTGCGCTGATAGTCTTAGATAAAATGGTGTTGATTGATTATTATCACACACACGATCACTAAGACAGACACAAGTGCCCGCGGCACTGACGTATGCTGTTCATTTGTTGATTTATCTACCATTCTCTCGTCTTGGCAACCCTACCTCAATCACAGCTCCAGTTCACAATTTGTTGATTTATTAGTTTGACAGTGTGAAGATGGAGGGAAGATTTTGTAGAAATAATTGATCTTAGATAAAATGGTGTTGGTTGATTCACTGGCCAACAAAAAAACACGTTTTGTGTGTAACAAGAAAACTTTTTACAAATTATGTTTAGAACATGTTTAAGTATCATAGAAAATTAGAATGATTCAGATACTCACTGCTTTCCTGTAATATGATTATGAATTGGAGCTTTGAAGCTAAAACTGGAGTTTTCAAGTGCTTCCAGTACGGGTTAATCATCTGTTTAAATGGTTGCTTATGTAACAAGTAGCACGGCAATGGCAGGATACTCAACTATCTTTTTCTATTAAGAATTATTAAAAAAAAACACATATTTTTTTAAACTGATGATGCATAGTTTGTATTTTGGTGCTTTAAAAATAAATTCGCCATACATGTAGTTAGTTATGTTAGAATGATTTGAATAGTTTTTCCACATTATATAAGAAGAAAAAAACTTAGTGAACTACAGAAAACAGCTAGTTTATTGAAAAATAAAAAAGTCTGAAATTACAAGGTAAATAGAAAGTTATGTTCGTATGTTTATTACTATATACACAAAAACTAGACGAAATCTAAACAAAATAAATGTTTTTGCAATTAAATAAAAATGGCAAAAATATAAGCTGTCAATTCATGTAATCAAGGTGAAGTGACATGTGGCTCAACCTTTTTTTTTTTTTGGATGGGAAATCATCAAATGACTTCTCCCGCTCTGGGCGGAGCGGAAGGGAGTGTCAGACTCTTACTGACTAAAACCAACCCGTGATCCTTCTTGTGCCCTTTGCGTTCCAGGGCCGCGGTGGCTCTTTCGAACAAATTCCGCAACCCTAGCAGAGGGCTTACACGGTGAGATTTTTGCAGAATCGTACTGCAGTCTTCAAAGCGTTGATTTATTCTTTCTTTCTTTATTAAATAAAGAAATAATACAACACATAAACACAAGTAATCTTAAATAAATAATTATGGTAGTATACCCAACAAATAACTATGTCTATAACTAAATGATCAATATTTCAGGACGTATAGAAAATTTATTTTTAACCTACAATTATGTATGACTAGCTGACCCACGCAACTTCGTTTGTGTCACATTTTTCATGACTGCTCCGGTCCTATTGATATTAGCGTGATGATATATAGCCTATAGCCTTCCTCGATAAATGGGCTATCTAACACTGAAAGAACTTTTCAAATTGGACCAGTAGTTCCTGAGATTAGCGCGTTCAAACAAACAAACAAACTCTTCAGCTTTATAATATTAGTATAGATTAGCGACTTTCCTGAGCTAGATTTATAAAACTCGTGTTTCAGGTCATAACTTAACAAGACTAATCATTAAGGGTGCATGAATACAATAATTATAGAATAACAACTTACGAATTAAACCTTACAATCATACTGCTGGCTGCTGTGTCAGTGTAATAGAGTTTTAATAGATACTCTGATATCAGTTTGACAGTCTGAAGATTGAGGAAAGATCGAGTTGTTAAAATGGATCTTATTCGATTGCTTCACCCCGGTCGAGTAAAAAAACATTTAGAAAAACCAGGATCGTTATTCTCCTAAAATGTCACTGTGAATGCTTAGGTGATGTATACCCTATCTGTTTAGGTAGTTAACTAAAGGTAAACGATCTTGGTATGTCTTTTTATGTAAAAATATATTTTAAAATATGGATATTACTACTTATACAAATAAATTATCTATAATTTTAGAAAATCTGAAAGTATTTCATGTTGTAAAACGTATTTCACATTTTTCAAAAACATTTTTCGTTAAAAGACATACTAAGATTGTTTACCTTTAGTTAACTACCTAAACAGATAGGGTATAAACTGACTAGGTTCTTGGGATTGAAAGTTACTGTCTCATGTCTCACTCACTGCTGCTCCAGTTTACAATGTGTAGATTTACTACATAGTTTCACCGAGTGATTATGGAAGGAAGACCGGGGTGTAGAAATTAATCGTAGATGTAATGTTGGTGGTAGTGTGTGTTGTGTTTTCAAATTTGAAAATGAAAATAATATATCTAGTTTTAATTTCCGCGATTATTTGTGGGTTGCAGGTATGCACCTCACTCCCGCCCGCTATATTATGCACATGCAAGATTACAAGGCAAATGCAAGGATTTTATGCACTTGAGGAAGGCCTTCCTGCATGTGCATAAAATCCTTGCATTTGTAATACACAAATAATCGCGGAAATTAAAACTAGATATATTATTTTCACGTTCAAATTTAAAATGGATTTCCGCAAAGTAATGCTCAGGCAGGCTTTGCGGAAATCCATTTTAAACTCAATCAATTTTTATTTTTTGTTATATTTTCGTAAAAAATAATAAAGCTCACCACTAAATTACGAAATAAGTAGGCTCAAACAGTTCTCTGGCTTTTACGATTAAATATTAAGTTTCATAAATGGAGCATAAAATTGAAACTGCAAACACCACGTCTGATACTTCGTTACAATTATCTTTTACCTTAAAAGCACAAATGCAAGTTAGTAAACGTCTTACAAATTTAACTATCTTGTTATAATCGTAAGAAAACAACAACGTATACTTGTTGATCCTCCCCTACCGAGAAAATAATCAACCCTATCCCCCGAAACTCGTCGCCAAGAATTTATTGCTGCGCCATAAATATTAAAAAGTTGGCGCATAAATCTCTGGTTTTATTAATAAAAGCTGTGCAGAGAGGTAAGTTTGCGGTGACTTGTACCGAGGCAATATTCTTGGTGGTTGACGCCATCTTAGATTCTTAGTGATAAATCAAATATTTCATAATTCATACGCCGCGCTGCAGGTGTTTGGAAATTGTTTGAATAAAATCTTATTAGTTTGTTTTTAGGTGTTACTTTCTTAGCTTTCCTTTAGGCACCTGTCTACCGTTTTTAATGAAAAGCGTGTGTAACTAACTCCAGACTTGTTTATGGTAAGTATCGGTCTTTTCTTTTCCTGCCACAAAAAGTCCTCGTAATTAAATTACTGCCTTTTGCCCGCGACTTCGTACGCGCATATCCAGTTTTTTTCATTCCCGTAGGAATTTCGGGAACCTTCTCATAGTCCTGCACACCCCCCTAGGAATCTACATGCTAAATTTCAGCAATCTACGACCAGTAGATTCGGCTGTGCATTGTCTGCCAGTCACTCAGTAAATTTTATAAAAATGAATTTGATTGAATTTTATAAAAACACTGTAGGTAAAAAGTTGGATTTAGCGCCTTGGAAATTTCCTACCAATCGACCTAGCATACTCAGAACATTGCAGGTGCAACTAAATGGAAAACTAAACAGGAAAGAAAAACAGCTACAGCGATATCCGAATTACACACAATAATCTTAAATAAAGTCAAATCACAATTAGAGATGGGCAAATGCCCGGGCATTTTTGGCAAATTGGGTAAATTCCTAATAAGTGCCCATAAATTTCTGTCCCTGGGCATTTATCTGGGCATATATTTTTTGTTTCAAAATTAATTTAAGAAAATGATGTTCGCTTAGAAAGCTGATCTAACTTGTTGAGTTTACCTAGAGTTAATTCTTTTAAGGTGTATTTTTATGAATTTGTACATTTTATTTAAATCTATGTTTTGCAAAACCATGTTTACGAACATAAATGTTACGAATTACCCGGCGGCGCGGGCGGCGTGAAAATACTTGCATCGTGAGAACAGTGTAGGGCGAGGGATGCGTATACTGTTAAGATTACTTGGTTCATTATAATTTTATGAATTAAGTTACATGTTATTTAATTATTAAAATACATAATTATTTAAATATAAAATATGTCATAAGAATTATATAAATGTAACCATATAAATGTTTCAAAGTACGCTGCGCCGGTATAAAAGACTTGTACCAAGTGACGGTTGCGGGCTCCCCCGATGTACTCGACATCGCCCTCCTCAAAAATGTCAACCTTCGGTTACATTCTGTGGAGACGCATGACGAGTTAAACTCGGACCATAGACCCGTGATCCTGGAGCTTGCTCCTAGATCAGGGCCGGTGGATCCTTCCCAGCCTCCTCCCACCAGAATGACCACTGACTGGCGCCAAGTAAGCGAAAAGCTGAAGGTCACCACGTCGCCCCATCTGGACCAGATCCCCGACCTAATCGAGTCTGTCGCAGACACGACAGCCGCGATCAATTCACTCACGGATCACGTGCAATCTGTCCTGAACGAATGTTCTAAGGAGTCTCCGGTGGTGAGCGATCACCACTGGAAACTCCCGGACGAGGTACGTGAGCTCGTGACTGAAAAGAACGCGGCAGTCCGTGCCTACAGCGCCTTTCCCTGCGAAGCCAACAAGGTTCACATGCGCTACTTACAGCGTAAAGTAAGTAACAGCATCGCTGAACTGCGTGAAAGTCGCTGGGATAAGTTACTGGGCGACCTCGAACCTACCCATCAGGCATTCTGGGAACTTCAGAGGAAACTACGCGCCTCTGAGGTTGCCTCGATGCCTCCGCTCACGCGTCCCGACAACACCGTCGCCTTCGATGACGAGGACAAAGCTGAATGCCTGGCCGACAGTCTAGAGTCCCAATGCTCCCCCAGCTCCCAACCAGTAGACTCATCTCGATATGGTGAATGCCGAAGTCGAACGTAGAGCCTCCCTCCCACCAGTAGAAGACCCCGATGATCCCCTCCCCCCCGTCACTCCCGATGAGGTGAAGGAGATCATCGGCCGTCTCAAACCCAGAAAAGCCCCGGGCTCCGATGGAATCACCAACAAAGTGGTTCGTCTCTTCCCGGCTACTCTGATCATGTTAATGACCGCCATCTTCAATGGCGCTCTGTCCAATAACATGTTCCCACAGACGTGGAAAGAGGCTACCGTCATCGGTATCCCCAAACCTGGAAAACTCAAGTCCTCCCCGTCCAGCTATCGTCCCATCAGTCTGCTCAAAGTCCTAGGTAAGATCTACGAGAGGCTTATCCATAAGCGTCTCAAGGATTTTGTCGAAGCTAAGAGCCTCCTCCCCAACGAGCAGTTTGGTTTTAGATCAAACCACTCTTGCGTCCAACAGGTCTACCGTATCGTTGAACATATCAGCGCCAAATACCAGCGCGGTCTCGTTACGGGAGCCCTGTTCCCTTCGATATAGCGAAAGCATTCGACAAGGTCTGGCACAACGGGCTGATATACAAACTATACCAGCTCGGTGTGCCGGATCGTCTCGTGCTCATCTTACGAGATTATCTGTCGAACCGTACCTTTCAGTACCGAATCGAAGGTGCACTTTCGTCCCCTCATCCCATGTTCTCTCCCCCCTAGTGTTCTCGCTATTTACTAGCGATATTCCCACTAGCTCTAAGACACAGCTAGCTCTGTTCGCTGACGACACGGCGATATATTGCTCCGGCAATAGCGAGAAGGCAATAGCCGGCCACCTCCAGAGATCCGCAAACGCACTAGGCGCTTGGTTCCGGAAATGGAGAGTGGAAGTCAACCCAGAGAAGAGTCAGGCGATCTTGTTTTACAAGCCCAAAACTCGTCTCTTCCCCCCCCGTCCCAGTCCGATCACGTTATTTGGCAAGCCGATCCCCTGGGTTGAGCAAGCTAAATATCTAGGCGTGATCCTCGATCGAAAGCTTACCTTCAGAGAGCACATTAAGACGGTGCGCAATCGTGCCGCATTCGCTCTCAGTAGGCTCCATTACATGCTGAACGCACGCAGCAAGTTATCCCTGAAAGGCAAACTACGCATTTTCACCACGTGCATACGTCCAATAATGACTTACGCGTGTGTAGCCTTCGCACACGCTAGGCCCCGCCAAATCCATAGGTTGCAGGTCATCCAAAACCGTTTTCTCCGAAAGGCTACGGGAGCCCCGTGGTACGTTAGAAATGAGCGTCTCCATGTCGACCTCCGTATCCCCACCATCAAACAATTCATGAAACGTATTTCCAAGCGTTTCATAGAGTCCGCTGAAAAGCACCAAAACCCCCTTATCGTATCGGCCACCCGATACACCCCCTCCCAGATCAGCAAGATCCGCCGACCGCGGCATACTCTTGTTGAGCCCGATGACCCCATCACCCTGACCCAAGAGAGTAGTAGGGAAACCAGCACTCTTAGGAAAAATAAACCCAGAACGCGTTCCGTATTCCGACCTCGCCGACGAGGTCCATCGCGACGCCCCCGTCAAAACCCTCCCCGACTTTTGCCTAACGAGCCAGCCCGCGCTGCTGAGCCATTAGCGTTAAATCCCCTAAATAATATCAATCAGACCCAGCCTGTCCCTTGCTGCCCCCCCTCAATGACCTCGCTAAGCCGAGGCCCGTGTCCCACAGGGGATGCCCTTAGCGAGCGGCCATTTAGTTTTTAAGTAGTTTTAAGCCCTGGCTGGGGGCCTTAGAATCTAAGGCAACCACAGGATTGCCCGGTTGAGCAGTAACCAGCCTTAATGTGCTGAACTGCGAGTAGTCCATTCAAAAAAAAAAAAAAAGAGACGGTTGCGGGGTAAGGGATGCGGGGTGAGGGATGTGCATACGCACTCGCCGCGCCGCCATTTTGTTGATAGTCATCGTGTGTCAGTTGCAGATACCGTCCGCATATTTTATTTCATTCGAGACTTCCGTTTACCCAATTTATGCAAATATTAGTTTTAAAACCTGTGCTATTTTACCGCTGCTTGGGTAAGTGTTTCTTTTATAGACCCACCAGAAATAATTTCAAATAAATATAGGTAATAATACATTTTTAATAACTTCTGCATATTTTTGATACACCTACAATAAGATAAACAATTCCTAAGAAACGTTCTTGTAAAAAAAAACCAAAGAAATATTGTTAAATAAGCAACAAATAAACTTACGTACATACATATACATAATTAAGTGTGCTTATTTTAAGAAAAATCCGTGAAGTGCTCTTTTTGCGAAAATAATTATAAAAATTATGTTGTTAATTCTTGTATCTCTATTTTCACATGAAAAAGTATATAAATGTTATTATTTTTAAATAAAAATGTGTTCAATTATTGACATTCATTATTTTTTATTTCATTAATGAGTACTATTTTACATGAAGAACTATATTAAATTACGTTTTACGACCCCATATTTTTATGCCCTACGATTGGGCATATATCGGGCAATAATAAATTTATGCCCAAAATGCCGGAAATTTACCAAATTTTCCTGCCGGGCAGAAACACATTGCCCATCTCTAATCACAATCATTTACTAGGCAAGCCATATCAATATCTTTTGATATAAAACTACAAATTGGCTCCCAAAACTACGCCAAAATAGATCGACAAAAAATCAAAACACTTCTAAACCCTAAAAAATCCATGTCAATAACCAAGTAAACATAATAAACAACGGATTAAAACTCAAACTAAGCCCCAGAAAAGCCCACAAAAGAATCGTCGAGACGCAAAAACAAAAATTCAATCCCAAACTGCTTTACAAAAGGGACCATTAGCGAATAAACTTCGCGGGAGGTAGTCTATGGAAAAAGTCTCTATGGAAATCAAGGGAAGGCGACTTTTGATTAATTAGCAGTATTCTTTTCGCCAGACGTTGAGACGGCGTCGGTTCCCGCCATTAATCCGCGGAAAACAATATGGCCGCTTTATTGGGACATATCCTGTTGCATGAAGTTTGGTTGTTAAATTTAAAGGGTTTTCTTATTGGTTGAGGAAATAACGAGAGCATTTGTTTATTTATGGTTGTTATACTGTTTATCGATTGTTTGGCTATTTTTGTGTGTAAGTACGCTCAAGGAGTTTCAGTAGCCATTTTGAACTTCAAATATTTTTATAACAGCCAGATAACGAACTGCACAAAAAAAAAAATATATAGAAGCGCCATAAAAAGTCCTGTTACTTTTTCTTTATTTATTTAAACTTTATGCGCAATAGTGGTACATGGGTGGACTTAATGCAACAAGGCATTCTCTACCAGTCAACCTTTGGGTTAACAAGATAACACTGTGGTAGGTGTACAACAAATAAATAAAATTTAAAATGCGATTACTACCAATTACTAATAATTACTTTTTATTTTGCTGCTGTCGTAAACTAAGAGAAAACGACATCTAAATGAACAAACACTACCCGGGGTTTCCTAAATCAAACGCAAGTCAAGTGATGCGATTGGCTGCTAAAAACACATACAGCCGATCTCTACTTAAAAAAACGCGTTTTTTTTAAATAACTTTCGCCCGAGAAATTGGTCTTTAAACCCGGGGTTTCCTAAACCAAACGCAAGTCAAGTGATGCGATTGGCTGTTAAAAAATCATACAGCCAATCACAGTTAAAAAAACGCGGGTTCAAATTTCTTTTTTTAAATATCTTTCGCCCGAGAAAATGGCATGTAAACTCTTCTCTCTGACATATCGTCGATTTTAATTTCCTGGACCGATTTTCCAAAAATAATCCCCAGAAGTTAACAATGTATGTAGGTAGGTACCTATTTCAACACGCCTTGTCCAAGTCGTCAAACGTAAAGCCACTTCGGAAGTTTTATTTGTTCAAAAGAACATTACACCGCACCGTCGCTGAGGTAATCAAAGAAGGGAGGAATTAATATCAGTCGCCGTCGCCTCAATGCTAATTAATGACTAACAATCCGGATGCCTTCCATTATTTTATAATTGTTTTTAAAAGATATCCAGCGAGATTGGACCGTTTGTTTTAAAGTTTTGCGTCGGAAGACAGCTTGGGAATTTTTTCGACGGATTTACAGGATTGTTTTATTGTAGCTTCAAATGCTACGCAATTAATTTGATTGCGTATTTGTTTTCAAAGGGTAAAACGGGACTCCATTCCTAAATCTCCGCTGTGCGTCCGTCTGTCACCAGATTTTTCACAGATGATTTATTTCTGTTGCCGCTATAACATCAAATACTAAAAAACAGAATAATATAAATATTTAAAATAAACAAACGTGATTATTTTCCTCGATATTGATAACGGCAACAGGTCTAGACAAACACTTGAAATATTCATAGAATATTTAGTTATATATCCACTTTAGAAACAAATAGTTAATTAAAATAAAACAAATATTTCAGGGTTTTGCTGTTTTATATATATTGGTACGGAACCCTTCGTGCGCGATTCCATCTCGCAATTGCCCGGTTTTTTTTTGCTGTACCTACTCCTATCAGATTTTATAACGCCTTGTCGCATTAGGCAAGTCCGCCTATGTACCACTATTGCATATAAAGAAAACCAATATTGGCTAAGAATGAAAAATGAGGACTACCTCAAATACCTAGTCTTAGATGAAGTCCTCATAATTATCATACTCACATAAATAGTGTGATAGTGTAGTTTTTCACCTATGATAAAACGAGAGTAGATAAATAAAATACATCATTCGTCAAAATCGGTTCTGTACCTAATTTAGACGCTACGGTGAACTAACGTATACAAACATTTTTATGTACCTACGTACACTGTTAAAATGGAAGAAAAAGAAGGGTTATGTCCTTTTGGGTTTGGCGGAATCGGGTAAATCTTAATTCACAATAGCGATAACCTACCTACATCCTCCAATAACATTTTTTTAAACTGACCAACACATCTGTTGCAGTAACATGACTCCTGCATATGTCGCACAGTGATTACATATTTTATTATATTCATCAAAACGTCAACCTTCATCGAACGAAATTGCAGAATAGAACGACAAAGGACTTTATAAGGGGCTATTCACACCAACTAGAATCACACTGGCACAAAACAAGTGCGACAGACGACGTATCGACCTACAAAATTATTGGTACAAATCCACGCTGATTGAATCATTCTACAATACTAACTACACTCACGAACAATAAACTGGAATCACTTCATTGCGAGTTGCTCAAAACAATTATTCTTTTTTTTATTGATTTACCGGTTGAGACACTAATTCAGTTCTACGAGCAACTGTTACGAAACTGAGGTTGTCGCAAGTATTATTGTCTGAACCGGCCTTAACACCTTAACACGCGAGGGTTGAATGGTGAATGATTTCAACCCCACAGTAATAATGATATTAGTTGTAACCCCGTACTTAGCGCAGGGGGTGGGCATCGTCGGGAATTTTATTAGAAACTAGACAGAGTGTGTGATTTTAGACATCTGCTCTTTGTGACGGTGTAATGCAATTTTAATGTAGTCGACGAGTCGGCGGGTCGCTGCATGCGTAAACTGTCTGTCCAGGCCATTATTACACAAACCAGAGTTATTATTTGTACCGCAATTAGTGGCTAACACGAGGTTAAATAAAAAAGTAATATTTCATACAAAACGACTCCGGGTCGGCAACTAACTCGAACTTTAAAGATAAGAAGGAATAGAAAAACACATCAATGCAAAAAAAAATACAATCTAAATATTTTATTTCACAAAAGTTCTACCAATAGAACGATCCCGATCAAGTATTCAAATTAGTCGTTTACGATTGAGTCTTTTCCATGTAAACTACTAATTTGAACCGGCAAGAAACTGCACGGGTGATGTTCTAACAAATCAATTGTTTTTTTACAAAGTTTCCACAATACAGTGTTTTAGGGGTATGAGAGGAAGGGATAGACCAGTCAATATAGACCAAATAGGTAAACGATAGATGAAAAGCATGAAAGATGATATATAGGCACCTAGTTAGACATAAGGTTACTTTTGAAATGGCCGAAAATAGAAAGGTGGATATGTATAAAAGACGATGGGCACGCCACCACTGTGGCGATAAGTCTCCTCTTTGAGGAGTGGTTGGAGAGACGCTAAGTGCCACGTTGTCCTCACCTTCCGCCTGACGCAGGCACTCACCGGCCACGGATGTTCCGGACATGGCGAGAGGCCACTCCGGGTGTCAACACTGTGTCGATCGCTCGGAGGAGACGAGAGAGCATACGGTAGAGGTCTACCCTGATTGGGCGGAGCAATGCCCTGTCATCGTCGAGGCGATCGGCGGCGACGACCCATAATCCGGAGCGAGGAGGCATTTGTTGTTTGTTTTGTGGCGATTGGTTGTTTGAGGCGATTGTTTTCACAATCACCTTCTTCTGCGAAGCAATAATACTAGCAAAGGAGGAGGAAGACCGCTTAAAGGAGAGGGAAACCTTATACCCCAGCCACCGCAACAAAAGAAGATGCCCCGGGCGTCGGGAGTCGCGGATGATTCCCTGCCACTATAGGCGCGGGCCTGCGGATGGCGAGCAATGGATGACTCTCCGTTCGATAACAACCAGACCTGGGTCGACGGCGCGTCGTCTTTCATACGCGCCTCAAAGATATGGCAGCAATGAAGACGAGGCCCCATAGGGTCAGTGCCTGCTAGGGTTGTCGAATTTGTTCGATAAGGTCACCGCGGCCTTGGAACGCAAAGGGTATTAGGAGGAACACGGACGGGTTTTAGTCAGTAAGAATTTGGGCACTCTCCTCCGCTCCGCTCAGAGGAGGAGAATACTTTGATGATTTCCGATCCAAAAAAAAGGGCAAAACAATGAAGAAATATACCACCGTGTGCATCAGCTCCTTAGGTACCGACGGATCAGAAAATGATTGAGTATAATCAGCCTTTTAACGTTCCCACTGCTGGGGCACAGGCCTCCTCTCTAGGAGAGGGAATGGCCGTAATCCACCACGCGGGCCCAGTGCGTGTTGTTGAATGTCACATGTCTTCGAATTTTTGGTTCTAGGACATGCCGGTTTCCTCACGATGTTTTCCTTCACCGTTTTGAGAGCAGTGGTGAAGAAATGAATTACACAAAGTAATGCGCCTTGCTGGGTTTGAACCCGCGACCTACGATTCGTAAGTCGGGGCATTTACCACTCGGCCACCACTGCTCTACAGAAAATGATTGCCGCTGATTTATTGAAACAGAGTCAAAAGCGTCCTGTGTTTTAACTTTGACAAAGTTAGATTGGTTATTTTTGTGGTTTGTATAAATATGTATGATAGTCTATAAGATATATATTATGGGTCTTTTTTACCCGAAATAATATTATTATTATTTTATTAAGTCCTTAGATTGTAAATATAGAGAATCGTAATTTGAGCGGTAGCAATACAATAACTTCCTAAGCAGATAACGAGGTCACAGCAATGCAAATCAGCTTTTCAAATAGGTATCACGTATCTAAAATATTATAAAGAACTCTTAATCGTATCCTACGTTCGATTTAAATGATATTGTTAAGTTTCCATGCTCCGTCGTTTGTTAAAATCAATCACGTTTCAAAGGCTGATAACAGATTTGAACGTTTGGTACACTGATAAACTACCTATGTAAAGCCGGTGGCCGCAAGTGATATTGTATTAGGTAAAGTGATAAATTGGGTACCTGTTTTATTCAAACAACAAATCCAAAATAATGCATGTTTACTAATACTTTCTGCATCTATTTGCTAAGCTAAAGATGTCAGAAGGGGTCGGTAATGTCAGTAATATCAGCAGAAGTCCCCAACCACACAAATGTCAGTGTCGCGATAATTGGCGCAACGAGCGCGATCCGTCGCGGTGTGTTGTGTAGGCGACGAAATGTCACGCGGACGACAATTTGCACGTTCACCCTATTATAAGCGACGTAATTTTTTTGATATTGAAATATGAGGGAGAAATAAGTTGTTAGCTATGCTATTCTTATTCATTTATAGGTAGTTCTGTGCCTTCTCTAGATACATTAATATGTTCAATAAGTATTCTATTTTTTTTAAGTATTGCGCTTATGGTGAATGCTACGGGTTGTTCGTGGCCATTTTCCCGTTAGATGGCGCTGAAGTCGACATTTTCAGTTTTATTTAGTTTTGAGTGTAATTGGAACAATATTATGTCACAGAAATAACACCGCGCAAATCGGAGATTCCACTTTACCGAAATTAATCAAATTAAAGCCTCAAAACCCATTTGATTCGCCATATTTCATACAAATCTGATTATAGTATCGTTTACACACACATAGACATGAGCGACTACTTTAAAGTCAAAAGCATTTGGCAAAATTAACCACTAGATGGCGTGAAATGAAAAGTTATTAGGCTGTACTTACGTCGAAATTAGAATTGTCTGGGGGGTAAGTTTATTCTAACGCCACCCATTACAATTATATGTATTATGAAATACAAGGAATTATGATTATATAATAAAAGGTGGTATTTCTGGTGTAAACTATTTATTATTTTAGGAATGAAATGAATGTCAAGAATGCAATAGATAGTTTTATTATATTACCTTATACATTATTTAATTAAAAAAACATATGTACCAACTAACAAAAATTACAAGTATTTATAGTGACAATTTATGTCTTGCTTGATACATAACTGTTTACTAAAAACAATCTTTATCAAAATAGGTATTTAGTCCCAATGCAAGTTTGAAGTAATTCAAGGTATATTTATTTACAACAATCACACACTAGTACAAGACAAACGCAAGACATTATAAATCATAACAATACAACAAATTAGAATGAGAGACTACAACCAAGAAGGTGGAAAATGTTTGATAATATCGAAGCATCCATAATCACATATAACTAACAAATGGTTATATATATCTGCTAAAGTATTGTTGTGATTGTAAAGGAAATAAAAAAAAGCAAGAGTTCTTTTTTGTTTTTCAGAAACCTGAAAAAAAAGGGTCAATGTATGGATCACATTACGATGAGCACATCATTTCAGGTTTCTGGTAACCAAAAAATTTGATTTCAAACATTGATAATTATTAGCTGCTTTATAATTTAGAAAGTATAAAAGTTAATGTAAATTAAAATTAATTTAATACTTTACAATGTTTTTCTCGATTGAATTAATTTAATTATTGAAATAGTTAATTTAAAAAGAAATAAATAAGTAATTAAAAAACAAAAACGATAGCTGAATGTGGGAATTGAACCCTGAGCGTCCGCGTAGAAGTCGGAGGCACTACTGACTAGGCTATTTTGCCGTTAGTACTAGTGATGAAAATAAACAAGTATATCAGTTACACGTTGAGTTTCAAAGGCTTATTTCTTCGAAACTACTGGCCATTCTGAAATAATCCTTTAGGGTTTGCATACCCTTATGGGTAACTACTACCACACGCAGTCTCGTCCCGGAGTGAATTTCCCACACCGTGCCCTCCCCTTGTAAAACAAAAATCATTTGATGTGTTGTTTTCACTCTTCCTGATGTTCTTGATTTTCTTGTCCGTAAACCGCTGCTACACAGCTGCTATGAAAGAAAATTACTATAATTAGTATATTTTGTGTGTAACTTTTGATGTGGATGTTGAAAAACAATTTCCCACAAGAAAAAATGGAAATTATGAAGTAAATAGACAAGTAATAATTTAGTGTACCTTTCATATCAATACATTTCGAATTTTTTTGAACTCGTCTCAAAATTATTTCTGGCAGAATACAGTATTTAAAAAAGCCTAATAGCTTTGGCATCATATTGCTGATAAATTCATTATCTCGATAAACTTCTATAACAGTCAAAGGTTCATTGACTGAAATAAAACATATGAAGTAACATTTATCCATGTTACTGACACGCATTTGTCCTTGAACCTGAAATAGATTTAATATTGTAGTAAGAGTAGGTAAATGACATGCTAAAATAAATTATAAAGTGGACATGCAATAGAATTATTAACTTACTTGATAGTAATAATCATGCTTTTTATTCATAACTAGAACATTATTGTCCAATGTTAGAGCAAAGTTTTTCTTTTCTAGTGCAGCTGCCTCTAGGCTTTGGTTTTTCCTCGCCAATGATGGAAAACACTTGATCTCTATTATGGCTCTCTCAATTTCAATTACACCTATAACAAATTTACGTGATTATAACAAGTGTTATAATTTTTTTCCATATTTATCAAATGTATAGGTAAGATCCAATTTATACACATATGATACATGAATATTGATAAAGAAAGACTTACCATCTGGACTGCCAGCTAAACATCCAAATTTTCATCAATAAAAAGACCTGAAGGCCTTACAGTTTTATTATACTGTTGCATAAATATGCTTTTTGCCACATTTTCATTTTGCTGTCCATATAACATGTCTTTCGTACAAATATTTTTTTTATATAGAATATCCTTGACAAAATTGTGACATGGTGTTGTACTCCGGCGTTTGCATTCCTGTAAAAGTAAGATAAAATATTTTTTTTAAAGATGCTTTGTCTGCATAGGTGTTCTAAAAACACAGAAATTACACATGCACATTTCTGATTACATTACCTTTTCAAATTGACTAGCAGTCAGACGGTCACTCCTATGAGTAGTATATAAATCATTTTCATGCTGCGCTACAGTAGACATTTCAATGAAAGCTATGTCTTCTGGTGACTTTTGGAATTCAGCTAACCGTTCTTCACACAATATTCTCAATAGTGTTTCATCAATATCAATTGGATCACTTGCTTCAGGTCCATAGTTCTTGTCTGGTTTGGATTTTTCTCATGGAACAAACAATCGTTTGCGTGTTGACGATTGTTGTCGTATCGCTAACTCGATTTACTGATTCCGTAATCTAACAAAAACGAATGTTAAAATTTTATAATCATTGTAACAAAATGCTATCATTGCAATCACATGATGTATCTATTTTTATTACCGTATTCGGAACAGCATCGGGGTACAAGAAAGTTTTCTTCCTTTCTTTTTTAAAAGATTACAGTCGAAGTGTTGACTGCAAATTCTGGAACTCATTTTTGGAACCCAATTAGGCCTATTGGTAGCAGCTATCCACATGTTTCTTATTTCAGGTTTATTTGGAAATCTGCAAGTATAATAAGATACTTTTACTATCTTACATTTTTGTAGTATAGTTTATGTATTATATAACAGTATGAGAGTAGCTATGTAGTTGTAGTGTGTTTTACTAATATCGTTTAGATCAAAGCCTGAATATACTACCCACATGAAAGGGTAAATTCCCCGTTGAAAAGTGGCCAATAGGTACTGAACTTTTAGATAAGAAAATAAAAATATTGGCCAAATCATAATTTTAGGATATTTTTCTCATTATACAGATTAGTTAGTATATTACTGCAACTATTTGATTATAAATAGAAGAACAAAAAGTGATCGAATACTTAAAAAACATCGAATACTTACGAGTGAAAGATAATCCGTCAATCTTCATCAAACTATTACTTTTATAGTTTATTACACTACATCTTACCATTATGCACTGTTGCACAAACTTAATATGTCAAATTGAGCACGAAAAGAAACGTATTCTGTTGTTATTTGGACGTAATTGTTAAAAATCAATTAGATGCAAATCGACAACAACAGTCACAAACGTCAAACTTGTTGTGCACAATCACACAATGATGTGCTCAGCCGACACGCGAATTGCTACTCCGTCTCTTTTCTTTGCTAGTGACGATAATATGTTTGTCTTTGTCTTTTGTGAATGCAAAGGAAGATAATATCCAGCAGTCTATAGGAATGGAATACTCTGTCTACGAACTCCGTCTCTTTTCTTTGCTAGTGACGATAATACGTTTGTCTTTGTCTTTTGCGAATGCAAAGGAAGATAATATCCAGCAGTCTATAGGAATGGAATACTCTGTCTACGAACCATATATGTACATGAAACGCGATTGCAGTAAACTAATGTTTGTTTGTTCGTTGTCCGTCGATAACTATTTGTATTACAAATGTGAAAAAGTAATATGACAGGAAATACAATATATTTATATATATAGCGACTTAAAAATTAAGTTTACAAATGATACTTACATAATAATATTATTTAGTTCTTAGGTACTTATGTACTTATAAAATTTTGTATACTTGATATTATTATAACTTTACAATATCGATCGGTGATTTCTATCTATTATGAGAAGATTTTAGTTTGTAGGTAATTGTTTGTAAAAGCCAGCAAAACTCACGGGCCGACTTGCTAACACCACCGAAAGACTACTTTTATTTTAAAATAAAATTGCGTGTAAGCAACCTATAAATAATGATATGAAATTGTAATGAAATACATACAAGAAAATAATATTAGTTCAAATCAATGAAAATGCATACAATTTAAAATATACAAGCAATTCCGCGCGTAAAGCCTATCACCGCACTAGCTAGCTTGGTTTCAAAATGTATTTTTTATTTCAAGTCAATCGAATCATCACATTGCGAAGTTTGGCAACGGATTTTCTTAGAAATTCCGACGTTACATCTAAGGTCAAAGGGTCAAGTAATAAGAACGGCAACCTCGCGCGCCGCGTCTTACGTAGGTATGATGAATAAAACACCTACTAACAATAATCATAAACTAGGCAATGCTAACAATTTTTTGGTAACAACAATATTTTATGTTTTTGTTTATGATAGTTAGTTTTATGTTATTATAATGTTTTTTTTAAATGAAATCCATTATTATAAATTGAGTAATGATTTTTCAAATTTATATTACCGGTTGCACGCCATCTAGCGTCAAATTATTATAACATCGCAATCATGGCGGTATGTTTTGGTTGTCAAAACGCACTCACACTAGTAAACGAAATGTCAAATTTTGTCCGGTTTTTAAAACTGTTTTTCTCAATATATAGTGCAAATTATTTACCAAAAAGTCTAATGCGCACCTATTTCATTGTAGAAAAGTGATAAAATGATTCGTTTTTAGAAAAAAGTGTCTATGTACGGAGTAGAATGTATGCATTAAATGTATGAACAGGCCAGCGAAACAATCACCTTATGAGATTGCGTAAAGATTTATCTGTCTAATCTTGTATATTATATAAACTTTGTATCAAACTAAAATTTCGGTATATCGGTTTTAACCGATAACTAGGCATCTACTGCTTCACTGCGTAAGTTAATATTTTCCTAACTATTAAAGGAACTATTAGGAACCTGATGGCACATCATCATACATGCATTACAAAATCTCCAAACAAATAATATATTTTGCACTAAAGCAAAATTATATTCATCATCTGTGATAAAAGCGCTCTAAAGTTACATCACGTCATAATGCATGAAATCTGCGCCACATTGTATGAGAAGACAGGTCACAAGCATGGACAATACCCATCACACAATGGCCACCACTGACATCCGTATCAGATAATGTGACACACGATACGCAGCTAATAATACAGCACATATTATACAACCTTTACAAACCTTAACTTGTAGCGTTAAGGTTTAATTTACAATGGGGCAAGTGAATTATTTTTTTGGTAATGGCAACATTGACAGGGTCGTGATATGCGTAAAGGGGGAAGTGCATTCGCTGATTCTGCTCTCGCTCGGTTGAAAATGATTGGATTAAATTTTTTGTTTTAATCAGGTGTCGAAATACGATGATACCTAAAGATGTTTATGAGCCATGAGGTGTATAGAAGTTATCCTCTCAAAATCGGAAATACATTTACACATAACGTGATACTTCCGGAGAACAATTAAATCAAGTAGAGTTTTTTTTTTATGTTTATTCAATGTCTTTGCTATAGTTTCACAATTTTAAATATTTACTACATATTTTAAAAAATTTGGTATCATCATAATGTAAGTATTATTTTTTAGATAAGTACTTAATACTCGTATGTCACTTATTGTGCCACCACATCATATATTAAGATTACCCACCTATATTTCTAACACCTACGTTGAGCACGAATAAACGTAGATAACTCTTACATTTCATCATCTTTCTGCAATCCGGAAACTGTACAGAAGCATTTCAAAATCAATGCAAAATGCATCCGCTTCTTGGTGAATAAGTAGGTACATAGTATTAATTCACATTATTAAAAGCAGCGGGACTTACGAATTGTAAGTCGCGGGTTCAAACCCAGCCAGGCGGCATAACTTTGTGTAATTAATTTCATCACCACTGCTCTCAAAACGGTGAAGGAAAACATCGTGTGATATTCACCAACCCGCATGGGCCCGCGTGGTGGATTACGGCCCATTCCCTCTCCTGGTGAGGAGGCCTGTGTCCCAGCAGTGGGAACGTTAAAAGGCTGATTATGTATGAATCACATCGCGACCGATCCTTAAGATGTCACTGTCTACGGCCACAGCACAGCCACTTACCAAAATAGACCAAAAAAAAGCAAAGTTCGGTTAAACCACTCCAGAAAATGGGAAAAATTAAAAAGTAATAAAAAATTAAAAACACAAATGAGGTACTTTCAATCATCCCTCTGACAACATTGTCGTGTGGAGGCAAAGAGGGGGAGGGAGAATGACGTCACATGAGATTAAAAAGTTTGACGGGCTCTCCCACGGAAATTAGCATTTTGCCCGTGGGCTTCATTTGCATACTGTCCGATCTAATTTTTATCTTTTGTTGTTATTAATACCGGAGGGAATAGGCATGTGAAGTGCTTCGCTAATTAAGTTCTGACTCTGACGGTTTTTGTTAGTTCAAAAATGGTGTATTCGCTGTACCAGAAAATAAACGGCAAAATACTATGAACAGCTGAAAAAAGATTTTGGTCTGTAGTTAACTTGATTGCGGAGTGCATGTTTAAAATAATGCTAGAAAAATATTGTAGCCATGTCAAAGCGGTCAAAGTAACAATATTTTAATTGGAAACGTAGCGTACATACTTACTCAACGAAAAACGAAACGAAACGGCAAAAAACTGATTTAACCGCATACAGCGCAATGGCTTTTAGAAAATTTAACTGTCGCCACATTTTATATTGTTTTTCTTATTATTATGATGACTGACGACCGAAACCAAAACAAAGATAAGTACTGATTTTTCGCTAAATGAAGTGTAAAATACGCATCATTTCCGCAATATCAAAGTCCTTTCAATTCTTGATACATTATGCAGAAAAAAATTTGTAAAGCCTAATTGTAAAATGAGTAGCAGCGCCGGCACGATTGTGGACGAGGACAAAAAATATGGAAAAACTTCCCCTGAGACTTCGGAAAATAAGTATAAAAGACCGGCTTCATTTTAAACGTAACTTCACTTCTTCCCCTTCTTCCTTTGACAAAAGAATTTTGAAATAAGTATCGAGTTTCTTGGACCTGTCACTTAGCAGAACTGCAAACATTGATATCATTTACATTATATGTAAGATACAGATGTGTATTGTTAAGATTTTGCATACCTACAGATTGTTTATTTTTGATATTGGCTTCTTGAGCTCCAACTAGATAAATTGTATATACTAATATATGCTTAAAAATTGTAGTTTAACGGACAAAACGATTTTTTTTTCATCTAAATACGTTTTGTCCGTTAAACTACGATTTTACCTCATCAACCAAAAAACGCCCCCACCAATTAGCGTCAATCATAAAAATCCTTCACGAAAACCCACATTATTCAACTACCGACCCGGTAATCGAACCGCGACCGACCGCCCCGTGTAACCGCGGGACCGCGGCGCCGCGTCGGCCACAGCTGTCACTTAATAATTTAATTGTGCATTTCCCCCGTTTTTCACGGCGCTTGTCGACGGCGTTGTTCGAATGTTCGCTATACTATAATCGCGGCTATGTCTATGTGTACATGTTATATTTTTCGCTGCGTGAATATTTGATAGCTGAGGCTGTAGTATTATATTATCTGTGGCTGCGGTGAACTGATTTTTGTTTTATAGTCCAGATTTGAATGAGTTTTAACATTCAGTGTCGAATTGCACGACTTCATTGCAGCGCTGCCAATCGCGGGGAAAATCCCCGATTTGCGGGGAATTGAGGGTTAGCGCGGGGAGAGCCCGGGGAATGACATAAATCGGGGAATTTCGGGGAATCCAGAATCCAAACAATTTTATGTCGGGTACCTAATATACAACTAAAAAATGCCTGCTCAACTGTCATTTGAACACGATTTTGTATTTCTAAACGCATCCATTTCTACTTCAATAATTCATTGTTTATGGTTTGGTTGTCGATTTTTTAAATTGGTGCGTTGAAATAAAAAGTGCAGCTACTGTTAGAAAAGAGGTAAGTAGCATGTTCAGCATTAAAATATGATAGTTATGTATACTTATGCTTATTTTAATCCAGTTCAGCATTTCAAAATTTGTTTAATACTTGTAAATATGTTACTATTAATTTTTTGTTTTTTTTTTTTTTGAAAAACAGTGTTTTATTCTAAAAATATAAATTCGGGGTATATGTGGGGAATCAATCAAAAACAAGCGGGGAATTTCGGGGAATTGACAACACTGACGCGGGGAATCGAGAAATTTTTATTGGCAGCACTGCTTCATTGGAGACTAGTTTCTGCTTTGCTTCGCGTGAATGTAGGAAATTATCCCAAGGGAACATTGGGTATATTTCCTTGGTTTCCTTGGGATACAAAGTAGCCTATGTGCTATTCCAGAATACAATCAATCTCTAGGTATGTCATATTTCACCCAGATCCTACAGCCGTTCTCGCATGATCGTGTAACAAACACTCATCCATCCATCAATCATCCATTCAAACTCCCGTATTTATAATAGTAAGTAGGTATGTGTTGCGGAATTTGTTCGAAAGAGTCACCGCGGCGCTGGTACGCAAAGAGCATTAGGAGGAACACAGATCGGGTTTTAGTCAGAAAGAGTCTGTTGATTCCTCCGCTCCGCCCAGAGCGGGAAAAAACTATGAAGTTTGGTTAATAATAGGCAAAAACATTTTTTATTGTAATTACTTATTAATGTTTTACTATATACCTAGTAAAGTATTATACATATTTTTTAAATCTTATATTTTTTGTTAGAAATGTTTGAAAAGCAAAGTTATTGAGATGCGTCAATACCCATACATATCTCGCCTTGTAAAATTACAACTGTAGAAAAAAACAAATATTTTCGAAGTCTGTAACTGCTGTGAGTTTCAGCAAGCCTTATCTAACTGCCGACGGACAATACCTGTTGCAAACTAAACTGGACTAAGTCATGAAGATGTGCTAACGGGGAACATACAACACAGACCCGTCTGTATCAAACAAAAACCTAAACTAAGCTGAGTCCTCCACCGCTACATATAACGACATGATCAATGAATTAATCTGCCCAGACTTATCCCAACTTTGTTGGAGTCAGCTTCAAGTCTAAGATCAGTGGCATAGCAACCAGGCCCGGGTCAACGGCGCGTCTTCTTTTTTCGCTGTCAGCAAAGAAGATGGGGCCCCATAGGGTGAGTGCCTGCTAGGTAAAGGGAACTAGAAGATCACGGGTGGGTGTTAGTCAGTAAGAGTCTGTCATTCGTTTCCGCCCAGAGTGGGAGAAATCATTTGATGATTTCACATCTAGAAAAAAAAGGGCGTAGCTACCGCCGTATCAGCCGTATCAATGATACAGATATACCCAGGCTACAGGGGCCCCGAATGTGTGTAAGCAAAACTTCTTAAAATATCATTCTATATTATAAAAAAAAATCACAATACACCGAATTAATATTATTCAGATTAGTCAAATTTCCAAGGCGCGGAGGATTTTTCGTAGGTATGTAATGGATGGTCCACGGACCTGGAAGAACCTAAAAGATCGAACAGTGTGACAGTTAATATTTACCAAGAGTCACAGAATTTCATAAAATACTTCGAAAAGACATCGAGTTTACACGAGTTCCAACACTAGAAAACGGGATGAGAACAATGCAGACTATTCTCTTTCACAGGAGACCCGGAAACGACTAGAAAAATTATTTGATTTGTTAAAAAAAATGCCTATAAATAGAAATCTCAATTCAGTAATTGGTATGCCCTAATTGAACAAGTTTGCTAAACAAGTTTTAAATGACTTTATAATTTTCTAAAGTAAGTAAACTAAAGTTAAATTTATTAAAATATATATAATAACTCATTGAATTTAATTATCTCAGAAAAAATATTTCTTATATTCACCATTTATCCACAAGGGAACTCCTACGATAAAATAACGTACAAAACCTCTGAAAATTAATTAAAACAGAATCCGCCGTGTAGATGATGTTTATTTTTTAAATAATAAAAAGTAATCGTACGCACCTGTTTCCAGTTCCACCGTGACACGTACACACGTAAACTAGAATACAGTAACTGACAATTTAAAGATGCGCTCTCTTCGACGGCTCAGTGCATACTGGCAGTAAATCCAGGATTTCGCGACAGCCGCCCAGCAGTGTAGGCGGGGCGAGCGCTGGGCGGGTCTGGGGATCCGCAAATCAGCTTCGTTTCGACTTCTTTTCTTCCCAAGCCAAGAAGCTTTGGTCAGCTGTAAGTGGGCAATACAGATGGTAGTTACCGCGTTCTTAAGTTGCGGAGTAGTACGTAGCTAGTATGTTTATTAGGTCTGTAAAATGGGATGGTAGAGTGAGATGAGTTTATCTCTTACAGGCACTTTTTAAGTGGAAAATTATATGTAATACAGCTTTTTAATAATTTACGTATTTTCGAAGTCTTCTTTCGGATTAACTTTCTGTTACAAATGTGTTTGCAGACGTTTACCCTAAGATGAAAAGACTACCGACTAGAAACACGGCAATTGAAAATAACTTTAGTTTCGGAAGTTTCAATCTTTTTCTTTAATATTTTTTTTTGCCATCGATTTCCGAAACCATTTTTGTTTTCACTGTGTTGTGGTTTTCATGATGAAATTCATTTAACATACACTATTTACTAAATTACTAAAGTAAATAGTGCACCCGTAAATAACTTTAATTTCGCAAGTCGGTGTTCAAAAAACGAAAAATCATCCAAAAACACCAAGTTCCGAAATTAAAGTTATATTGTACTTTTTGGGTTTTTTTGTGTAGAAGTCGATTTTATTTAATTTTTTTAAGGATGATGTTGGGTAGCTGATTTAGTCCGGTTGAGCAGTAACCTGCCTTAGTGTGCTGTACTGCGAGTGGTCCGTATCAAAACAAAAATGCTGATTTTCATTACAAAAAAATATCAAAATATAAAATATGTGACTTATTCAAAAATAACTTAGTTGCTGCTGCAGTTGGTGACATGAAATCTATGATTGAACGACAGTAAAGCCACTGTAAACAACTGCTACAAAAAGTGTTTGAATCGTTTTTACTAATCGAGCTTTTTGTTCTTCGGAACATTTTAGTCGCTTTTCTGATTAATTTTTGAAAATCAACCGATTATAAGCATAACTGTCCAGCTTCACATAATACAGTCATCATTAGGTATATAATAGCCATATTATCTCTTGTCCCTATTCCTAGACTCAGACATCCACTCAGATACCTTCGAAGGTTCAGCGCAAGGACATGTCGGATAGTAATAATTATGCTGGTTTCTTTCACCGTTTTAGAAGCTTCATCTGTCAAGCACTTTCCTAAATGTACTGGGGTCGGCTTCCAGTCAAACCGGATTCAGAATACCAGTATTTTACGTGGAGCGGCTGTCTACCAGACGTCCAAAACCCTTTAACTGGGTAACACAGTACTTCTTGGTAAGAAAGTAGTCAAAGGTTAAGCCTTAGGGGTTAGTGATTGCGAGAAGCCAGAAGTTTCTCTTTCTCACAATCCCTATATAACGCGTAAGGCTTAACGTGGGTCCGAGGTACGGCAGAGTCTCGGTATGCGGCAAGCATTGCTTAACCTTGAAAATCAACTCATGCGGCGGTTATTATTCAGCGATGGTCATGAAAATTACCAGCAGTAGAAGAGCAAATTAATTGAATGCACCTTTGAGTTAGAAACTTCGAAACCAGCGCAAATAAGCTCAAATTTACAAGAAAGAAGAAAATATGTGTAATTCTCAAATTAAAGGTGATCTTTATGGAGAGCGACCGACAGAAGAGGTACCTAACTCCGAAAGGTTATGCTGTCAATTCACTTCGGTACTTATGTAGAAAAGCTGCAGAATTAACACAGTACAGGTTGTAAGACCGTGAGCAAGCTGAAAAGTGTTAGAAAGAATGTCGTCTCATGATTTCTAACAGAAGATTCTTTATCGACCGTAGCATAAATGCTCGACAGCTCGATGCAAGAGCAAGCGACGCGACCTCGATCATATTAAGGCGTTTCCCTGACCAAATAACCTTGAGCATTCGTTCTCTCTTTGCCGCCCGCAACCTGCGCACTCACTTTTATCAATTCACACAATTTTTAGAATTATTTTGTTAAAAAAGATAAGCGATCTTTTGAAATGAAATAAAACGTGTATAATATAGATTTTTAAATTATTTATCCATTAGTGTAATCCTCAAATGATTAGAGCGGTGCATTTAACAACAGATGCATAAAATCAAAGTAGATTTTAAATTTATTTATAACACAAAAACAAATTAGAACGTGGAAAATGATGATAAGACATCGAACATTAACAATGTGCTTTTATATATATGTAGATTATTTTTCATAACTAATGAGTTAATAGTCTCTGAATAGTGAAGAAAAACGCACTATCGCAAGGTTTTGGTCTGGGTATCGCCTTAACACGCTGATTCGGATAGGTTAGATTTAGTTTGAAAGAAGGAAGTTGCTCCATCGATTTTTGCATGAAATATAGTGACAAATAGAGCTCCAATCATTACGCAAGCAACACAGTGCTCGTTTCTAGAAATTGCTTGACGCTCTTGTCCTAAAGGTAGGTAAATACGAATCAATTTTTTTTTGTCTAATTGGGAGATAGGGAGGAGCTGGTCGAAGTGGCGTCGAGGAATAAGCCCTACAGATATTTTCTGAAAGCCTGTTTAAAGAGCATATTTTTTTATTACGGTGTGAAAAAGAAGATAACGCTATAAGTGTGTTTTACTAGAAAAGAAATTGTCGAATGCAAGAGTCACAAGGAACGTCTTTGAATGAAACGTGCATCATTTTAAAGCTTATAAAAATTGTGTTATTTTTTATGATGGACACAAAAAACGCTCATTTAGAAATAAGTTAGGAGCCATAAATGTGCTTTGCCTGAATAAAGTCGACAAATGCAAGAGTTAGGTAAGCGTCGATTAATGAGACATACATCATTTAATCATTTTGAAGGTCGTTAATATTTTAACTAGCTTCGTAATGATGTATATCTCGTGTTATTTTTCATTATGGACGGAAAAAAATCGGTAAATAATTGGCAATTTGATTCATCTGTTTCTTTATTTCTTAGTTTGATATAGTTTATGTACTGTAACCATTTGTTCGAAAGTGTCTGTTTTCTTGATGTTGATTCGAGGTAGCAGGAGAACCTTCGGCTGGTCGCCATTTGAAACGGAAGAGGTGATATACCACATCTTCCGTTTCATATAGCGACCAGGCAAATAGGAAGAGTAATGCAGAGGACTGACTATAGTTAAGTAGTGCATATTCCTGCATAATCCTCTTCCTATTTTCTTAATTAGGAGAGGGATTAGGTTGTGCCAGGTATTTACTGTACGTACCTACATTTCTCCCCGACATACACAAACCGAAAAAAACACGTCTCTTGTATGGGAGCCTTCTTTGATTTTTATTATTTGTTGTTATAGTGGCAATAGACACAGCGACAGGACAACGGTTAGGGGAGAGTGGTCAACAGTGGATCACGGGTCACAGTGGATTATTCGTCATAACTCAGTATGTGTGTTGCTTGGCGCTGTCAACGCAGAATGACGTGTTGTTACACTCCGGTCAGAGGTAGGTACAATTTTTTTTACGTAATTTTGAATTTTCTTGGTGAGTGAGAAATATGAATTATAGTTTTATGTTTTGCACTTGTTATTTATTAGAGCCGTTGTAGATAAGGTAGTTTTGTCTGAAATATGGATAGTTTTTTTTTTTTTGGAACGAAGTTCCTTATCGCGCCTTGTGAAAGGGGGCAAGACGCAAAAAAATCTTACGAAAAGTTGTAACGCCACTTTTTAACCGACTTCTAAAAAAGGAGGAGGTTCTCAATTCGGATGTTTGTATTTTTGTGTCACGATTTGTATGGAAGGGGTTAAGCAGCTGTTAGTGAGGTCACGATTTGGATGGGTGTGTTAAGCAATTGTTGGCAAGGTTGCGAAAAGGATGGATGGAGTTAAACAGATGTTAGTGAGGTCACGATTTGGATGTGTGTGTTAAGCAGTTATGTTTGATATATAAATACATATGTGTGTGTGTGTATATGTACATGTACATTTTTTTATTTCATACTAAAGCATCGACCACTTAGATACAAACTATAACTTCAAGGAAAAAGACAAATGCACAAAGATGTAGAGAATATCGTGAGAGAAAGATAATGCAGACAGATCAGATGAATGTAGTGAGCATGATCAATTACCTACCTAAAACTTTAAATCATCATTCAGATGCGTAAGTATGATTTTTCAAGACAAGACAAGACAAGAACTTCGTTCCGTCCGGGTGTCCCTTGACACCTCTCAAGTTTTTTTTCTCTCATAACAGCCTTTGGGTCAATCATTCATTCAATCATCATCATCATCAATCAGAATCATTTCAGTTTGGGTCACAGTGGACTGTTGATCCAGTGTATTTCCGTGAAATTAAAATTGTTTTTATTTTAGTAGTTAAAAATGCCTCGCAATCGAATAAGAAAAACTAACATTGGACTTCATAATGAAGAACAGATGAGTGAAGCCTTAAAATGTAGATACAACCCTACCCAGGACAGCCAACAAGTGCTCCGTCTGTGACAGTTGCTGGTAGGTACTTCCACCACAAGTAATGAAAAGTTTTTTATGGGCCCATTGCAATATGGATGTTTCCTGAGGAATAAAAATATGATTCTATTTAGTCCGTCATTTAGATTATCGAAAAATATTGGACACGTATTTTTTGCTTTATGAAATCTCTAAAAATTAACGAAGATAAAAAGCTTCAAAGATCATGAGTGGGGGCTTGTGACATCAGGGCGTGGTAAAAATCGTCGCACGGAGTGACGTCACACGAGTTTTCAACGCACTATATCGTCTTCGTTTTTTGTTTACGGGAAAAAATAAAAAATACGTGTCCAATATTTTTGGGAAGTCTATCTTACGGACTAATTAGATTTTTTTAGGCAACTAGCCTATTATGGGTTACCTATAGCGAGCCCACATCAAGGAGGAAGAGTACCAAGGCGAAGAGGTAGAGGGACGTCAATAATAGCAACTTACACCCCAAATAATGATGAAATAGAAAGGTTATGGAATGAAAATAAACAAAAACAGATGAAGGCAACTGCTAAAAGAAAAGAAAAGTTTTGCAAGAAAGTTCCAGTGAAGATGAAGATCAAATAAGTGTTTATTCTGAAAAAAAAAAACGCATTTTAGAAGATCATTATACGACGGTAGATCTGAACAAATTTCCTATACTAAAAAAGGAATGCCTAAGAGAGGTGTTTTTTTATTGTTGAATTAGAAGTAAAACGGACACGATTTTTTTATGTAGCAAAAGGTATTGGAGAAAAGGTGCAAATAAACGAGTAATAATGTGGAAATGCTGTCTTTTATTTCATTTTTTTTTTCAATAGATCCAGTGTTCCCCTATATGATTCTGTGTAGGTAACCCCAAAGTGACCCACCCCCGGGTCATAATGGATCATTTCATATATTTTTTTAAAGTGGTTATTACTTGTAAGTTTGTGCATTAATTGCCAATAAATGCATTTTTATTTAAAGATTAGGTACCTACCCGTACTTTGATTAGTTATCAGAGATTAGTTATTTTGGCATGAATTGCTGCTTTACGGGGCTGAAAAAAAAAGTGATCTACTGTTACCCATTTTCCCCTACTAATAGGGTTCCATTGGTTACCCTTGAAAACCGGGATACTGATAACAGGGATTTTTTTAGACATTTTATATATAAGGAAGAATACAACCTTTATTGTTGATCTAAAGGTTTAACGCATCCTAGTGCAACTACTCGCTAGAAAGAAGACTTGCTTGCATAAGTTTACTTTTTTTAATTTTAAAACTTTAATTAATTTTAAATTTAGGACTTAATAATTTTCTGATTTTGAAAAGGCAAAACCAGAAGAAAACAATATAATATGTGAATTATTAAATAACGAATTACTTACAAAAAAAGAACAATATAGCCTAAATTATTCTTCTTTAAATATTATCTTATTTTTAAGAGGGTTTCCTGTGGTTTCCATGTCAATGAGGCGGTTTTAGGGGTTTTTACCCAATCTTTAGGAGTAAATATTTTTAGGAGTTGGTAATACTGACACAAACAAAATTCAAGAAATATTTGAAGCATTTTATGTAGGTATGAGAGTAGTAACGAGGATATTGTTATGAATGAACACGTTCGCGTCAAAACATGATGAACTCGTCATCTTTGATGTTTTTTAAATACTTACCTTACAAAACGTTTTTTCTTTTTTGCTGGATACGTATCATATACTATAATATTGTAATACTGTGCTATATTAGCGACCCACCCCAGCTTCGCACGGGTGCAATGCTGTAAAAAGTAGGTACTTAAAGGATAAGAAATGTTTATTGTAGGTTATCCCTAAGAGATAGACTATACCTACCATCTACCATCCATTCTAAGTTGAGCTACTCGACTACTGACAAAGGCTTGCACTGTATGGACAGGCCCACTTAAATCTGTGTGGTTCTTTCCTCTAAAGACGATTTCAGACACAGATCTGCATGGTTCTCATATAACATATTGTGAATGTGAGAACTATGTAGATCGCCTCATGAAGCTCTTATTTCAGTTTGTCTGACAGTTTGAGTAATTCTTGCGGCCTACCCAATAGGTATGGCTCAAAAATTCGAGGAACAATACCAAAGTAAGGATACTTTGGTATTTTTCGTCGAATTTTTGTGCTCCTTAAAGTTCTAAGTTCGAGCTGCACGGTAACTGACAAATGCTGGCACTGTCTGGACAGGTCCACTCGTATGGCACTTTCCTCAAAAGGCTACCTCAGACATTAAACCTACATGGTTCTCATATGATTTGACCAGTACGGAACGTAGGGACTTTAAAAGAGACTTTGACCTCTGAGTTTGTTTCGGTGTTTCTTCTCAGGGTAGTCGGCTAGGAAACACCGGCTTCATCTAGCTTAAAATGACCAGAAATATTTGACGTATAAAAGTGTTATGTCTAACCTAATTACAAAATAAATATAATTTATCGCGGACTTTTTGTAGACCTTTTTAAGGTGTACAATACTGAAGATCAAATCAAAATCCGTTGCGTAGTTTTAAAGATATAAGCATACACAGGTACAGGCAGACAGCAGGGAGTGACTTTGTTTTCTACTATGTAGTGATATGTCACTTGAAAAGTGTAGACTCCGTAAGATTGTAAGATATCTTCATTCTTTTCTTTAAAAAAAAAACGTTGGCCCACACTGAGAATTTCTCCTGTATCGTGGGTGCGTTTACAAACATTTAAACTCGCATACACAAACAGCCATACACGGAGCAACTATCTTTAGGCCATACAGAAATTTGTTCTATGCGGGAATCGAACCCGCGACACGCAGCGTAGCAGCCAATCGCTCAACCACTGCGTCAACCGTAAAATGATAATTTCTCTTTTTATTATGAAATAAGTATAGTTATATGTAGGTACAACAAATTCCATCCGAATTCTTATTAATATTGTTTTTATATATTAGTAGAATTTAAGGTAAAAGGTGGCTCGAACACACTTTAAAATTAGAAATATTTCGGAATCCCCTCTCTTTAGACTTGGGTGTTGTAAAATTTGATAGGTAATAAATGAACCTAAAAAGCATTATGAAAAAGTAAACGAGACTATTAATACTGCAATTTGCATTGCAACAGGTAAATCGTGTTTTTTTTAGGAACCAGAATCAACCTACAGGTAGGTACCATCTACGGTGTAACTGTAAATAAGGCAATGATTCAAGAAATGGTATGAAAAGAACTTTTTATTTTAGGTATTATCGCAATGACTCATTGACTGACTGCAGAAAAAGAAGTTTCTCATTTTTATTGTACGAGAAACAATAATGCTGAAGTCAGAGCCCTCTATTGCCCTATTATAGTTACCTTACGTAATAATAGACAACCAAAGCGGACTTCATTTCATGCGTCATATTCAATTCCCGCTGTGTGAACACGGCTGAGTAAAATTAGAACGCGCGCATTTAATCATTTCGTGTACGAATCGTCGCAGATGGCGACACTGTGCAATTGTGCGCAGACATGTCAACAACATTCATTGAAATTAAATAAATCACACTAAAAAATAATAGAATTATATTCTCTATGAAGCTAATTATTAAAAAGCTATAAGTTACGTCGACAAAATATTTTGATTGTAAAAATATTTTTTGTTGGTAATCATTATGACCACATAACAGCATAAGCGTCAAACAAGCCGCGCTTCATATTGGGGCCGCCGCTGTACACCGCCATCTTACGTCCACCGTGTCAACTTGTGTTGGATTTGGTGCAGTAATTTTGTGTTTGATTGTGACGAGAGCAAGTTAACGAAATACAAACTATTCGGTTTGGCCGATATCGGTAAGTTTCAAAAATAAAACATTGCAATGTGTGGCGGAAAATTCAAGTGAAAATTAAAATGTGAAACGCTTTGGTAAAACTGGGTGTATAGCATCATTTCGGTCAAACTAACAATGAAATATTATGTCAAACGTTCTCTGGATCAATAGTTGCCGCATTTAATCGCGTGTAACTTGTTTATGCCTATTTGTAATGGTGATGAACTTCTTTTTCAGCGGCCGCTATGCTGTTACGATAGTCGATATTATGGCCTGCTGAACCGCAACAATGTCCGACGTGAAGCAAGTGAAAGTTGACAACTGGGGAATATATTTCCTCCAAAGGCTAAAACACTTTTTTAACCGAACAGACTACTGCGACCTGACGCTTCAGTTTCAAGACAATGCCCAGCTGAAAGTACACCGACTAGTACTCAGTGCGTGCACTGAGTACTTCGAACTCCTGGAACGAACATGTGAAATGTACGAAGACTGCCTGGTGATGCCTGACGACCTGCAGGCAGATGTTGTCGTGCCGATTGTGAACTTTATGTATACCGGGCATTTGGAATTCAAAGTGGATTTACTCGAAAGATTGTATCAAACATCTCAGATTCTCAATATGCCAGTACTAACTAAACTCCTCGAGTCACATCGCAGCTTGGCGCCCAAAGCACCTGCTCACAGCTATAGTGGTATTAAAAAGTTTCCTAAACAAAGCGTCCAAAATGAACCTAAACCTGTGAAGACCAGCTCACCTACAGGCTCCAGTAATAAACGCTCCTACAGCAAAGCATTTGAGAATAATGTTACATATAAAGAAAAAAAAACTTATCAATCTAATGCTAGAATTGAAAATGTTAACAGTATTGCATATCGTCCTCCATCTCCCATATCGAAAGACCATTTCACTCCACCAAAGACTGTCATAAGTGATCCACGCCCAACAAGATATGAAGTGCCTGAAGAGCTAGATACAGACAATATCTTTGACAACTCATTCTGCAGTATATCATATACTTCCCAGCCTCTAATGGTTCATCCAGACACAGTCAAACGTTACAAGGCTAAGCGAAGCAATGTATTCAGTGGACCTTCAGGCTCAAAGAAAATGTCTGGTTTGTCAACAATTGATATTGTTGAATGTAAAAGGGTATCAGCTAAGGAAGATAGTTTGTTTGATGACAGCAACTCAGTGTTGCATAATTTTAATGATGAAACTGATTTGTTCAATACACCCTATATGAACAATGAAAAGGATCCAAACCAACTTTTTGATCAGATTTTAGATGCTAATGATGGAAATGGTCCCAAAGTCACAATTGAAACTAAGGACAGTAAAGCTGCTTCCAACCTAGATCATGCAAGGATAATAAGTGAAGTCTTAAAGAAGTATCCTCATTTGGTTAAAAGCAATAAAAATATAAAATTGAAAATTCTGGATCCTTTGCCTAGTAAAGGTAAAAAACAGCAAAAACAAGCTCCTGCATATGTAGAAGATAAACCAATGAAGTTAAAAACAGAAGATGATTTTACATATGAAACTGATGTTATAGATTCTAAGCAAGCAGCAAAGCTTATTGCAATGGGTGCAGATAATACTAAAGGCCCTTGGATATGTTTAATCTGTGGCACACCAGGAAAAGCTCTTCATTTCAATTCATACTATAAATTCCGCCGTCATTTAGTAGATGTGCATAATGAAAAACCAGTGTCTAACATTTGTGAATACTGTGGTCTGAGATCCTTGAAGAGAAATTATTTACTACACCACCTGTATGCTCAACATGGTGTAGAACCACCACCTCAGTATCACTTCCCTAAATGTAACATGTGTACTTATATTGCATTAACTGATGCGCTGCTTACAAAACACAAACTGGGGCATAAATCTGTGAAGAACTTCCGCTGTAATGTTTGTTCTGTAGCATTTGCTACTTCTAGTCAACTTCTACAACACATACAAAACACAGGACACAAGTACAGTGCTGAAAAGAAATCTAATCTGCAATGTGTCTATTGCATGAAAGTGTTCTTACGAGAAATAAACCTATATTCACACATAAAAACTCATCACAAACAAGAAGCAAAAAATGATTGTATCATCGATGATTCAGATGATGAAAAGCTAGATGTAGCAGAAAGTCCAAGAGCAAAAGGTGCTGTCAAGTTTGAACCTAGCACTAGCTATGACAATGATTATGAAGAAGTAAATATACAGTATCCAGCTCAACGAAGACCATCAACTGACAAACAAATCCCAGCTAGAAGGCAACATAATGTTATCTCCAATTCGAAACAAAAGATTTTAAATCCTGGTTTTGACACTCCAAAACCAGCACCAAAAGCCAAGGCCAGTAAAAGTACCATTCATACTCAACTACATGATGATTTTTTCCAAGATATCAAAATGCCAGTGGAATCCTTATCCAATAATCAGAATGAAGAAATTGTATTAATAGATAACAATGAATATGTTATGAGGGATCATCAACTTATTCCTAGAAAACGGAAACCAGACAGCAGAGATTACATTATTTCAGATATGATTGAACCTGATTCTTTAGAGACGATGCATCAACCTACAACCTCAGAATACACACATGTTCAAAATGCAACTATTGAAGAAAATGTGCAGCAGCAGTCTAGTATGGTCATCAAGAAGTCAGCAAACCTAAATCAACCAATACAGATTGTGGTTTCAAATGAAGAAGAATACAAAGCTTTAATGGCTTCTAACCATCCTATTATATTTGATGATGGTGGCACAAACAAGACCTTGACAGTATTAACTGCACCACACCACAACCAAGCAATAGAGACAACTGCAATAGACTTAGACAATACTCAAGGAAATGAAATGATGATTCTTCCCCATGAATATCCTATTAACGTCTCTGAAGCTGTAGCTACTGAAAACTCTAACATTGTAGTTGTCTATAGTCACCCTGTTGACGATCAAAATAAGCAATACCAGATTATAACTACAGGAGGCCTAGAAGCACAATTTGTGCAGTCCTCTGCAATCATAACACAAAATTATGAAACTGTAACTACCTGTACGCCGGCAATGAATACTCATTGCATTGAAACACAAGGAGAACAAACTTGGCAAAATAATATCCAAAGTTTGGAAGGTCAACAAATACAGTTACCCCCACACACAGTAATACTAAACTCAAATCAAATAGTAACTGGTCCAATACATACTGGAACAGGTGACAATTTGGGTGAGCTTCCAGAAGTACATTTAGTACCTGAATCTCAAAAAGGGTCAGATGAAACTGATGTTACCTTGAATCAATCAGATGTAGCAATTGTACAAGTAAATCAACCGAATGAGACTATGGAAGAAAATGTGCCAGTCATGGCTTTGATCCAAAAAGAAACAACTACTGCAAATGAGGCTGTTGAAAATGTTCCTCAATCTAATTCAATGCCTGACATTCAAACAAACCATGAACACATGGATGAACCAATGGAAATGCAAAATATGCTAGAACAAATACCAACTACAGGACACATATTGGAGCAACCTATGACTACAGAAAATATACTGCAACAACACCAAATGAGAAAAGCAAATGTGATAGAACAACCAATGGAAACGGTAATTGTTCAAGATCAACCAATTCAAACAGAAAATGTATTTGAACAACCAGCCACAGAAACACAAATTGTACTAGACCAACCAATGGAAACCGAAAATGTAAGAGACCAACCAATTGAAACAGAGTATATTGTAGAACAACCACTTGTAACAGAAAATGTAATGGTATTAGAACAACCACTAGGAAATGAAATGGAACAAACAACTGTTCATATGGTGGCACAAGCAACTGTTCACTTAATGGACCAACCAGTAGAAACAAATACCATGGCGTCAGTACAAACAGAAAACATGATAGTACAACATGTAGAAACTGGTAATGTAGTAGAAGAACCGATCGAAACAGAAACTCCTATAGAACAGCCAGTGGTGATGGAAAACATGATGGATCAGCCAGCAGAATTAGAGAATGTTATAGAACAGCCAGTTGAAAGGGAAAATGAAACAGAACAACCAATTCAGACAGAATGTTTAATAGAATCTACTCTTGCCTCCCAACACCAGCAAGAACATACTCTAGATACTGTGACTATAAACAAATACTCTGAAGTTGATAAACCTGAGAATGAAACCACAGAAGGCCAACAACAATCAGAGCTCATGGAATCACAAGCTTATGATGATATTGTAGAAATCAACCGTGCCAATAATGAAGAACCAGCATATGCTAAAGAATCAGAGAAAAAGATAAAAAAATTAACTTTAGATTGGTCTGAGGATGAATATGATGTAGCAGAGGATGATAGGAATACAAAATCTGTTTCAAATGAAGGCTCTCAAAATCAGACTTTGATTGAAGAAATACCAGAAGTAGAAGAATCTATAGAAAACATTCAACAAGAAATGCAAAAACAAATGGCAGCTCAACTTGAGGTAATGGCGCCTGCTCAACTTGAAGTAGATGTGGCTGCTCAACTTGATGAAGATGCAGCTGCACAACATAATGTAGACACTGCACAACTTGAGGTAGAGGCGACTGCACAACTTGATGTAGAGACAACTGCAGATGTCGACACTGAAGAAAGTGCCATTTCTTCACAAGAAGAAGACTCATCAAGCCAGGAAATGCAACTACCTCCATTAAATGAATCGCCAGTTCCAAATCCACTAGTTCAAGAAAAATTATCATCACTGCTAAATGATTGGGAGGATAATGATTCCCAAGAGGAAATGATTACTGCTGATGAAAATGTTGAGCCAACAACAGAAGACTCAAAAGAAACTAGTGTTGATTCGGCAGATACCCCAGCAGTCCCAAAAAATGACAATATCAAAAGCTTAGTTAGTGACTGGAGTGATGATGAAGAAGAAACTAAGGAATAAATTGCATGATCAGAATGCATGCAGATAAAAATCATCAAATTAATATTATATTTTCTTGTGATTATTTCTCACAAAACATACTGCCTATCGGAAATTGTTAGCCTTCTAGCTATATGACTTGATGGTTTATATTATTTTAAAATACTTAGGTATAAGTAGTACTACTAGATTATAAGTATATAATTATGTATCATGTAAAAATCAATAATATTATGTATTGGTGGTGTGTAATGTAAGAGTAAATTCTCTTTTATAATTAATATCAATTATTTTATAAAACACTGATAAACCATGCTAATAGAAACCTCAATAACTTACTAGGTATGTTATGGTAAATAAAAAGGTGATGCAGCCTCGTTAAATGTTATTTAGTGGTGCTGTGATCCTGCCTTGTTTCTATATCATTATGCATTGTATACAAGAAAATAGGCAATAATTAATAGTACAAAATTCAGTCTTCTATGAATTTTCATACTATTACATTAAATTTATGGAAATGATACTGATTATGTAGAAATGTACCTATTGAAGTAAATTAAATAAATGGGTTCATAATAGTAATTAATATTTTTTATTTGACTTCCCACAACAATAAAACAACATTTCATAGAAAAATACCATTTTACTAGATTTTAAACAATTTGCAGTTGCTAAAACCAATAGTAGATACAATAATTGTAATTATAATCACATTTTTATTTATATGTGCAAGATTACATGGCAAAATATATATTGGCCATACCTATTCCATAGATATGTTGAGTAAACATTTTGATTTATAAGATTTTCAAAGGTTAAAAACATTGTAACTGGCCTTCCACTTCAAAACTGTAGATATACATAGTTATGAAAAGGAAATATAGGAGAACAGGTTCAACTTAAGTACTTTTATTTATTATTAACAAGATGGAGCAAGAGAGAAGAATGTAAAAACAGAACATAACAAGGTTTGCAGACATGCTTGTAATAATTTCTGTATAAATACATTTTTGAAATGGAATAATACCCAGTTGTTACACTTTACGGCTGAACATAATAAATATGAGCCTTAGCACACCTTAAAATTAACATTGAACTTTCAATGGCAAAAAAATTTCAATATGCTTCATAAAAGAGCTACAGGGACAACACAATTTAAATGCAGTAGTAGGCTCATTATAAACATTGAAAGATTACACATTTTCTACATGAGACGATACATGATTACCATTTTTATATATGAAATTAATTCTAGATGTGATTCAACATGAAATACTTTTACAATCATATTTGGAATAGTAATATTAATTTAACAAATTACTGGCATTCAAGCAGAAATACACCAATGTTTGTTGAGATTACTATATTTACTTGCTATATATAGTAAGTTGACAAATTGATCTCACATTAAAAGCTATTTGCAATCTTGACTGAGAATATTTGCAAGAGTGAAAAACTATATATCACAATAAACCTACATTCTTTCTCTAATTTGAAACACACTACCTAGCTATTCATCACAAAGAATATCTAAAAACTATAATTGTGTGTATGCTTTAAGATAATTAATAATGAAAGTGCATTACCACTCAATATGTACCTATTATAAATTAAATTTAAAAATAATATTTTTATTTTAGATATCACTAAAATAATTTTTAAAGATTTCGCATACTTTTAATATAATATTTAGCAAAAAGGTGAAGTATCACTTTGGAACATAAGACAAGCTATGCCTTCATTATAAAACATAGTTCAAATGGTTGAAATCATAATGAAATGGAAGAAAAACAAAGAGTTGAATATATTAACACTTTCGGTGCCCAAATTGCAGCTTACGGGTTGAACAATAATTTTTTGTGTGCCCAAAACAATATAATGAATAAACAATATAATATGTAGCAGACTCCGATACAAGTTGCTGTGATGCTGAATGCTAGACACTGAAAGTAATAAAGAATTCTGGTAACTATGCAGGTGCAGGATATGGATCACAGAATGATATAGACCTATGAAATGAAAAACATTTGACAGTGAATTTGAACAAAACAACTGTGCCACTTGTTTCTGCCAAAATGAGAATCCCTAAATGAGTATGTCAATATCTTTTCAATTTATTAAATTGTTGTGTTCATACTGTCAATTCTATATGCTTAGCACAGTGTCAAACTAACTTAAAATTTTGACTTTAGTGGAATAAATGTATTTACAAAATAAATTACAATATTTACATTAAAATAAAGCATAATTACTTCCCTAATCATTGGATATTGAGACTAACACATATTTGACCATGTATGCCAGGAATACAAAGCCTACCAACACAAATAGATTGGTCAGAATATAGTGTATGTTGGACTGTGGCTCTGTTATCACTTCACCTTCACTTGAAGCGGTGTTCTCAGCCTGCAACATTGCCTCATGACGCAGCTTTAGCTGTGCCTCTATCTCCTCAACATATTCCGGGAACAACTCGCAAAACATCTTGTTCTTAATGTTTGTCTCCAAAGATTCCGCCGCCAAACAACGCTTCTGGAAATCCGACGTCTCAACAGATCCTAGTGTTGGTGTCTTCTCTAACATAAAACTTAACAGACCAGTGAGGATTGTGGATATTGACCATGCTGGGTTCCATGTGTCGGGATGAAAGTCCGTGATGCTAAGGCATAGTCGTGTGTTTGTCTTGAACCGACCATTCGGCGTGATCATGTAAATAGAAGGCGGTTTGAATGGGAACTCCCTTGGAAATATGATTTTTCCATGATAGTACCCACCCTCGTAAGGACTCTTTTCTGGTCCTTTGACCACGTAATGCCATTCCAAAATATTAGAAGGCACTGGTTCCGCTGTTACATATGGAACGGGGTCATTTTTAAGCCTAAGGTAATCTTGCTTTAGTCTGCTCGTAGCTCCAGTTACTTTGGTTTTTGCCATGACTTAGCACAAAAAACAACCCTAAATTATTTTAGTATGCAATCAAAATGAGTATCACTGCAATCATACACTGTTAATTCTTCGATAAAGTCTGCTGTTCTTATTTTTTTGGTCGATCGGAATCAATCGCGAATAAATAAAATAGTACGTCAATCAAATGATTTGCAATCACACAAGACGTCATACGAATAGAGGTGTGTATTACTGTACGGTAACAGACTTGAAAAATCGACTAAAAATCTGTTTCTAAAACCAAGCCTACATACATCTTGAAAAGTTTACACTAATCTCGAAGTATATTCCATATTCCTCAAAGCACTGGAGCTTCATAAGACCTCTGTAAGTGCTCAGTCGATAATATTAATTACTGTTTAATGATCAAAACAAAATCGAGCATGATGTACAATAGGCGGCTGATATGTGTACTAAATCGTAAGATAAGTATGTATGTACCTAATATTTCAAGATGCAATAGTGTTGTTTTTTTTTTCCTTTTTTTCTAGATGGGAAATCATCAAAATAATGACTTCTCCCGCTCTGGGCGGAGCGGAAGGGGGAGTCAGACTCTTACTGACTAAAACCCACCCGTGATCCTTCTTGTGCTCTTTGCGTTCCAGGGCCGCGGTGACTCTTTCGAACAAATTCCGCAACCCTAGCAGGCACTGACCCTATGGGGGGTCACCACCAATCCATTAGCATTTGGAAACATTGTGGGACCCACTCTGTTATTCAAGTGCCTGATTAATTGAAATAAATGCTTTGAGTTTAATTTTGCACATATCCCGTTTCTTCCCGTTCCCGTAGGAAATTATCTCTTAGTGCTTCCCTAAGGAGTGTATGGTAGCTACTACAGCAGCATTCTACGACCAGTAGTTTCGAATGTGCGTTGTCTGTCAGTCAGTAACAGAAGAGTTTTACATAGTTTGATTATCAACAATTAAAAACAAATCTGATCTATTTAGCGACATATATTTAAATTTTATGGTTCCGAACATCCGTTTAAAATGGAACTCGGGTGTCTGTCTGTCGAACGTCCTTTTCGATAGGTTAAATTGTAATTTGGATGAGCACCATGTACAGTCGGTGATAGCAATTAACTGACCCCCCTAAAAATTGAACGAATTTGAACCTTTTGCTTATTAGCAGTAAGCTTGTCGAACTAGAACCACTGGTTCAACGTCTACGATCAATAAAATAGTTATTCGAATTTGATCTTTAATACGCAGTGTTAAGGTAGGTATGATCTTGAATATTATTTTAACTTGTAATATAATACGTAATTTCAACCGCGTTAAATGTGTTTCGGTTGGTCTAGCGGTGACTGTAGTGAGCTGACAAATCGTGGTTGTAAATTCGTAACCGACGTAATTGACGCGTTTTTTTCTGTTTTGTATATTTGTTTTAAGTTATAAATAATAAATTATAACTTTAGCAACAACAAAAAAGAAAAACAAACAGAAATAAAAAACCAAAATGATGTTAAAACGATTTTATTTTATAAAAAAAATATTATAAGAATAACATAAATGATATTGATGACGACACGAAGATGATAATATTTACCTGCTTACTAATAACGTTGTTAACTGCACTGAGTTTAATGTAGTGAATCAGCATGTTATAATATTTAGAAATATAGATATGTATTTCTATTTCATAACAATAACATCACCACATTAAATATAATTTAACTAAATAAAACGGCATTATACGTTGAAGTTCTACCTACTATATATCAATTTGTTTTGTGAATAGTTATTTTAGTTATAAAATAAGGTTTTGACAAAAAACTAGGTATTCGAAATACTTCGTTAGAAATGATAACAATAGTTAATTTAACACACACACTGACACAAGTCATTCATTCAGAACACTGATTACTCAAGTCATTCATGCTTTTAATAGCGAAGTGGAGCACCATTTTTTCTATTACTTATTGCAAGCTGTCCCGCATACCGCGCACCATATTCCAACAACAATCACTTCCACTTGCAGTTGAATGAGTAGGCAAAAATGGGTGTTCAGGATGCCTTCTAACAATTGCTTGATGACGTTCTGACACAGGAGTATACATAGTAGGTTTTGGTCCAGGACGATCTTTTTGAATATTCCCTGTCTCTTCAAAACGTCTTAGCCACAATCTGACTGTATTTCTCTGAAACAACACAATAAGCATAATTTTAGTAACGAATAGGTTAACATAATTTATCGATTAAGTTTGAAAAAATACGTTTATCAAATTAGATTATATAAATCAAATTAGACCTATAAATGATCTCAAATTAGACTCATAATGAAACATAGTTAATTGTCTATTATTCTACATTCACCGGCTTTTAAGCAAACTAACGAATTAAGTAATAACTATAATTATTATAAATTAAGCATAAAAAATAATACACTTACCGCTATATTAAGTTTCCTAGCAATCGCTTTAATACCAACATTCTCCTCATGCAAATAGATTATTTTGTATTTTAAATAATCACTCAACTGAGACATGATGATTAAACTATCAAAACTGATAACAATTAATAAAAAGGAAAAAAGCGTGGATTTTCGCAATTTAGTAAGGCAAGGTAAAAATGTTCGCGCGTATTCACTGCTATTTGTGCATAGAATATCTTGTTCAATTTATTCTTCTACCCCATATTCCTAATGTCATATCTATAGCAGTTTTTGTTGAATACGCATATTGACGTCTAACTACCCACTTATTAAAAAAGGTGAAAGTTATAAATAAATGACCTAATATCAACCTCTTAAAGCTCAAGTTTGCGTATCTAAATTATTTATTGTTTCTGTTCATCGAGTAGTGTTAGTCTGATTAACGATTGAATAACGTTTAATGTTATGAGCATAGGGTGTAAAATCGAGTAATTTTTAGGGGGGTCAGTTAATTGCTATCACCGACTGTACCATGAAATTCTGTGACCCAAACACAGTAGTACTGTAACGTGTGACACATCAAATGAAAGGTATATAGAGGGTGATAATTGACATAGACTTGCACTTGGCCTGATTTTTCTATACTTACTTGACTAGAGCATATTCTTAAGCATTTCCGTGTAATGTAACGTTCCTGCGAATGCACGGCGAAATGCTCACAGCAAGTGTGCATTTACCCGTAACATTTCGTAGTACCTTTCGTTAAGTCTTCCTTGAAATGTTGGACTCGGGCAAAGGCTCGACGGAATGTTACACCAATACGCTCGTTGGTTTGTACAATTATTATTGTAACAAAACGACGTGCGTGCTCGACGTCTGGTTCATGAAGGGTGATATACTAGAACAAATTATAGAGTGGCTCGTTGTTCTGTTACAAGAAAATGCTCTAGTCTATACCAGTCTATACTCACCTTTAGGTTGAATGGCAGATTTTTGATTAGACTCTGCCGATTCATAATTTTCACTTCTCATTGGTTAAAACAATTATTCTTTTTGGCCTGTACTTATCTCTGATTATATTATTTCCCATTTCGCTGTTCCCTTTTCCTTGCAGCCAAAATTACAGAAATTGAATTGCTAGGTATACAGTACCTATGTCGCAAAACTTTTCTAATACTTGGGGACTTAAGTAAATAAAAACCGAATCAACAGTTCCTAAAATTTTATTAAATCAATAACAAATTCCTTTTTGTTACATAGTCAGTCACATATCCAGTCAACGAAACATGATAAATTGATAATAAATATAGGTACCTACATATTTATTACATCACCCAATCATTGAACTAAACGGTATATAGCTAGGTAAACCAGTGGCATTGTAATATGGTGCCTGTGATAGCTTACGACTGTCACAGGCACACTACTAAAGTTTATAGGCTCTATCAGTTATGTATTGTTCCAGCGGCGACGAAGTGAGAGTCAAAATGGCGAGTGTATCTTAACTAATCGAGTCAATCCATTTACAACATTTAGCACAAGCCTAGGCCCTACAACAATGTACTACCAACTTCATTTTAGACAGCCTAGATACAATCAATGCCATAAAAATTCTATATAATTGATAATATACACCTGTCTTACTGAAAAGAAAGAGTATAATCTCGCGATATTTATTAGAAACTCGACGGTGTTAGCAATAACCCGGCGTCAGATGACGAAAGTCGATTTTCAGTGTCCCAACTCGACTCGGGAAAACACCCCTTGCACAGTTGCATTTAGTTATACCTGCAGGGGTCATTCGCTCCCGAGCCACTTCGGCAACCATCGTGCTGAAGTAACAATCGATGGGGAAGTGAACGCCCTCACTTATGACGTCACTCAAAACACCTCATGCTGACGTACGCAGTAAAATTTTAATGAAGGAAGCACTGTAAACTGTATGGTTTCCGTTTTGTCGCTACCAACACACCAAGGAAACTTTAATTAGCTTTAATTTTCGAATGAAGACTTTACCCATGGGGTCGGGTTTAATAAAAGTTGTACACTTTTATTTTCGTTGCGCACGAAAAACGGAATGACCGTACCGGCCGGTGCAACTAGAGACGCCATAACTATCATATTTGTGCCCGCACAACGTACCTACTCCGTGCACTCTTTGGCTGTTTTAGTCATAGTTAGAATGACTGAGGGACAGGACCGAGTGTATTTGACTACTAACAAAGGTCTATATGAATAAACACTTATTTGAAAAACGTTAATAAAATACATTTATACGATTTAAAAAAAAATCGTTTCAAAAGTAGAGAAGTTACGCTTTTGAAATGATACTTCTATCCTTGCCACGCAAATCGTCGTTTTTATTGGAAGGCGCAAATTCACAATGACGTCACACGCAAGTAGAACTGTGTTTGTTGAATCGAGTCGAGGTCGCATGTCAGTCAGTCTCTGGAGATATTTTCCATTTTTAACAGACTTCTTAAAAATCTATACTAAATTATAAATGCGATACTTTGGATGTATGGATGTTTGTTCCTCAGTCATGTCAGAACGGCTGAACGGATCTTAATCAAATTTGGCACAGAGATAGATTATATTTTATAACAGGAGTATGTTCCCTTGGGATAATTTTCGATATAATATTCGGATTTCAGCAGCTGGAGAATAAAAAAAGTTTTGATAATTACAGTTCGATGAAATTGTGTTAAATATGATATTATGAACATCATGAAACTTCTCCATTTCTATGAGTAAACGCACAGACACTTTGGTTTTTATGGAAAGTGTTAACAATGCCGAGTCTAGCAGTAACCGCGAAGTGCAGTGAGGGTGAGTATCAGTAGAGGCGGGAGCGTGCGCGTGACGTCACGTGCCGCAGTTGAGCAGCATGCTGCGTATCTCGTGGTTCAGCTGCTTGAGCAGCTCTTCGTCCGGGTTGTCCTGCTGGACGAGCCGGTCGCGCTGTGCTATCAGCTCGTTGATTCTTTCGCTCTGCGGGTTTTTTGGGGCGTTCCTGTAAGCGGACATGGTTATTTTAGACTGGCTTACACGACTCTCGACTTATTTTTTTTATAGCAATTAATTTGGAAACTCGTTTTACTTACGTTAAATCATTAAACATGTCTAACTCATCAGGGCCTGCAGGATCTGAAATAATAGCATAATTTAAGTTGTTGTAGATTATGTCACACTTTTTTATAGCTTTGACTAGAAATGTGTGGATTGAACTTTATCTATTGGATAGTTATGATTTTTTAAATATATTAAAAAAATGGGAATGAAACGATGGACTATCTCTGGAAGAATTGATCCAATCACAAAAATTCTTCGTGTAAGACAATGGTATACTACGCTATCCCAGAAAAAGACGCGTGCGGTCACTGCGGTCACAAATCCTACATGATGTTGTATTTTGTCCTGGACCACACCCTAGAACTCCGTTAAAAAATGAGCTGTTACTAAGTATAGCCCAGGGGGACAGGCGGGCAAAAGCTATTATATCTATACTAATATTATAAAGCTGAAGAGTTTGTTTGTTGGAACGCACTAATCCAAGGAACTACTGGTCCGATTTGAATAAATCTTTCAGTGTTAGATAGCCCATTTATCGAGGAAGGCTATAGGCTATATATCATCACGCTAAGACCAATAGGAGCGGAGCAGTCATGAAAAATGTGACACAAACGAAGTTGTGGGGGCAGCTAGTTAATAAATAAAAATTAACTAACTTATTAAAGAATGCGTATTGAGTGCAGGCGTATTGGCGAGTATGTCCACGTAGAAATCATCTTTTAATTTCTTCAAATCAACGGGAATTTGATTTGTGCTGTTTTCTTCTTCGTTCTCTGTTGGATCTAGTCTGAAACAAAACAAAATGATGTTATTTATTAATTTTATATATGTAGCGAAATCTTGTTAGTTGTTTACAGAAAAGCAATGCAGGTGCCATTTCAGACCGCGTCAGGGCTCGGCAGACCTCACGCCCCAGTCGGCCGCCTACTGCGCGGGCCTGCGGACGGCGAGCTATGGGTGACTCGCCGCTCAAACAGCAGTCAGCAACGAAGACGGGTAGTGACTGCTAAAGGTGTTGATTTTGTATGAAAAAGTCACCACTGACACAGACTCTTACTGAATAAAACACACCCGTGTTCCTTCTAATGCCATTTGCGTGCCAGGGCTGCGGTTATTGGCTCGAACAATTCCGCAACCCTTTTTTTTTTCTGGATGGGAAATCTTCAAATGACTTCGCCCGCTCTGGGCGGAGCGGAAGGGAGTGTCAGACTCTTACTAACTAAAACCCACCCGTGATCCTTCTTGTGCCCTTTGCGTTCCAGGGCCGCGGTGACTCTTTCGAACAAATTCCGCAACCCTAGCAGGCACTGACCCTATGGGGCCCCGTCTTGTTTGCTGACGGCTCTTTGAGGCGCGCGTGGATCACGACGCGCCGTCGACTCGGGCCTGGTTGCTATCGGACGGCGAGCCACCCATAGCTCGCCGTCCGCAGGCCCGCGCAGTAGGTGGCCGGGAATCGCCCTGCGTTTCCCGACGCCCGGGGCGTCTTCTGTTGCGGCGGCTGGGGCGTGAGGTTTCCCTCTCACGCACGTGTTCCGCCTCCTCCTTCGCTAGCATTACTGCTTCGCAGAAGGAGGCGACCGCTTCCCATGCCTCCTCAATCCGGACCATGGCTTGAACCAGGGCCGGGCGCGAGAGGTCGCCGTCGCCGATCGCCTCGACGAGGAATTCCGCAACCCTAGTAGGTAGTCCAGGAGAGTCTATTGCTATACTGTTGTGTAACTGTATGTAGAGTAGTGTGAGCAGCGTGTCTGCGCACCCCACGTGGCCGAGCTGGCGGCGGTCGTGCTGCAGCTGCGTCAGCATCTGGCGGCGCGTGCTGAGCTTGACGAGGTGCAGCTATTGCTATACTGTAACTGTATGTAGAGTAGTGTGAGCAGCGTGTCTGCGCACCCCACGTGGCCGAGCTGGCGGCGGTCGTGCTGCAGCTGCGTCAGCATCTGGCGGCGCGTGCTGAGCTTGACGAGGTGCAGCTATTGCTATACTGTAACTGTATGTAGAGTAGTGTGAGCAGCGTGTCTGCGCACCCCACGTGGCCGAGCTGGCGGCGGTCGTGCTGCAGCTGCGTCAGCATCTGGCGGCGCGTGCTGAGCTTGACGAGGTGCAGCTATTGCTATACTGTAACTGTATGTAGAGTAGTGTGAGCAGCGTGTCTGCGCACCCCACGTGGCCGAGCTGGCGGCGGTCGTGCTGCAGCTGCGTCAGCATCTGGCGGCGCGTGCTGAGCTTGACGAGGTGCAGCTATTGCTATACTGTAACTGTATGTAGAGTAGTGTGAGCAGCGTGTCTGCGCACCCCACGTGGCCGAGCTGGCGGCGGTCGTGCTGCAGCTGCGTCAGCATCTGGCGGCGCGTGCTGAGCTTGACGAGGTGCAGCTATTGCTATACTGTAACTGTATGTAGAGTAGTGTGAGCAGCGTGTCTGCGCACCCCACGTGGCCGAGCTGGCGGCGGTCGTGCTGCAGCTGCGTCAGCATCTGGCGGCGCGTGCTGAGCTTGACGAGGTGCAGCTATTGCTATACTGTAACTGTATGTAGAGTAGTGTGAGCAGCGTGTCTGCGCACCCCACGTGGCCGAGCTGGCGGCGGTCGTGCTGCAGCTGCGTCAGCATCTGGCGGCGCGTGCTGAGCTTGACGAGGTGCAGCTATTGCTATACTGTAACTGTATGTAGAGTAGTGTGAGCAGCGTGTCTGCGCACCCCACGTGGCCGAGCTGGCGGCGGTCGTGCTGCAGCTGCGTCAGCATCTGGCGGCGCGTGCTGAGCTTGACGAGGTGCAGCTATTGCTATACTGTAACTGTATGTAGAGTAGTGTGAGCAGCGTGTCTGCGCACCCCACGTGGCCGAGCTGGCGGCGGTCGTGCTGCAGCTGCGTCAGCATCTGGCGGCGCGTGCTGAGCTTGACGAGGTGCAGCTATTGCTATACTGTAACTGTATGTAGAGTAGTGTGAGCAGCGTGTCTGCGCACCCCACGTGGCCGAGCTGGCGGCGGTCGTGCTGCAGCTGCGTCAGCATCTGGCGGCGCGTGCTGAGCTTGACGAGGTGCAGCTCGCGCACCGCGCGGCCCCACTGCTCCTTGAAGAACGCCTTCGACTGCACCGCGCTGTCCAGCTTCTCTTCTAAGTAACGCTGGAATTCAATGTATTGCGTTACTACTAAGAGGTTATAATAATAATAATAACGTGAACACAGCAGTCATTGTGCCGATAGTCGTGACGGCCAATGGCATAATAGCCAAGAGCCTTGACCAACATCTTAAAAGGCTCTCGTTAGGCAGCTGGATCAAGGGCTTGATCCAGAAAGCAGTACTTCTGGACACGGCTCGCATAGTTAGGAGGTTTCTCCCGATACCGGTGGGCTACTATTTTTTATATTTTTAAATGTTTATTTTTTATATTTTTATAGATTTATTTAAAAATGTAATAAGTATCTACAGTAAATAAATAAATAATTTGTTTTCCACGTAACACAACATCCACAGAGCACAAAAAATAATATAGAATACAAATAAAATACGCCAACCGTCGACGACGAAAAACAAGGAGGATCTCAATTTCGACAGATATATTTTTTCCTGATTAGTTGAAGATAATACTGATTAGTTGAAGATAATACTTACTAGTTCTTGGATCAGACTTGCAGTTTGATCTTTGGTTAAACCAGAATATCGGTTCTCCGATTCCTTTTCAGTGTTCTTTATATTGTTCTGAAAGGTAAAACAAATAAAGGATTTATTCAAATTTCCCAAGTACATATTTGCATTATCTCTTTTGAATGGCATACCACAAACGAATATGGGACTGTGGAAATGTTCTTATATCTATGGTATCCTAAAAACATACCGCAATTATTAGTTTTTAATGACATTACAACACAAATTATTGTGTATAAATATGAAAGAAAAGAAACAGTTTTGTATTGACCAATTAATTTACTTCCAGTCTTCGCTGTTGGAGGGCAAAGCTTTTCCTTCTCTTACGGCCGAACCCAATAACCGATCTATCACATACTGGAGATAGAAAAACAAATGAAACAACAGAAAAATTATATAGGTTCCCTGTTGTTTCATTTCTTTTTCTATCTCCAGTATGTGATAGATCGGTTATTGGTTTCGGCCGTTAAAAATCAAGAACAAGTTTGAACCAATCCTATCTACAAGGTCACTCCGCGATATTTTCCTACTTCAGCTTCCAATTTCGCTGAACCATTTTTCATATTCCTACCTTGAGCAACTCCACTTGTTTCTGCAGCTGCTGTATTTGAGCCTCCAACTCTTCGACCTTCATATCTTTGAGCTTGAGCTGGTGATTCATGTCATCCTCCATCTTCTGCGAGGCTTCCCGTAACTCCTGATATTTGGCTGTGTAGTGGGATTCTAGTGCTTTCTTTGCGTCTAATAACTGAAATATAATATTCATTCATTACAAAATGGGTACCTTTTTTATAGATGGGAAATTAACTAATGAGTTCTTAAGCTCTGGGCAGAGCGGAAGGGAGTGTCGTGTCGTGTTTAGTCTTACTGACTAAAACCCATCCGTGTTCTTCCTAATTTTATTGAAAACTCACGGGACGTCACTACGTTGCTACAATTTTTACCAGCGACGTGACGTCACGTGAGTTTTCAACGCACTGTATCGTCTTCATTTTTTGTTTACGTGAAAAAAGAAAAAATACGTGTCCAATATTTTTTGTATATCTATCAGACGGACTAATTAGATTTTTACAGTAAAATACCCTATTCCTGCACCCTGGCACTACCCGTTTGCTATGCTGACATCACTTTGAGGTGCACGTGTAACACGATGCGGCATCGACCCGGGCCTGCTAGTTATAGAACGCGAGCCACTTAACGCGAGCCGTCGCAGGCCCACACATAGCGAGTACCTACTAATCTTATTTATATTATAAATGCGAAAGTAGCAGCTGCAGTGATCTTGTCGGGTACACTCTGACTCACTAAGTTTAAAAGTACAATTTTTTTAAACTTAATTATTATTTATTTGGCTTAATCATAATGCCCTTTACGTTCCAGGGCCATGATGACTTTCGAACAAATTGCGCAACGTCTCTGCATATCCTGCCTCAGACACTTCATAGTTCGTTTTATCCTTGTTTTGTGTACTACTAACACTAGATATTTTACTAAAAAAAATGACTCTAATGTTGTCCCAAGTTAATAAATAAATTAAAATTAAATGTACTTAGGTTTGCGCCACTTTACATAAGACCTAAAAATTATGGGTAAAATAAGCCTGTACTGTCAAGTAAGTAAGCCTCTCCCTGCCGTCATAAGAAAAAAGGACGTATCTACACGAAACGAAGTCTATCGAGATCTTCGACATTAATAAAATCAATTAAGGTCGAAAATCGATTACTTCGTTTTGTATAGATATGTACGTCTTTTTTTCTTATGGCGGCAGTATGTGGAACTGAACATCTAAAGGGAACGTGAACAGCGTAGACTATGCCATCTAGTGTTGCAAATCTGAAATTTTTACGTTGTAAATATCTGACCTGTGCTGCCACCTATACTTCCTGCACCCTCCGTTTAGGGGAACGTGCACGAAGTAGACTGTGCCATCTAGCGTTGCAAATATGAAACTCATAAGTAAAATTTCCTTGACATTGACGCGTCTGTGCTGCCACCTATAGTTTCTGCACGTTCCCTAAAGCCAGTCATACCTTTTTCTCCCTCTCGGTATTCCGGTAGCCCCTCAACCTAAAGTCTTCGGTAGCTCGACTGAGGTCGGCCGCAAGGTTGCGACACTGCTCGATGCCTTTGCTCAGCTTGCATTCCAACTCGACTTGCTTCTTTGCCCATTCTTTAGCGAGTAGTTCCAGATGGTACTCTTCTTTGCGTTTCAACTGGAATTGTGAAAAGCAAATCAGCTAATGAGTGGTCCTGAAATTGGAGATCAGGTATTTTTATTTATTACAATAATAGTTGTTACGCACGGTTTTAAATAAAAAGTATTCAAATAAGTGACCTTATTAGACTGTTTATGATTTCAAACCGCGAAATACAGCTATCAAAGAATATATTTCTATATATATACACACATACATTTACTACTACATTTCTATATGTTACTAGGGGCCGTGAACTCAAAAAATGCATTGTTGCAAATAACATGTCAACTCTGTCCACAGGTGAACCTACATACTGGCCTACAGATGTTAATAAAATACCGGACCTCCTTGACTTCTTTGTCACCAAAAACATATGCCATAAATTCGCTCAAATAGAATCTAGCTTGGACGGGCCTTCAGACCACACCCCAATCATACTGAGATTGAGTAAAACGGCTGCAATTGGCAATACAAATCATGACATGCTCTACAACTACAAAACCGATTGGGATAGTTTCAGAGACTACCTTGAAGACAAAATTAATCTCAACATACCTCTAAAATCTCCTGAAGACGTAGACGACGCGTGCTTGTACTTCACTAATCTCCTACAAGTGGCAGCGTGGATCAGCACCCCTGAGCTAAAACATTCGGCGTGTAGTACACCTACCCCAATCGAAGTCCGAAGAAAAATTGCAGAGAAGAGGCGATTGCGTAGAATCTGGCAGTCAACACATAACGCACTGGACAAAACCAACCTTAACCGTGCCATTAAGGATCTCAAAGATGTTCTTGCGAAATCTAGTAATGATGCCCTACAAGACAGGCTAGAGAGAATGACCCCTGTAGCAAAGGGAATTCATTCCCTTTGGAAAGCAACTAAGAATCTACCACAACCTCAGCAATGCTTTCCCCCTATAAGATCAGAAAATTCTTGGGCTCGCACTGATCAGGAAAAGTCTGAAGCTTTCGCATCCCACTTTGCCAATGTCTTCAAGCCGAACGAATCTGCAGCTCCCGATGATCCGGAAATTGATGCTATTCTCAGCCAGGACATACAACTTAGTGTCCCACTGCGACCAACATCTCCACGGGAACTGGCTAGACTGATATCTACGATGGACTCCAAAAAGGCACCCGGATTCGATCTGATAACTCCGAAAATTCTTAAGGAGCTGCCAAGAAAGGGGCTAGTCTTTCTAACCATCCTCATTAATGCCTCTCTCAGATCCTCTTACGTTCCTGCTGTCTGGAAAATATCACAAATCGTAATGATCCACAAGCCAGGAAAGCCGGAAAATGAAGTTTCATCTTACCGACCTATTAGCCTTACTCCAGTGCTATCGAAGTTATGGGAAAGGGTCGTCCTGAACAGACTAATACCTCACTTACGAGAAAACCAAGTTGTACCTGATCACCAATTCGGATTTCGCGAGCAACACTCCACCGTTGAACAGGTCCACCGAGTCTACCGCACCATAAGACAATGCATGGAAAAGAAAGAATATTGCTCGGCAGCATTCCTCGACGTCCAACAAGCCTTTGACCGAGTTTGGCATAAAGGCTTATTATGCAAGATAAAGTTGCTCCTGCCCCATTCTTTTTACTTACTAATGAAATCATACTTGTGTGATAGACAATTTCAAGTAAAGGTACGAGACGCTAGATCCTCGCTCGCTAGATGCCTCGCAGGGGTACCCCAGGGCTCTGTCCTGGGCCCAGTTTTATACAATATATTTACTAGCGATATCCCCCAGTGCCCTGATGTATTTATAGCAACTTATGCTGATGACGCTGCTTTCCTGGCCTGTGATCCGGATGCCAACTTGGCGAGCAATAAGCTACAAAAACAACTTGACAGGACCCATAACTGGCTAAACAAATGGCGTATAAAGGCAAGTGCACCCAAATCGCACCACATCACCTTTGCACTCAGACATGGAAACTGCGCCTCGGTCAAACTGGGTCAAGACACTCTACCTCAGTCAACTTGTGTGAAGTACCTGGGGTTCTACTTGGATCGTAGGTTGACATGGAAGGATCACCTAAAGAAAAAAAGAACGGAAATAAACTACCGATTCAGGAACTTGCTCTGGCTACTAGGCAGACAATCTTCACTCACCCTGAGTAACAAACTCAGAATCTACTGCTCCATCATAAAACCAATATGGACATATGGGATCCAATTGTGGTCTTCGGCAAGCAAATCAAACATTATGTGCATTCAAAGAAGTCAAAACAGCATCCTGAGGGTCCTAGTAGCGGCGCCCTGGTACGCTCGAAACTCCGAAATCCATGAGCACCTGGAAATTCCAACGGTCCTAGAAGAAGCGAAGCGCTATCTAGAGAAATACAAGGATAGATTAACCAACCATCCAAATCCACTCTCACATTCACTATTGACACTAAACCATACCAAAAGACTCAAGAAACCTGATATTGTGCTGCCTGATTAAGTAGAATCTGGACATTGGTCCTGATTCTGTAAAAATGTGATGCATCTTTCCACACATCTGATCATAGTCAGGGTTGACTGATAGCAGATAAGAACAGAAAAGAAAAAAAAAATATATATATATACAATCTCACTATGTCTTTCACTACTATCGCATTTCCGTTACTCAAATCTAGTATTATTGTCATTCTAAATCAAACCATCTATACTAATATTATAAAGAGGAAATATTTTTTTGTTTGTTTGTTTGTACCGAACAAGCTCCAAAACTACTGGACCGATTTTAACCATTTTTGCACGAATGAGAAGCTACATTACCAACGAGTAAAATATATATTTTACCCCGTATACCTGCGGGAACGGGAACTACGCGAGTGAAACTGCGGGGCGTATACAATAATTTGGAAAGTTATACGACACGTCGAGTTATAGATACAGACAGTCGGACATGCATGACGACGATTCTCAATAAATTCGAAAACACAGCACTTTCTTAGTGTGTTTGTACTGTAGATTTTATCGACTTACTTGACATTTAAACATTTCTTGCTGTTGTTCTTTCCAGTCTTCGAGCTCGTCCACAAACTTCTGCATTATGGAATCGCGTTCCATAGCGGAGATAACTGTTTTCACCATATCTACAAATTGTTTGTCTGTACTAATATTACAAAGAGGAAATATTTTTTTGTTTGTTTGTACCGAATAAGTTTCGAAACTACTGGACCAACTTTAACCATTTTTTCAGCAATGGAAAGCTACATTATCAGTGAGTACCACAGACAGATATTTTATCTTTGTATTCCCACGGGAACAGGAACTACGCGGGACGCTGCTAGTGTATTACTTGCTATTGGGAGCTCGTGGCTAAATTATAACAGCCGCACGGGTAGATCTTCGAGGTAAGGCAACGCTTGCCGAGGTTGGTCTGTGGATGGGTGACCATATTAACATAGCGAGACTTCTCCGAGCCTCGGAAAGCACGTTAAGCCGTTGGTCCCGGCTGTCACTTGGAGATCTTTAGCAGTTGTTACGGATTGTCAGAAACCAGAAAATCTGACACCAGTCTTGCCAAGAAGTATCGTGTTTGCCAGTTAATGGGTTGTGGAGGTCTGGTAGGCAGCCGCTTCACGTAAAATACTGGTATTCAGCTGAATCCGGCTTGACTGGGAGCCGACTCATATAGTTGGGAAAAAGGCTAGGCAGATGATGAACAATATGGAAGTTAATTCACCTCTTTCAGTATGTGTGATGTAGGGTTCACTTTTGCTTGTTTCCAATGGTATTGGTCTGAAATAGAAAATAAAAAAACAATAAAAATATTTTCGCTATACACAACACATATCATCTTGAAAACTAGTACTAGTTTTAACATTTCATAAATCTCAATATCACATCAAAGATATACAATGGATTGGACCCATTTAGTGCAAAAGACATTTCAGTTACAAACCATACAATCAAAGACGTCTTACCATTAAGGAAGAAATGAAAAATTATAATCTCCACTAATATTATAACGAGGAAAGATTTGTATGTTTGTAACGAATAAACTCAAAAACTACGGGGTCGATTTCAAAAATTCTTTTAACATCAGAAAGCTACATTATCCTTGAGTAACATGGGCTTATTAAAATAAGTAAATGTTCACCCGTGTGAAGCCGGGACGGGTCGCTAGTATTTAAGGTATGTAGCGTTATGCATAATTCTTTCTAGTAAAAGAAGTCTATTTTAATTTTGTAGTCATTTTGATCTCATTAGCTCCCACTGTACCCAATATTTGTTACTTACTGGATATTTATAATTTTCTTTTTAACTTTAATTTGAGTATTTGTAATTTTATGTCGTAATTCCTTTGTCAAGATTTTAATAGCTTATAATAATTAAGTGTTATTTTACTCATTAGAATGTTGGTCGAACTATTTACTGGCGACTGTATAAGTCTGATGATTTTGTTACTATTATTCTTATGTAATGCTGTTTACAGAAGCTGTTGGTTTGCATTTAATAAATAAATTAAGAAGTTCGATACATGGTCTGTAACTTCAATCTCGATGAAGAATTCAACTTATCGAGTGTATGCGTCATGCTAGATGGTAACCCTGCCAGACGGAGGTCAGAAGGAAGTGAATGAGTTTGGCCTGTTAGCCGATGATATTTAACAGCGGAATAGATGGCGCCTCAAGACCAAAAACCTGACCTCGCGTAACAGGATCAGCGGGCGTAAGGGATGGAGCTATATAGGGTGTATAACTCTGTCCCTCTTTCTCGCTCGGAAGACTCACGTTTTAACACCTCATGGTACGCCCGCAGGCCTGACTGAAGAAATAACTTATGTTAGCGTCTCCAACTTACACCCCGCCAGCCAGCCCGAAGCATGTGTTCGAGCCTATATAAACCAACGCGTAGCGTGGCCATGGGCTCATTCTACTTAATCCTTTTGATTCTGTTCAGTTTATTAAATTTATTACTTTTGTGGTTTAAATTGTTTAATAGCGTATTTTACTGTAAAAATCTAATTAGTCCGTCTGATAGATTTACAAAAAATATTGGACACGTATTATACACGTCGTTGGTAAAAATTGTAGCAACGTAGTGACGTCACGTGAGTTTTCAACGCACTGTATCGTCTTCATTTTTTGTTAACGTGAAAAAAGAAAAAATACGTGTCCAATATTTTTTGTAAATCTATCAGACGGACTAATTAGATTTTTACAGTAAAATACCCTATTCCAATTTCTTAAACTTAATTGTAACCTATCTATCGCCGTCTCCTTCGCACTTAACAGCGCAGTCTCGCTGTGGACGGCCCCAGCGGGCGCAGCGCCGCGCTCGCACTGCACCTGCATGTCGGCGGTGGCAGGGCGCGCGCGCGCCGCCAGCAGCTGCTCCTGGCTCTGCGTGAACGACTCGCACATCTTCTTGATCAGCTCGGCTATCTCCGTGGACTGGAGGACTGAGTCGCCGGACGCCGTTTTGTATCTGTAAGAGAACGATACGTTAAGTATGTTTGACTATTGGATGTTCGTCAAATACAGAAGAAATGTAGCATGTTTGTAATCAATTTTAAATGGTCAAAAATCAGCTTTTTGCGCGGGCTACAGCATTAAGCTAGCTACCGCCAGTTTATCTGTGTAGTCGTAATTCATAATTCAATCAATCTGCCTATTTGCACTTATCCCACTATATGTATTGGGGTCGGCTTTCAGTCAAAACAAATGCGGCTAATTATCTACTATATAAAAATAAGTCGGGTTTTCCTTCCTGACGCTATAACTCCAGAACGCAGGAACCGATTTCCACGGTTTTGCGTTCGTTGGAAAGGTCTCGGGCTCCGTGAGGAAAATAGCAAAGAAAATTCAGGAAAAATTTCAACAGAAAAGCGGGAAAATCTTTTTTCATTTTTTTTTATATATTGCAAAACAACGTTTGCTGGGTCAGCTAGTCAGTTATATAAAGGAGCAACTGCTGTTTGACCTAACTAACGCAGGTACTGGTTACTTACACGGTACCTCTTGGCAAGTCTGGTGGCAGATTTCCTGGCTTCTGATAATTGGCAATATTTGTCAAAAAACGGCAAGGCAAGCTGTGACCGGGCATGAAGGAATCTCGGTATGCAATGGATGGTCAGCTCAGGTCTTGCAGACCTCGGCAAGCGTTGCTTAACCTTGTGGATCTACTTGTGCGTGTTTTGCCACGGTCGGCGAATTGATTATAACGACTCTTTTTTTTTCTGGATGGGAAATCATCAAATGATTTTTCCCGCTCTGGACGGAGCAAAAGGGAGTGTCGAGAGTGTTACTGACTAAAGCCCACCCGTGTTCCTCCTCGTGCTTTTTGCGTTCCAGGGCCGCGGAGTCTTTCCTACAAACGCCGCAAGCATGTGACGTCACCTGGCCGTGTTGGTGGGCGCCATGCTGGTGTAGCCGGCGGCGGCGGCGTGCTGCGGCAGGTGCGTGCAGCTGCCCACGCGCGCCGACAGCTGCTGCTCCTCACGCGCGCTGTCCAGGTGGGTGGCGCTGCGAGCTGTCAGATTGCTCGGCTTCTAGTAATGGTCAAAGTTGTGGAAATTATAGAATTAAGATTCCACAATTTTAATGCGAAATAGTTACTATACTGCGAAAGTTTGGATGTTAATAACTCAATCATGGCAGGACGGCTGAACGGATCCTGATGAAATTGGCAAAGTAGCACACAAGCTACTTTTTACACCGGTATATGTTACCTTGGGATATTTTTTGAAATGCTGGCAGGAGCTAGTAGGCAATATAGCATTACGACAAACCAGAAGAAACCCACCTTTAGAGCGAGGTTGGCAGTTGTGAAGATATACAGGGTATATTTTCGAGGGCGTGTATAGCGAATGTGCACAACGTAGACTATGATAATCCGGAATAAGTTTTCTATCCTAAGTTTTCTATTCATCATCCCTGCTTAACAGTACGAAATTGAAAACAGCCACCAAAATTCAGTTCTACTATTCAAATTGCAGTTTACTCCAGTTTTTTATCAGCGTTGTAATGAGCTTAAAGCTTAAAAACTTATACTCGTATGTAACTACCATTTTTCAAGTCGAATTATCTCAGACTCATCTCGACGTCCACATAGGGTCGCCTCCCACACTCCTGCGCTGCTGTATCGTCACATCGTAGTATAAAACATCGCTCGTGTATCTAGTGTCTCCTACGTACCTGTACATTACTGTCAGTCTTCACTCCAACATATCTCAGACTCATCTCGACATCCACATAGGGTCGCCTCCCACACTCCTGCGCTGCTGTATCGTCACATCGTAGTATAAAACATCGCTCGTGTATCTATAGTGTCTACTACGTACCTGTACATTACTGTCAGTCTTCACTCCAACATATCTCAGACTCATCTCGACATCCACATAGGGTCGCCTCCCACACTCCTGCGCTGCTGTATCGTCACATCGTAGTATAAAACATCGCTCGTGTATCTATAGTGTCTACTACGTACCTGTACATTACTGTCAGTCTTCACTCCAACATATCTCAGACTCATCTCGACGTCCACATAGGGTCGCCTCCCACACTCCTGCGCTGCTGTATCGTCACATCGTAGTATAAAACATCGCTCGTGTATCTATAGTGTCTACTACGTACCTGTACATTACTGTCAGTCTTCACTCCAACATATCTCAGACTCATCTCGACGTCCACATAGGGTCGCCTCCCACACTCCTGCGCTGCTGTATCGTCACATCGTAGTATAAAACATCGCTCGTGTATCTATAGTGTCTACTACGTACCTGTACATTACTGTCAGTCTTCACTCCAACATATCTCAGACTCATCTCGACGTCCACATAGGGTCGCCTCCCACACTCCTGCGCTGCTGTGTCGTCACATCGTAGTATAAAACATCGCTCGTGTATCGTCAGCGCACCGTCGGAATTACAGAAGTTGTCTAGAAAGTGTCGAGTGTCGTCTGTCGGGATTAGCTTGCGGAGATCCATGCTGCAGATTCCTGAAGAAAATAGGATAATGAAATTAGGATGAAAAGAAAGAAATTAGAATAATGTTTGGCATACAATTCAAAATATTAATGATAGTTGATTCTGTTCATTGAAGCAGTTCCAGCCGTAAGATGGCCATTGCTGGACTTAGGCCTCTTTCAAGTGTCGCACATCGACTGGTTCTGTGCATCTCGCATTCAGCGCATTTTCGCATTTTTACGGTCTTCAGTACACAACCAAGATTATATATGTATTGACTAAGTAATTATTCTTCACAAGTACGGTCTTTGGATTTAAAAAATATCAGATAATTGAGTCCGAATTCGGACTAGGATGAAATATAAAAACAAGTTTTAATTAGTATTTTAAGTTTATGAATACGCTCCTGCTGTTTTATCCGACATTGTTGCACTTAGTTCTATGTTGAGAAGCCGACAGGCAATGCCTTTTCTGCCACCTGCTTATCAGGAGTCCGCGGTATTGTGAAGCTCCTTGTAGAAAAGCAACCGTTTGGAAGTAGAAAATTTATTACATACAATCGTAGTAACATTTATTACCACCATTGTATTGATCAACTATTACTATGTGGCCAAAGTAGAAATGGCGGAGTCGAATTGGTCCCTTAGGAGCCTGTTCTGGTTTCCTTATTGGTTCATGTAGCAGTAATTAAGAAATCTAGAAATAAGCAATTTATAGTCTAGATAGAAATTAACTTATAGTGGTTCGCTTAGGCGATGAGAACCCAGTGGGTAAAACCGCGCCGGGTTGCCATATTATTATGATCCCAGATCACATACGCCAAACGGAATATTGCTGACGTAATCACCTCCATTTCTGATGACACCGACCCCTTTTAGTGCTTACGTAATACTTGAATGGCCCCTTAGTAAAATAATAAGTACAATGTCCGCTTTTCAGGTTTTACACGTTGTAAATATTACTTTAGCTGGAGGTCATTGTTAGACGTACCCACGTCCTTCTCGGCGGCGCAGACCCTCGTGACCAGGTGCGGACACTCCGTGAAGTACCTCCCCAGCGACGCAAGGTCAGAGAGCAAGCGCAACGACGTGCGCTGATTGAACTGAACGTTACAGCCGCCACCACTGCTTGCAGCTGCGGTCACCCTGGGGACCATTTAATAGGATGACAAAAGGCGCCTTCCCCGCTATCAATCACGCCCATAAATGCCATTTTTTTATCGCACACTGATTTATTCGATTTTTAAAATAAGATGAAAATATGTATTTTATTCAAGAAAAAAAGTTTAAATAAATATAATAAAAATGAATGAAATCGATTTAATTTACTAAAGTAAGGGAAGGTTCATATCTGACGGAACATGCGTCGCGTATTGTCGGTCGCGTAACGCCAGAACAGACAAATGTATAGAAAAGCACTTGACCGTTCACACTCAACCGATGATACGTTAGTGCGTCGAGTGTGAACGGTCAAGTGTTTTTCTATACATTTGAGTTTGATTTTACACAATACTTGGAAATTCTAAAGCTTAGTTGATTAAATAATTGATATCATTAATTTGTAACGCGATGTGAACGTAGTGTGAGCCGTCGTCTTTATACAAAGCTAGCTAGCGATCTTAGCGCGAATACGCGATCGTCGCGTTCATTTGTTTGGTAAAATGGTAATGCACACAATACCGGCGCGACGACGCGATCGGGCTTGCTGCACAAACGAACGTGACGATCACGTTTTCACGCGAGGATCGCCTTGTAATAAGACGACTTTTAGAAGAGGACTTTTTTATCACAATTTAAGCCTAAGTGTTCACTTAGTTTATATCATACATACCTATCAGTCATAATGTCGTGTGTGAAAACAGAATAACTGACGAAGCAGTCTACTCCTTGGGAAGCACTCGGGTCTGGTAACAACTAGAAAACATATAGAACTAATTAAAACCTGGGGTCTTGAAACGGAGACCGAATATCGGTAGTCGCATCGCTTTCATGGGCGTATTTACCCTTAAGCCATAAGGGCCATGGCCCGGGGCGCCAGGCTGCGAGGGGCGCCGCGAGGCGCACCTCGTTTTTTTTTTTGCTTTACATGCCTGAAGAAATTAGAGAAACGTCTATATAACCAAAAATTCAACTGTCTTAAAAACCCACCTTCTGGCGTAGTCGGATAAAATGACAACTCATTTATTGGTACCGTGGTAAGTTTGATACATGACAAGCCGCGGGGCGCGGAGCAACAGTTAACTGAAAGGAGCGTCGGCGGCGGCGGCGGCGGTGGGGCGCGGGCGGGGCGTCAGTCAGTACGTCCATATATCGCGCGTCGCGAACTAGCGACTCGATCGATCGGGGATCGGGGAAAATCATTTTTGACGGGTCAGGGTAAAATGAGTTTAAGGCAATTTAGCTCATTTATTAAAGAAAAGGGTTTGCAAGATGCTTTTCCCTATATCGAAATAGCATTACGAATATTTCTGTGTACTGCAGTGACTAATTGCAGCGCGGAACGTTCTTTTTCTGTTCTGAAAAGAATAAAAAATTATTTACGTTCCCGTTTAAGTGAAGAACGTTTGACTAATTTAGCTATATTAAATATAGAAGCTGACTTGACCAAATCTGTTGATAATTACAGTGTTATTGACAAATTTATTAATGAATCTGTCCATAGGAAAAAAATGTAAATATGTATGAGCCTTTTGAATAAATTGTGTTTATTTCTTTGTATAGCATTTTTTTTACTATCATAATTCTCGGCCCACATCAACACAATGCTGGATTTTGATTGCAATTTTTTTGCGGGCGAGGGGGGCGCCATTACGGAGGAGGAAGTTGTGGCCGCCGTCGCCAGGACTGGGGGGTGCTCTGCCGAGCTCGTCAAGGCGGGCACCCTCCAGTCTGACAACACCGCGACAAGCCGTGACGGCGGCCAGAACTGTGTCGGAGGGCCGAAGGCTCTTGGTGGGATGGGTGTCTGCGCGGGTAAAACTGCTGGAACCCAGACCTCTGAGGTGCTACCGCTGCCATGTGGGTAACCACACGGGAGCTATGTGCCCCTCGGAGGTCGACCGCAGCGGACTTTGTTTCCGCTGTGGTCAGCCCGGTCATCGGGCCGGCTCGTGTGAGGCCACGCCGCACTGCAGTGCATGTGCGGCTGTTGGCAAGCCGGCCGAGCACTGGGCTGGGGGAAGGGCCTGCGCGCCATCCGCCCCGACCAAGGGCAAGAGGTCCGCCGCCGCCGCCGCCTCTGCCGCTGCCGCGGCTGCCATCGCCGCTTCTGCCGCTTCTGCTGTGGGTGCTGCGACTCCCGGTACTCGGGAGGGGGCTGAAATGGAGTGCCAGTAATGGTCCCATTTCGGCCTCCTCCAGAGACAAGTCGGCCGCTGTGCTATTGCGCAGGGTTGCGGAATTTGTTCGAAAGAGTTACCGCGGCCCTGGTACGCAAAGGGCACATGGAGGAGCACGGGTGGGTTTTAGTCAGTAAAAGACTGACACTCCCTACCGCTCCACCCAGGGCGGGAGGGGTCATTTGATGATTTCCCATCCAAAAAAAAAAAAAAAAGGGGGGGGCGCCATACACTTCGGGCCTGGGGCGCCGAATTTCAAAATACGCCCCTGATCGCTTTGCATCAGGTGAGATTATAGTAAAACGTGAGCCTAACATTAATAAAAAGCCGGACTCGCCCACCGACGGGTTCCGTATAAATTTATTGCAGTTTTTCCCGAGCTTTGATTACGTACCTACTTTAAATAGAGGCTTAATTTAAAATGTGTAGTTCTCAGATTTTCCCTGTACTTGTAGTATAAGACGACATTAACTGCTAAACTTCATAGTTCTATACTCCATTCACATTAAGATAAGACATTGGAACAAAATTGTTTACAGTCCGTTCAACCGATTTTTACTTTTATTCCGTAGGCATAAAGATGGCATTAAAAGCAAAAACCTGATTATAATACCAACTGTTTACTGCAGCTACATGTGTCATGCCACCAACGCAATAGAAGTCAAAATCGGTTGAACGGACTGTAAAAAAAGATGTATTTCAATGTCTAATCTTATCGTGAATGGGGTATAGGTCAATTGAAAGTATTCTATACATTTTTATCCCCTTGAGAGTGTCGAAATATACGTCTTTTTTTTCGGCAATAACGGCCTTATCTTTACGTTACCTTAGAAGTTTGAATTTTTCACAGCTTCAAGAGACTATAGGGAACGTGCACGACTTAGACTATGCCATCTAGTGTTACAAAACTGAAACTTGTACGTTGTAAATATTTGACCTGTGCTGCTACCTATATTTCCTGCACCCTCCGTTTAGGGGAACGTGCACGAAGTAGACTGTGCCATCTAGCGTTGCTGAAAATTATACATTAAATATACTTGACATTGACGCGTCTGTGCTGCCACCTATAGTTTCTGCACGTTCTCTATAGACCAGGTATTTGGTTTTAATTTCAACCCATACCTCCATGCGTTCCCGAAATAAAGTGTCTTGACAGAGAAACGGACGGAAGGACAACAAAGCGATCCTATAAGGGTTCTGTTTTTTCCTTTTAACGCACGGAACTATAAAAATAAGGTCGGGTTTCTGAGTTGAGTATTTTGAAATCTCCTGTGGGCTAATAACAACCAACAACATACATAATATTTGCTAGACAGCTTAACGCATTTCTCAGCACACACCAGCGACTTTACAGCTTCATGTTTTATTTTATTGCCACAGGTTACAGAACATTTAAATAAAATAAAGAATTTACAGGTTAAAGTCATCCTTACCAAATCCAGGTTCTCAACCGCGCCAATAACGAAGCTGAGAACAAATAGTTGTTTGCCGGCGCCAACTTGTATGAGGCCCTCATCACACAACAGCTTTGGTAGAAGATCAGGCGATGACACGGATTTCTTACTCTCTGATAAGTATTCCTCTGAAATTACATGATAAATGATATTTATTTTGTAAGTAGGTTAAACATAACACTTTTACACGTCAAATATTTCTGGTCATTTTAAGCTAGATGAAGCCGGTTGGTACAATTTGGTTTAGTTAGAAAGGTTGCCAAAATGTCACAGGGGTCGTATTGTAGTTATCATACAGAGTAACTCGTGTAACAGATTAAACGCAAAATGTGAAATTACACCGGCCAAATAGATTGAGACTCGCGTGCAAAGGCTTTCGAACGAATATTTATTTTTTAACATGTTACTTTGAAATCATAGACTTAATATAGGTGTTATTTATTTATTTATTTTATTTATTTATTTATTTGGATCACCAACAGAGGCTACACATTACATGCACGTTAACATATACAGAGACGGTACAAATGTGCACTTCCAATTATAGGCGACCACATCATTCACTTAATAACTAGGCTGGTACAAAAAGTTTGATAAGCATAAACAAGATAAAGAAATTAAGTACAAATTAAATTAAAACAATAATCAAGTAATAATCAACAATAATAATCAATAAAAATCAAAACTCAAAATCAAACATAAAAATCAAAAATAAAGTAAAAATCAAATAATCAAATAGAAATTAAATATCAAATAAAAATCAAATAATAATCAAAGCATATAAAATAAGTAAGTAAAAGAAAGAGAAAAAAAATACAACATATTATGACTTGGATATAAAAACTTTTAGATCTTTTTTAAACTTTCCCAATTTGCATGATATATCCAAGTCATTTTTCTTCGAAAGATCGTTGAACTGCCTACAGAGCCTTGGCAAAACGGCAAAGTGTCCGAGGTTGGTTTTGGATCCCGGCACATAGAAGAGGTTATAGGTACCTTTCCGCGGCAAGCGAGATGGTGCGCTTATCTGCAGCTTTCCAAGAAGCTCGCTACAGTCAACCGCCCCATTGAACAGTTTGTGAAGAAATGTGAGATCTAGGAATTTTCTTCTATCTACCAACGAAGTTACTTTATAATGTTGTAGTCTCAGTTCGTAGCTCCTAATTTTTTTTGCCAAGTGGTCTTTGTAGCAAAGATGGTATAGGAATCGTCTTTGTACACTTTCCAAGCGTTTAATGTAGATATCATAGTGCGGATTCCATATGATGCTGTTATATTCAAGAAGTGGGCGAACCAATGTGTTATATAATTTAATTCTAGTTGAGGTTTGCGAAAACTCTTTGCTATTGCGCAAGACAAATCCGAGGACCTTGAACCCTTTAGAGGTTATATTTAATATATGTTTGTCAAATTTGAGTTTTTTGTCAAACACAATTCCCAGGTCACGAACTTCCTTTACTTCCTGCAGTGTTTGCTGGTGCAATGTGTATTTGTTGGGTTGCACTGTTTTATTACGAGTGAATTGCATACAGTGACATTTAGATACATTGAGCGACATTTTGTTTACTCTACACCAATCCGCCATCCTATCAAGGTCAGCCTGTAAAAGTGCGCAATCGGAGTTAGTCAATATTGGTTTCATGATTTTAACGTCATCTGCGAACATGTAGAAACTTGAGTGCTTAAAACATGACGCAATGTCGTTAATGAAAATATTGAAGAGGATAGGTCCTAAGTGCGATCCTTGCGGGACTCCCGATGTAGCTGGAAAGGTGTCAGACTGGTGACCATTAATTACAACTTTTGAGTACCTGCCAACGAGATAAGAATGGAACCACTTAAATAATGACCCTCCTATTCCCATTTGGCTTAGTTTTTTCAGAAGTATATTATGGTCCACCTTGTCAAATGCCTTGCTGAAGTCTGTGTATATCGTGTCTACCGGTACTCTCTTATCAAGAGACTCAGATATGGCTGTTACATAACACATAAGGTTAGTGGAGGTTGATCTTGCATTAATAAAACCATGTTGTTGGGGAGTGATGTATTGTTTAACATGTGCATTTAGGCGTTTGGTAACTAATTTTTCGAGTATTTTGCCGAATATGTTTAAAATAGAGATGGGCCGATAGTTTGCTACTTGTTGTTTTTCTCCTGATTTGAAAATAGGGACTACTAAAGCTTCCTTCCACCTCTCGGGAAACACGCCGTCTGACATGGACATGTTGAAAATAAATTTGAGAGGTCTGGTTAGTGCCTTTGCACATCTTTTTATAAATACAGGTGGAATACCGTCACTTCCAGCACCTTTTCGCTCATCTAAGGCTTTTAGTGATTGAAATATTTCCTCATCGTCAAATTTCAGTTTACTGAATCCGGGAGGGCCAAGGCAGCCATAAACGTGATCTGACATATTAAGAGTCGACGAGGTATTGTAAACTTGTGCAAAGTTCTCGGCAAACAAATTACAGACCTCACGTCCACTTGATGCAGACCTGTTCATGTGACACATTTCTGCTGGGTAAGTACTATTATTTTTCCTCTTATTTTTAATAAATGACCAAAACATTTTTGGATCCTTAGTGAGCGCTTCCTCCATTCTAAATATATAATTTTTGTAACAGACTTCCATAAGCCCACTACATCTAGCACGCAGTGACTCAAATGATACGACATCCAACGGGTTTTTGTATTTTTTTACTTTTACGCGAGATTTATGTTTTTCTTTTAGGAGACGTATAAGTTCGCGAGAATACCACTGTGGATATTTATTGCCCATTATTTTTTTCATCGGTATATTTTCTTTGATGATGTCATGCAGTATCTTGTAAAACGCATCAGTCATTTTGTCAATTGTGGGGTGACCTTCCAACTCTTTTTCCCAGTCTACAGAATTTAATGCTGTCGTGATTATATCGTAATCAGCTTTGAAGAAGTCTGGTTTTGTTGTTGGTTTAGCTGGGAGGTTGTTTGATTTAATGCTTAAGGTTATGGAGAATTCAAATGATGGGTGCAAGGGATCCTCTGAAATCAATTGAAAGGCACACCGGCTAAGGTTATATAACGTAGTATTACAAAGGGCCAGGTCCAATGTTTTAGATTTAACATTTGGCAAGTAATTAAATTGTTCTAAGGCATTTAAAGATACAAAATCCAGGAAACATTCAATCACCTCGCTATTATTATTAGGATATGGTTGTGCTTGTCCTGTACTTTGCTCATCAATTTTCCAGATTATATTACTAAGGTTAAAATCCCCTAAAATAAGAGTGTGATCGCCGTTGTCAAAGGCTCTCTGAGCGGAATTTAAAAATACTTGCATAACATCAGAAGTCACTGGCGGGGGTAGGTAAACGCCACATATACGGAATTTATGTGATCCTGTGCCATGCAGGGTGGTTTCAATATTGATCCACAGATCCTCACATGAACTCTCCAAGTGGGGCAATCGACACGACTTAAACCTCCTGGAAACTGCTATCAAGACGCCACCACCATCCCTGCGTGCACTGTAACGACTAGATTCGCGATCTCGTCTGTAAATTTCATACCTATCATCAAATAATTCGGCGTCGTAGACACCACCGTTCAGCCAAGTCTCCGTAAGTACAATTATGTCATAGTCTTGTAAGGACATATTATGATAGAAAATATTAAGTTTCGTTTTAAGGCCGCGTACATTCTGATAATAAATCCGAAGTGAACTATTGAATGTGGCTAACCAAATTACAAGAAACGTTCAGCAGAGTTAATATTTATCCTAAGTAATCCTAATCTATTTTTACGTAACAGACTTAAGTTGCTCCTCGTTTGTAATAACAATGCGTTCAGTTCAACAATGTGTTCCTATCATTTACAGGTAAAGACGTATTTTTACGTATAGTTGTCTCAGTAGTTTTGGAGATAAGGAGGAGGGGGGAATGCTAAATTTTCATGTATTTTGGTTAATAACTTCGGCATGGATTTAAAATATACTTTTGAGACCCTTACGATTAACCCTTTGATTTGATACGTCATACGGTACAGTTGGCGAAACTATTTTTTCCTCAAAAGTGACCCCATTTTCAAGAATTTATTTTCGTTAGGTTCGTGTCCGTGTTTCTGTCGGACTTTAGCCGAATAATTTAATTAGAGAACGAAATAAGCCACGAGCTCCTCCACGCTGCTAGCAAACTAGTACAGATTATTCTCTTTTATGTTTATGTCAAGCATAGCAGCATATTAATTGCTTCTAACTATCTTAGCTTGAAAAACCAGCCTCAGTTACCCGGGTATTGAGGTAGGCAAATTACTTACTCAAAGTCATCATCATGGATTTGGCACTGGGCAGATTTGATGCCGAGACAGCAGGTGGATATGCTATTTCATTGCTGTGGAACATACGGAGTTCATTCCTCTGAAATCATAACACAAAATTACTGTTATGTATCGTCCGGTCAATAGAATGCACTATTAGAAAGGAGAACAGAACATATCCTTTTTCTGGACTTATAAGGTACAAAAACTTAAAACAATGTTAAAAAAAATATAAAATTTTTATGTTACATTAATACCAAACTGTTAAGTTAGACAATCTTTGCCAGTTGATGCTAGTTGTAGATGCAGTTGATAATAATGATTTTGTAAATGATAATAATGATTGTAATAATGATATTAAAGTTAAATGCCATCAATCCTACTTGTATTATGAATATAAAAGACTGTATGTTTGGCTGTTTGTTTTTCTATTACTGATTTGGATGAAACTTGGCTTACAAATTGACCATGACCTGGATTAGGGGTAGGTAAGAATACTTTTTCAACAGGTAGCATACTACCTGTGGGATAATTTCAAAGTTTAAAAAGCCAAACCTGCTAGCAAAAACTAGTGAATCATAAATCAATCAAAAGCACTAACTTCCTCATTCCTATCAATGTAATTAGGTTCCTTATTAACTTACCTAACTGCTAATTGGTGCAACATTTTACAAAAGTAATATTGAATTCATAAGTGATTACAAACATGCAATACAAAAGTACAAAATTATGAATAAAGATGACTTATGTTTGTTGCTTCCTGACTTGTGTGTTAATTATTTCTAGTATGGCAAAGGAAATGTTGATTTATTAATAGTAGGTAAGTACCCAGCCCCGGATCTATGGGGGGGCCAACCGGGGCACTTGCCCCGGGCGGCAGTTTCATGGGGGAGCCAAATCCTTGAGACAAGAATTCGAAATCTCGAACAAATGAAGCCTCTTTTCCTACAATCACATAGGTTTTTTATCAAGTAATCGAATCATCTGCCTAGCCTTCGCCCAACTATATTGGAGTCGGCTTCCAGTCATAACGGATTCAGCTGAATACCAGCATTTAACGTGGAGCGGCTGCCTACCAGACCTCCACAACCCGATAACTGGGGAACACTGAAGGGAGGGGGCGCCGCTATCAAAGTTTTGCCCCGGTTCGATAAAATCTTAGATCCGGGGCTGTAAGTACCTAATATTGGGTATATATAAGTAACTTGTAACCACCCCTATTTAAATATTGTGACTTGGTGCAGATATTTTACGTCACCGCTATAATCATGAAAACATTTAAGGTAGTTGCTGTAGATATTGAGATTTTCTTTATTTACAAAAAACACTATACTAATATTATGGAAAGGAAATATTTGATTGTTTTTTGTTTGTTTACTTGCACTGAATAGGCTACGAAACTACTTGACAGATTTGAAAAATTCTTTCACTGTTGGGAAGCTACACTATCTCCAGTGAACATAGCTATATTACATTCCCATATCCCCACGCGAACGGGAATTACACGGGTGAAACCGCGGGGCGATGCTAGTGTGTAATAATTTCGTGCAGCTTATGGGAACAAATTTTGAGGGACTATTGAAATACACCCTAGGACATGTCTACTTCATACATGTTGCATCAAACCAAAATAAATTGAAATAAGAGCAGGAGGATAACAATGACCAGAATATACCCTAGTTACTAAAGAAAGCAATCACTATGAAAAAATATATACATAAATACTAGCAGCACCCCGCAGTTTTACCCGCATAAATTCAATCCCGTGGGAAAAAATTCTCATATCCTATATGTTCGGTTTAAAGAAATTTATTCTCATAAAAGACACTGTCACTTACATGAGAAATATTATGTTTTACAAAAAAGTAGGTACTTAACTAAGGAATTGTCGTTTATAGTAATTATAATGATATTATGTGGGTACTTCTATAATGCATTCGGAAACATATACAATATGTTAATCCTTGTTATAAACCTGCAAAGTTTCACCCAAATCCGTTCAGTAGTTTTTGTGTGATAGAGTAACAAACATCCATCCATCCATACTAACAAACATTCACGTATATAATATTAGTAAAATAATTACTCACAGGAGTTGGTGTGTTGACTCTGTCTTCAATTGTGAGACTCATCATCAACTGTGGATGACAGCATTTTCCTTCAGACTTCACTCCAAGGAGTCTGTGCCATGAATGTTTGATCTGAAAACATTTAAAACAAGAATCTTATTTAAACTGTTCAGTGAACTTGAGTGTATGATATTTATATTTATTGTTAGAAAAGGTTCACATTGGTGCTTAACTTTATAATGTTGTGCACACTTACACATTAAACAATACTTTTATTACTTGCAAATTAGCAGCTATTATGGAGAACATAACAGACATTGCAAACGTTCACTTGGATTAAGACAACATTCAAGTTATTATAAGATGATTCTGATTGACTTAATAAGTAATAGTAAGGTATCTAATTCAATACTGCTGATACGACAAAGCATTCAATCAGAACAGCATCCAGATTTTAAAATAATCTATTTGCAATAATCTAGGACCAGTGACGTGCAGTGGTTCGAGTTGGGTAGGCCAGAAAATAATGTCCAAAAAAACACACCACATTATTAAGGGTTGAAATGTGTTTTTTTTTTTAATAGGTCATTTAACTAAAAATCAACCCTGAATAATGTGGTTATTTTTTTTAAATTTATTTGGACATTTTCTCTGGCCTATCTACCGTAACTCGAACCACTGCACGCCCCTGTCGAGAACATACTTCTACAATCTTATTGGAAGGACATGGCTGTGCTCCAAGCAGGCTCAGGAGTAAATATCCCACTTTGTCTTTTCTTCCCTGCGTGCCAGTTGTGTACACCTCCACTTTGACAGGCACATTCTGGACTCGTAAACTGCAATTTTGTGAAAAAGGTTATGTTAAATTTTTACTACAGTGAAACAGTAATTTTACTACATTGTCTAAAAGACGCTCAATTGATTTGAAGACAGTATTTGACTTGGGATTATTCTTTGAATGATCTGACTGGTCATAAATCAAGATTCATAGAAGGACAAAAGAAGCGAATCTTTGTATTCAGGGTTGTATTCAGAATAGGTAGCAGTTGAGGTATTGTTTGTAATAAAAGTACCTGAAAAACAAAAGTTTGTTTACCTTCGAAACCTTCTTTTGTCTGCTTCCCAAACAAGTTCCGCATCAAAAATAGGAGCATGTGACGGCACTACAGGGTCCGTCTCTAGCATATATCCATTGAGAGATCCACTTACAATAAACGGGGAACGTAAAAATCCAAACCCAAGTCCTAGAAACATTTGAAAAATGAGAACTGATGTTTTTGGAAATAATACTTCGCACAGTTATATTGGAAACTTCAAAATATATATACCTACCCTCTTTCACGTGCAGGACTATTTGAATATTTGGTCCTCGAAGCTCGTCCATGAATATTTTATTTGAAATATATCAAAAAATTATAAAAATTCGAATCAAACGCAACTGTAAACATTGTTTTCCAAAATCAAAAATGACATACATACATGACATATAACAAAATCGGTGTTGCAACAGTAACAGCAGCTAAAAACAGGATATGTTAGTTGCCATTTAAAAATAGTAGTCTTAGCAAAGCTCGTAAAAATAATTAGCCATCTTCTCCTGTTTTCCATTATTTTTGTCAAAATTATGTATAATTATTCAATTTATGTTTCAACTTCCGGCTTTTTTTAATACTGTTTGTGTGTGTCGTTGCCGTGTTTGCTAAAAAAAGGCACATGCATTTATACCGGAAGTAAAATATAAAAATGAAATAGGTAGAGCGGCCTATTTTATAAATTGCCGTATTATAGCAAAGAAAATAGTAATGTTTTAATTTTATGCGTTTATAAACGAGCATATGATAAATATGCAAAGAAACATTTTAAAGATTTTCGTTACCTACGTAATTTTATGTAAATAAATTATAATATTGAAGTTCTTGCATTGACTTTTTTATTTGTTTTGTTTCCGATAAATGACAACTTCAATTCAACTGAGTTTTCTTTGATGAGTTTTTTTAAATATCGTTACCTAATAAATAAAATAAGCCCAAAAAAATATGTGCCATTAATTTTGTGTTATAAAATTTTAACAAACTTCGATACACCGCTATGAAGAAGTTTTTATATGAATACAAAGCCAAAGCTACAAAAGACCGGAGTCGATCAGAAACAAACACTGCAATAAGGTAAACAATCGTTGTCAGACTTATTAGGTGACTTCACTTCTGACTACCCTAAAAGTATTACATAAATTCGAATTAGGTATTGTACGGTAGCAAGTGCACATTGTACGGTTGACGAGCCGTCTGCTGTGACCGTAGCAGACTAGAGCTGACGAGGGCCGCCGCTCGACAACGCGCATGAAGTGGATCACCGGAGCGCAACGAAAAGTAATTTGTACAAAAAACCGAATTCAACTCATTGCGAATGCCGCGTTGTTCGTGATGTTTTGTCTGACCGCACAATATATCGGCGGTCATTGTTGCTAGTCGTTTTTTATAACGATCGGACTTCTAATGCGCCGGTAATGTTCCGCGTGTTCCTCGCATCGACGGACTTTCCGTTTTAGTTTATAAACTTATTTATATTCGATAAATGTTATTTAGTTGCTAATTGCAGACGGCTTGTTTACTGTGCTACCTTTTCGAACAAAAAGTGGATTCTTTGCAGGACATGGGAGTTTTTAAGTGGTTGCGCCGGTAAGTACGTAAACTTTGTTGTTTTTAACCTACTTACTTAATTAGGTACCTACACATTATACGACCGTATTCTTATGTAAAAGAAATTAATTCAAATTCCAGCTGCATCTTTTATTTTTCACAAAGAATTCGAATAAGTAGGTATAATAAATAAACTATAGGTACTTCTAAACAGCTGACTTGAGATGGAGCTAACGTGAACCTATATTTTCTTACAAATAAAAATCGTACGTGTTTTTAAATTCTGTCTCATCAAACCTGTGATTTCATATAAGATAATTGTGCGAACAGTTACCTTTAGACCGTAAAACTCGACAAAATGTCGATTACAATAGAACAGGTATGCACAATGTCCCAGGATGATGTAAGTGGTCCACCTAATGTTGAATCATCGGAAATATCCACAATAGATTTGATTTCATCCCAATAGAGGCCAGAAGCTTTGTGTTAGTACCATTGCCAATACAAATCACAGGTGAATGCAGTTAATTATTGCAACAAAATCTAGTTCAACCATCATGCCTAGTTTAGTTATTTTCTGAACTTCAGGACAGGCGCATCTTAGGAGTCGCATTGGTGAATATTTCATTTATTATTCCCCTTTTAATTTTATCTAAATAAGTAATACAGTAGGTCTATTGAAAATACGTTTGCCTGAATTAGGTCGAAATCCAGAGTTCATTGACTTTTCGAAATAAGTTCGTTAACATTAGTCACGTTTATCTATTGCCTAAACTTTTGTAAGGAATAAAAACTAAGCAAAAAGAATTACGGTAATCGATGATAACATTATCATCGTATTTTTACTAAGTGATTTAATTAGTTATTCATTAGCAGTTGTCCGGTTGTTAGTCTATTATGTATGATTGTGATAAGAAAAATCGTGTGTGGTTTTCGTTTTCAATTAGCTATCTTCACATCAGTTGGTTGGTATACACCTGATCTAGAACTTGCAGGTAGGTACCTTCCTGGGGGAAGATCAGTAACAACAAAATATGATTACAAGTTACAGTAAAGCTTAGTAAAGTTGTAGGTTTTCATAGATTCCTTACTGCCTACTCAAAATTAGAATCGGGCAGGATTCGTAAGAAAACCTGTCATACCTACATAGGGGGCGGCCCCTTTTCGGAATAGCTGAAGGAACTGTAACAGCGAGGGTAGGCGATAACTCGACACAGTCTTGGCTTTGTTTACGTATCGCGTAGTGGTCAGTACCTAAGTACTTATACATTATTTTGTCTTATTTGTCGCCGCACTTCATGAGTTAGGTATCTGAATATTCGGGCAGTCATGGGCGGATATATAATACCACTAGCAGCACCCCGCGGTTTCACCCGCGTTGTTCCCGTTCCCGCGGCAATACGCCTATGACACTCCACAATAACGTAGCTTTCTATTGGTGAAATAATTTTGAAAATCGGTTCAGGAGATCCAGTGATTACCCCTTTATAATCTATACTAATATTATAAAGCTGAAGAGTTTGTTTGTTTGTTTGTTTGAACGCGCTAATCTCAGGAACTACTGGTTCGAATTGAAAAATTCTTTTTGGGTTGAATAGACCATTTATCGAGGAAGGCTTTAGGCTACTTATATATCATCACGCTTAAGCCAATAGGAGTGGAGCAGCGATAAAGAATGTTTTAAAATCGGGGATTCCACGGGGACGAAGTCGCGGGCAGCAGCTAGTATTAGTATAGATTTTAAAATTATGTTCCTCATGTCTCTGTCGCGCGGGTGTACTTAGTATTATTCAATGTCCGTTCCCGATCTTCCGATACGACCCTATGACCGGATCTTCCCAGCTTTTAGTCCACAATGACTAGTTACTAACAATTGCTCAAAGTTTGTACCTAGTCATACTGTGTCATTTGGTCCTGTTCTCAAGCAAGCCCATGTAGGTAAACTTCATTGCATTCCCACTAACTCGTTGCTACCTCGAACCAACTAAAAACACTTCAATTAGCCTATTATCGTTCGAAAAAGGCCATGTTCAAACTGAACACATGAACACGTTCCATATTATGATGGAAAATACGAATGTTTCCGTTTGTTTTAAGACTTGCTTTAGCGGGAGCAAAAGTACAGGGTTTGTAAAAGATTACTGAAAGCAGACGGGTGACCACATAGGGTCAGTGCCTGCTAGGGTTGCGGAATTTGTGCGAAAGAGTCACCGCGGCCCTGGAACGCAAAGGACAATAGAAGGATCACGGGTGGGTTTTAGTCAGAGTCTCACACTCCCTTCCGCTCCGCCCAGAGCGGGAGGGAGAAGTCAATTAATGATTGCCCATCCAGAAAAAAAAGGGTCAAAGTCGTGAATTAAATTATTGAAAGCGCGAAAGTGAACCCTTTCTTGCAAGTAGCGTCACGAATATTTCGCCCGCAATCTAAAAATATTCGATCAAATGACTCTGTCAGTCAGGGTTTTGCAATAAAGTTAAGACACTAACAACTGGGATGGGACTTACGTCACGTCGAAAGCTTTGAGTCTGAAAATAAGATTTGTCGCGTAGGGTTTACTGGAATTAAAACGTATTTCTATTTATGTACGGCTTTCTCGCTCCACTAATTTCTTGCCGTAGTGCTAATCTCTCACATCTAGATAGTTTGACTGAACATAGGAACCAACTCCAGCCAATTTGAATGCGTGACTCAGTTAGCTACGTTATCTCTTAATAAGATGATTAATCTTTAAGATCCATTCATCACATAAAATAAAGAAACATTAAGTGCATTCTTTCAGGTTCTCTTGCTACATTAAGGCTCACAAAACTTTCGTTTATTCAAATCAAACACACAGGAACTTGGTAAAGAAATGTGTCCAAGTTATTTTGTTGCTTCATTTCATTCATTGCGCACGGCTGAGTAATTTCGAAAAAGTAACTACAAAAGAATACCTTGCGGTACTCAGTCGTGATTGATGCTTCCATTAATTATTGGTTCGATTCAATCTGAAGCCTTTCAATGGTTCTAAAACAGTATTATTGAAATTTCACTTTCACCAAACTTATTTGTGATAGCCAAGTGTTTGGTTCTCTTATTGCATTACAAATAACCAAAATTGTTCGTTAGACAGCTTCTTATTTATGTAAGTTATCTTCGTGTTTCTAGATATGGGCTGCTGGGACGTGCTTTCTAGTTTAATTACAATATTACGTAATGTATTGTTATTGTTTGTATCGAGATTATAAAATAAAGCTTTGTTATAACTTCCGGCGTATCGGAGATTACAATGGATGACTTTAAAATTTTCTGGTGTAAGTAACAAAGAGTTTGTTAACAAAGCAGAAATATTGCTACGTTGCACATCGCTGAAACTTTGTATGGCAAAGGCCACGAACTGGAAAGTACTGTTAAGGGTATCCATGAAATTAAGTGGCTTAAATAATGAATCTCTTATACTTCAGGAGGTAAAAATATATAGATCTAGGAACAACTTGTAAAAGTAAAGCAAAAAACATCAAAACATCATAAGTGTTACCTAATTAAAACTGATTGTCATAAATGGAGCACCACTTTAACTAGCTTTTAAAAGTTTATTACGCTTCTTAAATGATTTTTAAATTACTTCAAAATTCAAAGGAAATAAAATTCCTTTCTCCACTCGCTTTCGTTGACAAAACATGAAGCGTGACAAAAATAGAGTATCAGAATGACCATATCTAGAATGTCCGAATTTTCTCTTTCAAAATCTTAGCACTGGTTATTTCGATGATATAACTACGCTTTGTCAGACACGATGTATCAGTTTATTGGATCTAGGAGCTGTTTCTCAAGAGATCAAATTTGATGTCAGGTTTACAATGACTGGGAACAAATTTGCGAGCCTGATCAAATTGTTAATCGGTAAAAGTGTATCGATCGTCCCGCGTTGCTTGGCACTCGTGATTATGATCGCCTCTTACTTTGCTCTCTTATCTTTGGAGTTCATTGTTATTTTTTGCTACCAGGTGTTATTTAATCGAAGCTTTGTTGCTAAGCCTGAGAATAACGGATTTGCAAGGCATGATGGTAAAACCGACGATAAGAAAACAATTTGATCACGGCTTTTGTTTCAAAGTTTGTCAGACAAAACTTTAATAATTCAAATCAAATGGAGCACTACCATTTGATTTGAATTATCAAAGTTTTGTCCATAACTGCTCTGAAAGCGTTACTATTCAAATTCAATACGAAATTCGACTTATTTCGAGTAATTTCATCGTAGCGTCGCGTCGCGCCGGTGACCCGCGACTGTCCCACGCTTTTGCTGCCTGAATGACGTCCGAACTACCATTAGTTGCTGTTATTTGTACCTTTATTTAGTTGAGATTTTTTCTCAGACCATTGTTGGTTTTAGCGCCTTACATAAAAAAAGATTCGGTGTATGGGCCTCATAGAGAGACAGCCGAAGTAAGGTTAGGTAATGATGATTATAGAATAATTTGTAGTTATATTACGAGGACAGCTTGTGAGTTTTTGTTAAGCCAAATACCACTTTCTCCCAAGACCTTATATTAATTGTATGAGTTAAATGAGTTTTGTTGGGGTGATTTACAGTTTACGGGTGGAAGTATAAATCAATAATTATTGTGTGTTGTTGGCAGGGAGCGCGTGACTGTGACCACTCATCACAGCGTGAACCCCAACTCCACTACACCCGAAGAACAGGCTCAGGCCACACACAGCACTACACAAATCGGAACTATCCGCACAGAGGAATACAAACGAGATTTAGCTGAGTTTCAAGCGAGAAGATCCTCGTTAAACAAGGATACACAAGACACACCTGTCAAGAAAAAATGCGGTAGACATTCCTTACCCGTCTCTTGTACCGACTGCACCGCAGACCACGATAAAACTTTCAATTATGAGAAGAAATCAGCCGTTAAATACAAAAAGAAATCGCATCAGCGCGCTCGAAGTACGACCCCTGAACGAACAGTTTACGGAGGCGTCCCGAACATACAGTTTTTATTCCAAAATCAGGTGTTTATGCCCGGGAATCTGTACCCGACGACGTCGTCGTTTTCTGAACCGCATAAATTCAGACGTGTCTCACGTAATAGAATAAACCTATCTCCAGACATGGAGTTCTTAGGCCAAAAACAATTAGAATTTAAAGATGACAGTCCGGAGGACCCTCCGCCTGCGTTCTACAAGAATAGCTCACTTCCTTTTGATGTGAAGAACTTTTTGGAGGGCCATAAAAGTGAGGATGACATCGATGGGTTGCGAGCAGCGGGAGACGTTAATTTATCTAGTCGGAACGACTCCATGAGCCCCGCGAAAGATGAGTGCGATGATAAGCTATGGGAGGTGATGAGTGAGTTGAAGAACTTGGATCAGTGGGCGGACGAACAGCTGCAGGTGCGGTCACCGAACACGAGCAAGTCCGATGACAGTAAAGTATGTTTGTCAGGGCAACGCCCGACTGAATCCATTTATTTATTAGTTTTATTTGCATGATTGACTTTGGTGAATTCAAGAAAACGGAATCAATCGCACTAGCCTCGTTTACTGACGATTGATTGTGAATTTGCTTTGATGTCGCATACGTAAATCTCCATATAAGATTTTCCTTAACAAAGTTAGCGTTACAACTGATTCATTTAATGTGTCTCAAATACGGAAATGAGATCACCACGACTTCCTGTCTTAATACCTACTTTGGTGCTCAATTTTAGAGTGATACGAGTGCTTACGGTTTGCCGATAGCGAGTGCAAGCAACGTCGATGTATCCCTAGACAAAAATAAATCGTGGAACCTGGGGAAATGGGGCATGGTTCCCGTTCAGATAAAGAAATTAAATGGTGTCACCATTGAACACGTTAGGAAGAAACGGAACGCGGAGATAAATATATTGAGGTGAGATTCTGACGTCATTCTTTGAGATCGTAAAGCCTTTTTAGCGCTTCTACAATTGAGTTTTTGGAAGTCATTGTCCTTTTAATGGAGTGAGGTGGGACTTAGACGTCTCATACACTCACAAATAACTTGTGCGAAATCATAAAAGAAGTAAGTTGACGACTGTTTCTTAGTTAAGTATTCGTTTGTTTCAGAAAGTGTCGCCATCCTAATATAATACTTTTAATGGGAATCTATCCAGACATTCACAGCAATGTACATTTGATTTGTGAGAGATGCGTTGATTCCCTCTTCGGTATACTACATGTGCAGGTAGACCTTTATCATTTTAGTGCTGTGCCATATTTTCTTATAGAAATATTGTAACGATTGCTTTTGAGTACAGTTTGCATAGGTTTGTATATTGGTAAGTTAGCCTTAACTTTTAAATTAAAGGCTCCGTCGTCCTTATTATAAAAAGTACCTTCATGCGAACGATCCGTGGTCAAAGCTACCATTAAAATCAACGCGTTCACCTTTAAAAAATACCGATGTTTGAAAGTACAATAACTGTTCCAGGGTCGTATTCTCAGTGCGCAAACCGCGGTGCAATATGCCCTCGACATAGCAAACGCTCTCGTGTTCCTGAGAATGCAAGGCTTTCTCCACACTGAGCTGTGCAGTACCAGTGTGATGATCACAAGTCATGATGCTGCTAAACTGGCTGACGTGGGCCCCTGTGCCAAGTTGGAGAAACCGAAGAAGAGGGTGCTGAAGCCTTACGAGATTTACTCGCCTGAACCGCAGTATGTTAATATTGAAGGTGAGTTGTGTTGAATACTTGTCAACTTGAATTTAGAATCTCAGATGATTGTTAAGTTATGAGACTACAAACTCGGCGTCCGCGTTGGTTGAGAAGAAAGAAAGATAACATTTATTTGGTACACACAGATGAGAGTAAGGAAACTTTAGTTTTAAAACAATAACATGAAAGTTCAAATTTCGTTGTTATCGAAACGCTTCGGTAAACTCCTTAACACAGAGACATTTAAGCTTTGTCTGGTGTGCTGGGACGCTTCGGTAAATTCCTATAATGTAACAGCTATAGCTAAGGGGCAGTAAACACTGTCCGTTACGGGTGTAGTATTTGAGAACTTATTACAAAAAATATGAAGCCTAGTTCAATGTGCGCTGAGTTCTAAGTTGAATGTTCGCTCAAGGTACACTGCCTCTAGAAACTCACAATGAAAGCGAGTTTTATTACAATTCAGTGACTACACACAATAAAGTTAAGATGCACTACACATTAGGCCAAGTAAATTAACAGCTGTTAGCATCAGTAAACCTGAAAATAGACTTAAACCTCATTGTTTTATTCAAGAAAAGATTTAAGAAGCATCCATGCATGGTTGCCGGTACATTTTCATTGTTCTATGTAACTTCAAGGTTGTGCATTTAATTTTGTTGAAATTATATCTAACCTGCGATAAGATAGTCATTATAGAAACTTATAGTAAAAATAATGCTCCGATCTTACGCTCGACAGTGTAGATAGAAGAACACACTAGTTCCATGCAGTAAAGTTATCTCAAATGACAGTTGCGGTGATAAAAATAACCATATAAGAACATTATAAGATGTCATAGAATTCATTTTAATTTTAATAGAAATGTGTGTAATTTGATGAAACGCTCGTAAAGACGTTTGGCTTAATGCAGTATGAAATCTGCGGTATAATGTTATAGGTTTGTAAAATGTTATATTGTATAGCGGTCTATCCCCACCCCCTACCTATCCTTTGCCTAAACCTTCGGGGAATACAGGCATGATGTAAGGTTCCACTGTTATCATTTCATCAACCCTGCCCTTTTGGTTTGTACTTTTCTGTAGTCTGTGCCCACATGACGTGTTCATCCAGAAATTGCACTTTTGACGAAGTCAAGAGCTCCCAAAGTCTGCAAGATGCTTTGATCTGAAATTCGCCACCAAAAAAAAAAATGCACTAGTGAGTAGATTCTTTAAAAATCTGACTTCACCTAAGTTTTCACGGTGAGACGTTTACAGAATAGATAGTTAATATCGGTCGTCTAGCCAGATGCCCTACAAATTGTGTGTCACAGACTATACAAACAAGAAACTAACCGTTATATTTTTTTAGCAGCCTGCAGCCGATTTGTTTGTGTCGGTAGTATTTTGTCATTCGTTTCAGTTCCGACCGTTCGATGAAGAAGACCCGCATCTATGCGCTATATGCATAATGAAAAGGCGTTCTCATTTAGTTATAAAGGCGTACCATAAATTGGTAGTGACTAAGTGCTTTTTTCCACATAATGTTAAAATTATCAGGCTCACTAATAAAATGGAAAATCTTTTGATTCGCTGCAGTCAGGTAAAAAGAAACAAATATAACCACATGATTTGTTTCAAATACTGGGTATCAAATATTCTCTATCAATTTGAATTAAAATTATACTAATCATATACATTCCGACTATTTTTTATTCAGTATAAAGTAGTGTCTTTATTTATTCCACACAGTTTGAAATATCAAATATAAATTAAAAAATAAAGCTCTACTATTATTATTTACTAGCTGCTGCCCGCGACTTCGTCCCCGTGGAATCCCCGATTTTAAAACATTCTTTATCGCTGCTCCGCTCCTATTAGCTAAAGCGTGATGATATATAGCCTAAAGCCTTCCTCGATAAATGGTCTATTCAACCCAAAAAGAATTTTTCAATTCGAACCAGTAGTTCCTGAGATTAGCGCGTTCAAACAAACAAACTCTTCAGCTTTATAATATTAGTATAGATTACTAGCTTCTGCCCACGACTTCGTACGCGTGGAATAGATACTAACCCCCCGATTTCGAAACATTCCTCATTGGTGCTCCGCTGCTTTTGGTCTTAGCGTGATGATAAATAGCTTATAACCTTCCTCGATAATTAATGTGCTATCTAACACTGAAATATTTTTTCAAATCAGATCAGTAGTTCCTGAGATTAGCGCGTTTAAATTTAATTTCGCCATAACTTCAAAACCAATCGCCCAATTTTAATCATTCAAAGACCAAATATTATCTACATAAACTGTACTTAGTGATGAAATAATTTATTTTGATAAGGATTAATAGCATGAGTAAAATAAATGCGTTTAAATGTAGTCAAAAAAAAAAATTCAAGATAAAAAAATAAAAAATGGTTGTTGTGCCTCACTCGACATAGGTAGGTATAGTGCGTCGCGGACTTTTTTGTAGATATTTATAAGATCTACAATTAATTAGAACATTTAATGGTTCTATCTTTTATAGTTTAGGCAGCGTACGCAAAATAAGTAACTTTTCTGGTTGATTTTTTACACCTTGTGTCCGAAAAACCCAAATATCTTACGGAACCCTATTTTTTTCCAAAATAAAATTTAGCCTATGTTACTCGTGGATAATGTAGCTTTCGAATGGTGAAAAAATTTAAAATCGGTCCAGTAGTTTTTGAGCCTATTCATTACAAACAAATAAAAAAACAAAGTGTTCCTCTTTATAATATTAGTGTAGATTAGCGTAGATGACTAAAAAGGTAAAAATCTGAAAAATATCGTAATTAATTCAGATTAAAACTTTCATGTTCGACTAAACTACCTAACACGCTTCAGCGCCGAATGAATAGCGTTTTACCGTTCGTACAAAGTACATGTAGGTACATGTACATGTACATGCACAACATTTTAGTACCACAAGACAATTAATAATTTTTGTTTGTAGATGACATCATTCATTATTTACACGTACTCAACGTGTAATTCGGTACAGCAATCGCCAACGTCCATACTACGTTGAATACACCGGTTCTCGTCCGATCACCGAAGTTAAGCAACATCGGGCGCGGTCAGTACTTGGATGGGTGACCGCCTGGGAACACCGCGTGTCGTTGGCTTTTTGATTTGTTTGTTACTGGTCTTAGGATTTTTTTATCAGTGTTATTTTAATCCTCCAGATAAGGCGGTTTACTTTTCGAATTCAAATGTTTTTTTTTTAGTTGAAATGTTAGAAATTAGTGTCTTGAATTCTTAATCAATAAATGACGTCAGACAAAAAGTTGATAGTAAACGAACAGTTCGGTACAGCATTTGCCAACGTCCATACTACGTTGAATACACCGGTTCTCGTCCGATCACCGAAGTTAAGCAACATCGGGCGCGGTCAGTACTTGGATGGGTGACCGCCTGGGAACACCGCGTGACGTTGGCTTTTTGCATTTTTGGAGGAACTTATAGAAACTACAAATAATAGGTACACTTTTTGTAGTGTTTTATTACGTTTTAATATTGAAAAAAACCTTTAATTTATTCGTTAGCGTTGGCATATTGCTTTCAGCTACAGAAAGTAATTAATACGAGTACTTTCCTTATTCATATTACTATTTAACCCGTTGCGCTAGCTTTTACCGTCTTAACTTTGAATGAAAATGAACAAATATTATTACAATTTAGATTCTGATTAATTTTATCAAATGACGTCACTAAGTTGGTCGTAAACGAACAGTTCGGTACAGCATTCGCCAACGTCCATACTACGTTGAATACACCGGTTCTCGTCCGATCACCGAAGTTAAGCAACATCGGGCGCGGTCAGTACTTGGATGGGTGACCGCCTGGGAACACCGCGTGACGTTGGCTTTTTGCTTTTTATTATTAAGTGCACCAATATTTTATAAGTGTTTCATATTTTTTACCGACTTCATTTATAACATACATCTACAAAAAAGGCGTAGAACGGAAGGTTTTAAACATTTAATAGGAAACCTTCTGACAGCTGTCCTAAAATGCAAATCAGCTTGCTTGTAGGCGAGCAAATTTTTGGACTCTTGTGCCTTTGAAAATAGTGGCTTATTAGTATTACTTATGTTTCCTTTCATAAAAACTTGTGAACAATTTAACGTTCATACGAGTATCTTACAATGAGGTTGTTAGACGTGAACTTTACATTTTTCACTAATATTTATATATTGTTTACAGATAACCGCGAATCGCACGTTGCCGAATTCGAGCCCTTAATATCAGAGCATCCATCGGAGACCTACATCTCCTCCAATGCCACTCCGAAGGACTACAAAATGTACCAGCAATCTGACCGGTACAGATGGCATGCGCCGGAGTTGTTTGTACCGGACGACGAGGGCCTGGTGCACCCGTGCTCCAAAAGTGACGTCTATTCTCTATGTCTTGTATTGTGGGAGGGTTGTAATGGTAAGTACACTTCTAATATAGAAGAACTAAACAGGGCCCCAAGTCTGCTATTTCTCTGCTACAAAAAAAAACTGTCAATTTTTTTTAAATAATATTTTTTATTTTGCTTTCAAATTAAGTTACTTTTTAAAACACAAAACTTACGTAAAATGAATGCGAGAAATTACACCGACGGTGTTGAACTACCTTTTTTGGTTTGGTTTACGCGGGGAACAGCAAATGCGTAGTTTGTCTTCAAGGTCCGTTAATCTCGAACGAGCTAGTTTCCTGCGATTTTCATACTTCTCGGAAACATGTTTACTCGCAATTTTTTTCCGTGGATGCAGATTTATACATTTGCACGGAAATATCTTCTAGCAATTCAAATCTCCATTTGAAGTGAAGGCTTTGAAAGACTGACTAACTTAGCAGCTACATCAGTTCTTCCTGCCAATGCATCAACTTAATAACGCGACTAAAGGAATTGGCACAACTTCCCCATCTTTGCAAAGTCTTGCAATCTATGTAGCATCAACTTGCCCCTTTGTCACGAGCCATACGTTTGATGAATGCCATAGCGTTGTCGGAAGATATATTTTTTCCAAACCTGCCGAGATACATCAAAGCAGCGCAAAATTTAATTGAACAGGGCCTGGCCTTTTTAATATTGATTTTAGTATTCTGTACCATTACGATTATTGTAATGATTTATGTATAATTATAGCATCGCCTTGGAAGAATCTGTTAAGGTGTTATAATAATTTATGAGTAAATAAATAAAATAATCTTTGTTCCTAAGATCGGACAGGAATCTTAACAACATTGCAATGTCTTCTTCAGAGTTCTCCTTTTTACATTCAAGAATTGTTGGGAAATTAATAAATTCTTGTCTTGCAATATCTTTTTCAAAGATATCTTGCTTGCGACGAAAATTAGACACGCTTTGTATGAGATCACATATTAGTTCCCACTACTTTGTATCTGTTGAGTTGAGCTCAGTTAAATATTTCAGAATATTTGTCAGAAAGGACACATTTAGCATATTGCGCTCGTTTTTATGATTTCTAAGTACTTCCGCATATCCAAGTTTTGCAAGGAGGTTACTTGTTCTTTTATTAGCCAGAAACATTAATTATCTTGCTTGACATTTATAAAATTCATAAAATGAATTAACTTGACCAAGATGTCCATTACTTCTCTTTCAGTGTAGCGATCAGTTTCCCACAAACTGCTATCTGGTGAACTATGCACTGATGCGATATTTGATCTGAATTCTGATTCTCTTTGCTTAACCTTCTTCTTTGCCAATCATTGCCATACCTACAGTTATAAGCGACAGCATTTTATCGTCACTAATGTTGGATTTCATAATAAATCCGTACATAAATACACCCGTCAATCCGTATATAATTAGTACACCTAAGACTACCTACAGTACTGTATTTCCTTTTCTCTTTAAAATCCATCCAAAGGTTATCTTGAAAAGATCGCTTTTAGCGATAAGGCCGCCCATTGTGTCACCCTATGTAATGTTTTCTTCATCTATATTTTCTGTAACTTACATGGTGTACAGAATAAAGAGTATTCTATTCTATTCTAAATCCTTACTACAACTTACAAGTTAGTATGTGTGAGAATGGATCTTGATGAAATTTAGCACAGAGGTAGATTGTAGTCTGGAATAACACATAGGACTCGATACGATACTCCTCAAGTGTTACCTTTCAACGCAATATATGTAGTAATTCTTTCCTGAATTGAGCTGACTTTGAATATAAACAATCTCACGTTAATAGACTGCTCATCATCAATGTCACATAATTCATCAATTGCTATGCTTATTGCTATACGTACCTAACAAGGTGCCTTTTGCAGAAGTTCAAGCTGAAAATGCCTGCCTGCTTGAAAATGTCTATCTCAGAGTCTGATAATAGTTTCTGATGTTTATTAAGCGTCCAGAACACACGTAATGTTGCTTCTGCGGATTTTTCTTGCTCGCTCATGCTGTGAACTAGCAATTTCGTGCTTTTAATGTAAAAGTAAGATAGATACTTATGCCTGAAGTTTTTCTTTACGAGGCTCAATACCAAGATGAAAGTTTTTGTTGAATTGCTGAAGAGTTGTTTCGTAGTGTCGATAGTTTGATTCTATACTAAGCAAACTAAATAAATATATTGACTTGGCAACCGCATTAAACAGTCCAATTTAGTATAATATGTATTACTAGTGTGAGATACATTGTGTTTTGATGTGCTGGCCAAGTCTAACTATTCATTTTAATACTGATATGGTCACTATAACATGTTATGAGGTGAGCTAATTACCAACGTAACGTCATAACTTAAGGCAGAAGGTCCCTTTGGCTGGGCCTGAATAAATTAACCGAATTGGTATTACATGGATCTCACATTTTTTTATGATAGAAGAACTGCGTTGCGAGACTTGGTTTTGTTGGCTTGTGCTTTACAATATTAGTTTAGATCTTCTTCTTAGTCGATACACTCTTGTCAGAGTGGTCGTGGTCATCATGGCAAGGCACGTCGAGCGATGAGGTTGGTCATACGGCGCCATTCTTCGCGGACTGCAGCTTTCCGGGTGCATTCGTGAACCGAGCTTTCGGTTGCAGCCTTGATCTGGTCTGTCCACCTCATTGGAGATCTATCTAGTTTAGATATGTCACCTATTTTGCTGACCCTTTTTATTAATAAAACAACCTGGCCTCAAATATTTTTATATGTTAATCCCCAGCCGCCCTGCCATGGAAGAACCTTACTTACGACAAATTGAAGGAACAATACACGCTATGGAAAACCGGCATACCATTACCAAAAGATGGCACCTACCCAGGATGTTTATTGTCCTTATTTGAATCTGGACTAACACTTCAGCGTCATGAGCGGATAGATCTGGAAACTCTGCAAAAGACACTACAGAATGTGAAGGTAAATATTTATTTGCAAACTTGTTCGTACAATGATTGGGCAGCTAAAATTCAGCAGCACAACAGCCATTCCAGAACTCGTAAACTTATTTCAATCTACATTGAGCCAGATTTGATACTAAACAGAAAATTCGAGTTAGCACTCGCCAACGTCCATACTACGTTGAATACACCGGTTCTCGTCCGATCACCGAAGTTAAGCAACATCGGGCGCGGTCAGTACTTGGATGGGTGACCGCCTGGGAACACCGCGTGACGTTGGCTTTTTGAAATGTTTGTTACTGTTTTTTTTTTGTTAAGGGGTTTTAGCAGTATTATTTTAATCCGCCAGATAAGGATGTTTACATTTCGAATTCTAATGCTTTTCTCTTTTTTTAGTTCTAAGTTAGAATCTTGAATTCTTGACCAATAAATGACTTCGGACAAAAAGTTGCTAGTAAACGAACAGTTCGGCATAGCATTCGCCAACGTCCATACTACGTTGAATACACTGGTCCTCGTCCGATCACCGAAGTTAAGCAACATCGGGCGCGGTCAGTACTTGGATGGGTGACCGCCTGGGAACACCGCGTGACGTTGGCTTTTTGCTTTTTGTCGTAATACACAACTTTTAGTACACGTAAAATATTAAATATAATTAATTAATCTAATAAAATAAATGCTTTTATGCCTTAATATTATATGCATTTTTGTAGTATTTAATAAATAATACTATTACTACAAACAGCTATAAAATAAACAGCTGCGGTGTTCAGAAGAGAACCCATCAATAATTTTACAAAAGGGGTAAGGCTGATGAAAAGAGGAATTTAAGCTGTAATGAGGCTCAAATAAAGATCCGTATTCAATGACACTAGAAAATCATGTTCGCTGCGTCCGAATTAAAAACAAAATGAGTTTTATAACTGAGCAAGATAAGATACAGAAAGTAGAAATGGATTACACACACCACAAATTAAAAGGGTTTTCTACTCCCATAGTATAATAATGAACTTTATTCAGAACAAAATTATATAAACATACATTTATAAACGCAAACACCATTCCGCCTCAAGCGTGTTTCAGAGTGCGCTCACATGCGCGTTCATTGTTTTTTTTTTTTCTTTTTTTTTTTAATCACGTTGCCCCACATTAGGATTTACTCCTGTATCGTGGGTGCGTTCACAAACATTAATACTCACATACACAAGACACCCAGACCGGAACAATTATCTGTAGGCCATACAAACATTTGTTCCATGCGGGGATCGAACCCGCGACAGGTAGCGCAGCAGCCGAACGCTAAACCACTGCACCAACCGCGTCGTCAAATTTTAAAGCACTTACAATAAAGTCTATTATTAAATATCATCATAATTCGTTATCTAGCCTCCTATCAGTTAATGCACAACTTAGACCATAAGTTTCGTTATTCAATGACACAAAAATTATCATTTGCTTTTGGGTTCCCATTTGGTCTGCCGGGTCCCTAAAAAAAATTTACGGCATACCTTTTTTTTCATAGAATAAGATTTAATTTATTTTTAATTACTTGTGAGGTGTACTATGATTAAAAAAGCAAAAAGCCAACGTCACGCGGTGTTCCCAGGCGGTCACCCATCCAAGTACTGACCGCGCCCGATGTTGCTTAACTTCGGTGATCGGACGAGAACCGGTGTATTCAACGTAGTATGGACGTTGGCGAATGCTGTACCGAACTGTTCGTTTACTATAACTTTTTGTCCGACGTCATTTATTGGTCAAGAATTCAAGATTCGTAACTTAGAACTAAAAAAAGAGAAAAGCATTTGAATTCGAAATGTAAACATCCTTATTTGGAGGATTAAAATAACACTGCTACAAAAAAAAACCAGTAACAAACATGTCAAAAAGCCAACGTCACGCGGTGTTCCCAGGCGGTCCAATTCCGCAACTGCCGTTTGACTTTTTGCAGTTTGTAGTTAATTTCTAATAAGACAGTAGACAGTAGATCTAATAAGATCTACTATGTAAAATATACATCAGAATTCTAACCTAATCAAAGAACCCACTGTTAAAAAAATAGTAGTGACACACGCTGTCGACAAGATTAGTGTTTCATGTGTTATTCAAAACACAATGTCTCTAAAATGAATAGAACGACGGCATGCGAACGGATGCATTTTCATAAAATGAAACGTAGAATTCGGTGTGGCAAATGCCAACGTCCATACTACGTTGAATACACCGGTTCTCGTCCGATCACCGAAGTTAAGCAACATCGGGCGCGGTCAGTACTTGGATGGGTGACCGCCTGGGAACACCGCGTGACGTTGGCTTTTTGCTTTTTTACAATATTCAGTATTTTTTTAAAGTAATGTACGGAAAAAATGAATCGATTTTTATGAAAAAAAAAATAGACTAATGTCTTTGATATTTTAAACATAGTTCAGACTAAATGGAAGCCCAGTAGCAAATGATAGCATTGAGGTATTTAAAATAAACCTTATTTTCAATGTTGAGCATTGACTGAGAGGAGGATAGAGCAGGGATTTTGCTGATAATATTGAAAAATAGACTATTGCGGTTGCATTAAAAATTTAAAATGTAAAACAACCCGCTTTTGAGTGCGCTCGAAAACACCCTTGGGGCGGATTAATATTTGCGATTATAATTGTACAATTTAGCACTTTGTCCCTTTGAAAATAAACTGTTATTGTACAATGTCAGAAGAAAGAAATATATCTGATGGAATGACTTCATTCATTTATTCGGTATAGCAATCGCCAACGTCCATACTACGTTGAATACACCGGTTCTCGTCCGATCACCGAAGTTAAGCAACATCGGGCGCGGTCAGTACTTGGATGGGTGACCGCCTGGGAACACCGCGTGACGTTGGCTTTTTGATGTTTTATTTTCCTACTAAATTTATATTACATTTTCTTAATACTGATTACTGCTATACTATTTTATGTTACAGCGTAATCTGGACGATCTTGGCTACATAATTATACCAGCTCGCTTAGCCACGAAGAGATCGACATTTAGTTCTACAGCCTGGGACACGACCTCTCCCACCGACTCCGACTGCCTTAGCCCACAACACGTCGAACACAAGGCAGTCATCCACAACACTCAGGAAAGTTCCACCGAAAGCGAGAAAGAATGCAGCAAAAGCGACGCCAGCCCTCTATACGAAACAATAAGGAATTCTCGCGCGAACACAATCTCCGTCGCAGAAAAGTGCTTCATTTCCGACGACGATCAAAACGATCATACCCCTCTTATAAGATACGAACATATACCAGAAAAAGACTTCTCTAGTGCTTGTTCTACCCCTATAGCTAAACTGAAAGCTAGAATCAAGGAAATTGATACCCCAGGCAGTTTGCATAGGAGTGATTCTACTGAATACTGCAGCATTTTCAGTCCGAACCGTACAGTTAACTTTGCAATCGACGACAGTACGAAGGACCAAAGCGTTGAACGCCCAAACACAAAACTCAGCAGAAGTTTCACTCCGAAATCTTACAAACCTCTTCACATAAAAGTTCCCGAGTTCAACTTTGATTCGATCAAACCTTTGCTAAAAGATAGGAATAGTAATGAGAAGTCTTCGTATAACTTTGATATCAAGAACTACAGTTTACCGACTACGCCCATTGCTCGCAGTAATAAACTTAGGAAGAATGCGTGGCTGTCCGGAGATTTGAGGACCACAGAAAACAATCAAGATCCTGTAACGGCTCAAAAAAAAGGTAGGAAGTTGTGACGATTCTATTTAAAGACGTAACATGTCGTCGAACTAACTTTTAGCCGTTGTTGCGCTACTGTGGTCTTTTGATCATGCGTTTTTCCGTGATAAAATGTATAATTCCTCTCAGCGAAAGTTTTTTTTTACAATTGATAAAATATATTATTTTAAGTGGATTAATGCTGTCAGATTCCTTTTACTGTAAAGAACAATATTTTTTTTTCTTTATACTCGTTTAGATTTGTTTCTCTATTATATTTATTTGGACTTTGATGATAATAAAAAAGCCAAGCCTTTTGTTCAATTCTTACCTTTTATTTTTGCAGCTAACTAATAAACTTTCCATTACAGTTCTAGATCTCAAAAACATGACGGACTCATTTTCCGACTCTGCCACCACGCCAATAAACACATCGTGTGATAATGCTGCCAACAATTTGGAACTCAATGATCAACAACAACCATCAACTCCAGAGAAAACATCCCCGGAGAGTATCGACACTGTGATCCGAGACAGCTTTACTGGGTTAAAGAAGTAAGTTTTTTTAAAATTAATATTTATGCATATCTATACTAATATTATAAAGCTGAAGAGTTTGTTTGTTTGTTTGAACGCGCTAATCTCAGGAACTACTGGTTCGAATTGAAAAATTCTTTTTGGGTTGAATAGACCATTTATCGAGGAAGGCTTTAGGCTATATATCATCACGCTTAAGCCAATAGGAGCGGAGCAGCGATAAAGAATGTTTTAAAATCGGGGATTCCACGGGGACGAAGTCGCGGGCAGCAGCTAGTGAATAATAACAGCCGAGCGGGTCGATTTTCAAGATTAAGCAATGCTTGCCTAGGTCGATTGGTGCATGGGTGACCATCTTAATATACCGAGACTCCTGTTAAGCCGTAGGTTCCTGCTATCATTTGTATATCTATGGCAGCCGTTACAGATTATCTGACATCAGTCTTTCCAAGAAGTATTGTGTTACCCAATTACAGGGTAGCGTAGAGTTCAGCTGAATAAGATTTTACTGGCACCAACCCCTAATAAAGTTGGGAAAAAGCTAGGCAGATGATGATGATAAAGATATGGGGATATCATCATCATCATCATCTGCCTAGAGACCTACCTTGCCTTAACACCATAAGGCCCGCTTGCACCAGCTTGTTATCTGATTAACTCGGAGTAAGTTGCTAATACTGGCCCGTTATGTATGAAATATTTTTTATTTAACTTTGCGTTAGCAATTAACTCTAAGAGGTGAGACGCAACTGGGCATAAGATATTTTGGAATTGTGTTTAGGGTGTCGGACGCAGGATATTTGTCTACTTGATAATAAATAAGTCCCCACTATTTCTTACATGAGATTTAAAACAAAAACATAAAATTGGCAAGAAATCGATGCTTTTGACAGCTGTCTACCCCTTGCGTTAGTATAAGCGTAAAAATATAGTATTTAATACTTGAAAACTCATTGTTGAATTCATTTATCGATAAAAAGTCTGCTCTATAAGTAGTATCTTGTTTTGGAATTCGTTAGTACTGATATTTTATCGTGCTTAAAACTGTTCTTTACATACAAATCCCTGATTCATTTTGATAGTAGTCGGCTAATTCAACCTTGAAATTGTCAACGTCCATACCATGTTGAAAACACCGGTTCTCGTCCGATCACCGAAGTTTAAGCAACATCGGGCGCGGTCAGTACTTGGATGGGTGACCGCCTGGGAACACCGCGTGACGTTGGCTTTTTTCATTTTATATTTCTTTGGTATGTTTTTTGAAGTTCTTTTATCTATACTATAATATTATAAAGCTGAAGAGTTTGTTTGTTTGAACGCGCTAATCTCAGGAACTACTGGTTCGAATTGAAAAATTATTTTTGGGTTGAATAGACCATTTATCGAGCAAGGCTTTAGGCTATATATCATCACGCTTAAGAAAACAGGAGCGGAGCAGCGATAAAGAATGTTTTAAAATCGGGGGTTCCACGGGGACGAAATCGCGGACAGAAGCTAGTTTAAAATAATAAAGTAAAAAAAGAAAAAAAACTTTTTACAAAAAAATACAACCGACTTTTACACAAAAAATCAAAAAAGTGCAAAATAACTTTAATTTCGGAACTCGGTGTTTGTGGTTGCTTTTTCGTTTTTTGAACACCGACTTCCGAATTAAAGTTATTTTGCACTTTTTTGATTTTTTGTGTAAAAGTCGGTTGTATTTTTTTGTAAAAAGTTTTTTATTTTTCACTTTTTAGTGGTACCTACACCCCCTCCCCTCCCCCACCTAAACGAACCAATCACATTTGTGAAAAAAAACGTACAGCTCCTTTGCAGAGTAAACTAAGAGGTCGTCAAAGTAGGCAAAGTACATATTTTTTTTAGATTTTTCGAAAACCGCTTGGTTGATTTCGATAAAATTTTCATGGGACCATTTGGGAAGTATACCCTTTCCAACAAAAAAAGAATTTTTCAAATCGGTTGACAAGCGACGGAGTTATGCGCGAACAAACATAAAAAAAAAAAAAAAATACAAACATCCGAATTGAGAGCCTCCTCCTTTTTTAGAAGTCGGTTAAAAAGTATAACTTTCATAGAACGATGTGAAATTTGAGATATTCTTTAGCGGCGTTGCACACTTTGTGGGATGGGTAAAAAATGTTAAACTCGCATCAGGACACGTGACCTAGTTAAAAATACGCCGGCGCGGCGTAGGAGAGGAAGTAATATCCCTCTTTCTTTCTACTTCGTGGCAAAAATGTATGTCTGCTGTATCGTTGAGCGGCGCAGAGCGCTTGCGCGAAATAACACTAGAGATAAACTTTTAAAATAATTGTAATACTTTTGAAGTGTTAAATTTTTATGTAATATAAATTGTCATGTTTGTGTACGACAACGCAATAAATGAATATTGTATTTTACCACATAAATGATAGTACATACTTTTATACTTATTAATCAAGCAATTCGTGCGAAATTATTCCCAAAGTATTCAAAAATGCGCAACGTTAATGTTAAAGTTTTCACTTCTGCCGGCACTCCCGGAGTGCAACCCGTTGTTTTTTTTTTTAATAACTTGCTATAATTTAGTTGTATTTTCTGAGCTAGTAATGCGTAAGTTAATAAAAGCTCTGTACGCATACTTGTTTCAATCTCTTTTAGCAAATAAAAAGTGAAAATGGCAAAAAGCCAACGTCACGCGGTGTTCCCAGGCGGTCACCCATCCAAGTACTGACCGCGCCCGATGTTGCTTAACTTCGGTGATCGGACGAGAACCGGTGTATTCAACGTAGTATGGACGTTGGCATCCATCGAATAAAAAAATACGTACAGTATCTGAGCGCTCAACGTTGTTGGTGTCTTTATAATGAATGACATCATTAATAACATAAAACAGAGTATTTCATAGCAAGCACTGAAGAAGCAACTAAATAATCAATCGTTAGATGATAGCGTTCATGAATAAAAATCAATCAAAATATGTTACATAATTATGTGACTAAAAAAGTAGTTTTGAATTCTGTAATAAAATCTTGAAATAATAGTAATAAATAAACGGTCTGTCTATTCTCACAAAGTGGAAGCGGCTGTAAGCTCGGCCGACAGAACCGCTTGTCGGGTTCACCGCTCGACACGGCAACGACCGACGACTCGTTTCCCGAGTTGGGAGTACTAGGGCTGCAGAAAATACAAGGAGGTTGATTGCATTGTTGGAACTAACCGGTAGCGCCACGATAAACATGTGGCAAAATTTGGAACTAGTGAGACATTGTGTTAGCGTACGTGCACGTTTCACATGTATGATCATAGATGGCGCTAATTTAATTTCTTTTCACAATACTTTTTTCAGTTTGAATGCCTGCATAGGCGTGAGTTGATGATGAATGCGTTTTCTATTTTACAGAATAAACCCCCCTCAAGATTTCCTCTCCCCGAAATGTGACGACGTTAGAGACCGCATGACTTGTTCTCTGAAGTCATACAACCAAGATCGGAACCTCCTCAAGTATAAAGTAGAAGAGGATATCCTTGCAAGCGTCAACGTGAAACCCCTAGTCGCGATACACGAGAGGTGGATCTACGAAGCGAACCGAAAAACTTGCCGGTCAATGTCCTTGCCTGAAGATAACAGGTTAGTTATGACGTCATTAGTAATACCGATATTGATCTTCTATTTGAACGTTACTATCGCCAACGTCCATACTACGTTGAATACACCGGTTCTCGTCCGATCACCGAAGTTAAGCAACATCGGGCGCGGTCAGTACTTGGATGGGTGACCGCCTGGGAACACCGCGTGACGTTGGCTTTTTTGCTTTTTGTAAACATTGTATACCTCACAAGTAACATACTGCAATTAAAAATAAAGCTTGTTCTATGAAAAAAAAAGGTGTACCGTAATTTTTTGTGCCAAATGGAATCCCAAAAGCAAATAATAATTTTGTGTTATTGAATAACGAACCTTATTGTCTAACGGCCGAACCCAATAACCGATCTATCACATGCTGGAGATAGAAAAACAAATGAAACAACAGAAAAATCAAGAAAAATTATATAGGTTTTCTGTTGTTTCATTTGTTTTTCTATCTCCAGTGTGTGATAGATCGGTTATTGGGTTCGGCCGTAAGTTGAGCATTGACTGATAGGAGGCTAGATAACTAAGTATACTGATGATATTTAATAATAGACTTTAAAATTCAATGCAACGCACATGTGATCGCGCTCGGAAACACGCTTGGGGCGAATTGATGTCTGCGTTCATATGTACGAGTATGTTTATATAATTTTGTTCTTGAGAATAAAGTTCATTATTGTACTATGGGAGTAGAAAACCCTTTTAATTTATGGATGTAAAATTCGATACTCTTGTCGCCAACGTCCATACTACGTTGAATACACCGGTTCTCGTCCGATCACCGAAGTTAAGCAACATCGGGCGCGGTCAGTACTTGGATGGGTGACCGCCTGGGAACACCGCGTGACGTTGGCTTTTTGCATTTTATTATTAAGAGCGATACGTTATAATTGTTTCATATTTTTATATACATATACACTACCGGTCAAAAGTTTGAGACCACTCACTTTTTGTCGTTTCCATATTTTTTTTAAACACATCAAAAAGAAAAATTACACTAACATTTAGTTCAAGTAATGATGAAACAAAAAATAAAAATTCTAATTAGCTTAATATAGCTGTTTTTTTAAGCAAGTTGGTAATTTATTTGCAAATAAATATAATAAAATATATTTTTGTAACAAAGTTATTTTAATAAAAAGAACTTAGTCAAAGAAATAAGCAAGCAGAAAAAATGCAAAAAGCCAACGTCACGCGGTGTTCCCAGGCGGTCACCCATCCAAGTACTGACCGCGCCCGATGTTGCTTAAACTTCGGTGATCGGACGAGAACCGGTGTTTTCAACATGGTATGGACGTTGACAGTTTCAAGGTTGAATTAGCCGACTAATATCAAACTGTAAAAGAGTGACGTCATATACATAATTAATCAGGGAATTTAGTGGAGGAAACGGTTATTACCACAGTGAAGAAATTATGTACAGGGTTATTTGAAAAATACAAACATCCGAATTGAGAACCTCCTCCTTTTTTAGAAGTCGGTTAAAAACACCAACAACCTCTTAAGAGATCATTGTACTCATCATTATGAAAAACTTTTACTATGGGAACAAACCTGAAATCGCGAAAAAAAAGTCTGGGAACAGCTGATTTAAGAGGTTGTTGGTGTTTTTCAAATAACCCTGTATAATGTCACCGGAAAATGGCAAACTTCTTAACCGTAATATTGATAATATCTTATTCATAATATCTTGATTCTTAAAGACTTTAAACATTGGATAAATTGCCAACAAAAAAAAATGTTCCAAATACACTTTTTTACGCATAATTCCGAAAAAATTCGAGAAATTGTTGTATAGGAAGTAACGACACGATAAGTATTATAATTTCTACCTTGAAGCCTACGCGGGGCTTCTATTTGTCTGCAGGGTTTAAAAAACTGACATGGATGGCATGATGGAAGCTATATTCGCTCACTTCGCTTGCTCTCTCTAGCTCGTGTAGTGTAGTGTAGTGTAGTGTCGGGGAGCCCTAAGTTCCCTGTTCTCCACTAATTAGTGGAGAACAGGGGACTAGGGGGGGGACTGGGGGGATTTTCTGGATTAGCCATTTGGCTAGTCCAGAAAATCTGATAAATTGTAGAACCGTAGTGGTTGTTCGCCCAAGTATCGTCAGTTTATGTCGGTTCTTAATTTCTATGCTTAATAAGTATCGCAAATGTTCAGTTGGCAATTTATTGACAGTTTACAATCTCGCGAGATATTTTATATTGAGTGAGAGATTTACGGAAATATCCTGATTCTGGCTACTACTGAGAAAATTCCAAAATATCTCTAGGTTACTGGCTAGGCTACAGTCTTACTGGCTTTTGACGTTTTCGGGACAAAACTGACTTCCGGCGTCTATACCTTTAATATTATTTTAATTTGCTAATATCCTTTCGTACATAAATCAGGCAGCTAAAGACTCCATGGAGATCGTCTACAGCGCATAAAAAAGGTATTTTATGATTACATTTAATAAAATATGAAGGTCATAAAAAAATTGAAACATCGGCCAACGTCTAGGAAGCCCTCGCAAGCAAGTTTTTGCTTTATCTCTCTAAAAATAAAGCTCTCATTTGAAGTCATTAAAAAATCTCTGTGTTTACTGAGCTATAGATAGCGTAGATGTTACTGGAATATTTCGTTGCAACGTTCGCCAACGTCCATACTACGTTGAATACACCGGTTCTCGTCCGATCACCGAAGTTAAGCAACATCGGGCGCGGTCAGTACTTGGATGGGTGACCGCCTGGGAACACCGCGTGACGTTGGCTTTTTGCTTTTTATTTTATTAGGGACAACAAACAGTAGTAAAAATTACAAAAACAACGTTATCCACAAATTATTATACAAAATAACCTAGCTGGTGAAAGTCAATATCAAATCAACTTAATCTAGTGTGCTTTACGGTTACATAATATAATATTGCTGTTATTACCTATCTCACTCTTGAAAGTGCTATGCGACTCACAGATACCATATGCTAAGCCTCATTGGCTATAGTTGTAGTTTAGGAATATTATAGATTTCTTTTTTGAATATAAAATAATGACTTAACTTTTTTTTTTCGCTTTCACAATATTATTTAACACATCAAAAAAGATAAATAACACTAGCATTGTCAGTTCAAGTAATGATTAAACGCATGATTAAATTTCGAGTAAAACACTATAAAAAAATCTGAAATAACTAATAAGTTGTTTTTTTAAAACAAGTTGGTCATTTATTTGCAAATATAATAATATTATAAATATAATTTAAATATTTTTGTAACAAATTCATTTATGGTTAAAAGAAGTTAATTTCTCGGAATGACTTCGATAGACTATCGAATTTTGATGCGTAAAAACGTGTATTCGGAACATTTTTTCAAAGTTTGCAGTCTCAAGATTTTTTATAATCTTACGAAGTTTGCCATTTTTAACCGACTTCTAAAAAAGGAGGAGGTTTTCAATTCGGAAGTTTGTATGTTTTTTTTTTTTGTATTTTTTAAATGTTTGTTCGCGCATAACTCCGTCGCTTGCCAACCGATTTGAAAAATTCTTTTTTTGTTGGAAAGCGTGTGCATATCAATAAATGATAGCAAATCTGTCGGGATAGCTGAAATCGCATGTTTGTTTATTGTTTACACCAATTTATACCACGTGCGCTGTGATGGGTATGTTTAGCTGGGAGTGAACCACTAAAAAGTGAAAAATAAAAAACTTTTACAAAAAATAAAACCGACTTCTAAACAAAAAAACCAAAAAGTATAAAATAACTTTAATTTCGGAAGTCGGTGTGTTCAACAACAAAAAAGCAAACAAAAACACCGAGTTCCGAAATTAAAGTTATTTTATACTTTTTGGTTTTTTTTGTTTAGAAGTCTGTTTTATTTTTTGTAAAAAGTTTTTTTCCGGTGACATATATACAGATTTTTCACTGTGGTAATAACCGTTCCCTCCACTAAATTACCTGATTAATTATGTATATGACGTCACTCTTGAACGGTTTGATAGTAGTCAGCTACTTACCTTGAAACTGTCGAACGTCCATATAATGTTGAAAAATACAGCTACACAAGGCGTGCGCAGCTGCGTAGCACCCGCAGGCGCACGCCATCATCTATCGCCTATACTGGCAATCCAACTACGGGTGCGTAGTTACGCATCCCGGAGTGCCCCCGCGGGCAGAGGGTGAAAAGCCCTGTGACCGACTGCTACGAGTGTAATGTTGAAAACACCTGTAACTTGTGTACGGGTAATTCGGGATAACACTCGCCAACGTCCATACTACGTTGAATACACCGGTTCTCGTCCGATCACCGAAGTTAAGCAACATCGGGCGCGGTCAGTACTTGGATGGGTGACCGCCTGGGAACACCGCGTGACGTTGGCTTTATGCATTATTTTTATAAAAAATGAGTTCGAATAGGTTTATGTTTTTGACCAACTTCAAAAAAGAAGTAGGTTCTCAAGTCAAATGTGTTTTTGATTTTAATAACTCGTGATGTTAAATTTTGTTTCAGGAGCCAGATAGCAGCGGTGAAGCCGGCGTCCCACTGCGTGGATACACTACAGAAATCTCTGCCCCAGTTGAACACGAAGAAACAGGGAACTAAAATATATCGCACGCGTCCCGCTTCGCCTAGCAACGGAAAAAATGGTCAGTCGCCACTAAATAATACCATGTAAATTACTCATGTTTGGGGAAAACATTTTCTTGTATTTGTTTCTTGGAGGTAAGTATTTAAAATATATTTCGAGCGCCAACTAATTGTGGCTCAAAAATAAAATCAACTGTAATTGAATGTGGGTATTTACTAATGTGATAAGATAATGTACAGCCAGCGAAAACAATCCGAGTAACACTGATTTTCCACATCTATATTTGAACAAAAACAGAAGTAACACTTAGAAAATATTAACCTTTTCGCTACTATATGAAATGCCAAAATAAATATCGAATCATTTTATGTCATAGAGGTTCAAGAGTACCTTTCGCTTATTTATATTTAGATTCATATTCGTGTATTTGTGTTCCATAAGGTAAAAACAAGATAGAGAAGAGCGCAAAGGCGTGGCTGAGAGCCGGTGTAGACTTTGCCATCAAAAGTATCAATTGTTTTATACATCAGTAACTATTACTAAAATTAAAAACATAAGTGTTGAATCAGTTTAGATAGTATGTAAAATTAGTAGTATTAATCGATTTTTTTCGCTGTCTACTACTTAAGTAAAACAATTGGCTTATGCTTTCTTTAACACCTCCAACGGTCTTAAACATAAAGCAAGAGGGTCGGAAATTGCATGAAACGTTTAGAAATCCTCTACTTTTTATTTGACCCTTGATCAGGCCAAGTAGGTTTAGTCTTTAATTGCTTATTGTTGTGAATACAAGCTTGCCAAGACCATAATAACTGTCGTTTTATCTCTTGCATGTCCATAGTATATTTATAGTATCACTAACATGGTTTTGGTAACACAATAAAAATATATAATTGCAAAAGGCTTTTATTTCTAAAAGAATATATACTAACTATACTTTCTTTTTATACTTACTTATACCCTGACATAAGCAGGACCTCGATTTGGAAAGTAAGTATCTTTTGGAAAATTGATATCTTTTTTGCCTTATTAAATTCCTTAGCATTTATTTGTTTCAGATAACTATGTAATTTTTAATCCAGTAGGTATAGCACAAATGAGAGTTGGTTTACTTTTTCAAAATGCGTGTTTATGACCAGATGTTATACTCCATTTCTGGGTTTGAATGATATTGAGTTCTCTTAATGATTAGGTTAAAAAATATAATAATTCATGCTTGTATGATAAAATAATTTACAGGGCACTGGGAGCAATTTTGTCAAGCGCGGGACACAATCGCAAAGAGCGTCAACTTTTCTCAAAGCCCCGAGTTACGACACCGGAGCCCTGAGATTCAACACCGCAAAGCTGAACCGGAACTAGGGTAATTATTTTACTCATCATAATGAATAGGTTTCGATTCAATATACCATGTTTTACGGTAACATTCTCGCCAACGTCCATACTACGTTGAATACACCGGTTCTCGTCCGATCACCGAAGTTAAGCAACATCGGGCGCGGTCAGTACTTGGATGGGTGACCGCCTGGGAACACCGCGTGACGTTGGCTTTTTGCTTTTTTGTTTATTTATTAAATGGTATATAATTTTAATTACTATAAATTAAATTAACAACGTTTTTTAAATTAAATTAAATTATTGCAGAACATTAACTGAAAGCCAAAAACCTGAGCTAAAGATCGATCAATCCACTGACACGAGAAGCATCGAAGAGTATATCAGAGACATGATACGCAAAGAGTTCCAACATCTATTGCAAGAAATATCCGACGAGGCTTCTAACGTGTCAAAGAACGAGGACATCGTGAACAAAGGAGTCGCGAACATCATGGAGTCTTTAAATTGTAACGACGAGAGATCCACGAAAAAAGATACGATGAAATCGTTCTCTCGTGTTAAAATCAACGGGAACAACAAACCTCTACTACAAATCACTTTCACACGTACTGGAGAAAATAGTCTGCAAGTCCTAGACAACTGTGTGAACGTCACTATCTGTGATAATGGCAATAATAATGTTAGTACTAACAATATGTCGTGTACTAAGGAGAAATTGAACCAGTCCATGGAAGACACGCTGTCTGAGGATGTTCATGTTAGCGCTTTGAAGAGGTGCCAGGCTTTCAATGCTTTACAGGTGGGTTTACAATCCTTTGTACGGAACCCGTAAACAAGACACATCGAGCGTTAGAAAGAGATATACACTGAGTAAGAGAGATGAAGCTCTACTAAGGTTTTACTAATACTCAATGTGCCTTAATGACGGGTAAAAACTAAACCTTGAAAAAATGTAAAAGGAGACGTTTCTAAAACATTTTTTTTACATATCTTACAGGAAGCTAGAAGTACCGAGGACTTATACATAGATGATGACCTATCAACGATGCAAGAGAACTTCGGCGGTAAAGTGAAACTGATCCCGCTGCACGGCTCTCTGCACGAGATACTCTGCGAGAAGGAGGACGACTGCTGCCTCATCAAGGTGAAGCAGGAGAACGGCTGCGACACCATCTACTTCCGCTGCGACAACTCCGACACCGAGTCGCGCGACGCCATCGACGGCTGCTACCGCGACCAGCGCTCGCAGGACACCGTCGTCTTCAAGCGAACATTGTCACTCGTCGAAGAGAGAATCCAGCGCATATTCCCCAAAGACAAACGCCCACAAACGACACTCGTTCGCAAACAGAAACCTACCAGCATCAAAATACGACCCAAATCCGAAATATTTATACCGACCTTACCGCGACTGAATGTAGAGTCTCGAGCTCTCAGCAATAGTAGCCCGTCCTTATCCACGTGCGACAGGAACGACGAAGTCGAGGTGAACATCGAGAACGTGCTGAGCTACCAGGACTCTTCATCCGACGAATGTCTCAAGTGCCAATCAGATAACGACGACTTCGAGCAACTTGAGCGATCGATAGAAGAAGACCTCGCGAGCAGTAAGAATGGCATGTCTCCTATGTCCTGCTGCTTGCCGAAGATATCCGAAGAAAACCTCTCGAATCTGAACGATGATACGGACTGATTAATTCTGTTGATCCGGAATTAAGATTTTTTTTATTAGTTTTAACACTAATCTTGAAGCCATAAGTACAAATTTGCAATACAGCATGATGAGGAAGCGGAAAATCCTATTCTTTCTTCTCCGACTGTATTCGAAATGTCCAGTTTGACAAGTACAAAGTTGTTAGATTTTTGTATAATGGTTATATTGATAAATCGTGATTATGTCACTGATATTGTTGTCGCGGTAATTATGCTACTCATCCGTCCAGTTTGTACGCGCATTTAGAAAACCCAAAGATTTTTTCATAGGTTTTCTTGTATTTTTTTAGATTGTTTCTGTGTTTTAATTTGTATCGTTTTTAGTGATGATAGTGCAAGGCTATGTGATTTAGAGTAAGTGGCACCAATACATTCCACTGTTGTGATTATAGAATAGATGCACCTTATGAAGGTTTTGCCTTGTTATACTTTAATATTAGCACTTTTAATCTATCTAAAATATTTAAATCTTCGTTTCTATATTTTTAAATTGTATTGAATACACCAAAGGTTATAATATGTTGCCTGGTTTGGTCTTGTCTATGATCCTTTGATTTTCTAAAGTGTAAGTTGATTTATAAAATGAGTATTATGTGATTTCTAAAGTTTCCATTTTAAATACGATTGTTACTCAAATGTGTGGTTGATTTTAGATTTAACTGTTAAAAATAAAACTTTGTACTTATATTGTTGTTTTTTATTTGAAAAAAATATAAATTACGAAGCAACAGTAAATGGCACTGTATAATATTTTATGGAAATACAGATTGTGCTTATATAATACATACGTGATACGCATATTGGAAGACATTTGGAATATTTCATGCGGTAACATTTATGATGTAAATGTACAAAATGTGAAATGATTTCTCATTCTCTAACAAAGCATCTTGAACGTTAACAACATAAGCGCGATACTTAGTTCTCAAAAATATAACATAAAATTATAAATACAGAGTACCTTGTTTCTTATAGTGTTATATTGCTAATAATCTCGAATCTATGGCAAAACTTATCATGGCTAACGAAAATAACTCGGTTTTATGCGATTTTCATCATTTTTAACACAGGGAGAAAAAGTTCATTTATTCCTTAGAATTAATGCACATGCCAATGATTTCTGCATTGAATGCAAACGGTGTGAATAAAACCAGACGGTTCGATAGGTCTAGAATTACATATATCACTCACTACATGAAATAACGTACGAACACAGAGTAGTAAGAAATGGAGTTTAGTTTCTTACGATTTCATTTACAACATACATCCGAAATTGGGTGCTTTAAAACTTTATAAGCTACAGTTACTTAGCATAATAGTATGCCTACTTTTGTATAGAATAAAAGTACGTTTAGGAGTTTTCTATGACATGTTTATATAACATTTCGCAAGCAGGTTACCCTGCTTGCGAAATGTTATATAAACATGTTAAGTAATTATAATATATTTTCAGAAATATATTGTGTCACTTGTAAATGGCACCATTGGCCATGCAATATAACATGAATTTCTTCTAACCGAGTTCTTTGACTTGCTTAGTTTTGAAAACGTACTGCGTACACGAAATGATTCGCCGCGGTCGCACATAGCGAGGCATTAGCTGGTCATTTATGATAATCGAAGGCCCCAATAATTTAAACTCCATGTCTTAGTACTCTGTCTACAAAACGAAGTGTACATCTAGGAGGTCTTGTCGGTAAGCCTGGTGATGACCGCCTTGACCTCGGTGTAGTTGCTGATGCCGTAGGGCCCGTTCTCGCGGCCGATGCCGGACTGCTTGTAGCCGCCGAAGGGCACCTGGTTGCTGAGCACGTTGTACTCGTTCACCCACACTGTGCCGGCGCGGAGTCTCTGTACAATAACGTTTACATTTTACTACCGAGAAATATATGTAAATACACACTAACAGATTAAGTCAGAATCATTCCTTTTGGCGCTTTCTTCGGATAAAAAGCGAAGTAATCGGTGTCTAACAGTAAATAAAGAAGAATGCTAACATAAAAATCTCTGAATATTCAGCAACGAAGACGGGGCCCCATAGGGTCAGTGCCTGCTAGGGTTGCGGACGTGTCCTCCCGTGGATTCCAAAACAGGTACCTCCCGAAACACCCGTGTCCGGTGAGTACCGGTGCTAGGAACGCCTTGGCTCCTCTCCAACTACTCCTCAAAGAGGGGACTTATCGCCGCAATGGTAGCATGCTCATCAAGTACCTACCTAACCTACCAACTGAGAAATAAGCTCAGAGTTTTCATAGAATATGACTATGGATACTTGTATTGAATTTGAGTCCAAACGGTGGCGGGCGGTTCCTGCGGTACCTGCTGACGGATAAGATAGCGCCTTCGGTTTCTTTTCAATGCGACGATATTTCTTATGCTGTAGGTGGGGTGGCTATTATATTATGACTATGAATATTACGTAATGAGTCGCTCGATTTGCCGCCCCCTTGGACTTACCGCCCGCATGCAGTGCACGCCTTGCACGCCCGCTTACGGCGGGCCTGATGATATATGTTTGTATGATTCTTGCCCAGCGTAAAGTAAAAACCAGACTTGAACACTTGGACAGATAACTTTGAAAAACTGGTTGAAGTAGGAAAAGTAGACGGACCGCGCGTTCACTTCAAGAAGATCAAGAGCTATGACAGCCGGTCATTTTGTCAAAATCTCACTGTGTAAATTATAGGTGGAGTGGTTCAGTTCACCTAAGTTTACACATTGAGATGTTTACAGAATCGCACTCACTGTGACCACTGCCCTTAGAAAAGACGAAGACAAGAGTGGCAAGGGATGCAACTTGTCAGTAAAACCGTCAATCCGACCGCTGTCTTCTATACTAATATTATAAAGAGGAAAGATTTGTATTTTTGTATGTAACGAATAAACTCAAAAACTACTGGACCGATTCTTTCACCATTAGAAAGCTACATTCGCCCTGAGTAACAAGGCTATATTTTATCCCCGTATTCCCACGGGAACGCGCTGCTAGTTTAGTAATAAAGAGGACGAATTAGGAAGAAGCTATCGTGGTTACCTGCACGACATAGTTGGCCTTGTCGATGTCCTGCGTGAACACGGCGGCCGCCAGCCCGTACTCCGAGCTGTTGGCGCGCTCCACCACCTCGTGAAGCTATCGTGGTTACCTGCACGACATAGTTGGCCTTGTCGATGTCCTGCGTGAACACGGCGGCCGCCAGCCCGTACTCCGAGCTGTTGGCGCGCTCCACCACCTCGTGAAGCTATCGTGGTTACCTGCACGACATAGTTGGCCTTGTCGATGTCCTGCGTGAACACGGCGGCCGCCAGCCCGTACTCCGAGCTGTTGGCGCGCTCCACCACCTCGTGAAGCTATCGTGGTTACCTGCACGACATAGTTGGCCTTGTCGATGTCCTGCGTGAACACGGCGGCCGCCAGCCCGTACTCCGAGCTGTTGGCGCGCTCCACCACCTCGTGAAGCTATCGTGGTTACCTGCACGACATAGTTGGCCTTGTCGATGTCCTGCGTGAACACGGCGGCCGCCAGCCCGTACTCCGAGCTGTTGGCGCGCTCCACCACCTCGTGAAGCTATCGTGGTTACCTGCACGACATAGTTGGCCTTGTCGATGTCCTGCGTGAACACGGCGGCCGCCAGCCCGTACTCCGAGCTGTTGGCGCGCTCCACCACCTCGTGAAGCTATCGTGGTTACCTGCACGACATAGTTGGCCTTGTCGATGTCCTGCGTGAACACGGCGGCCGCCAGCCCGTACTCCGAGCTGTTGGCGCGCTCCACCACCTCGTGAAGCTATCGTGGTTACCTGCACGACATAGTTGGCCTTGTCGATGTCCTGCGTGAACACGGCGGCCGCCAGCCCGTACTCCGAGCTGTTGGCGCGCTCCACCACCTCGTGAAGCTATCGTGGTTACCTGCACGACATAGTTGGCCTTGTCGATGTCCTGCGTGAACACGGCGGCCGCCAGCCCGTACTCCGAGCTGTTGGCGCGCTCCACCACCTCGTGAAGCTATCGTGGTTACCTGCACGACATAGTTGGCCTTGTCGATGTCCTGCGTGAACACGGCGGCCGCCAGCCCGTACTCCGAGCTGTTGGCGCGCTCCACCACCTCGTGAAGCTATCGTGGTTACCTGCACGACATAGTTGGCCTTGTCGATGTCCTGCGTGAACACGGCGGCCGCCAGCCCGTACTCCGAGCTGTTGGCGCGCTCCACCACCTCGTGAAGCTATCGTGGTTACCTGCACGACATAGTTGGCCTTGTCGATGTCCTGCGTGAACACGGCGGCCGCCAGCCCGTACTCCGAGCTGTTGGCGCGCTCCACCACCTCGTGAAGCTATCGTGGTTACCTGCACGACATAGTTGGCCTTGTCGATGTCCTGCGTGAACACGGCGGCCGCCAGCCCGTACTCCGAGCTGTTGGCGCGCTCCACCACCTCGTCCACTTGAGAGAACTTCAGGATCTGCTGCACGGGGCCGAAGATCTGGAGCGCACACATGTCAAGTTTTAAAGTCTCCTTTTTATCAGCAGGATATTTTGACACGGCAGTTCGTGTCATTCATCAATTATTTTTTTTTTGTCGGATACTTAACGCTACGCATACCTAGATTTAAGTATTGGAAGCAGTTTTAACCATATATTTTATTGAAGCAGCAGCTGAGCTATCAACTTCGGTGCTAACAACCAGTTTAAATATCAAATTTACAGGAATTTGACTGTTAGCTGATTTTACTGTTGATGAAACGGGTGTAGGGGTTGCGACTTTCTTTGCCGAACAGAACAACCTTTTATATTAAAGTACATTTTTTATTTTAGCTCGTATTAAGGTTCGTGAGTGCGTATAAAGTTTTTTCTTTTTGTCTATTCTGAAAACGCACCCGACAGATCGGAGAGATTACAAGTTTCATGAATATTGAAATATAATACTCATTAACTTTATACCTCAGTGGTAGCGATGTCCATGTTATCCTTGACGTCACTGAACACGGTGGGCTCCACAAAGTACCCGGTGTCGGAGGCGCGGTTTCCTCCTGTCACTAGTTTGGCGCCCTGCTTCTTGCCCGTCTCTATCAGGTCAAGAATACGGGTCTGCTGTTCCAAGTCAATCTGGAAATTAGGTAGAGGATTGGTGAGTTATTTTGAATTAAGCTGTTCTCCTTATTTGTTGGTGACGGGTAACTTATAATAATAATAAACATTTATTTCAGACTAGGTCCATATGTTCGTAAAAAAAATAAAAAAATACCTACACTACCATATGAAAAATATTAGTGTACGAGGGGTGCTCTGTGTCCAATGAGGCTTAATATCGTTGTAATCAGCCCCATTATTCAAGCTTTGGACTATGTTACACAGCTAATAGGAATTAGACAACTAGTAGGTATTTATTGCGAGGGTCAGGCGCTAAGGAAATTCTAAATTCAAGTATAGGCACAAAATAGTAGCATGACTAGTATGACCACATGGCATGGTACCTGCGGGCCCTGCTCGGTGTCGGGCCGGAAGGGGTCGCCGACGACGCGGCGCCGAGCGCGCGCGCCCGACAGCTCCACGAACTTGTCGTAGATCTTGTCCTCCACGAACGTGCGGGAACCTGCATATCACAACTTATTTCATTATTTGTTAAACACTCGTCGGGAAAAAAGAACCTACTAAAATTAAAGACCAGTGGCCGTATTACGAAGTGCCAATGCCGTCTTGTGTCACTCCGTCTCTCTCTAACACAGAAATCATGATGGATTTAAGACGTCATAATAGGTCGCCAGGAGTATACTTTATTTTAAAGTTTGAGTAAGACAAAACATACTTTTTAGTCGCGCCCTCCACGAGGCAATACTTGTTTTTAACCATGATCACTCGTTTTTTTTTTTCATTATATGTGTGTGTACGCCTGATGGACTATCCTAATTTTTTTGTCCCATTGATATAATAAAATAATCTATACTTATAATAAATCTGTAGAGAGGTCAATTCTGTACAAGGAATATATTTTCAAAATAACTATCAGGGGGTGATTAGTGATCGATACTGATGCCAAAAATGCAATCAGTAAATTTTTTGTCTGTCTGTCTGTCTGTATGTTCTTTATAGAAACAAAAACTACTCGACCGATTTTAACGAAACTTGGTGCAATTATTCTTCATACTCCTGGGCAGGTTATAGTATACTTTTCATCACGCTACAATCAATAGGAGCAGAGCAGTGAAGGAAAATGTTGGGAAAACGGAAGAAGTTACTCCATTTTTTAAGCTTCCGTCGCGTGTGTAGCCTTAATGGTTAAAGTTACATAGAAATCATGTATTACGGAAATGTTCTACATAAAATTATCTAAAAAATATCCCGAAACAGCATATGTCTATCTTTTGTCAATTTTAAACCCATCGGGCTCAGAGTTTCAAAATCGGGGGTAAAGTAACTATTCCACGCGGACGAAGTCGCTGGCAGAAGCTAGTCAGAAATAAGACTGAAGTTGACTGTCATTAAAGAAACCACTAATCAAACCATTTTGGTTTGATTGATCAGCATTTGCAAACATGGATAATTGGTGTAGGTGTTTCATTTATAATAAATAAGTCCTCCGTATTCTACCGTCACATGGATTTGCAAGTAACATTAAATTTCAAATTAAAATAAATGAAATATTGACATAAAAATGCAAAAATAATGTCAAATGGAACAGGAGGTATGTCGTTAGTCAGTCATTCAGGAAGTCGTCAATTGTGTAGTAACTTTTTTAATTAAAATTTTGTTTAGTATCTTTTTAAATTTGAATACAGTCATATTTTTAATATCATAAGGTAGTTTTTTTTAACTCGTGGGGTGATACCAAAAAGCTTTACATCAGTGCGGTTTAACATTTCGACACAATTCATTCACATACGGATACAAAATTGGACTTTTTCAGGTTGCTGACAATATTTGAAATAGGTCTGGATTATTTATAGTAAACAAAGGATTTTACAATATATACAGAGACACAGAAGTTAAAAGTTTCTAAATATTGAAATAGGGAAGACAGCTATCAGCTGTCTTAAGACCACACATTGACCTTATACACTGTTTTTGCATTATATACTAACCGCCTATCAGTAGACTGGCTCCCAGAAAATAATATCGTAAAACAGAAGCAACCAAACCACGGTAAAAAAAGCTTGATTGTTCACTTTCTTTGAAATTTAAAAGGGAGCATATGCGGATTTGCTAAGTCTTAGACGCTATTCTTCTTCACTATGAAGTTTCCATGTGAGTTTGTTGTTTGATCAATATACCCAACCCGTATTTGCTTCTTTTATTTTATAATGCAGCCTTGGTAGGTAATACCAACGTCGGGGTTTTTGTAGCGTTGATGAAAGTGCATAGCTTTTGTGTTACTCAGGTTTATAACTAAATTATTATTATATAACCAATTTATGATGTCGTGTAAACAAGTATTGATGTCTTGCCCATAACTATTTTGGTCTGTACAATTTGTTCAGCCGTACTGCCGTTTGCAAAGAGAATCATTTTATTTGTAGTCACTTTCGGAAGATCATTCATCTATATTAAGAAAAGTGGCGGCCCCAGTACGCTACCTGGTGGGACGCCAAATTTAACACTGGTTTTGTTTTTACATAAACTGTTTCTTATTTACTTTTTGGACAAATTCTAGTAATGTCTGTGCTTTAAAGGAAGTCTACCAATTAAGTACGATTCTATTAACTGTAGTATGTTCCCTCTCCCTCATACAATAATTGTGTAACTTCCGTAACAAAATTGTATGGTCCAAATAATTTGTATTATGTTTTCAATGAATACTAGTTGCACAAAAAGTGTGTAAATTAGTATTGTTCAACTTGAACTTTAACATTATTTTCAATCTCATCAATAAAATATTAGCAATGTCCATGGGGCGTGTAAAGGGCAAATTATGTTTGTTTATGCACATGATAGACTCTTGTGGCCAACCCAATTTGGATGTTTTTATTATTTGCCATGAAGCTTTAGATTTATTTTAGCCTGTAATTAGGAAATGATTATCCTGCGCTTTTTGTGTCAGCTTTATAATTTTTCTGTAAAGTTTATTAGTCTATATGCCCAAAATAACTTTCGTTTATAACTAAATATTTTCGTTCTATAATATACGTAGGCGGTTCAAATATAAACAGGAATTTTCGTGTTCTGCGTTTCCTGTAGGCAGAAACTACGCATGCATTACTGAGAACGATAGTTACATGTCTGAACTTTTTATCGGCGGTGTGGTTTGTTTTTTACATTATCTGCGTCATTAGAAATCATCATGTCTGAACAAACGGTACATAGTAACGTTGCACAGCGAATAATCATAAAATTTCTATCAAAAGAAGCAGTTATTCCGTCTACAATTTTTGTAAGACTTAAAAAACAGTTCCGTGATGAGTGCCTTTCTCAGTCCAGGGTGTATGAATGGTGCAAGTTGTTTAGAGAAGTCCGGAAAAAGGTTGAAAATGAACCCACGACCGTCGGCCAAGAACTTCGGTCAATAAAGAGAACACAATTCAAGTTGAAGAACTTATTCTAGAAAATCGGCGAATAACAGACGGAAGTACTACCGCACCCTCCATATAGTCCCGATTTAGCGCCATCGGACTTCCATCTCTTTGGGCCACTTAAAGAATTTTTAGCAGGAAAGAAATTCGAATCGAATGATGCCGTCTTTGAGGCTGTGCAAGAGTGGATTAACATTCAACCTAAAGAATTTTTTGCTTACTGTATAAAAAAGCTTCCGGAACGATGGAATAAGTGCATTGAATTAGCAGGAGAATATATTGAAAAATAGTGTATTTTTTATTTAGTAATCGTTATTTATTAAAGAATAAAATATAAATTCCTGTTTATATTTGAACCACCTAGTATATATTTTGTTTTCTTATTATGATAATATTTTTGCTTTTTGTGTCAGCTTTATATTTTTTTATATTAGTTTTAATGATAATATTTTTTCCATGAAATTATCGAAAGCTTCGCGTGCGCCATTGGATTATCATCATGGCCTTACCCGCACAGCAGCACTGGCCCATGTTGAAGAAGAGCGCGAAGTGCGCCGCCTCCACGGCGCGCTCGATGTCGGTGTCGGCGAAGATGATGTTGGGCGACTTGCCGCCCAGCTCCAGCGTCGTGCGCTTCACCGTGCTCGCACTGTTGCGCTGGATCAGCTTGCCCACTTCGGTCGAACCTGCCAGGGAGATTGTTATTTATATATCGAAATAATATATAACACCTTATTGGTAAGGTGCATCAGCGACATCTATTTAGATGTTCTATGAAATAAAGATATTCTGTGGCGAGCAACTTGTAGTTTCAATTGGTTATGGGCCCAGCACGCTTCCACGCCTTTAGGGTTTGTTCTTTAATTCTTAATTGTGCACTAAACCAACTTATACTATATTAGACATAATAAAGTGCATGTACAAAGGCGAGCTTAACTCAAAGTTGAGTTTTCTCCCAGCAAACCTTTGAGTGATAGAGAGAGATAAGCATAGAGGGTAGGATCAAGTGCATACATATGTAAATACATATAATATTAACATATATATACATATCCACGAATATTATGTCACAGCGAAAGGAAATGCTCTTCTTTATTTCATGCCATGCTTCTTTATTTATTTTTCTTTTGCTTTCTAGCGTGATTGTAACACAAAACACCTTTCTCTACCTAAAATTTGATGAAAATGATGTCGAGAAAAATGAAGATTCATGATTATGACAGTGAGCGACAAGCAGCTCGATATCGTAGTCAAGGTGTGGGGTACTTATAAACAAGGGTAAAATGATCGTAGAAGTTTTAGATCCCCGACTTTTGCCTAACGAGCCAGCCCGCGCTGCTGAACCATTAGCGTTAAATCCCCTAAATAATATCAACCTGACCCAGCCTGTCCGTTGCTGCCCTCCCTCAATAACCCCGCTAAGCCGAGGCCCGTGTCCCACAGGGGATGCCCTTAGCGAGCGGTCATTTAGTTTTTAAGTAGTTTTAAGCCCTGGCTGGGGGCCTTAGAATCTAAGGCCACAGGAGTGCCCGGTTAAGCAGTAACCAGCCTTAATGTGCTGAACTGCGAGTGGTCCTATCAAAAAAAAAAAAAGAACTTTTAGATTTTGTTATTCGCGATAAGCTTTTTTCATGTGGTATGGTGTGGTAGAATCAAAACTGATCGATAAGATTGCCAAGTAAGAAGAAGAAGTAGCAGCTGTCACATACAATACACGATTTGAAGATCTTACACTTTTAAATGGACAAGAGATTCCAAACAGCTTGTTATAAGGCTGCTAGCAGTGGTCAGCGATGTACTAAATTGCCCGACGTACTTGACAAATCCAACATAATTATCCATATCACGATTTTCATTACACTTTGCATCAGAAAAGTTATTAGATTAACAATTAATTCATTCTTATACAAAATAGAAAATCTTTGTCGATCAATAGACCTTTTCAACCTTAGCAACTTGATTAATTAGCCAAAAAAGTTCTAGTAGCTAAACTAAATTGATAATGTATTTCAACAAACATTTTCTTATTAAGTATAGATATCAAGAGTTGTATCAGTTTATGTAACAGGGACATAAACAAGCTAACACGATGATAAACATATTTGCACTGTTGTATGTTATGTAAATGAAACTTTATCAATGTAATCAGTTGCGGTTGTGGCAAGCGATAAGCAGTATGTTAACACTTGCCAAAGTTTATGCTTGCATTATGATTACATTCTCAATCAGAAACTACATTTTCTTTCGACTTTCGAATTACTTACTACATATGACAGCTGTGCACTTCTACGATACTGCTTTGTTTGTTAAAATTAAAACAAAAATGATCTGATGTTAAATGACTCCAATGCGTTGTCAATATAGAAATCAATTGTGTAACATCAATGCTACTTTGATGAAAAAGAGTTTTTTTGGAATGTTTAATTTTTACAAATAATCATTATGATTCTGATTCATAATTCGAACTGAACTAAATGATTTCTATAAACTAAATGGAACATTTGCGGTACCTAAGCATAATCATAATCAGCCTTTTAACGTTCCCACTGCTGGGACACAGGCCTCCTCTCTAGGAGAGGGAATGGGCCGTAATCCACCACGCGGGCCCAGTGCGGCTTGGTGAATGTCACATGTCTTCGAATTTTTGGTTCTAGGACATGCCGGTTTCCTCACGATGTTTTCCTTCACCGTTTTGAGAGCAGTGGTGATGAAATGAATTACACAAAGTAATGCGCCAGGCCGGGTTTGAACCCGCAACCTACAATTCGTAAGTCGGGGCCGCGGTAATGTAACTTAAAAATGCGTACAACGCATAATTATCAAAATCAATTGTAAGTAAATTATATTACTGTACAGGTAATCTGACCCGTTTTATTCATTATGAACTTCATTTAATCAGCAGAATTTTATGAATGGCAAGTAAATTGACCGGATACCAGTCAGCGCTTACTCGACAGTTAATATCTCAGATTGGCATTATGTTTAATGAACAAAATTAAATATTTACCAGTGAAAGCTATCTTATCGATGTCGGGATGGTCCACCAGAGCAGCGCCCGTGTCTCCGTAACCCGGCAGCATGTTCACTACTCCTGGGGGGAAACCAGCTTCCTGAAAATTTAGATGTACATCCATAATCCCTGCTGCTACTGAAGAACTGCTGTTGACAATTCATCAAGAGTTTACAAATTTTACAATTTCTCATGATGTTTTATAATATTACAGAGATTTATTGGAAGAAGATTGTTATTGATGTAGAAACTTAATTGAGAGTAATATAATGTTTTTGTTTATGTTATAATTATCTACTTATCAATATATTCCATGCCACTTTAACCCACGAAATTGTATGGCGTCATGTGACAGTTGAGACGACATGATACACAGTGCGTGTAGCTTTTGTCATGATCTATGTCTTACTGATAATCTTTTAGCCATTGACTTGATTTTACTAATTTGGCAGAATGGATCTATGGTCTGGTATATGCTGTAGCCACAAAATATGGGCTCCAGAGGCAACAATATAATCTCTCTTCTTGCGTCCTGAAACTGTGATGCATTTAGAATGCATAGGGAGCCCTGAACAGGGAATTCTATGCACTTTTAAATTGTATTCATAACATTTTTATTTATTTTCTCCCAAAAATATCAAACCAAATCATATGATGAAAAAAGTTTGAAGATATAGGTTTTCTGGTACCCTTAGCTCGAATACATTATTGAGAGGTAGGCTTAGGAATTAATATGATCATGCTTTTTTCTCTAGGCCTTCACCTTCAGGCCTAGAAGAATGAAGGGTTATAGTTGGTGAATGCCATTCACCACTAACCTCCATTCACTGAATGGAGGTTACTCCTGGTAAGGAGCACGTGATGGGCTTACTGATGATCCTTTCCTTAGCACCGACGGACACCTTGTACCCAAAACATTCATCCACTTATTCCTAAAGAAGCATGGTGGGTAATTAGGGCCCGTATGTGGATCAATGAGCACAATATCGCCACGTTACCTTGACGAGCTGTGCGAGATAGAGAGCGGTGAGCGGCGTCTGCTCGGCGGGCTTCATGACCACCGTGCAGCCGGCCGCCAGCGCCGGGCCCAGCTTCCACGCCGCCATCAGCAGCGGGAAGTTCCACGGGATGATCTGCCCGCACACTCCTGAGGACAGATGTGTGGGTAGCTAAAGTAGAATTGTTTTTATAAAGACTTGTAATAGCTTCAAAAGGTATGTACATACACTAAGAGAGAGAGAGACACAACATAACTAGACATACATACATAATTATGTTTGTATACTTCTTGCTTGAAAGAGGTGTATGTGAATCAGGGTGTTCTATGTGCAGGCGGGAGCAGCCGTAAATAGCGATCAAGCTCAGGAGTTTCCCCAGGGATGTGGCTTAACTGGCACTGCACACAGAAGGTGGTATTTTAACAGGTCACGGAACCCCAAACATGCTGTTTGTTTATGTCACGTTTTGGTGAGGTAAAAATCCCACACTTATCCAGAATAATTTAGGCGCCTTTTAAAGGTTTCCTAAGAGGAGGGTACCTAAACCTCTCTTTCCTCATTAATTTCAAGGAAACAGGCGTGATATCTTGTTTATGTTCCTCCAAGTAGATAGATGTAAAAAGGACTATCATCATCATCATCTCTCCGTAAATTATAGGCAACATAGATCGACATTATTCATGTTTAAAAATTCATCATTGTTGTATGAGATAATTAGTTTGAATTATTAAATTATCTGATAATAATAATCGTGTGTTACGATCGCCTGTAAACGATATGTAGGTAATATCTAGATGCATACGGTGTTAAAAAACACATGGTACCTACTTAAATATACATTATTTGCGCACGTGTGTCTGTATACCCACCTATGTAGCCTAGGTACGTATGACGACAGTTGTATGATGTCTGCGCCAAGTGATATGTATGTTGGTATGAGCAGGTATGTACGATGATTCCCTCAGTAATAGGAAGCAGTTTGAGGAATGAGGTTCTATTATACAGATGTACATTAACTCACGCATAAGGGGCCAGAACTACAAAAGACCGCCTGCTACCATCATTTCATGTTTCTCATACTCAGTTCTATTAGGGGCCATCCATAAATTGCGTCACACGACACACGTTAAGGGGGAGGGAGGGGGTGGACGAAGTGTGACAAGGAGATGAGAGGGGCCTAAAATTTCGTGACGTTACATTTCAAATTCTATTTTATTCTAAGTGTTAAGTTAAAACACGAATAAAATTGTAAAATACGTACGTGATACGACGTCACTCTACTAGGGAGTCACAAATGTGACCAGCTGCGACAAGTACGGGGAGAGGGGTAAAAAATCATGAGATTCGTGTAACGTAGGTAATTTATGGATGGCCCCTTACTTATATATTATATAGAATAATCAGTCAAGACTTACAATTATATGTATATCTACTTATTCATATTTCTACTGCTGAATATTAATTGATATACTGAGCTGACCACAACAATAAACGTCTTGAGGAAAGCAACATACAGGTATTATTACTTGTTGTGATACTTTTATGGTTTTAAATGGAAATGTATATTCGCTTCAACTTAACCTTGAGCGTTTTGTTAAAACTATAAAGGTAACACCATGCTTACTTATAGGCGAAACTAGTAAACTTTAAAATGTTATTTTATTTTTCCGCCGCCCGATTTTGGTATGTGTTTCAGCTAAGACACTGCGATCCGTTTGCCTACGATTCGCTTAAACTAACGATTTTTTTCAGCATTAATTTAAAATTTCGCGCGATGTTTTACAATCGCCGTAAGCGTTTGCGTTTATATTTAGATATATCAACGGAAATTTGCAAACGCTTACGGATGTTATTATTCCTGCAGTATTGGTTTGTCACTAAATAAACAACATGCGATACAAAACGTCATAACATGAGATCACTCCATGATATGACAATGTTTTCAAATAATCTTGGATGATACGGCAGAATGCGATTTATGCGAATGACTATCTACTGTAAACTGTAAGTGGGCACGTATCAGCATGACATATCTAAATGAAATAAATAAATATTTATTGTATATTCATTGTATACCAATAGATACCAATATCCTCTGTACAATATCTATTGTAAAGAGGACATTGGTAATCGGCGTTCGAAAATGTTATCAGTTTTGACACAACTTATATAATTAAATTTGTTTAGATACCCATGTGATAAGATGTTCGAAAATCTTATCACAATGTATCTAAACGCTGTGTCAATAAATGAGACATACAATTTTGATCGAAAATATATCGTGTCTATCGAGACACGCATTAATAACGTTATGCAAATAATTAAAAGAACGTATTTTACACGAGTATTTTGCAGCTGAGCCAAGTTTGTTTTCGAAATTATTTTCCTTATTCATGGTGTACTATTCCATGAAGGTGATATAATTATCCCACGTACACATTTAGAACTTTATATGAATATCATACATGCTGTGTCCTTATAATTATCTAAACGTTTTGCTAGCTTCCCCTTAGTCATGCGAGTATTATTTATTTGTATCTACCAATACCAAACCTAAAAAAAAAAAAAAAGTGGAATGACGCTTCGCTTGCGGCATAAAAAAATCTGTGTTAGAGATATTGACATACGAACAGGCTCGTGGAGAGTATACGCGAAGTATTTCGCAGCCCAGCCAGCGTAGCACGCTTATATCAACACGTACGCCGCCTTAGTATGCCTGTCTTACACATTCCGACAAGTTTATGGTCATTTTTTCGATCACGCCGGCGTAGTACGCCTATATCACACTTACCCACGGGTTCGTGACGAGTATACGCCAAGTATTTTCCATCGGTGGGTAGCACCAGGCCGTGGCTCTTGTCAGCCCAGCCGGCGTAGTAACGAAGGTTCTTGATAACCGCTTGCACGTCGCCGTAGTACGCTGCCGTGTACGGCTTGCCATTGTCCAGGGTTTCCAAACTCTGAGGAAAAATGGGGTTATTTAGGTATGTTACGCAAAAACGACACATCTCAGTTAAGCGGCATCTCAGTGGGCGAGAAAATCGCGATGATCCCGATAATCAGAGCGTAAAATCAAATTCAATAGATAGAAAGTCTGAATACACACGGAGAATAGGTTGGCACGACGAGACTCTGGCCCGTTAGCCTATACAATCCTTATCATCCCAACTTTGTGGTAAGTATTTTGAGTATTCAAAAAGCTATGTCTGTTGGTTGGCGGGTAAATAAAATTATGATCGATTCCAATTTAACCTTAGGTAAAAATCTGTCTAAGCGCTCACAATTTACGTCCATTTGCATCCCATAATATAGGTAGATACTAACCATCCTTACGTTGTGGGAATCATGAACGTGTTCAGTCAGAATTTCAATTCAAAACCTGCTAGGATCAAAGCTTAAATGGATCAAGAATGGCGACTTAGTAACAACATCTTTATAGAAATTAGCTTATCCCCCAGCTTCGTTCAAGTTAATATATATTTTGACATTAAAAAAAAACCTATAACCGTCTCCAAGGCATCTATCCCTAGACCAAAATTCATCAAAATTGGTCCAGTGATTTAGGCGTGAAAGCATTAAAACAAAATTTTCGCATTTATACCTAATCAGGAAAATTATTATATATACTGTTAATGAGATACTTTGTGTAATACTGAACCGAGCGATATTCAAATTATATTTGGGAAATATTAACTTAATTGGCGATAATTATGAACGAATAAAATTCACTACTAGCAGTGGGAAACAATTAACCTAGCAACTAAAATTAAGTGTCCAAATTAAAAATTAAAACTTGGCGAAAAAAAAAACTGTTTGGGCGAAAATAATACTAAGTGAGTGAGCGAAGTAGCGGAACATAGGGCACAGGGAACTTAGGGCGCCCCGACACAGATACGTTAGGTAATAGGTTCGAATGGCATGACGGGAGCCAGAGTGAGCGAACTAACTTAGCTCCCGTCATGCCATTCATTTTAAGGCCCTTTAAACTCTGCAGACAGATATAGGAAGTGAAATTGATTGTTGTTTGAACTAAGAATTCCCAAAAGTTTATGAATTATTATACTGATAGTTTTGAATAAATCTTATCTTTAAGTCACCGTTTTCGATATTTATGTTCGCCTTGAGCCTTTCGCTATCTTAGTATTTCAGTACGACATAATCAGTATTACTGACACCCTTAGTCTGAATTAATATTCCATCGTTTAAATACTAATAGTAGTTAGGATAGCTAAAGTTACGTCGGTACTACTCTGTATAAACCTAGGTACTCTATATTTTACTGCATGCAACGAGAGGTTGAATGAACGGGCAATGACCACTTGTCTTGTCGAGATCAAAACACAGGTTTGCCGGTACAAATAACACACGCTATGTGCCTATATGTATGTACATAGGTGCTAGACTTGAAGAGCTCTTACGATGGCTGCCTTTGAAGTTGTGTCGTTTGAAATAAGTATAGACGATCTAATAGATTATTACAATTTATTGTTTTTCAAAGAATTCTCCGCGACATTTAATACACTTTCGTTCGAACCAGTTTTTAAAACATTTATTCCACTCCGAAGTGGGGGTAGTGAAAATGGCTGATTTGTATGCATCAACAGCTTTTTCGGGTGAGCTTAAAGTGCTGAAACGTTGACCACGAAGACTTTGCTTAATTTTGGGGAACGTGAAAAAATCGTTAGGGCTCAAATCAGGGCTGCAAGGCGGGTGATCTATTTCGACATTTTGGGTGTTCAAAGACATCTTTGTATCGCGGGCGAAGTGCGAACTTCCATTGTCATGGTGCATACGACGTCTTGAGTTGTTTTTTCGAAACTCTGTGATGACTTGTGGCAAACAAACAGTGGTATACCAGTCAGCGTTAACCGTCTTGCGATCTTCTAGTACAATAGTGGTGACGTGACCACCCTTTGCCACAAACGAGGCAACCATTTTTTTAGTGGTCCGTGAGCATATGACTTTGGTCGGTTTTGGCTCATTTTGAAAGACCCAGACAGTTGACTGCTGCTTGGAATCTGGATCGTAAGCATATATCCAAGACTCGTCACCACTAACCATATCACAAACGTGTTTTCACTCTTCTCGGTTGAATCGCTGCAAAGTTTTGCGACACTACCCCTAACACGGGCAGGTACACCCAGTAAGACCAGTCGACTTGAGAAACTCCTCCGAAGTAGGTAAGACCCCAACACAGTTGGAGAAATGGCTAGACAGATTGAATAGGCGTGTAATTAGCTTATACGGCCAACAAGCAAGCCTAAGTTATCAGAATGTTTGGAAGCATCCGTAGTAAGGTCACGCATAATCAGGGGTTACGATAAACATAAATATATTATTCGATTGTAAGTAAGCCCCGCTTACATAATTTTATCATGCCGTAGTTCCTAATCATAAAATTGTTGAAATAAAAAAACGATATTATGAAACTAAAAAAGAATTTAATCGTCATCTACGCTTTTATTTCTTAGATGTAAAGTTCATGAGTTTGTTGGCTCAGGGGGTGTAGCGGATTTTGTTCGAAAGAGTACCGCGGCCCTGAAACGCAAAGTACACTAGAAGGATCACTGGTGATTTAGGTCATTAAGAGTCTGACACTATCATCCGATCCACCCACAGCGGGAGAAGTCATCTGGTGATTTTCTATCAATAAAAAAGGTAATAATATGATGGAAAATAGTTACTCAGGTGATTTCCGATCGTAGCCAACCATCATCTGCCTAGCTTTTTGCCAGCTTTATTGGGGTCGACTTCCAGTCAAACTGGATTCAGCTGAATACCAGTAATTTAAATGGAGCGGCTGCCTACCAGACCTCCACAATCTATTAACTGGGTAACACGGGGCTTTTTGGCAAGACTGGAGTCAGATTTACTAGCTTCTGATATTCTGTAACGACTGCGAAAGACCTACTTACAAATGACAGCCGGGATAAACTTAGCTTAACGAGCTTTCTGTGACACGGAAGATTTGCGGTATGTAAAGATGATCACACATCTAAAGACCCACCTGGTCAAAGTTATTTAACCTTGAAGATCGACACGTGTGTTATTATTTAGCCATGAGCTCCTGCTCCACCACGAGCCGATGGTGCAGTTTTAATTTGAAATTTCTCTGTTATTTATTCGTGTGAACACGTCGCAAGCGCTTACGGCAAATTCCCTTTGATTTTTGAACAAAAAACTGACACTTGCCGGATTGGCTACAAGCAAATGCAAACCTACGCAAACCACGTCAAACACACAATCCGCACGTTTGAATTTGTGAGGGTTTTTAGAGGAAGCGTGCGGACGCGACTTAAGGATCTTTTTCTATTATAAACGCTTTGGAATAAATACTTACAGCCAGGTATGTCCAATCTCTCTCGACCAGGTCGGCTAGCTTGCTGAGCAGGTATCCTCGCTCCGAGGCGTCCATTTTCCTCCATGGTGAGCCAAGCCTGTTAAAAATATCAGTTGAAAAGGGCAGTCTGCGGTATTTGGCGTTCGGGAGTCAAGAAATATTTTTATTCGACACAGATGTGCATCTACCAGACATCGACAAAAAATAACTATATCAATCAAAAATACTAGCATGGAAGTGCAACTGGGGTCTTACGAATCAGATGCCCGAAGCCTTAGCATTTCGGTCAAATGCGAAGTCCTATCATTTCTTTTTTTTATGGTGGTAGGTACTTACTACTATTGAAGATGGTATATTCTACTTTTAAACTTGGTACTCACGACACAGGCCAACCGCGTGTAAAGATCATTGAACTGATGCTAACATTTTTTGTAAGTGAATTTATTTTACGCCTCTGATTGGATCATTATAGCTGGTACTTTATTATGTGTTAAATAATATTACACATACCGGAAGGCATCTTTGGCAGCTTTGACGGCCTTGTCTACATCGGTCTTGTTAGCCTGCTGGACCTCAGCAATGACCTGTCCGTTGGTGGGGTTTTCTGTCTTGAAGGTCTTGCCGTCTGATGACTTCACCCATTCATTGTCGATGAACAGCTGAAACAACACAGATACTTTACAAAGCTGAAGTAAAAACAGTTTTTGGATATAAACAAATATGTGGTTGGACAGGAATTGTAGAAAAACAGCCTGCATAGAATAGCTTCTATTTCTGGATGGGAAATCATCAAATGACTTCTTACGCTCTGGGCAGAGCAGACGGGAGTGTCAGACTCTTACTGACTAAAACCCACCCGTGCTACTCCTAGTGCCCTTTGCGTTCCAAGGCCGCAGTGACTCTTTCGAACAAGTTCCGCAACCCTAGCAGGCAGTGATCCTATGGGAACTCTTCTTTGCTGACATATCTTTGAGTTGCGCGTGGAACACAACACGCCATCGACCAGGGCCTGGTTGTTTTCGGACGGCGAGCCATTTATAGCTCCATCCGCAGGCCCGTGGCTACGGTGGCCAGGGATCGCCCTGCTACTCCTCAAGCCCGGGGCGTCTTCTTCTGTTGCGGCGGCTGGGGCGTGAGGTTTCCCTCTCCCGCACACAGTCTACTACCTCCTCCTCCTTAGCATTATTTTTTGTAAGGCTAAAGGCTAAAACGAGGCAATACCTAGTCTTTATTTTTTCTTCTTCTAAAACTGCAGATTATCTGTGATCATATTAATTACAGTAGTGCCCCGCGGTTTCACCTGCGTAGTTCCTGTTCTCGTGGGAATACGGGGATAAAATATATGTTACTCAGGGTGAATGTAGCTTTCTAATGGTGAAAGAATTTTTGAAATTGGCGCAGCAGTTTTTGAGTTTATTCATGAACTACACAAAAAATACAAATCTTTCCTCTTTATAGTACTAGTGTAGATAAATTTTATTTAGGTATTTGCAAATTGATAATAAATAACACTTTTATGTGTCAATTTAAACTAGTTGGGGTTGGAGTCTCCACACCGACTACCCTGAGAAGAAACACCGAAACAAACTCAGAGGTAGGTAAGTCACTTTTAAAATCCCTATATCGGATCACACAATGCTATTCATGCTCAGTGCATCAAACATTCCACATTGATGAGTGATCAGCTAACAAGTTGATAAACAAGTTGTCTTGTTTACACCATAGTAACTGATTCTTACCAACACCTTATGTGGGTACTGTGAGAAAAATTATCACCTTGAGAATATGTATAATTTATTGATTTTTTTAATCTAGACAAATTTCAATAATAAAATCCACCACAAAGTACAAAAACCTATATCTATACTAATATTATAAAGAGGAAACATTTTTATTTTTGTATGTAACAAATAAACTCAAAAACTACTGGACAGATTTCAAAAATTCTTTCACCATTAGAAAGCTGCATTCACCCTGAGTAACATTGGCTATATTTTATCCCCATATTCCCACAGGAACGGGAAACACGCGGGTGAAACCGCAAGGAGCCGCTACTAGGTATGTATATAAAAGTGAAATACCAATCACTGATAATTATGAAATCTACAACTATAACACCTACAAACTTAAAATTTGGAAGGTAGGTTCCTTATAGGGTGTAGAAATCCGCTTAGAATGGATTTTACGAAACTTCATCCCTAAGGGAGTAAAACGGAGGTGGAAACTGTTTGTACTAAATCTGCAGACTAGACATATCATATAGGAAGTTAGTGTTTCTAGTGTGGTTTCTTTGTTTATTGACAACAACTTCCAGAATTAACCATACTTTGTAGTGGTTTGTATTTAGGTATAAGGTTTCTATTTTCACTTTTTAGTGTGGATACATTCCACACAGTCATTCTAACCAGTCCATATCAATTGAACTGTCTATTTATGAAGTGTTTCATCAGAACTTTACAAAATTAAATCATCATCATTTTGGAACAAACTTTGAACCAAAAAAATCAAAAAAGTGCAAAATAACTTTAATTTCGGAACTCGGTGTTGGTGGTTGCTTTTTCGTTTTTTGAACACCGACTTCCCAAATTAAAGTTATTTTGCACTTTTTTGATTTTTTGTGTAAAAGTCGGTTGTATTTTTTTGTAAAAAGTTTTTTATTTTTCACTTTTTAGTGGTACCTACATCCCCTCCCCTCCCCCCACCTAAACGAACCAATCACATTGGTGTAAAAAAAACGCACTGCTCCTTTAGTAAACTAAGAGGTCGTCAATGTAGACAATGTAGATATTTTGTTTAGATTTTTCGAAAACTGCTTGGTCGATTTCGATAAAATTTTCATGGGACCATTTGGGAAGTATACCCTTTCCAACAAAAAAAATATTTCAAATCGGTTGACAAGCGACGGAGTTATGCGCGAACAAACATAAAAAAATACAAACATCCGAATTGAGAACCTCCTCCTTTTTTAGAAGTCGGTTAAAAAGAATGTTGTTTTTCCATTTGAGCTATGCCAAAAAATATATAAAAAATACTATAAACATTTGAATCAATAACCTCCTCACTTTCTTTTTTGAAGTTGGTTAAAATTATATTCATTTTATTTTGTTCCATTTTGCTATGCTAAAGCTCCATTACTTTTAAAGTTCCAAAAAACCATTGTATGGTATTGTTAGGTGCAAATAGAATTAAGATCATGCCTAAATTATACTATTTTTTTGTATTTGTTTACCCATTAGAGTACTAATAGCCTGTTTTTACTGAACCAGTCCTGTTATGTACTCTAATGATAAAAAAAATATGAATTGAAGTTAGTAGGTACTTGAAGAAACTTAACGCAAATATCATAATATCTATTTGAATTTATTGCCAAGATTACCTACATAAGCATTAAGTTGTGTAATTATAAAAGGAGCAGATTGACTGCAACCTAATCAAAATTATTAATACATATTATGATAATACTAAATAATAACATTCTATGAATGAACACTGAGTAAATGAAATTATTTCGGACCATAAGGTTATTATGGCCTTGAACGTCAAGCCGGTATTATTCTTTGGGGCCCGGCTAGCTGACCTTGACAATTTATGATAAAATAAAGTGACAAAACAACTTCCTACATGGAAAATCCTTCATGCATAAAAAAAATACTTCATTTATTCTTCAGTCAATCTTCTCTATTCTATTCTAATTGTTATGAATTATCACCAGTATAACATACCAATCACATTTTTATTCATTATATTAATTTTCTAACATGTACGTACCCCAGTGTAAAGAATTTCAGGCTTCGTTTGTGGTGCAGGGGCAGCAGCTGAGGCGAATCTCGCCTTTTGCTGAACCACTTTACTTATTTGTCGTAACATATCGATAATATATATCCGTGCAAACTCTACTGTTACGAACACTGGACTGAAAAAATTGGCAGTTTTCCAAGTTCCCGCGCGACACTGACACTGACAGATACTTGATAACTGACATTTTGCAATTCAAGGAAGAATATTATTGCATTCGATCGGTTATTTCTTTTATGGCAACTTTTTTTTATTTATTCTGCAGTTTTGAACATTGAATTGATCCATGCTGTTCATTATTTTAAAAAATCTTCATACGTAACGAGGAAAAGCAAGAACTAATAATGTCCATGTCCTTGTCTGCGAGTATAAGTGGATCCTGGGCACTATCACAGGCACTGATCCTGACTGTACATTTCTGTTGCATCATGGTTGCATCTAGGCTCGGACCAAGCATCTAGGTCATCACAGTGTCACATGTCAGTCAATGTTAACATGGGAGAGAGGATTTTGTCATTGTCTTGCTGATGACTAGGCAGCATGGTCTCAGACCTTAGCCTGTTCCGTCAGGAACGAACAAAAAAAATGTCATTGTCTTGTCAATGTCAGTATGAGTATTGAAGTATTGTCTATTGTCAGTCTGAAACTTGTGTTTGTGTCGCGTTTCAAAATATTCGTTTAATAAATAACAGTAATGGATAAAATTTTAAAAGGATCCCCTGTTTACCAGAAGATAGTCGATTCAAAATTGATTCGAATTCTTATATCCGTTGACAAGCAAGTAACGCACAATTTAGTCAATGGTGAAATTGCCATAAGGTACCTATGTTGAACTTTGAACAGTATTTATATTAAAATCCGGTTTGTTCAAGTTTTATCACTCTTACAGAACTTATGACAAATCCTTTTTTCAGGCCATCTAAAACAAATGGACTATGGTGTTGTTTACTTCTACCAACCGTGCTTTTGGTATACTCAATCCTATATAAAGTCTCGGAACTATACGTCCTACTGGCCTTAATATCTGTTGGATTGCTGTCTTATTGTTTTTTATTTATTGTATTTATGTCAATATCATGCTTGGTACTGAAAGAGAATTTTTATGGAGGGTGTGAAGCATCAAGTCTTGTGGCTACATTGTTAATCTATACTTTCCAAGGGCAAGGTAACTTGAAATAAAAATGAGCTTTATTCAATTCCTAAAATAAAATTAAGCAGTTTTGGAAACATTTGTATGAAGTATGGTTATGTTGTTCTTATTTCAGGTATAATATTCTCTCTAACATACTCTGTGATAGCCGTATATTCCTTCAGTACACTGTTAAGACTAGCCCTCACGAGTTACCCAAAAACATTCACTATAGGGGAAGCAATGGTGGTCATACAAAGCATTATATTGTTTGGTGTCATGGCTTTCATCAAGAGTCTATACAATATGGGTGATGAACAAGATGAAGAAATGAGATTCTTGAATTCTACTATTTTTGTAAGTACTCTGATAGGAATAAAAAATCTTATTTCGTCCACTAAGCCATATTATAATTTTTTTTAACCTAACCATATTGTAAAATAATGAGCGAGGAACACACATGCTTTAATTTTTTTTTTTAGGCTATATTAGCTACATATTTTTGGCCTAACCAAATGTGATAATTGATAAGGTACCAGTTTTAATTTGTGCATTTATTGTCACAAAATATTTGTTTATCTATCACAAAAAATATTACCTATTTTCAGACCATATTATCTTCAGTGGGAATTATTGTTACAGCATTATCTGTTTTGGATGACTCCCAGAAAACCCTTGCAGTTTTTGGGTACATAGTAAGCATAGCTGGAACTTATGCACTTATGATCTTACATGTACAAGTTGGAGTTGATTGTATACTGAAAATTGCCTCATACATTCTGCTGGATGTTGCAAAAGTGGGTAAAGTGGAAGATTACTAAAAATCGTTTTTATCCTTCAGTTAGATTACCAAACCACGGTGGACACTTTTCGTTTGTCATGGTTTAAAAATTTGATCTGATGTCACTTTGTTGTTTCAATAAAAAAGCCTACTCTTGAACTATTGTTATTGATTTGATAAAGTAAAATATATATTTTGTTTCATACTTTTGGATAATCAAACTGACAGGCTAAATAGATCCTTTTGCTCAGGAAATACACCTGTTAAAATATTTAGTGTAATTTATATTTATTTAAAGAACTCGGGACAGCTGAGAAGCCACTGTTTTCTGTTAACAGATAAGCAGTCAAACTCAGCAGAATGAAAATCTAGACTGATTATTTAACATGATAAAACTTGCTATAATTATCTGGTGAATGCTACCTGAGACAACAAAATTTTGAAGCAAAAAATTTTTTTAAAGAAAAACAGGTTTTATGATCTGAAAAGGCTGATGGCAATATTGGACATAATTGAATTTATTATTTTCAGTTAAAACTTATCCTGCTTTGGCTCTGTCTTGTTGGTATATCAGTGTTAGTGGTCCTAGTCCGAACTAAGCTTAATGTCAAAGCCAGCACCGTTACCCGCAAGACCTTTCATGTGCTTGCATCATTGGTGTTCCTCACTGGCATCCTGTATGACATTCGATTGATGCATCTAGCTACTGGAGTTGGGTTTGGTGCTATCATATTAGTTGAGGTTAGTAGTATAATAATAATAAAGAAAATGGTGTAACAGCTTTCAGCTCTACATTAATAAAAGGAAAATAATTGTACTTCTCTTTTATCTTTGTGTTTCAGGCCCTTAGAAAATCTAATGTAGAAACTATTTCACCAGCGTTACAGGCTGCATTTGAAGTGTATAGTGATGAGAAGGTAAGTGTTGCATGTTTTTATTTTGAATTAAGAATGGAGTAGGGACTACATCCAGTAAAAAATAAAACAGAATCGAAAGAGGTTGTTTGTGATCAGATTGTCAAATCTGAGCACTAACTTGGCCACAGATCGCACAAGATAGGGAAGGATTTGGAAGGAGAAATGTGTAGCCTTTGCTCAGCAGTGGCATACAAATTAGGCGTGTAAAAAAAACGTCTGTCAGTATTGGATATGGAGGCGCAAATCGATTACTGTAGTCAACCCACTGCCTTAAAAATTGCTATACTGTAGATATACAGTTTTGGTTAGAGTGGTTGCTTGGTGTACCTGTGGCCAATTTCCAGCTGAAATTCTTATAATAAGGCCCATATCGAGTAATAAGTTTTCTAATTTCCCAGGACGCGGGTTGTTTCGCGATGACTCCCTTGTACCTGTACGTGGGTCTGGCTTGCCCGCTACTGTTGGTACCGGTACACCCTGGATATCAGCTGGAACTGCTCAGCGGAGTCTTGTCCATAGGCATCGGAGACACCGCTGCTAGCTGGTTCGGATCCAAGTATGGATTCAACAAATGGGCGGGTTGGTCATTATTATTTTCTACTTAATTTTTCTCAATTTACGGCACATAATTTACACTGAAAATTCGTAAAAACAGTAAACTTCTGTTTTACTGTTTTTACGAATTCAATCTTTTTCTTTATTATTTGTGTAATTGTTACAAAACTTTTAATTACCGTTGCAGATGGACACAAATCGATAGAAGGGACAGCATTCAACATTTTATCACAAGTGGCCGTGGTGTATGCGCTTACGCTTTTCGGTAATCAAACAATTTTCTTAGAGCCTTAGAATCCCCTTCAACATGGTGGACCAGTGACCTGGTCCTCGAAAATCCGTTGATCCGAGACGCACAGGACTAGTCAATATGAAGATGTTTGGAGGTGGCCTGTGTTCGGCTGTGGACGTCTTTCGGCTGTAGTAATGATGATGATGAATCAATTTTGATGAAGCGTAACACAGATGATGAAAAGAAGCATTAAAAGCTTTCATTATACCAACATTTTTGTAGCTTTTTTGTTTTTGAATATAAGATGCGCTATGGTGTGCAAACTGCCGACCATTATTCTGGAATGAAAAGTAGCTCAAAGCACTCGGCGACACTAGCTTTCTTAAGTCCTACAAACAAACAGTTTCCTTCTTAACATTATACATGCGAAAGTGGCATTGTTTTTGTTCCTTAACTGTTGAACTTGATGAATTTTGGTATAGAGATAAATTGCACTTTGGAGAAGGACATAAGATACTTGGTATCCCGACTTTCCTTTGTTATATCAGGCATTCCGCGGGACGGAAGCTAGTATTCAATAAAATCTATTTCCTTACAGGTTTATTGGATACACCGCAAGCTATCTTTCGGGCCACCGTGAGCGCAATCATCTCAGGCCTCGTGGAGGCCAAGACAGATCAAGTAGATAACTTGATACTGCCTCTAGTTAGCATCTTATCGTTTCAATTGACTACGATATTCCATTTCTAGCTGTTACTTTTGTTGATAAAAAAGTATGACCTGTGTGAGATTTTACCCCTTTCTAAATGCATCAAGCATTTAAAAAGTCTCGGTAAAACCTCTCACAAATCACACTTTTTGAGTGAAATTACTGACTTAGGTACTTATTTTATACAATAAAATTTATGTCTTAACCACTATTGAAGTGTCCGTTATAGCTAATAGTGGACTCTTGTTTTGGCATCCATTTAGGTGTAGAATTGTTCGCCGTTCGGCTATGCCAGTCGGGTTTTGGCGATCAATATTAGCTCAGGTGTTATTTAATGAGGTACCCGATTGGCAATAACCGAATGAATTACGACATGTATTGTAATTGATTCGGCTTTGTTATTCTACAAATAGTGAAGAACCTATATTGTCCATTTGCTTGTGTGTAACACGAGCCATTGTGATTGTGAATGATGTTTTTTTATTTTTAACAAAATGTTTAAATTTTTGGTTCATAGTATCTTAAGTGTTACATAGACCTTTACGATATCTAGACGTAGACCTGTATTACCGAATTTCTGGCTATTTTTACTTGTGTTAGCTTGTGTAACTCCCAATTAACTCTTTGGCGCAAGTGGGCACAAGACATGTTTTTCTACGTTAAATTGTTAAAAGAGCAAGATATATGATACTTTAAAACATTCCAATGTTACCAAAGAGTAGCCATAACATTTTTGTAAATAAGAAGATATTTTTATAAATAAATTATTTATTTTACTATATATTTCTAGTTTTATTTAAGTATTAAAACATGATCATTGTTCATATTTGTTCTGCCGAAAATTATTCTTATTACGAAATTAGAAACACAAAATCCATTGTGGAATGATTTGTACTTACCAACTAAAAAAAACACTTGTAAAGTATCTAACCATGGCACTGTTTTTAATAGGGATGTTTCCTGAGTAAAAAATATATGATTATGTTTAGTCCGTCAGTTAGATAAGGTATAGAAAAATATTGGACACGTATTTTTTCCTTTATTAAATCTATAAAAACTGACGAAGATACAAAGCATCAAAGATTAGGAGTGGGGGCTTGTGACGTCACGGCTCGGTAAAAATTGTAGCGAGTAGTGACGTCACACGAGTTTTCAACGCACTGTATCGTCTTCATCTTTTGTTTACGTGAAAAAAGAAAAAATACGTGTCCAATATTTTTTGGAAATCTATCCGACGGACTAATTCGATATTTTTAGTTAACTACCCTATTCTTGTTGTTTAAACTATTAATGTAGAATTGCGACCTGTTGATTATTATAATTCATATGTACTATTTTATATATTATAAACTTTTATTTTAAAAATTAATTCATCGGAAACTTGGCTTTTGAAATAAGTATTTAAATTTCTTATAAAAACTTTAAAACCATTCTAGTTCATCAGTCTAAAGCGTGAAATCCACTTTTCGCAATATTTCTCGCCCAAACAAGACGAGTAGGTATTTAAGCGCGAGACAGTGCAATGACAAAAAAATTGTCTCATGCCGGTTTTATCTGGATAGGTACAATAAATCAGCTGCTTTTTAGGCAATTAAAATTATACTCTCTGCTGCTTCAGGCTGAACTTCTACACAGTCACCATTTTGCTCTTTCTCAACTTCTACACAATCAACATTTTGCTCATTCTCAACTTCTACACAATCACCATTTTGCTCATTCTGAACTTCTACACAATCACCATTTTGCTCATTCTTAACTTCTACACAATCACCATTTTGCTCATTCACAAGTTCCACACAATCACCATTTTGATCATTCTTAACTTCAACACCATCATCATTTTGTTCTTTCTTAACTTCTAACTTGATTATTTTCGCTTTATCGTCAGCGGTGCCACTAACGATGCTAACTTCAGTACTCTTTCTTTTATTCTTTATTAAAATTCTTTTCTTTTTAACACCTTTGCATTTGGCTTTGAATGTCTTCTCTAGTTGTAAGACGTCCTTCCTGTCTATGGTCCATTCTAGAGGTCGCTGCAATGCTTCTAAAGTAGGATTCTCTTCTTTACAATATGTTGGTATCTCTATGGCGAGAATATCCATTACTTTTTCTAATACGTCGTCTACATAGTAGTTTATTACTAAGTCTGCTTTGTTGTCCTGGAAAAAAAAAACTTTTTTTCTTTTTGTGTCTGTAATTCTAGGAGGGGTTGGCGTAAGTTGTGTTTTTCTGGCACTCATCTCAGTTAACTTTCGTAAAGGAACCATCATAGTCACATACGCCTCTCTTTGAACATGAACATAGGCCTCTCAAGCTTTGTCATCATTCACTAACACCATCCAGCAGATGGAAGGTGTAACACCTTAGAGGTGATTTACCTCAGAAAGGTATGACATGAAGATGATGTATAAACAAAGTTAAATTACTTTGTCAGGATCATAGTAATAGTGGAGTTTCTGTAGGTAGTTTCAGTCCAACCAAACTTTGCTTGGAAGTTTATGATTATGAATTTTATTTGAAGGATATTCTACTCACATGTTTAGTAGGTTGCAAATTGCAAATGACTAGTTTTCCTCCATACTTGACTGTCTCTAGGGGTAAATTGCCACTGGGCACAATTTGTAATGTTGTTCCTAAGCAGATACTTAGATCTGCAATACTGAAATAGAAATACAGCATGATTATAATTAGGTATCTTTTCTGTAAATTGAAAGACTTGTAATATAGAACTATCACCTGCTAATACTAAAATACTCTCTATAATACTCAACAGATTCCATTTAATTTTTGGAATCAGAGCCATGTAAATTGTATCCTTATCTATATTAAATAGTAACCTGGAATGTAACTCAGCCATGGTCAGATCATTCTCAGGCAGGCTGTGCTCCCAGTCCAGCACTCCATCATACAGCTTGCCTCGGCATGGTCTGGATGAGGTATATTCAGCAGGACATGGGTTTCCACTGCACTTCTTGCCCACTGTCTCTACTGGGAAGCCTCGCACAAATTGCCTGGAAGTTTTTAATGGTTTTTGTAATAGGGCATTAACAGCCAGTTTCTTCAACCAAAGTAACAGCCAAAGTAACGTCTTAAAGTAAAAGTAACGGTCAAATTCGTTTCTTCACAATTTTAACTGTTAGTTTAGCTGTAACTTTTGCCTCTAACTTTTACTGGTCATTAAGGGGCTGTTAAAGCTAAAGTCACTGTCATTTTGACTAAGTTGTAGGATATACATTGTTTGACTGCATTTATTACTAGAGTTTATTTTAGTACTGAAGTGAAGAGTTACTATTAAAATGTTATCACGAACTACGTCGTCTTCCAGTGAAAGTTCAAGTTCGTCTGACGATGAACTTATAGTTAGTTATTTAACGCGTAGGCGTAAAAAGTTTAATATTCGCAAAGATCACTTTTTATGGGACGATGCTGATTTTCTGTTCCGATACAGAATTTCAAAGGAAACTGTTACATATCTCGGCCTATTGTTGCAAGATAAATTGACGCCAACCACAGAAAAGTAAGTTTATTTTCAGTTTGTGATTAATAGGTATGTACTTACATATTTAGAAAAAATCTCCTTGAAATTCAAGAATAATTTTAATTAATTATTACCTTTGATGTTTTACAGAAATAAAGCTCTATCAGTGAAAGAACAATTACTGCTGGCTTTACGATTTTACGCAACTGGATCAATGCAACAAGTAGTGGGCGATATAGCTGGCGTGCATAAAAGTACAGTCTGTAAATGTGTTTTCAAAGTGTCTCACGCTATAGCTTCTCTATCAGGGATGTTTATAAAAATGCCAAGAAATGAAGAACTAGAAAACATATCTTGTCAATTTTATGAGATAGCCCAATTTCCAAAAGTAATTGGTGCTATTGACTGTACCCATATAGCAATTATATCACCTGGTAAGTAATATTTTTGCAACTACTACTATCAACACTGCCACTACTATCATTTCCCAGGATAAATTTGATATCCTGTTTTAATTGGGGATAATCCAAATAAAATATATAAATATATATATAATTTAAATATTACAAACAAAATCTGTTTCAGGAGGCGAAAGGGCAGAGTTGTATAGAAATAGGAAAGGGGTATTTTCATACAACGTTCAAACTATATGTGATGCAAAATTGAAAATAAGAAATGTAGTTTGTCGTTGGCCTGGTGGTTCCCATGACAGTACCATTTTTAACAACAGCAGTGTTAAAGAGTCATTTGAACGTGGCGAATACAGAGACTATGTTTTGCTAGGAGACTCTGGATATCCAGCAGAAAGATATTTGTTCACGCCCCTTAGAAATCCTGTAACCCCAGGAGAAATAATGTACAATAAAAGCCATATCAAAACAAGAAATACAGTGGAGCGTTCTTATGGAGTATGGAAACGACGATTCCCATGTATTGGGTCAAAGCTTCGATTAAAACAAGATCGCATAGAAGCTGTAGTTATAGCCACAGCTGTGCTTCATAACATATGTCGAGAAAGGAATGATCCTGAGCCAGATTTACCAATCCAGATAGACATAAGGAATGATGATAGTAATGTTCCAAACTCTATAGATAATAGCAATGGACAAATTATTATCAGTAATTTAATTCAGAATTACTTTGACAGGTCAGTAAATAATCTACTCAAACTATAATAAGTCTAGAAATTAATTCTTCTCTGCTCTTATAAATGCACATTCTGTATTTTTAAATTACAAAATTATTTCCAGATTAGCGGCACATTGAAGATGAGGATTTAATTTTCTGTAATCTACTATCTACGAACATTGTGTATGTATAATTTATAGATATTCTGATAATTAATTTCTATTCTAATAACTAACATACTATAAATTAATTCATAGATGACTAAAATTATATTTCAATTAATTCATAGTATTGTGTTTATTTAGGTATAGAATTATTTTGTCTAGTGTTTAATTAATTAGTTAGTAGTATTCTATTCTAACAAAACTGTAATAAATAAATGGCCAAATATAAAACAAATAATTGCCATCTTAAGTTGTGATTTAAGTTAATGTATGATGTGTGTTATTATAATTAATGTTATAATTATAATTTAATGAATTTTAAGTGTACCTATTGTTATGTGACAGTAGGTAGGATAAAGGTTATTTTATTTTATACTATCAAGACTGTAAGTTTGAAATATGTAAAATTAGAGAACCATAAAATGTATAAAATAAAACTTTATTAAAAAATAATCATTTTGCTTTGTTACTTAAAATATCAATTTCTAATTTCATTTTTGTCACTTGTAGTTCATGTAGTTCTTGTTTCCGTTTCTCATCATTTTCAAAAGACTTTTTCATTAATTCTATCTCTAAACGAGCTTTATCCTCTTTGAGATTGATTAAAGAACTTTTTTGCTTGCTCTCAATGGCCTTTGTTTTGAGCTCGACCAACCCCTTTTTCTTTTCAGCCAATTCCAAAAATGAAATTCTAGTGTGATGTGGAGTGGCATTTAAAGTTTTTCTTATTTTATTTTTTGAAGTTATGGGTGTAAACGGTTGTTCTGAAAGTTCAACCACACCAGTACTTTCATCCATCACATTGACTGTGGCAACGTCCTGTACTTCAACCATACCAGTACTACCATCCACCACATTGATTGTGGCATAAACTGGTGTTGCAGGTGGTTCAACAATTATGTTGCAAGAATCTCCATCATACTGAGAGTCAAGGCCAGAAGCAGACTCTTTAAGGATGCCAGCCACCCATTCACTAGTATTAGATAATGGAGCCGGTGGTGGGCCTCCACCAGTCTGACGACGCAAGCGGTTCACTTTTCCAACCTCTTTTCTTGCAGTTTTTTTTAGATATTCCCACTTACTTTTTAATTGTTTGACACTGCGGTAAGTGCTGCTTGAGGCGTTAAATTCTTTGGCTATTAATTCCCAAGTCTCTTCTTTTTGCTTGATAGACAATCCATTGGTTTTTTTGTTTAATATGACTTTTGAATATTTATTTATCAGTTTTTTCAAATGTTCTATATCATTATTAGTGAAATTAGAAGATCTGTCACTGTAAATAATGAAAAATTACAATTAGGATCTGTTTTTAATAAACAAAGAAAATGCTTAAGTAAATAAACATAACCTAAAGATCTAACATGTAATTCTGGTCAACTACAGTAACAGAGAGGCATAGTTTCAAAACCCGCAAAGCCCTTTTCTTCATGTCGTGGTGTTTTCGTATCCCTAGCAACTCTATTGTATTTCAGCATAATTTCGATTTATTAGGTCTTACAATTGACCTAAAAACAGCTATGTCCAATAGAAAATTCACTTTAATGTAGTCTGTACTGTATGTACATACGTTTAAAAAATAAATAGGATTTGCTGTATAAGTACATTCAAAAATACCACGACATGTAAAAACTACGAACAGTTTTAAAACTATACCCTTATAACTTATAATAAAGACAAGATACACACCTGGTCGTCAAATTCATGTCCAAATGTTCATTATTTCCGTAAAGCTCCATTACAATGTATTTATATTATTTATTTATTAACTCAATTTCAATTTATACAATCATTCGCTGGCGTTCTCAGAGAAATGACGTTGGACTTTTAGCAATACTTGACAGTTGACATTACGATGTTGTCATGGGTAAAAAAAGCTCCCCACATTTTTTGGGGTAATTACGGCGTTTGTGTTGTGGTAACTCTATTTACTTTTAGTTTAGCTGTTACTTGGATGAAGAAACACTTAAGTTGAAATATCAGTAATGGTCAAGTAAAAGTTAATACTTTTACTGATACTTTTATTTGTTGATGAAGAAACTGGCTGTAAGTCTTATAATTATAGTATTTTAAAAGAGCCAGTCTTTCTAGTGAGTGTATGAACTACTAGTTGACTAATCTTGTAGGTACTCTTATCAACTATGTGGATAATGTGGTGTCTATGTAGAATAAAGGAATGCAATTTTATCAATCAGGTAGATGTATAGAAAATTCCAATGGAGGAACAAAATGAAAGGTAAAGAAAAGAAAGAAAGAAAAAGAGTTTATTTGCCCAAGCATGAAGAATGTATGAAATAAATATATAAAAAAAATCTATGAAAATACAATTTAATAAGGCTAGCCTAACACCAGAATACTTTTCTTGATAAGATTGTATGGCGAAGATGGCTTCTGGAATTAAATGTGTCACCATTCTCCAAAAAAAAAAAAAAAAAAAATTACCTTTTACACACATTGCATTCATCGATGAACATGTTTCCATGTAACTCAGCTAGGTACTTCCTGGACAGCCCAGATTTCAGGTGCAGACCATCAATGTTTTGACTGACAATGTAGTGTACTTTTTTGCATTCCACCAATTTCTTCAGTATCATGTGTGTCTTTGTGGGAACAGCATCATCAAAGGAGATGTTCATTTTTGGTTTCTGGCCTTTTTTTTCTAATGTCCACACTCCATTGGGGCCTCTGAAAAGTATAGTTTGACTTTTAATGGTTTGTAAGGTACAAAGCAGGGCATAGCATATAATATTCCACCTGCCCACAGGCCTCCACCCTGTGTCAGGGGCAAGGGACGGGGTAAAATTTGTGCGAAGTTTATTCATGCAGAGGATGGAACAAGTTAATTAGTCATAGATGCCATAAAACACTGTACATATTTTTTGTTTTTCAATCTCAGATGTTTATAAATTATCAAGACGAATATTCAACATAAAGACCATCTCATGAATAAAACTTACCTTTAATTTTAAAATATGAAGTATTTACCTGAAGTCTGGTATTCCTGCTGAAGTACTTATGCCTGCCCCAGTGTGAACAACCACATGCTTAGCTTCACCTAATAACTGAACTAACAGCTTGCACTTTTTGTCAAACTTTTCCATTGTATCGAATTTCTAAAACCATAAAAGGGCAAGTAAATAATTATGATATGTTTAATTTTTTTAAATAAGTACATGAGAGCAAAGCTTTCAAATATAAGTTTGAATACCTCTGGTACTCCTAGTATGCCTTTGTTTTCATACGGGGATAATCCATCAGCGTAATTGCAAGACATTATGATAGATAGAAGAACCTTCGAGCGAATTATTTAATTCAAGACTCAGTTTTGATTATAAAAACAAAAATGAAACAAACCACAAGCAAGACAAGCAAGTTTATTTTGATTTTGACAAATTGATGTGACATAAATGACAGTTGTGTGGCAGCATTGCCAACAAATCGATAATTCAGTACCTACAGTTTTAAGTAAACCTTTTTGATTCTTAATAAATCGACTATAAAAAAATATTGCAATTTATGTATAGTCAATTGCAAAAGACAATATTGTCTTTTGCAATTGACTATAAATTGCAATATTTTTACTCAATATTGCAACTAGACATGGGTCGGATTAGGTAGAAACGATACCTAATCCACCTAATCCTAGTATTTAAAAATACCTAATCCATTTACCTAATCCGAATATTTATTCATAACATCCGCTGGCCTGTTACGATATTATGTATCGTATTTGGATTGGGTAAGAAATATTCGGTATGGAGTATGGACGTTCCGTTTCTGATATATTGTGGAACGGTGGATTATATTTCGTATTTAATTATTGTGTGTTATATGTTATATTTTCGTTGTGTCCAGCGAAGAATCTTAAAATGTCGTGTATTAGACATTCTCATAGGCTTAGGACTATCTTGTGTAGATTCACACAAAAGGCGTATGTAATCATTTTGATTAACTTTGTGCAATAATTGAGATTGGTAGGTAGTTTTTACAATGTTTCTATATTGAATTTTATCATTTTCAGGTTTATCTTTTTTTTAATTGTATTTTTTTTTGTTTTTATCACAAAATATTCCAATGGTCCCCACATTTTTATGAGGTATCTTCTGTTTAGACTGTGTACGAATATTTTGTGCCATACCTAATCCTCGACGGTTTGGATTAGGTAAGGACTAGTATCGAAAAATACCTAATCAAAATACCTAATCCAATATTTATGCCTCACCTCTAATTGCAACGATACGAGCATGGACCTGGTCCATGGATACGAGTAAAAATATTAGAAAGTCATAAGGTAGGTTTTTTTTTGCGAACTTGAATAACTCATTGAGAATGGAATAACTGCAGACTACTCAGCGAATATTCATGAAAGTTACAAAAACCAAAGTAGATCGATACCATTCTTTTCAGTCGATTTATTAACAGCGTCTGCGATGCTCAAGAAGGGTTAGCAACTCTAGTGTCAAATTCGATTTCATTCGTCGTCGTTCATTGACTTGTTTGTTGGCGTTTTGCTAAAACTGAATTCATTTACTGGATTATTACAGTGTTTGAAATACTTTAAGTGTACCTCGACTTTCGAAAATGAACCGCAGAAGGGCTCATGACGATGAAGACGGCTACGGTAAGCTAAATAAAAATTATTTAGTACTTTATAGGTTAGAAACTGTATTCGTCTAATGACCCTTTAACTTTTGTTTTAGAGCGTCTAAATCGGAAAAGACGTCGTGTATCTGAGAACCAAGAGATCGAGGACAGGTTGGAATCTTTGATACTGAGGGTTGGAGAGAAAAGTAACTCGAGCTTAGAGAGCAACTTGGAAGGCTTAGCAAGCGTATTGGAGGCCGATTTGAGTACGTTTCGTGTAAAGATTTTACGAATTCTCACTGACTGTGCTATTCGTATGCCGGAAAAATGTACCATTTATGCTACATTAGTGGGTCTTCTGAATGCGAAGAACTATAACTTTGGTGGTGAGTTTGTTGACTACATTGTTAAGACTTTCAAAGAGAACTTGAAGATTGGCAAATGGAACGCGGCGAGGTACTGTCTCAGGTTCATAGCTGACCTGGTGAACTGCCATGTGCTGGCTGCTTCGTCCCTGTTGACATTGTTGGAGACTTTAGTGGACTGTGCCAATGAGGATGGTGTACCTCAAGTAAGAAAAGATTGGTTTGTGTTTGCTGTGCTATCAGCACTGCCTTGGGTGGGCAGAGAGCTTTATGAGAAGAAGGAATCTCAACTAGATCATTTGTTAACTACCATTGACATATTTTTAAACAAGCGCAGCAAGAAACACTGGCCAGCGCTAAAGGTGTGGTCTTCTGACACTCCTCATCTTCAGGAAGAGTATTTGGATTGTCTATGGGCTCAAATTAAAAAGCTGAAGCAAGATAATTGGTCAGAGAAGCACATCCCTAGGCCTTACCTTGCTTTCGATTCTATCCTTTGTGAAGCTCTGCAACATCAGCTGCCTACTATACAGGTAAGGTCTAATGTTTTTTTGTTTTTCTATTATGTTTCTACTATTTTGCATAATATCTAGTTAGAGTTATAAAAACAAAGTTAAATAAAATTTCTTATAAGAAAACAACTCTGTAGGAATTTTGCAATTACATACTTTTTTAGTTATGGTATATTAATACCACTTCTTGTACTGAGTCTTTACTAAGCTGTTCACCACTTCTTGTACTGAGTCTTTACTAAGCTGTTCACTTACTAAAACAACAACATCTCTTTCCAGCCACCTCCTCACAACGACACAGATACATACCCCATGCCCAGGGTCATATTCCGCATGTTTGACTACACTGACTGTCCTGATGGTCCAGTACTACCAGGAGCTCATTCCATTGAGAGATTTCTCATTGAAGAACACCTTCACAACATACTGGAAGCTTACCATGCAGAACGGAAGGAATGCGCTGCACAGTTACTTTGCTTTCCCTACAAAGCAAAGATTCCTCTAGAATATTGTATTGTAGAAATTATTTTTGCTGAATTGTTTAACTTGCCAAGACCCAGATATTTGGAGATTTGTTATGGATCTATTCTGATTGAGTTGTGCAAGCTCCAGCCTTCAACTATGCCACAAGTGTTGGCTCAGGCTACGGAAATATTGTTCATGAGAATTGATACCATGAATGTGGCCTGCTTTGACAGGTAAGATGGCCTAAGTTGGTGTTACTTTGTTATATTTGATACTTGCTTTCCCTGGGCTCTGCTCTTGTGGCCTATGACCTGATTTTTCTGGGATAAAAAGTCACTCGTATTTCCAAGTAACTTTAGAAAGTCGCTTTCTATCAGTGAATGAATTTTCGTTTTTGCGTCAAAGGTTATTCAACGTGCTATATCAGGTTAAAAAATTGACACTCTTGGCTATTTGTATAGAAAAGTAATATTTTCTCATTTACCCAGTTTCCATTTTTATATAATTTCAGGTTTGTCAATTGGTTCTCATACCATCTCAGCAACTTCCAATACCGCTGGTCTTGGGATGACTGGGAAGCATGCACCCAGATGGATATTGATCATCCAAAACCTAGATTTGCTAGGGAGGTACTTGGGAAATGTCTAAGGTGTGTTTTTAACTAATTGTACCTAAAATTTTTGTAAAAGAGAAATCAAATCCTTAAATGTAGTTACTTTTACAATGTTTACCAGGTTTTCTGAATGCCTATTGTACTATTATTTATTAAAATGAGTTGTGAAATAATTGCTATAAGTGTCTTGTCCAAAAAGAAAGCAAGTGACGATTGAATATGTGATCATTTGATCTGTAAATCTGGAATTCTTCTCCCTTCCTTCTCTTCCTCTTTGGATGTAAATCTCTTATTCTTTGTAGGTTGTCCTACCACCAGAGGATAAAAGAAATGGTACCAGAATCGTTTGCAGCATTTGTGCCTTTGAAACCAGAACCTATCTACAAGTATTCCATGGAAGGGGCAGGTAAGATATATGCTTACAAAAAAACCAAATTTATAATAATTTACTATACAAAAATATTATTAATCTTAATTTAAACTTAATTGAACTTAAATATTTACATTCCGATAACACAGAAAATAGGATTCGTGCAAGTTTTAGTACTTTGAGATTCTAGGCGTCACATGACCCTAAAGGCGCACTCGAAACTCTTGTATTCGGAAATTATTTTGTTTTCCGTTTGAACAATGCAATCTAGTTGAATAATATTTCGCGAAAGCATCAAGAAGGCTCCACAAACAAAAGTTTCCAGTGAATTTCGGCGCTAAATGCTTCTAAATTATTTGTATCAAAACACTCCTTAATAAATAGCTTTCATTGGTCACTGTCAGTGCTCAGAGATCAATGACTGACACAGCATTTAAAGCTACAACACTGAGTATGAGTATTATATTAGGACAACATTCAGTCTATTCCATATCCATTAATTCTAGTAAGCTAAACGGTTGATCCTGACTTTCTTGAGCATCTTCATAGTAATCGTCCTTAAATTGTTTACTTTCTTCATCAATGTTGTATGGTGAACTGTCGTCATCTAGATCATCGTCATCATCATCATAATCTTCCTCTAACTTATCATCGTGTGCCTGATGGTTGTTTTTTTGATCGAGTGAGTGCAGGAATTCTTCAAGGTCCTCATCAAGGTGCAAGTAACGTTCGTGTTTCTCGCTTTCGCTTGGCTTTTGCTCCGGTGCAGATGACGAGCGCTCTGGTGCAGGTGAGGAGCGCTCTGGTGCAGGTGTGGAGCGTTCTGTTGCTGGTTCCTCTTTAATATCGTCCATAGTGAACCCTCCGAATAGTTCGTTGAATATGTCGGGTGTGACCGGGCTTACTGTCGTTGGAGTCATGCTAGAAGTCTCAGGTTTATCAGTAACTTCAGCCTCACTAAACGATTTAGACGCCCCTTCAGTAGTCGTAAGGTTATTATGTTTTTTCTTTTTACATTTCGTCTTATTCTTTGTAGCTGAGTATGGTGATGCAACAACTGTCAATTCGGTTGTCGGTGCTTCATCTGTTAGACCGATATACTCTTTGACTTCTTGAATAACAGATGCAGTCGGAAAAATGTATTCATGGTCGTCTTTAGATTCCTGAACGTCCGATGGAATTGTTCTGTGCTCTGACTCCGTTACACTTTTTTCTTCTTGTTGTTCTGACTCATCATCATGCGACCATTCTGAGTGTGGGTCGTCCTTTATTTCCAGTTGTTCATCAGTCGGTAGAGTAGGGCGTAATGTGTTTTTTACCAAAATGTCGTCGTCTACTTTTTCTGTGGTGCCGCTAATACGTTCTTTATTAACACTATAAACATGATCTCTATGATCTTCTCTATTTCTCTCAACCTCTGGACTTCTAGGAGTACTCGCAGGTATATATCCTGTGAACTTAGATGCTTTTCTTCTTAGAGGGTAAGAATGTGATGAGGCGGTATTCGTTCGGTTCTTGTCGGAAGTACTTGTTGACCATTTATCGTGATTCACCGATGTGCCTTTCTGCATCAATGTGGATTGTCTGAAACGATTTTTACTCTTCGGTTGCGTGGTTACAACCGGTTGTTCGGTGTCCACGGTGGGGCTCGATGTACTGGTAGAGCTAGAAGTACTCGTTGTTAGCTTAACGGTCGTCGTGGGTCGTGGAGTAGTACTACTTGTAGTAGTACTGGCAGGCGGCTTTTGCGTCTTAGTTTCCCATATAGAGTTTGTAGAGCTGGTTGCAGCAGAGCTCGCTTGAGGCGTCAAGTCATCCGTAGATTTCTTTGAAGGGTACTGCCGTGTTGGTTTAAGCGTTGTCGTGGTTGTTGACGTCACGCGTTTGTGTTTTTTGATCTTCTCTGTTTTGTTGAATTTTGGTGGCGGACGTGTTCGCTTCTTAGGCTTAGATGTGGTTGTCGTAGTGGAGGTAGTGCTCGTGCTCCTTGATGTAGTCTCCTCTTCTTCAGTAGGTTCTGCGAACTCTTCGAGACTCTTGAATATATCTTTTACTGTTGTTGATAAAGGCGTTGTTGACGTAATAGACTCAATGTTTTCCTTTGTACTCTGTTCTCTGTGTGATGCCATCGGTGTTGTTTTTGTAAAAGCTCCCAGAATATTAGCCCATTCCATCTCATTATCATCATCGGTGATATCATCTTCTTGGTGGGTTAGACTCTCAGCTGTTATTATTTCGGGTCTTACTGTAGTAAGGTGGCTGGATTTGATATGTTCGTGCTTTTTTCCCGGTTTTTTAGACGCAACGGGTTTTTGGACGTTCTTATTGTTCTTTATGGTAAAACTATCTTTAACGTCATCATCTGTGAAATCCATAGTAATAGGTCTGAATGCAGTATCTGCCGATGAATCCTGTTCAGAGAATTGAGTGTCAAGTACTTGCGGGCTCGGACGGAAATCCGGAAGTACAGGTTTTTGTTGTTTGTTCATGTGAGAATATTTCAACGGGGGCATCGGTTTAAAGGGCTTTTTATCCATAGTAACGAATACTCCCGGCGGGGCGTTGTATACTGGTGGTCTGATGTGATCGGTCACGTAACTGATCTTCATTGGTGATTGTTGTTTCTGATGATGATAGATTTTATAAGTTGTTACAACATCCGGTTCTTTTGTTGTATGGTCCGTGCCGTTCAGTTTGGTCTTGACAGGTACCTCGATAGTTGGTTCCTTGACAAGTGGATAATTGGTGATGGGTGTCGGCAAAACAGCTGGCCTAGTTGTCTTGATTATATTCGAAGGCAGGTATCTGTTGTCTGTGTATGTCTGTACGTATGGGAGGTTCCCTATAGAGTCGGCCGGCAAGTATGGGTGCTGTACATATGCTGGGGGAGGAGGTACGATTGGTGGGTGCGTGTACCTGTGCGACTGAGGCTGCATCGTGTATGGCAACAATTTCTTCTGATGGTATGGTTCTCTGTCTTCTACATGGGCTGTTTTAGCATGCTGAGGGTACACATTAGAATAGAAAGTCTTCGGTTTATGCCTATACGGCTCCTCGTAGTTATCTTCGTCAGAAAATAATGACGAGAATATTCTGTCTAGGCCTCGCGTGTTCGGCGCTGGGCGCTTTTGGTAACTTGGAATGGGATTGATATTCCTGTGGACCCATATGGCTTTTTGAGGTCTCTCCTGGTGATAGATTGTCCTACCATGCAGTCGTACTTGTTGGCGGTCCACGAGTGGTGTGGACTCTTTAATCGTGAAAGTCCTTACTGGGTTTTCGTAAGGCTTTTTCACCTTCCTTTCGCCTATTTGTGAGGTAACTGAAAATGTTAGTTCGTAATGGTATTTCCCGGGTGATGTTTCCCCTTGCCTCATCCGTTTTACTGACCATAACGCTTTGACCCCTTTCGTACAACTACTGCCGCTACAGTTATTCCGCGCATCATCTTCAACGAATCTGTATCCGTGTACATCTTCGAGCAGCCTACCTCTTGCTAATATAGTTACATCGGCCGGTGGGATAGGTTCTTCCTTCAATCTGTCAAACTGAGCTGTTTTAATCTTATCCCAAAGGTCGTGATCGTCAATTTCTTTCGCGACCATGTTTTCTGGTTTACTGTCAGGTGAAATGTAGCTTCCTTTCGCTATTAACTGATCTATTTTGTCTCTGACTAGAGTTAGATACACACTATGCCGGAGCGCGTCTTCCCAGTAGTGCGCGGGCACCGCTGCCACCGGGGCTGCATCAGTTTTGATGATCTCCTGTAACGTGCCTGCTGGCTCTAGTTTGTTGCGCGGCCAGGCGCTCAGCGGGATGGGCGTTGGTTTGAATTCCTCCTCATTTTCAGCGCTTGCAGTACAACTTCCGTCCCTCTGCACCTGTAACGCCAACAATAGTCTTTTAATAATCATGAAGCGACAAATCAAACGCACGTTAATTAGTGGCCAACGACGACTATCATTAGAATTGTATTTGACAAAAAAAATGTGGATATTTCAGTATGCGTTTGAAAGTAAAATGGCGGTGGGCGGGAAAGTGCGCCGGAGACGTTGGCGTGTTGCTAGTCGGTTGCGTGCCAGACGATCCAACCCCTCCGCGATGAGTTTCCAATTGAATAATTTCTGTACAATCCAACTTATTTGACTCGAATCTTACCACATATTTGTTTTTTCTACTTAGATTTATTTTCTTAAAAAGCACTCATATTTTGTATTGTTTATACATGTTATGTACGATGGATAGTACTTAGGTATATAAATACAAAAATTGGTGGCTTGTAGTGATAAGTGATTTGATAAATTATAGAATCGTATTGGTACGGGAGCTAGCAACGTTTCAAAAGTAAGAATTTTAGGTCAGCTGATTTTGTGATATGTCGTCCTTCTTGCACTTTCGGTTAGAGTCTGGGCTATCTGGCTGGCGGTAACGGTTGCGTTCATTAGTGCGCATCCTATCTGTCCAGGTAATAATCCTGGATTTTAAAAACATTTTAGAAGTCGTAATTTTTAATTTTTTGTTTTTAAATAAGTCTACCTGACATACTTTTTTTATTGCCAGACATTTTTGACAATGCTAACTATGTGCCATACGCGATAATTTTTTATTTTTTTATAAAAATTTCAAAGTATTTTATAATGTCTGTAATTTTAATATTATGTTATTTAAAGATAGAAAAACTTAAAATAAATTTGCCAGACATTAATTCGATTGTTAAACCTTGAATTAAAATGAAAAAGTCATGACAATTATTGCAGTATTATGCTAGTAGTCCGAGAGAGACAGTTGCAGAATAAGTCGAGAATGAGACAGGGAATCATTACAAAAGTAAATTACATGTCACTGTACATATAATAATAATAAATGAACTCAAACCGAACTCGACGCCCTGGATAGGAGAGTCCGCATACGGCATACTGCTGACTGCAAACCGGATGCATCACCCACGATCGCGGTGGTGGTGATCCCGCGGAAGTGTGGAGGTCGAGGCTTTTTAAATGCTAAGACTCTCTACAACCGCGAGATGTGCAGTCTCAGAGAATATTTTCTCAAAGCCGGTGTGGGTATGCACCGAGATGTGGTCACAGTGGACAAGGGACTCACCCCGTTATCCATGGCTAAAGAGAACTGGCACAAACCTGTGATACCTACTACAGATGATCGTAAGGAGATATGGAGAGGCAACGAGCTTCACGGACACTTCTGTCGGGCTCTTTAATGGGTCCGATGTAGATTCCTCAGCGTCCGTGGCCTGGCTACGTTTCGGTGATCTTTTCGGAGAAACTGAAGGTTTTGTTTGTGCAATTATGGACGAAGTTATCTTAACGAACAACTTTCAGAGGCATATTATGAAGAATGGGACGTGTGTTGGGCATGCCACCGTCCGGGTGAGTCCATCAGACATATTATCTCTAGTTGTTCTCGCCTGGGTAACAGCAGCTGGATTAAGCCCTTGATCCAGCTGCCCAACAAGAGCATCTTAAGATCTTGGTCGAGGCGCTTGGCAATTATGCCATGGTCATCACGACTATTGGCACAATGACTGCTGTGTTCAAATCACACAAGTCGACAACCTCGCGAGCTAAGTCAAGATACTTCGTTTGTTATATCAACAATCATAGCGCGACGCTCTAGTCAGTCTATCACCACTATGTCAGGCTTATTGGCAACAAAAGTCCTGTCAGTGATGATAGACCGATCCCAATACAATGTGCAATTGCCATTTTCGTCGGCCACATACCCATAGTACGGTACTTCCGATTCGACAAGATTGTATTTAAGAGCAAGTTGCTGATGAATAATCCTGGCTACAAGGTTGTGCCTTTGCAAATAGTCTCCATTAGCCAAACTAGAACAACCGGAAATAATGTGGTGGATGGATTCCTCGGCCGGTGACATGCCCGTCACATGTCAGCGGTACCGTCCTTTACGATATATATTTCCAGTAGTTGTTCGTCCTCATAATTTCGTCCATAATCGCACAGATAAAACCTTCGGTTTCCCCGAAGAGGTCACCAAAATGTAGCCAGGCTACAGACGCTAAAAAGTCTACTTCGGGCCCATGTAGGACCCGATAAAAGCACCCGTGAAGCTCCTTGCTCTGCCATACCTCCCTGCGATCATCTGTTGTAAGTACTACAGGTTTGCGCCAGTTCTTGTTAGCCAAGGAGAGTAGGGTGAAGCCCTTGTCCACTGCGACGACATCCCGGTGCATACCCACGTCGGCTTCTAGGAAGTATTCCCTAAGACTGCATACCTCGCGGTTAGCATTTAAGAAGCCTCGACCCCCACACTTCCGCGGAATATATAGCGTCACTACCGATGATTGTCGGTGACGCATCCGATTTGCAGTCAACAGTGAACGGACCCTTCTATCGAGGGCGTCTAGTTCTGTCTGAGTCCATTTGAGTATGCCGAAAAAGTACATCAATACCCGCCCGATAAAAGACTATTTAGTACCTACTTTGTTCAAGCGGCCAAAGAAGCGCTCCTTCAACGATTGTATCACGTCAGTAGCATTGATGACCAGCGCTTCCGACATACCCAAGTACTTATTATTATTATTATATGTACAGTGACATGTAATTTACTTTTGTAATGATTCCCTGTCTCATTCTCGACTTATTCTGCAACTGTCTCTCTCGGACTACTAGCATAATACTGCAATAATTTTCATGACTTTTTCATTTTAATTCAAGGTTTAACAATCGAATTAATGTCTGGCAAATTTATTTTAAGTTTTTCTATCTTTAAATAACATAATATTAAAATTACAGACATTATAAAATACTTTGAAATTTTTATAAAAAAATAAAAAATTATCGCGTATGGCACATAGTTAACATTGTCAAAAATGTCTGGCAATAAAAAAAGTATGTCAGGTAGACTTATTTAAAAACAAAAAATTAAAAATTACGACTTCTAAAATGTTTTTAAAATCCAGGATTATTACCTGGACAGATAGGATGCGCACTAATGAACGCAACCGCTACCGCCAGCCAGATAGCCCAGACTCTAACCGAAAGTGCAAGAAGGACGACATATCACAAAATCAGCTGACCTAAAATTCTTTCTCGAAAACGTTGCTACCTCCTATACTATATTGACAATCGGCCGACTGAAAGAAATAAACTACATTTTCAGAAAGATTTTGAATGAAATATTTTGATTCTGAGTTAAAATCATCGTATTCTTGACTACTTAAAATCAAAGACACGTATTTGTTAACACAAGAACGAAACAGTTGATATTTCATTAATAAAAACCTAAAACTTTACAATAGAAGAACTAATTGGGGTTAAAAGGGCACCTATTAAAATGCCTCAATAGTGAGCATTTTCGTTGAACAATCGTTTATCAGGAACACAATCATATTGTGCGTATGCGCCTATGAGATTTCATAACATTACAAGGCGATTTTAATCTTGCGTTTAGCAATTTCTTTGTATCTCCTAACAATAAACGTTCGGATTATAAATGGCTTCTCTAGCTGATCTAGACCTATATGCGCATTAACCGTAGCAATATATTGTTATATTAAACTTAATCTAATACATATTGATGAATGAGTGATGTGCGTTATATATGGTAACTAGCGACCCGCCCCGGCTTCGCACGGATGCAATGTAGATACTAATGTTTCTTCTACTACAATATGCATGTATTATACATATAAACCTTCCTCTTCAATCACTCTATCTATTAAAAAAACCGCATCAAAATCCGATGCGTAGTTTTAAAGATTTAAGCGTACATAGGGACAGACAGCGGGAAGCGACTTTGTTTTATACTATGTAGTGAAGATTGAGAGAATACCTTGGTTGAAGTAATGTATTACATATCAACTCATGCCTTTTCCTATGGCGGTAGGCAGAAGGTATACACGGAACTGGGCCTCAAGGCTGCTATTACAAAAGTGTCGGAATCGTCTATCATAATGGTTGATTTTTGCAGGTTTGGTTTTCTACTAATATAAAAGGTAATGGTAGGCTCGTACATAATGACCTGCTAAAATTTTGACAGTTCGTTTGATCAGTGACCTACCATTAGAACGTCATTGTGCAGTTATTCCTTTTAATAGCTCGTTTATCCAGAAGTATTACGAGACCATTGAAAGACCAATGATCGACCATTATGAATTTAGCAGATAACGAAATTTTAGCAAAATGACCTGGTCTCATAAACCTAGGTAATACCTTGGTATAGAAATCCTTAGTTATTTATGCTTAGCAGAAGTAAATAACCTTCTATTTCTGTGAACTCGCAAAACATTTTTTCTTTCTTTCTAATAACATGACTCATTTACAGCCATTATGCTATCCCCTTACCTGCACCTGGCTTAAGGGCTAATTGGGAAAGTACAGTGACTTTTCACGAATGTTGATGTTCAAAAGTGCCTTTTAATGATCTAGTTGAAATAAAATGAATTGACTTTGAACCTTCGATTTTTAGCCTTTTTCCGGCCATGTTGGGTTCCGCTTCCAGCCTTTTCAGCTGAGTACCAATATTTTATTTGGAAGGGTTGCATATCTGACCTCTAAAAGCACTTCTTGGGTAACACCACACCCTTTGGCAAGAATGTTGTCATATTTTCTGGCTACTGACCGAAACCGAACTGAACTTGAGCAGTTTCGGTATGAGATCAACCCATCTACGGGCCGACCTCGGCAAGCGTTGCTTAATCTTGAATATCGACCCGTGCGGCTGCTATAACTAAGCCACGAGCTTCTCTTTTACTTATTGGATAAAAACTAAAAATATTTCTAAACTAAAGCATGTAGTGCATAACAATACAAATACATCGTTACTGCTCAGAGCTTGGTTTAATTCACATGACTGGCCATTGAGACGATTCACTCGCTGATAGTGTGGGACTGAGTTGACTAGCTTATCATTAGCTGCATAGTTTTGTAGACGGTCTCAGTTTTTGGTATGTTATTATTTTTTTAAATAAATACACATTTTCTGTATTGTTTAAGGAGGTAGGCAGATAGAGATAATAACAATAGGGCTTCTAGTAGAATAGCAATCCTACTTGATATCTTTTCATAATCCTCTGGTTCATTGCACAAAATTTTTGGAATTAGCATGGCTTGGATTGTTCTCCATTACATCTATCAGCCTCAATTTAAATTTTCCTGCCCTTCCCCATTTCTTTTGGTCTTCCTCAATTTCTATGTTAAACATATATATAGATATAGATAAGGAGAAATGTGCAATAGAATGTGTCTATTGCACATTTCTCCTTATCTGTTTCTGTCTCTCTTTCTCTTTTTGTCTCTCTTCCTTTCCCTCTCTCTTCACCTTCCTACACTTCTGCTCTTTCATGTCAACCGTGATGCGATCATTCATTCATTGTTTTATGATAATTATTTCGTAGTCATAAATTAATAGTCATAATGAAATTAACCTATACCAATTATTTCCTGTCTTATGTCTAAAAGTATATGAGAAAACTTTTAATGGTTTACAGATGCTCACAGCTTTGTATTCATAACATCATCATCATCTGCCTAGCCTTTTCCCAACTATTTTGGGGTCGGCTTCCAGTCATACCGGATTCAGCTTAATAGCTGTATTTTAACGTGGAGCGGCTGCCTACCAAACCTCTACAACCCATTAACTGGGTAACATGGTACTTCTTGGCAAGATCGGAGTTAGATTTACCTACTGGCTTCTGACAATCCGTAACGACTGCCAAAGATCTACAAATGACAGCCGGGACCAACGGCTTAACGTGCTTTCCGAGGCACGGAGGAAACTCGGTATGTTTAGATGGTCACCCATCCACAGACCGACCTTTTCAAGCTTTGCTAAACCTTGAAGATCGACTCGTGCGGCTGTTATTCTTTAGCCACATTTTAATTCTATGTATTCATAACATGCATGCATAAATATTTAAAAGATTAGCTGATTCTATGTTAATTTGTTTGAAGAAATTTCACACAATACCTATTGTGTTGTACTTGGTACCATACCTATTTTTAATTTATTTATATTTAGTTTTGTAAAGATTCTAAGTGTATGTCAATATTGGATTGATTAGGTAACTGAATTATAACATTTTATCATGGCTCGTGGCTAAGTGATAACAGCCAGGTCGACCCTCAAGGTTGAGCAAATTTTGCCGGGAGCTATCCGTGGATGAGTGACCATCCACTATCCTCTCTTGCGTGCCTCAAAAAGCACGATAGACTGCTAGAACGGGCTGTCATTTGTACATCTATTATAGTCATTAGGAAGGTTAGAAGCTAGAAAATCCTGACACCGATCTCGTTATGGTGTATGGTTTTACCCAGTTACTGGGTTGTGATCACATCCGTATCATGTGCATCGCTCAACATAGTTGGGAAAAGGTGGTACGTTTGTAACTCTAAATGAAAGGTCTTGCCGCGTTACTATATAAATTACTAGCAGCGCCCCGCGGTTTCACCCGCGTTGTTCCCGTTCCCGTGGGAATATGGGGATAAAATATAGCCCATGTCACCCGCGGATAGTGTAGCTTCCAAACAGTGAAAGAATTTTTCAAATCCGATCCTATTCAATACAAACAAACAAAGACATCTTTCCTCTTTATAATAGTAGTATAGACTAGCAGCGCCCCGCGTTGTTCCCGTTCCCGTGGCAATACGGGGATAAAATATAGCCTATGACACTCCATAATAACGTAGCTTTCTATTGGTGACTTAATTTTGGTAATCGCTTCAGTAAGTAGATCCAGAGATTGACCCTTCCAACGTCACAAACTCACAAACGTCACCTCTTTATAATATTAGTATAGATATCGCTAATGAATGAGCTGTATTGTCTAAATCTTAACTACTTTAAATGCAAAAAAAATGGCCATCACTGCTGATATGATTGAAATCCTTCCTACGGTACAATATCGCTGGCTGTATGTGTGTCATAAGATATTTATTGTCCCAGAAAATGAACATTTCTCGTTGAAAAAGCTAGCTGTCAATTATTTTAAAATAAAAGTTCGATTTTAGAGTATAGGTACATCCCTGTTTTGACAGTGGTTTCGTTTTGCAAGTGCCCACGAAAATTCAAAATTTAATATGTCACTGCTCCATCTAGCGTTTCAAACGAGCAATGACAAACGGTAAAAATACCTCTATTAACACCTTTTTTATCTTTTGTAGTGTCTTTGTGGTTAAGGTCATGTACAAAACTAATCCTATTGTCCGCACCATATATTTAATGAACAATAACCTTATGAGACTCGTAATATCAATCAACGCTTAATTTCACAATTAAAGCAACAAATGTGTCCAAAACTCCCATTATCATTCCCAAGCCGTTATCGCCTTTAAATTCGCTATTTTGTCAATTTTAATTGATCATTATTGCGTGTAACTACTAATATGGTTTTCCACGCAGAAATCGCTCATAGTGTTAGACGTGGTTGTTTGCTCCACTTGCATGGGAAAATCTTATGTAGTAACAATAGCTTAGCTCTAGGTCATTGTCTATTACTATTGTATAATTGGATAAACAATATTGTTATATTATATTTTGAGGGTACCTATTATGTCTATCGTGAACTAATTGTTTACTATGAGCTAGATTTGTTATTGGAAGCGTGTATGAAGAATGAGCGCATATGTTTGATGTACCTAATTAAAAACAACAATCTCATTTTGACAAGCATCATAATTGATTATCTGATATACGGTTAAAGATGTGTCCAATAGTGATACTTTAGGGATTGGACACTTGATTTTATCAAAACTAAATAGAATAATCGGTAAGTAATAGCACACATCGCTGAGCTACACAGTAAAATAATATTAGTGTAACTTGTTAACACACATTCCTGAAACCCAATAAATAATTAGCACAATAACAAGATGTCACTTATTATAAGCAATTACGAACCGAGAAAATCAGTCACATGTCGCGCGTTTTGCTCAATTAATTCGTAGGATCGCCGCTGGCCGGTTTCTAATCTAAAATATTTTATTTGAGTGTCACTGAACCATGCTTTACCTAACTTTCATTTTTTATTAATACTATGATGAGATATTAGTACGTGTTCGGTAATAAAATACCGGCTTGTTTCCTGTATCAAGGTTACGCAATTTTTATGATTGTTTTGAAAATCACTATTTGTAAATATAAGTGAGATACTTACAACAAGCGTAAAGAAAACGCATATCAATGCGGATCTCATGATTCACTGTGTCACGGCACTGCACGATAGTTTCCCACTGTTGGCGAGTACTGGTGCGTCTCGGGCGCACTGGCGGCGCTCACTGGCGTGCGGTGTTCAAACGCTCCTCAAACCACCCTCCCTTACCACGACACATCTCTTTCGCGGATAACTGAAATCAACATTCTTTTATTAGGTATAAATGGGTAAAGTTAATAGATTGCCCTACTTAGTTATAAAGCAGTGATGTATCTCTTTGCATATAATAAAATGGATATTATTATGTTCATTCATAATCACGATTTTCTGGAAATTCCCTATAATCTAAGATAAATCAATTTTTTACTTGTATACAGGAAAACTTATAAGAAGTCTGATTTTAAAATAAATCATAGACTTATAAATTTTCCTGTTATCTATAGGTAAATGATCTATACCCCTTGATTTGGTATATCACACGATACAGTTGGAAAAACTTTTTTAATTACTTTACTTATTTACTAAGTTTCCCATCAAAGTGTAAGTGCGTCCGTGTTTGGGTCAGAGAAAATTATCTCTGTACCAAATTTCGACTGACAAACGGATAGACGGAACGACTGATAAGCAAACAGACAACCGAATGATGAGAAAGAAAGAAAAGAAAGAAAGAAAAATGTTTATTTGGGTCACGCACAAAACAAACAAAAAAGAAAAAAAAAACTACTAGAAAAATAAATTAACAAATGCTTTAGATAGAATGATGATGCTATAAGGGTTCCGTTTTTTCATACAGATGTTCAGAAACCTAAAAATGAAGGTTTGGAAAAATAAGAGGAATTTAATGGTAATACAGAAAATTCAGAGCAGGACTCAAAGCGAAGGTGGCAGATGCTTACTGTCCCTTTAAATTTAAATTTAAAAAAAAAAAACAGGCTTCTGGTATGGGTTTGCTTTATGTTTGTATGAACTTACCTTGTCGCCTAGTAAGCAACGGTTCACCAGTATCTTCTTTCATTGCCATATCGAATTCCTTTTACGGAATGGACAATATATACAATTGGTATAGCTTACTAGCAATTGAAAATTAACTTAGCACTTCTTATCCTCTGATTTCTAATGAATTTAAAATGTTTACTAAGCTCTAAATATATTTATATCAATTAAAGATTTTTTTCCATTTCGTTCATTGATCTTTGGTCTATGACTGCTTCCAGTCCAAAAACTCGCGACTGTAGTAGTTTTGTTATTTCTTTAATTCTTTTTGGACTGTTTTTTATGGTTTTTAATTTATTTATATATTTGATGACCCCGTTTTGTTCAACAAACAGTAGCCTATAAAATATTTTATTTTTATAATTTACAATATTAGTCTTATTGGTGCTGAGTACCAAAAATATTAAATCGATTACCACTGATCAACTAAGGTTTTTGAATGCTCCTAATCCAAACACATTGGTGTCAGCAGGGAATATAATTTTTATAATTTCACTGATTTATCTTTGGTTTTTTTTTTTTTTTATAACCCGGTGTTGTCCCCCGTTGGGCCTAATATGAATATATATATCAAAGAGAACTTTCACGTTATTCACGGGTAAACTATAGACTGGGACTGTTTACAGTCTTAAAACCAAATAGTGACTGCAATAGGTTTTGCTTTTTGTTATTATTTCTATACGTAATGATGCTCACCTTATTGTATACTGAACATCTGTTTCGGACAATAATACAATAGACAATCATTCTCAGTTTAGTTAGTATAGTACCTAATTGTTCGTTTTTTTTTGGTATCCATAAACATTTTAGCATAATAATATGGACGCTAACACGTCAAATTACGTGTTGGTTATGCGATCAATATGAATTACTGGCTGTCCGGCAGTAATTATGGAAGGCATTCGAAAGTGTCGCTGTGAAAAAAATAACATTTCCATTTCAATGTTGCGTAGCTTGCACGAGTGTTTGACGTAATGCGTGTCGTACTGAATTAAAAGTTCGCTGTACCTACTGGAATTTCCTGGTGTCTTCGTATGAAAAAGTCTTATTATTTTAAAAATAACTACATAGTTTTGTCTCACGGCATCATTCCCGTTGCAGCAGCACCTTGATTTTTTCTAGGATAAAAGTAGTACTTAGTAGTTTTCTTTATAGGATATTTTTCGGGATCAGATCAACACTTCCAGAGATCATATTCTACACATAAACAATTTTACCTATTTACCTATTCTTAAGTAGTTCCTTAGGAGCGGACATACGGCTCGTTTTTATAAATAGCTTGGGATTCTTTTGGCTAATTCCAGTAAAAACTCATAGATTTTCGTGAAATGTTAGTAAAGCTATTTTTTAAAAGGCATCTTTTTTAATGGCATTCTTCTTCTTTGTGTAGGTTGTACAGTAAGTTAAATAAGATTGGACACTTCAAAGGCGTCGCCGGTGGCAGTTGCATAGGTTGCATCGGCAACAGGTGGAAGGAAAGATGCTAAGACTTGGTTTGCGATGCATGCAGATGCAGTTACACTCCCAGAAGTTAGACATAACATAACAGGAGATAGACATAACTAAAGGAAGTACATAATATAAGTGTAACTTACCTTAACATATTCATTTTGTCGGTGAACGAGGAAACTGACGTAACATTAGCAGAACGTCCGCGCGTTAACGAGTTTTTAAATACGTCGATTTAATATAAAGGCTCGATTTTCGTCGAGATTGTTTGCTGTGGCGCAACTTGGGGGAAGCTTGTGTCCAGCAGTAGCTGGTGATATGACGTATGATTGATTGACATCATCTAACATGAGGAAATTAATCGTGTTCAGATATTTACGGAGGATTCTTGTATTTGCAACATTTTTTTTATAGCCTGAAATGTCCCACTCCTGTGCCCTTAAAGGCTTCTCCCCATTCTTCCTATTTCTCTCTTACTTTGGCTTTTCCAAATCAACTCATTAAGAAGCCTACCGAGGCGTCCCGCCATTGTCTCCTCGGTCTACCGCGACCCCGTCTAGGTGTGCTCCAATCTGCCCAGCGGCATCTGGCAGTACTTTAATCTTGTGTTTTGTCATTTGAATGTCTATTATTTGAGATCGTTTTGTGTTTTAAACTAATTTTGTCTATTGTCTGTTCCTTCATTGAATTATCAATAAGAATTACCAACGTAGGCGCAGGCTTGCGGACGGCAAGTGTTGGGTAGCTCGCCGTCCTATCTTAACCGGGCCCGGGTCGAAGGTGTGTTGTGTTCCACGCGCGCCTCAAAGAGATGTCAGTATAGTAGACGGGGCTCGCTAGGGTCAGTGCCTGCCAGGGTTGTGGAATATGTTCGAAAGAGTCATCGCGGCCCTGGAACGCAAAGGGCATTTGAAAGAACACAAAAGGATAGGTTTTAGTTAGTAAGAGTCTGACACTGTTGCTCGGCCCAGCGAGCTCTCTTCTCCGGGCAGAAGAAGTTATTTGATGATTGTTCATCCGAAAAACAAATGGTATAAATAAAATCATCAAAGGCATATTCTGGAACACCGCATTAACATAATTAGTAAAAGGAGCCAAACCACACTCGCTTGTTTCTAAAAATGGCTGACCAATAATAAAGAACAATTTACATATCACTATCCTCAAGTACGTCCCCACTTTTCCAATCGGCAATATCTCATGCTTGTTTTTACGAACGACGCCCGTTGAAAAACTATTATCTTCCACGCGAGGGGTGGCCGAGTGAAATTCCTACTTTGCGTGTGCACTTTCCATCTCGTGGACATTTCGCGACTTTTTTATACGACATTCGCAATAGCACGCGGAACGTTATTCTGAAGCCTAGCGAAGTGTTCCATTATTCTGAAAAGCTTCAATGGACTGTGTAACTTCAGCGTTATAAGATAGGATTGGTTGTCGGTTGTTGATTTCTTGAAGACAAGTGCACATATATCTTTGTCAATCGTTCTTGTTATTATTGGTTCGCGTTGAACGAAGCACATGAGATGTTATGCATGAACGAATAGGGAATCCGACTGCTTTCCTTGTTGACTATGTAATTTATGTTTATTTCACGAAATTCGATTTATTTTTCTTGAATTTATGATACTGTGATTAATGTGGAGAATCGTTTCGATTTGTAGAGTATAGTCTTAAAAATACACGCTCAGTGACGAAATAAATGTATGCATGCTTCGAAATCTCCGGTATAGAGTTGAGGTTTCACTGTTGCAAGAAATAATAGCGATTAAAAGAGAGGCTTGAAATGAGGAGTGAAATGATTTTCATGACAAAAGTCATGAAAATCATTTCACTTACGGTTTGGGAATCAAACGGAAAAGTTCTTTTAGAAGCCATCCATACTCTTAATTGACAAATATTCATTTTATAATATGAATCCAAAATACACGGGAAATCATCAAATGACTTCTTCCACTCTGGGCGAAAAGAGTATAAGACTCTTACTAAAGCAAACCCGTGTTCTTATTACAAATACCCTTTGCGTTCCAGCAGTACCACGGTAACTCTCGAATAATCCCGGTAGACCTCATGTTGCTAAAGTTTTAATATTTTGGATATTGCCTATGATGCAAAAGTTAGGCAGATTTTTATCAAAATGTAGCTATTCTTACTTACTTAAATTATTACTACTTCACGAATTTTACAGATAAAATATCAACTAATTAACTAAAACCCGCTCCGCCTACACTCTGCCACCTCATCCCATCCAGTTCTCATGATCTGGTGGCTTGCGATAACGCTGCGCTTGCGCAACGGCCCGGTATTGTTCGTGTGCTATCTCCCACCGGATCTGTGTTAATTATCGCCATATTGCTCTTAGTGCGCCCTCTTGTTATATCTTGGATCGCCCGAAATTGTGAAGCATTGCATGGTGTTATTGGGTAATTTTTGGTATAGATGGTGGAAAATGTTAACATATACCATGTGTTACCATGTTCTTTGGAGATAAGCAGACACAACAGAACGTTTTTTGTATCATTGCTCCTTTCTTTTGCGAATACCGTAGTGTGCATATCATAGCAGGAAAAAACTACAACACAGACAACCCCCTTTAACTTAAAGTTCTCTCTGACCATCTAAAGGGTGTCTCGTATACTTCGCTGTCAGCGATAAGACCGCTTTTGTAACAATAGAATCATGTTTCTGATTAAGATTAGTGTAACCAGTTTTGGTGTACAATAAAGTATATTCATCTATTATATCACCTCGTTTACGCAAAAATTTGGGATTAGGTATCACTACTTACTATGCATTGTAAAAACTCTTATCGTCGGTTGTATGGATTGAATTGATTCTTGATTGGTTGATGAATTTGGGATTTTCTAGTTTAACTGGTAATAAAGTAGAAATTAAGACAGTCTATAATCGTGTCACACGTTTGTTCAGATTTTTAGTCGACTTAAAACGAGAGGTGCATACCTTTTTTTTTTTTTTTTTTTTTTTTTCTGGATGGGAAATCATCAAATGACCCCTCCCGCCCTGGGTGGGGCGGTAGGGAGTGTCAGACTTTTACTGACTAAAACCCACCCGTGATCCTTCTTGTGCCCTATGCGTTCCAGGGCCGCGGTAACTCTTTCGAACAAATTCCGCAACCCTAGCGGGCACCGACCCTATGGGGTCCCGTCCTTGGTGCTGACGGCTCCTTCGGCGCGCGTGGAACACAACGCGTCGTCGACTCAACCTGGTGTCGGATGGCGAGCCACCCACGCTCACCGTCCCCAGGCATCAGCCACTGCGCAATAGCACAGCGGCCGACTTGTCTCTGGAGGAGGCCGAAATGGGACCATTACTGGCACTCCATCTCAGCACCCTCCCGAGCGTTGGGAGTCGCAGCACCCGCAGCAGAAGCGGCAGAAGCGGCGACGGAAGCCGCGGCGGCGGCAGAGGCGGCGGCGGCGGCAGACCTCTTGCCCTTGGTCGGGGCGGATGGCGCGCAGGCCCTTCCCCCAGCCCAGTGCTCGGCCGGCTTGCCAGCAGCCGCACATGCACTGCAGTGCGGCGTGGCCTCACATGAGCCGGCCCGATGACCGGGCTGACCACAGCGGAAACAAAGACCGCTGCGGTCCACCTCCGAGGGGCACATAGCTCCCGTGTGGTTGCCCACATGGCAGCGGTAGCACCTCAGAGGCCTGGGTTCCAGCAGTTTTACCCGCGCAGACACCCATCCCACCAAGAGCCTTCGGCCCTCCGACACAGTTCTGGCCGCCGTCACGGGGCAGCTCACCACAAGGGTTTGCATGCCCGTGTTGTCAGGCCGGAGGGTGCCCGCCTTGACGAGCTCGGCAGAGCACCCCCCAGTCCTGGCGACGGCGGCCACAACTTCCTCCTCCGTAACGGAGTCATCCAGGCCCACTATGCGCATGTCGATGCGCTTAGTCGGCCTGGACACCCGGACCTCGTCCGCGGGTAAGACCGCCCTCAGCTTTTCGGCCAAGGCGTCCGCGAACGAGCCACTCTCCGCTCCGGCGAGCTCGAGCTTGCGGGCACCGGTTAGGGTCCTCCTGACCCCGATGCCCCCGCTGATGCCCAGCTCTTGGAGGCTCACCGCCTCCTTCGCCCGCTTCAGTACGGCGAGATACGTCACGCCCCTCTGTTCCGCTTCCGGCTGCAGTGTGAGCACTACAGCCGCGGATTTCGGGGCGCGAAGCCTCGCCGCAATAGCGTTGGCCTTACGCCGCTGCTTCCTCGCCTTCCTCCTGGCCGCCTCTTTGGCCCTCCGCTTCTGGCCAGCAACCTGCCACTCGGCCCCGGCCGCAGGAGGGTCCGAGGGTGGGGGTGGGGGCGGCTGTGGCACCACTGGCGCCGCAGCCTTAGCCGCTCCTCCCCGAGCCTTCCTCCCACCCCTTTTCGCCGGAGCCGACTTGGTCGTCGCCGGCGTCGCAGCCGCCGGCGCCACAGGCGCTGGCGCTGCTCCGCCCTTGGCCTTTGCCTTCGCCTTGCCGGACGTTCCCGGGCTGGCAGCCGCGGCGGCCGCGTACGAAGCCGCCTTCTGCTGCTGGCCCGGGGCCCTCTGAGTCGCCGCTGTTGCCGCTGTTGGGGGACGCCGGACCATGTCCTCCAGCATGGAGAACTGCCTCCGGAAGGGAGCCAGCTCCTGCCGTACCAGGTCCCGCACCTGGCTCAGCACTTGGCCCCCCTCCGGCGCTGCCGGACTCAGTCCCCCTCGCGGCTCCACGGAGGCCGCTCTGGCCATCCCCGCCAGGTCCCTCCGGAGCGACTCATTCTCCTGAACGAGTCGCTCCGTAAGAACCGCGAGGCGGGCGACCTCCGCCCGCAACTCCGACGCCTCGTCTGAGGCAGTCCCGCCAGCGTTGGCCGCCGCTGCCGCCAGTATGGAGGCTTTGGCCGCACTGATGGCCTCCCGCTTCGAGGACTGCTTCCTCTTGAAGGCCACAGCGCGGATCGCGGCCTCCACGACCTCCGCAAACTGGGCCCTCTGGTCCTCAACAGCGGGAGGTACCTCTCCCGGGGACTCCAAGTCGTCAGAGTCGAGAGGAGGCGGACGAGTAGAGGGAGCCCTGCGACCGCTCCCTCCAGGGCGACGCCCCTCCTCCACCAACCTCTCGGCCCGACGCTCCACCTCCCGGGTAGAGGGTGCAAGTCCCCTCCCTGCCTCATAGCCCCTGCCCCGCCTAGCGGTGGGGATTTTGCGGGCGGAGGCAAATTCGTCCTCGGAGGACGACCCGCTGTCATCCTCCCGTCTGGGCCGCTTGCGGAAGAACTTTATGTTCTCCGCAGCAGCCCCCCCTCTTTCATCTCCAGAGCCCGCCGAGCTGACCGTTACTAGGTCTAGCGCGGAGCCGGAATCCAACTCCACGCCACCCCGGCGCTCAGGCGAACCCTCCTCTGCGAATTCGTGCGCCATCAGCTCCTTAAAGGAGGCGGATCCGGATGACGACGACGAATTGGAGCCTCCTCGGCTCTTGTTGCCACTGGCAAGCGGAAGACGTTTGGTGCCCACCCCAGAGTACGGAGGGCAGCCCGCCGAAGCGGGGTGGGATTCCCCGACCGCTGAGCAGTCGGGACCCACCTGGGGACTCATTTTGCAAGCGTCTTTTTTCATTGGGTTTTCCTTTTAAGGGTGTGGTCCCTTTTCGCTCCGCCCCTTCTCAGGGCCCTCTCTCCCAACCTCACCTCTCCACCTGCTCGCTGCTCTCTCAGTCACGTCTGATGATCAGACGCGTACCAGAGAGCAGCGAGCAAGCGTGTGTCTCTCTTGGTCTGATCCCTCACTTGCGACCTTCCGGCATGAGTGGCTCTACCGGGAAAGCTCGCAAGATCATTGGGACGCTCAAGCCCCACCACGACGACAACGTGGAGACACATTCGGTGGGGGAGAGGTGCATACCTGCAACCCACTAATATTCGCGGAAATTAAAACTAGATATATTGTTTTCATTTTCAAACGAGTAGTAATTGACAAACCTCTGCATTTTTGATCAAATGCACGAATTTCATTGCATCAGTAGCGAAGGTAGCGGGTGAGAGGGTGCAGGTCCGCCGCGGGTGACACCTGTTTAAGGCCGTTAAACAGGCGAAGGAATAAAACCTATCCGAGGTGGATTTCAATTATTGTCGAGTTCCCTTCGCTTGCTCTTGTATTCTGCCCTCTCTGAATGGAGTGAGTTTGAGTTTTCTTGCATCAGACAATAAAGTTACGTTTTCCATGAAGTAATAATATTAATAATAAAAAAAAAACAGAGACTGGTGAGAAATATTCTCTTACATTCATATCAGTCCTAGTTACTGAGTTTACCCGCGTCAGTCAACAGAGTTACTTTGGATGAAGTATGGATGATTAAAAGAAAATCACACCGTTTTTTTTTTCGAGTTTGCCTTAGCCCACAAATTATTATATCTAATGAAAAACACGACACAAGGAGAGGAGCAATGATAGGATTATTTTAATCATCGCCACAACGACCGGCCGCTTCCTCCATCCTGCTCCACCCAGAGGGGAAGGAGTCTTTTGGTGATATCCTTAATAAAAGGCCTTTTCCAGTAAATAAAAACTGGTATTTTCTTCTTCCAGCATCTCTCCCCGGCACTGAAGCAGCTCACCAGCTTGTAGTTTGCGTGCGCAACAAGTGCACTCCTGAAGAAGCTCTGAACGTCCTCCGCGACCTCCCCAACCCTCTCCGCGAGGGCGAGCCGGCGGCGGCCGCGCAAGCTGCGTCCTACAACCCTCTGAAAATCGACGTCTTCGTGCAGACCCTGCTCAATCTTGGGAGCAAAAGTATATCGCATAGCTTTGCTGCTATCTCCAAGTTTCATTATGTTTTTAAGGTTGGTTTAAGTTCCTTTATGAGATGAGTAGGTACTAAGTGCAAGACTTTCGAAGAATTTGAAGATGGTGCACTAAATTATTTGTCTAAAATTAATGTAGGTAATTTAAAAGTATGCTAAATCAAATTGTATAATTTTGGAGATTTTATCAAAAAAAGTATTCTTTAAATAATAGTGGTCAAGGCGTCTTAATAATTCTACGAAAACAGCTTCCGAAGTAAGTAACAAAATTAGACCGGGGGTAATCACCACGATCCATGATGAGGGACGCACGACTCGATAAGAATGGCAAAAGAAAGAAGATGCCTATACCTGAGGGTGACTGGCTTCATGCTGAAATGATGATGAACAATTGAGCCTATAATTTCCATCCAAATATTGAACAAAAATAATCTTTACATCATCATCTTTGTCTCTGTCACCTGTGACCTAGACTAGAGTCAAGAGCAAATCCATATCACAATAAAAACATATATGATTTCAATTCTATTTTTTAAAATCATTATTGCATGTTTTGAGTAAATAAAAGAAATAAACAAGCACATATACTGTGTTTAATTTGCCAGATCCTAGCCGAATCCGAGGAAGCTCAGATCTGCATCCTCCGCAACGTGTGGGAGCTGTGGCAGCGCCACCCGCAGATGGTGTGCGTGCTCGTGGACAAGATGCTCAAGACGCAGATCGTGGAGTGCAACGCCGTGGCCACGTGGCTCTTCTCCAAGGAAATGGCGCCGTTCTTCACGCACAACTACCTCTGGGAGATCCTGCACTTGACCATTGATAAGATGAACAAGCATGTCTCCAAATTGAGTGAGTTTATCATTGTTTGTTTGTTCTTGTTGTGTCCAATTTAATCAAACCTGCAGCCCTATTATGACGTCTTAAATCCATCGTGTTTTCTGTGTCAGAGAGAGACGGAGTTACACAAGACGAATAGCACTATCTCTTTCCCTCACACGAATCATGATGGCATTGGCACTTCGTAATACGGACACTGGTGTGCGTATCTTGCTACTTTTTTCAAATCAAGCATACAATTTTGTAATATCTTTATCTTTTCAAATATTATTATCTAATGCAGCATCTTTATCAGTTACTAATATCGCCTTACGGCCGAAACCAATAACCGATCTATCGCATACTGGAGATAGAAAAACAAATGAAACAACAGAAAAATTATATAGGTTTTCTGTTGTTTCATTTGTTTTTCTATCTCCAGTATGCGATAGATCGGTTATTGGGTTCGGCCGTTAATGGTATGAACATCAAGTTTTATGGGTAATATACGTTTCATTGTAATATTGTCAAATTTGAAAATGAAAACAATATATCTAGTTTTATTTAAAATGGATTTCCGCAAAGTAACGCCTGAATCAATATTTTTTTTTTTTTTTTTGTAATATTGTCATCAAAATATGTGTTAAATTTTTAGGTGGTGAGCTCCAAGAAGCGAGGGAAGCTTTAGCCAGAGCTGATTCCAGCAGCTCAGATTCAGAAGACGAAAATAATAGCAAAAAGAAGAAGGACCAGGACAAGCCCACAGAAGAGGTAAAATAATTCGAAACTAAACTAAACTTTTATTCTCAATTGTTTTCAAAACATGGAGAATTATCTATACTAATATTATAAAGCTGAAGATTTTGTTTGTTTGTTTGTTTGAACGCGCTAATCTCAGGAACTACTGGTTCGAATTGAAAAAATCTTTTTGGGTTGAATAGACCATTTATCGAGGAAGGCTTTAGGCTATATATCATCACGCTTAAGCCAATAGGAGCGGAGCAGCAATAAAGAATGTTTTAAAATCGAGGATTCCGCGGGGACGAAGTCGCGGGCAGCAGCTAGTAAATAATAATTCGGTGAACGCATCAGTCCTAAACCATTTAAGAGATATTTTTCAATATAATTTTATAGTGTAAACACACAATAGAATGAAAAAAAAAAAACGACAGTGATTCCAAAAAAAAGATAAAAATAAAACTACAAGAACGTGTTGCGGGACTGCTGTAACCTTATTCTATGCTAAATTTTATATTTTGATTCCAGGCTGTCGAACGTATGGAGGAACGACTAGAAGCAGCCCACATGGACCAGAAGCGTCTGTTCCTGATCGTGTTCCAGCGATTTATCATGATCCTGTCGGAGCACCTCGTGCGCTGCGACACGGACGCGCGCGACGCCGACACGCACTGGTACCGCAGCACCGTCGGCCGCCTGCGGCAGGTCTTCCTCATCGTGAGTCTTGATTCCTGGACTTCATCTAAGATATCGTTTGCTGTTTCAGCAGCTTCCAAATGGATCCATTCTGAGCACCGCGCTCCCGCACTTCTAATTTTTAAAAAGGGACCGATAAATACCGAATTAGCTGCCGCATTGGTAACTACTGCTAGCTGTATGCGATTAAGTTATACTAGCGAAGGAGGAGGTACACCGCTTGAGGGTCTGAGGGCTCAGCAAACCTCCAGCCACCGCAACAGAAGAAGACGCCCCGGGCGTCGGGGAACGCAGTGTGATTCCTGGCCACCTGCTGTGCGGGCCTGCGGACGGCGAGCTATGGGTGGCTCGCCGTCCGATAGCAACCAGGCCCGAGTCGACGGCGCCGAGTGTTCCACGCGCGCCTTTTTGTCAGCATAATCAATCGAAAAGCCGCAAGACCATTGGACTTATAGAACGACTCCAAACTTCTTTTTTTACCTTGATTATATGGCAGGTTTTGCTTTTTATCTACAACGCATTGTGCTGAATGGTAAAACCCCTTCATGTCCAACAACACTGACCAATGCTGATACCAAAGCTACATAAAAATACCGAGGGCCGAACCGCGCCGAACGCCAGAACTTCCTTAGTTACCTGTATTTATTCATTTAAATGAGCATTAAAAATAAACTTATTCCTTTCAGCACCACGAACAAGTTCAGAAGTACAGCAGCACATTGGAAACGCTGCTCTTCACCCAAGACCTGGACCCTCATATCCTGGACGTGTTCCACCAGTTCATCGCTCTCACCGCTTAAATATATAGTAAAGAGAACAAACTGAGTTTCTGATAAGTATAATATGAACAGAGTTTGTCCAATATATACATTTTGTAAGGTTTGGCGAAACTATGCTAGGTTTTATAACCATATTGTTTTTGAGCATTCATTGTAGAGGTCACAAGCATGAATTTTATTGGTCATGAAGTCTTGTACCGGATTGTAGTAAACATCAATCTTGCGGTGTTAACCCGGTGACATATAGAGAACGTGCACGGCATAGACTGGGCCATCTAGCGTTGTAAATTCGAAACTAATGCGTTAAAAAAATTACATTGACGCTTCTGTGCTGCCACCTACGGCTCTTGCACGTCCCCTAAAAATCCAGTAAGAATTTAGGTAAATTATACTCGAAAAGGGCGCACGTTTTAGGACCAGAGACATTAAGCAAGGATGGATAGAAAAGGGAGCAGTTTAAAGATTGCAGCACATGGCATCGTGGCAATAATCATGTCAATTATATTTGACTTTTTAAATTCAATTAAACATAATAAGAAAATGAACTTGAAATTGATTTTAGAACGTTTCGCCATCCTCTAATATCTCAAGACGACTCCTATATAAAGGAATGTAGACTAAACTATAGCTAATTATAAGTAAGGTGTGATTAATATTTATGAACTTGCTACAAAGTAATGGTGCGTTAACAGTTATGTGATAAGTGTTACGTGGTTAAAGACTATTTTTCCATGACCAGTTTTAAAATTTCCCTCTTCTTGTTGGCTGTGTAAAATTTCTTGCTGCTCAAACAAATTTGGTCCTCGCTGGTATGTTACAAACGCCAACCCACTGGTCATGGTAGACAAAACATCATTTACTTACAAAATCGAAATATAAGGCCACCACAATAATGTTAGATTTTACTGTTAGAGCAAGATCCCAAAGCCCCCAGACCTTACTTATTTTCAGAGAAACAAAATGTGTTTGGATTTAGAACCTGGCGGTAAATTGGCTGTCGGCCCAAGCTATCAGTTATACGTACATACTATTATTACTCTGTCCCACACATTTTGTCTTAAATCGACCTAAATTAAATAACTACGGTCTGGGTGCTCTGGGATCTTGGTCTATGTAAAACTATTTCTTCATTAATATAATTCGATTAATAATATTGAGTCAAGACTGGGTGTAGAACCTTTTAAGACAACACTAAGCGAAGTGAATCAGCAATGTATTGTATTATTATTTTGATGTAAATAAATATTATTTAAGTTTAATAAGTTCTGTGTTTTACTTTGCTAGTTTTTGACATGTTTGGATAGCTAAACTATTAATAAGCTTTCGTAGACGAACGATCGCACTATTTGCTCATCTGCCTAGTCATTCCGTCAACACGGCATGCGCATGATGTGTCAGGTGTGTCAGCACATTCATTCAACGTGGAACGGCAGTTCACTTAGAGGGTTTACTGTGAGTTTTTAACGTACTCGACAGTATCGTACCCGTTAAAGTATATCGTTCCTTCATGTCAAATATGAAAAAAAGCTTTTCCGATATTGTCAACAGACGTTTCAATACAAATTTACGTTTACGCTAACGCGATCGAGATCCTTTAAAGAACTCGCAATAAGGCCACTGGATAGACCATCAACTCATCACGAGCAAGCCTAGGTATCCTAAAAACACAGCCACGTCGCCAATAGTTACTGATAAAAGAAGATGAAAAAATTATGAACTACAAAATAAAACATTACTAATCAGTCTTCTCAACCAAATATAATAAAAATAAACAGTTAACATCTTACAATAATTATCATCTTCATATACACATATCTCTCTACTTTTATCTACAGCCAGCTTCTACTTCAAATAACTGAGTAGTTCTTCCACATCCTTCTTAGAACCGAGATAGCATGGCGCTCGCTGATGGATGGCCGTGGGTACTATGTCCAGGATGGGGATGGTACCGTTGGAGGCTAGCCCGCCGGCTTCTGTGACGATAAAGGCCATTGGAACGCATTCGTACAGTAGACGGAGCTGGAAAGAGATGAGAATAGCATTTTATTGTGTCTCGTATATCGTGAAGTAACAAGAGTAAGAAACTTCGAAGGTACGGTCCTCTTTCTTAAAAAAAACGTAGAAGGTCAATCGTAAGGAAATTGAATTACTTAAATAAACCGTAAATAAAACATGATGTGTTCTTTAATTTAAGTTTTAATTATATAGTCATTGATTCATTGTTAATTTATTATTTTAAGTTAGTATAAATAAGCACTGTCTAGCCTGAAACACAGGTTCAACCTAGTTAAGGCATATAATTAATCGTGTTCTGTATAAAAAAATGCAAGTTATTGTATTGTATATGTGCCCTGTTTTATAAATAAACAATTATTATTATTACTTAGAAGGGAAGGGAGTGTCAAAATTACACCATACTTTTGCCGATAAACTAACCGAGGTCAAACAGCTGGTTTGGGCGTGTACTGCGAAGACACGATTGAGCAAATTGTTAAAAAATTCCAAAAATGGCTATAGTACGCTACTTATACTGAAGAGAGGCAGAGGCAGGCCAGAGATGAAGAAATTCCAGGCCAGAATGTTGGCCTGGCCAGGGATATGACGGAATGTGGCCCGTCTTTGGACGATGAAATCGGAATAAGTGGTGACAAAATTATTAAAGCCGCGTAACTGGACAAGGTAAGGACAAAAAAGCTATCTAGTGTAAAGGGATTCTGCAAAAATATCTGGCAACTGCAAATCGTGTGGGAAGTGAATTTGGCTTCTTTTGCAAAGTAATGGATCGGTTTGTTTAAATATTTCCACAGCACGTAATCAAAAGATATATTTTTCATATTGAGAATAGCCGTGTCGTAATTGTTTACAGTGGCTAATGAAACGGTGCCCTTTCAGATAGCCCACCGGTTTGGGGTCACGATTATATTGTGTCTGATGCAAAGTTATCTCTTTCACTGCATTACTCAACTGTTTTAATCAAAGTTCAAAACGAGTTTAGATCCTGTTGTGTAGATTGAGTATTTTTGTCTGAAGCTCATAGTTTTACCAGTTTTACCTAGTATCATAGTGATACCTTCTTAATCTAATGATGTGATTATTGTCGGCTAATAGGTACATATGTATGTACATATTATATAGAAAGGCGATTAGTTGCAAATGTGACGAGTATACGATATAATGTGAGTTGTGAGTAGCTCGTGGCTAAATAATAGCTACCGCACAGGTCGATCTGCATGGTTAAGCAATGCTAGTCAAGGTCGGGCCATGGGTGGGCGACCATCTTAACATACCGGGATTCCACCATGCCTCGAAATACACCTTAAGCTGTTGGTCACGGCGGTCAATTGTAAATATTTGACAAACGCTACGGGTAGTCAGAACTCGGAAATCAAGAAATCTGACACTAGTTTTGCTAAGGGTTATTATGTTATGGTTCGACTGGAAGCATTCATACAAAACTTGTTCTGGCAATATACCTAGTGCGGTCGCTCTGAAGTCATCCGCGTATAAATGTTGCCGATTATTTTTCTATAGTAATATTATAAAGAGGTAACGTTTGTGACGTTGTAAGGGGTAATCTCTGTCCGCCGCCGCGGCTTCCGTCGCCGCCACTGCCGCTGCTGCTGTGGGTGCTGCGACTCCCGGCACAAGAGGAACACGGGTGGGTTTTAGTCAGTAAGAGTCTGACACTCCCTACCGCTCCACCCAGGGCGGGAGGGGTCATTTGATGATTTCCCATCAAAAAAAAAAAGTGGTGGTCTCTGGATCTATTGAACCGATTTTCAAAATTATTTCATCAATAGAAAGCTACGTTATTGTGGAGTGTCATTTTATCCTCGTATTGTCACGGGAACGGGAACAACGGGGCGCTGCTACTTATTTATAAAGAAGACATTATGTAGATATAAGAGCTAAAGTAAAATGCTCACTTTTCCATTAGGCGCAGATTTGGTAGCGGGGTACATAAAGATGCCTCCATACTTGATGGTTCTATGAACGTCAGCTACCATAGAGCCCACGTACCGCGCGCCGTATGCCTTGCCGGTCTTAGGGTTCTTCTTATCTTCTATATATTTTCTGAGACCTGGCGCCCATTCTGCGGCATAACCTGGAAAATGATACCACGGTGAGTTGAGTATACAATTATAATAATAGGCCCACGCGTTTGGTCTCTAGCGGACAAAGCAAAGGAACAAGCATACATTATGGTACCTACATAGGTTAATTAAAACATAACCTTTGCGTTGCGTAGTCAAGTTAAAACTCAGGTACCTACTTTTTCCATTCGTACAAATATGTTTTTTTTTTTGTTGTTATAAGTTTTATATTAATTAAGCGAACTTTGGCTAATAACTTTCAATTCGAATGAAACTTATGCGATGCTAGCTGACGCTATTTCTATGCGAAGTCAAATTGCTATAAGCAACAATATGTACCTAGATATAAGATATAGATGTGTAAGAATCGTATCAAGTGGCGCTCTGTAGTGATTGTTGCCCTTTTTCTTTCTGATGAATGGGAAATCATCAAACGACTTCTCCCGCTCTGGGTTGAGCGAAAGGGAGTGTCAGACTGTTACGTCTAAAACCCACCCGTGTTCCGCCTAGTGCTCTTTGAGTTCCAGGGCCGCGGTGACTCTTTCGAACAAATTCCGCAACATTGCCTACCCCCTAAGCTACGCGCAAAAGGCGTGTGATACCGTGTAAATACTTGAATTAATCATTAGAGATTTTAATCCACGGCTACAAACTCAAGCATAGAATTTAGCTTTTGCATTTAAGATGTTTTATATAAAGACCTCTGTGTCTGTGTGTTTTAAGAGGCCACAGGTCATAAAAAATACTAATGGATGGCAATAGAATTGGATCTCAATATTTCATAACAGTCTTGAATTCTGTATGCGTCAGTGGTCGGTAGGTATTGCAATGGCCGAATACTTGGTCAGACAAGGGATCTACTGCGGAGTTTGTTACGCCACTTCTTGTTCCTAGCTGAAACACTTAGGAATTGGTGAAGGGCGCGTTTTGAGGGCTGTCTTTATGTATAATTTGACGGTCCAAAAGTTCTAGCTCTTAAACTAGCTTGAATGTATGAATTTTTATTTAGTTACTCGGCACTCTAAGAAGAACTATAAATATACAGCATTAAAGTTGCGAGCCAGGAGTGTAGCGATCGCCAAGATGGGTAGGGAGTTATTTGTCGCGTTATCTCTATGGAAACAACCAGCTATCACTATCATCAAATATTTATTTAAGATGATTTAACTTGACTTTAACTTTGTTATGAGAATGAATTATAGATAATAAAAAATGTTGTCGAAGTCGTTAAAAATAAATTCAAAGGCCAGTTGTTGAACTTCATAAACTCGTTTTGACACACCCACAACAGCGAAGTGCTTTTCATATCCTGTGCATCTACGTGTGAGATTAAATCTATACTTAATATTATAAAGCTGAAAAGTTTGTTTGTTTGAACGCGCTAATCTCAGGAACTACTGGTTCGAATTGAAAAATTCTGTTTGGGTTGAATAGACCATTTATCGAGGAAGGCTTTAGGCTATATATCATCACGCTTAAGCCATTAGGAGCGGAGTAGCGATAAAGAATGTTTTAAAATCGGGGATTCCACGGGGACGAAGTCGCGGGCAGCAGCTAGTTACAAATATGAATACCTTATCGTAATTTATTGAAGAATGTTGTACTGCTGATAACGATAGTCAGATAACTCTTCAGATTCGATGTTGTTAGGCTTATGTCAATCACAAAGTAGATGTTTAACTGTGAGCTGGTTACGAAGGCACACAAAGTAACTCCTTAACGGTAAATAGCGCTTGCAACCACTGAGTATGGGAAAAATGTCAATTTTTATTTTTTGTCGGGAATCACCAGTATAAGTGAAAAAAAAACTGAAACAAGAATTTGGAAATTGTTTTTTTTTTGTAAAATAATCTTTGCTACATGGGTAAGGACCAAATTTTTGACGTAATCGCACAACGGAAATCACAACGGAATGTGTCACAATGGAAAATAAATGTAGCACAATAAAGTTATTAGGGTGTGTGTAAATAGTCCAAAAATTTTAGGTAGGTAAGTGGAATAAATAAAAAACATTATACTTCGGGAAATATTTAATAAGTACTTAGTACAATCCATAAAAATTAAATTACAAAACCAAAACATTCAAATAGAATCCAAAACAGTTTGGTAAAACAATAACAACCTTGCAGGTCTGTATTACTTACTAACATCATAAGCAACATATTTTATTCTTTGACTTTTAAACATTCAATAGATTAAATCGAATTTTAAAATTTAAATGATCTATGTAGCATCAAGAAGGTAAAATAGCAGCCGCGGTGGTTTTGCGGAGAGTGCTAACGCGTATCCGTGTTCTCGTTATAAATGGCACAGGATGACACGGTTTTTTAATGGGTTGGAGTCCCAAATATCTACACTATCTCCTTGTGGTGGTGCAGTGCAACCATCTCTCCACACTAAAAAAAGGGAAAAAAGGCAAATAATATACAAGTGTTGTTTTGCATCCTCGTCAAATTTCAGGAGGTTGTCATAAAAGACATAAATAATCAATTTTACTGGAATGCAAAACAACATCTTGTAGAGACAGGCATACCAAACAAACCTACTAAAACACGCTCTAAGGCTTTGGCTTAAAAAGTTAAAACAATTTACAAATATTTAAACGATAATCTAAATATTTAAGAATCGTTTAATAACTAGGTAACTATTGAGATTAGAATGAATGTAAACACAGCTTTATAAATTTCTCTTGTGACACGTCGCACAATTTCGTGTCACAAATCGCACAACGGAATGAAAATTATTCACGACCTAGCCATAAAGATGCAACAGTTCACAAATATAACCATTAATCGAACATTTCTGCATTCCTTTTAACAATAAAGTTATAGAGGATTCATAAACATATCATCATTTTCTGGAAAAATGTAAAAATATTACAATTTTACTCACCTAAAGTCAGGAAATCTTAACGACACGCGCTGACGACACAAACACAATCTCAAATGACAGTAAAAAAGCATGGCGGTTTGTATCCGAAATTTTGGTGCCAGTTTGAAGCCAATGTTGCCGTACTAAATAATCAAGAAACATCCACACACGATTATTGGTTTCGAAATTATAGTGTCGCACAACAGGAGTATTACAACGGAAACAATTTTGGGATGTATGTAAAATAATTTGTAAAAATTAAAACAACAATGGTTATTGTGGTATTATTTATAAAAACGGTTACTGGTGTTTATAAGGCTTTAATAATATTAAACTATAAATGCTAGCTTACGTTGAAAAAATAATAGCGGCAAAATATTCTTAGGTAGTCAAGCAAGGACATGCGTATTTTACATAGCGCAAAAGTCACCGAGCTTGGTAATATATATTATTTTGAAAAAATTAAGCTTCTAGTATAATTACTTAATGAATGAAACTGTTTATAACATATTAAAATATTATTAGAAAATGTCCAAAATTATTTTAAGGCATGTATTGTACGCAATATTTTGTCACTTATGAGTCGGACACCACAGCGTGTCTGTATCCGTCAAAAATTTGGTCCTGACCCACATCAGTCGTAGTTTAAAAAAAATCGGAACTGATAAATTAATATTTACCGACTGAACTAAATCATTTAAAAATCAAATAGTAATCTATACTAATATTATAAAGCTGAAGAGTTTGTTTGTTTGTTTGAACGCGCTAATCTCAGGAACTACTGGTTCGAATTGAAAAAATATTTTTGGGTTGAATAGATCAATAGACCATTTATCGAGGAAGGCTTTAGGCTATATATTATAACGCTTAAGCCAATAGGAGCGGAGCAGCGATAAAGAATGTTTTAAAATCGGGGATTCCATGGGGACGACGTCGCGGGCAGCAGCTAGTCATAACTAAAATAGTGAATAACAACGTAGAACAGGAACATAATTTAAAGTAGGTAACGTGAAATTCAACTTTTCCTGCTGACCGTACTTCATGTGCAAAATATTTTTGTGATCAGTCATTTATCGTTGAGTGCCTTTAAATCATGATTATTACAAATAGTGATAGAATCAGTACCTACATGACAAGCTCGTAATATTATAATTGACTTTAAATTTTAATTTAATTGACTTTGCCTAGATATGTATATTGCCTAGATTTCAGTCTTTGGCCACTTCTTACGAAGAGGCCATAAGACTGAAATCTCTTGCAATGCATGCTTGAAGTTTATGAGGTCAAGTAGGTAGTTATTCGTGTTATTTCGCCTATATTTCAGAGAACTATGACCTACAAAGGAATGCAAGAGCCTTCTGGTGTTGTTATTGGTACCTACTCAGAATTAATGTACGAACTTCTTACTCCATACATACATACTGTATTGTGTGACGTGTTGCAGATTGTGATAAACTACCCATTGTACTATTTTATTATCTGTTGTATTCCTAGAGTAAAACTAATCTATAAAATTATAAAACTATTTCAATATCGTCAATTCCGAATACTCAAACACTAGGAAGAAAACTTTTTGTATCTAATTTCTGCCGCGTGGGCACAGTGAGCACGAGCGAGACTCAGGCCTAGGTCCTGGGTTCAACTCCCTTGTAGATCAAGTCTTCTTTAATTAGAATGTTTTAAGTAACAGAGCCAGGGGGCTTAGACAAAGTAACATCGCTTCGTAGCGAAACGATATCTAAATTCGTCATCGTCTTTGAGATAACGACAAACATTTCATAGCCAATGTAACACAACAGTCGCGATCGTTGTGCCGAATTGTTTGTTCGTTAAAAATCAAAAATATTGGTTATGGTATCGAAAATTTAGCTGTCAGTGTCAGTCAAGAAGTTCGAATCGGATCAAACCCGCGAGTTATTGTTGTTTTCAAATTTTATTAATAAGATTATAACAGTGAGTGTTGCGTTTAATTGTTTTTAAGTTATAATAAGAACGATATTTTTGCAGTGGTAAGTGAAGTTTTGGATCTAAAAGTTATTACTTTACTTTCTTTTTTAGATCGTCTCCAAAACTTAATTATAATCAAAATAGACTCATTTTTGTATGTGACTGGTGTTCAAACTGTAATGGAGTAATCTATTTTAATTTAAAGTGATGAAACATGGAGTCAAGAGTGCGAGCAAGTCCCGAACAATTGTCAACGCTGCTTGAGTATATGGAAACGTAAGTAAATCCAAGTTTTATTCATGAGTATGTACCTAATGTAAACAATGACGCGATCTTAACAATGAAGTACTTATATTGAATCTTTGTTTGTTTATGTTACAGACATGGTGACCTGGCGAGGCCCCTTGCTGGTTCACAAGGTCGGGTACGGTCAGACCGACTGTGGACTGAACTGACCAACATATTGAATGCTGATGGTCGTGGTGTCAGCAAGACTACAGACAAGTGGAAAAAAGTAAGGATCTAAAGAACATTTTTTGATAGACTGGTGTAATGGTAGAGTGGCTAGCAAGATATTTTCTCAAGGGTTTTGGATCAGTAGACACAACCTTGCAGTTATGAAATAATATTTTTCAATTTATTTCAAAAGTTTTTACCAAATTGGCTTTTTAATCTCATTTACACTTATAACATAGGTACTTATACATATGACTGATTTTTATTCAATAAAGGTGTGGGCAGATTGGAAGTCCAAGACTAAAAAAAAGGCATTGGCCATAAGGCACCATGCAAGAGGGACTGGAGGTGGGCCCGCAAGCGGGCAAACCTTGTCAGCCAGCGATGAAAGAGTGCTGGCTATAATGGGTCCTTTAGCAGTGGCAGGACAAGTTTCTGTAGAAGAGCTAGGATTTAACGTAAGTATTTATTTATTAAACTTTATGCACAATAATGTACAACAACAGACTTAATGCCGTAGGCATTTTCTGCCAGTCTACCTTAGGATGATGCAGAGGCAAAACATAGTAGGTGCAATAAAAAAAGACAAATTTTGAAAAATGACATTTACTAGATCAATAGAAATAAATACATACATGTATACATATATAATATATACATACACTTACTTTGTGCAAGTACTATACTTACACCTTCAAGGCTCCTGCTCAATAATGAGCTAATTTTCTCTAGTAGACAGATGTTTAATAAAATATTCCTATTATCATTGGTCAACATGTTAGATAATGGCAACAAAAGTTACTTAGTTAACATGAAAGACACCATTTCATTTTTTGATAAATTATTTTTGACTTTGTTAAACTGTTTATTAATTAGTATTTATAAAATAAATATTATTATATAACTGAAAAAAACGTTGCTATAATTTTTACAAACTACATACTAAAAATAAATACAATTTTTCAGTAATAAATAATTTCACTAGATCTACCACTTATTTTTATTAAACTCTAAATCTACCACTGCCAATTTTTTTCAGAGACCTCTAAATACTGCACGAGATGATCCTGCTGCCAGAGATGATCCCGTCACCCAAGACGATACAGTATTTTTGGAAATTTTAGATGGTAAGTCTAAAGACTTAAAATCTTACTTCTTATTTTTATTTATAAACATGGAAGTTTATTTGGATGGATGGATGTTTGTTACTCTTTCAGGCAAAAACTACTGAACGGATTTGGATAAAATTTAGGACACATAGTAAAAACTACCCTATGTGTTAATCTGGGTGATAACCCAGATTAACACATAGGGTAGTTTTTATCCCGGTTATGGCGAAGCCGCTGGCAACAGCTAGTATTTATTTATTATGTATATGTAAAATATAAAATCAACTAAAATTTGGAACAAACAAAGGATCCGTAAACTGTCCAAAATAACACTGATTTCCTTTTGCAGAAACTCCACAAATGACTTCGTCTCCTCAACCTTCCACTTCACAGCCCTCAAATAATTGGTTTCCGCCTTCCTTATCCTGCACACAGACTCAAACACCATCACCCCTTCCGCTCGTGCTCACTCAGACTTCGGCTCAAGGACGGCAGCCTGTTGCGACAGCCCCGCCAGACACACCAGCCCCGGCAGCGCCATCCCCGCCAACCCCTGCAGCACCCACTACTCCGAGGCGAAGGCGGCCACCGGCCCCCCGCACGTCTGCTATTTCTCCCTCTACCAGGCGTCGTCCGCGGTTGAGGTCGCCAGCGACACCGCAGTCCGCTGCCTCTCCCGTCCGCCCTCGTTTGCGCGCCCGCCGTAGACAGGCACCGACCCCCTTCGAGAGAGCGGCAAGCGAGTTTACAGCCGTGGAATTACGACGCCTGGAGCTGGAGGAAGCTCGAACTAAACTTCAACACGAGCGAGACATGCGTGCGTTGGAGGTAGAGCACGAACGGAACCAAGTTTTTAGATCTGTAGTAAACGTCGCTCAAGCTTGGCTTGACTATTATCGCAGTAGGGACAATACAGAACCGCTGAACACTGATTAGTTCAGCAATTGTCTTGTCCCTATTGCTATAGTAATCAAAGGTAAGTTGGGTTAGGCTCGCCTTTGTACATGCACTTTATTATGTCTAATATAAGTTGTTTTAGTGTACAATAAAGAATTAAAGTAAGTATGTATGTCTGAAGCCTTAGGCATTCTGCATCTCTGACTTTTGCGAGTGGGATACTAGCAAAAGTCTGAGATGCAGATTCCTAAGGCTATTCAAGATATTAAGTTTGTTATTACGTAATGTGAACCCTTTGAGCGAAAAAGTGACTTCGTTAAATTATCCAATATGTTGCCTCTTTTACTGCCCAATTTTAAGACTAACTGTGAGACTGATTCTTGATTTTGCGTTTTTAAGTTTTGCTTGTATTTAATAATAAAAAAAGTTTGTTAATAATAAAAAAAACCTTTTATTATGTTTAGTAAAGTTTATCAAGTTGCTTAATAAAAATATTAAAATATTTAATAGTAATTTTATTTATTCACCTATATTACATCCTACTAACTAAGCGGTTGCGCATAGCCCTGCCTCGGATTAACTCATTTTGGTTATCATTGCTGGAGGTGCTATATTGTACAGCATGATCTTCACTGCCCTCAGCTGGCATATCACTTGGAGGTGGTATTCTAGCATCTAATGCAATGTTGTGCAGCACACAACATGCATTAGTGATTTTGCTAGCCATGTAAGGGTGATAGTGAAGAACTCTGTGTCGAAGCATACACCTCCAACGAGCCTTAAGTAATCCGAAACAGCGCTCAATGCGAGACCTGGCTTGGACATGACGTCGTGTGTACACCTCTGCCTGGGATCCTGGTTCAGCATTTAATATAGGCGTCATCAACCAGGGCCGCAGTGGATAGCCAGAATCTCCTAAAAAAAAGAAAATATATTTTTGTTAATAGTTTACTCCAGTTCTAATAAAGAATTATAGTAAGAAATATAGTGCAATTACTGCTTGGCATATAGGGCTATTTCAGATGTCTAACTATTTACAATACCTGTATGGAACAACTTACCTAATAACCAAACATGTTCACCACTTTGATGAAGTCCTTCCATGTATGTACTCGCGTGACTCGCAGACCATATGTGCGAGTCATGTGTTGCTCCACCAAATTTTGAATTTACATTTATAATGCGCAAGTCATAATCACATATCTGAAAAGAAAATAAAATAAAACTATAGGTACTTATTGTTTGGTTTCCACAAAGAACCAAATTGCAATGTGGGGAAGGGATTTAATTTCGAGTTAAGTTACCTACTTACAAAACATTTAAAAGATATTTTATAGATTTCACTTTGTATACAATAAATTTTATTTCACTGTGCCGCTTGGCACGTAGGCTTCTTCTTACATTCTCCATTGAGTTCATATTATAAATTAGTTCATATTATTAGTTTCAGAGCAGTTTGTTAACCACATAGTTTTATATGTATTATGATTAGAGTTTATCCAGCAGCTTACCATTTGAACATTTAAGGAATGATATCCTTTTCTATTAAAAAAAGTATGTTCTTCCTCAGCCGGTCTTGTGATAGCAATATGGGTACAGTCAATGCATCCTATCACACCAGGCAAATTATGTGTCCTTTGAAATCTGTAAATTATTTAACAATTTTACAACAAATATCAAAAAGTAATTATTTAGGTATGTAGGAACCTAAGAAAAATTTTAATTAGGTATTTAAACTATTTAAAAATGTATTTACATACTTCTCTTTGATTAAGGATCTCTCGTGCGGCGTTTGTGGAAACACTATCCACCTGCTGACCATCCAATTGTGATTAAGGGCGTTCACAACCTCCCTGATGCAGCGACTTGTTGTCCGCTGCGTCAAATGCTGTCCCACACCCACAATTTTCTGGTATGACCCTGTAGCTAGAAAGCTAAGAGCACACAACACCTGAAAAATATAATAATACATAAGTAGGTTAACCTATTTAGGTTGATGTGGTTTTATTTTTATTTATACAGCAGTTCATAAAGTATTATGTGGCACCACTATATTTTTGTTGTATAGTACCTATAAACTAAGCAAACGAAGATGCTTTTAACTCAAGTTATAAGGAACAACATTAAGTACCTGGTTACCTGCAATACATAAAATTATATTGTTTTATTAATCTAAAATTTCTTACCTTTATTTCCAGGGGAATTTCAGAGGAACCTTTTAATCGTGCATGAGCTTTTAGGTCTTTGCATAACTTCCTAAATGCACTTTTATTAAGCCTGAAATGCTGGATGAACAACAATTCAGGCATTTCTTCAATTGTTTCCAATTGCCGTCGCTGTCTTAATCGCATTTGGCGTCTCTCCCAGGCGTTCTCATTGTGTGCAGCCCACAATAAACGTAGAGAATGCATAATTTAATGTCTCTAACACAGAATAAATACGTAGGTACTAAGAGTATGTCAACAATCAATGTCAAAAATCTGCTGCCGAATGAAATCCGGCCATATTGTTTCGATAACTACAACGTTTTGTCATTCGTTTCGTTATCTTTTTTGACGATCACGATCGAGGAGAAGGCGAACACTGAAAGCGCTGCTTGTCTACGCATTTGTATGGGACAAACACGATAACGATTCGTTACTTTATGGTTTCGTTACGAATTATAACATTGTCTACCAACTTGCGATAACGATGTCGATTGACCACGTGACTTAACGCGGCTTATGTCAATCCCATACATTATTGTCTTTTCGAACTTCGTTATCGTTTTTAAATTGTTACTTTGTCTAAGGGGCCTGGGCTCAGAATTTCGGCCCGTTTGATGGCAATATGGCTCAGCCCCAGTGGCGTGCAGTGGTTCGAGTTAGAGTAGGCCAGAGAAAATGTCCAAAAAAAACACACACCACATTATTGAAAGGTTGAAATGTGGTGTAATTTTTTTTTTGTTTTTTTTTTAATAGGCTATTTAAATAAAGCAAAAAAAAGCTCATTTCATTAAAAATCAACCCTGAATAATGTGGTTATTTTTTTAAATTTATTTGGACATTTTCTCTGGCCTAGGTACCCTAACTCGAACCACTGCACGCCACTGCTCAGCCCCATATTTCAGTAGCCTTAAATATAACGTGTGAAATGTAGGTGCATCCTCACATTCATCACCTACCCGAAGGGCTGGGCCAAAGACTGGGGTTGTCCCAAATAGCGTAAGTATGTTAAATTCTTACCTTCATTAATAGAATAGATGTTGCCCTTCTCAGGTATCTTCATGTTAGGGTCCGTTAAGATAAACTCTCCGAGAGAGGGATCGTACATGAACCCGTTGACGCCCTTCCCTTTGCCGAGTGAGAGCACCATCATGGTTGCGGAGCCATACAGGGCATAGCCAGCCGCCACTAGTTCGCTGCCCGGTTGTAGTGCGTCAGCTAGCACGGGGTCGCCTTTTGATTTCTTTCTAGAAAATAAGAACATTTTTTTTTTAAATGAAATGTGAACCTCGAATCGACGATCGAAATTGTTTTCCAGATTGTGAGTCTATGGTTATTTGGTATATTCCTTTCTGGTACGAGTACTGGCAGGAAAGATCTCAGAGCACAATGCAACCATTTAGGCGATTTTCGAATTTTGGTGTAGTTCGTTGAGTTGTTAATTCATAATTTGAATACAGCGCTCCGATTCTGCCATAAAAATAGATAAAAAAAAATAAGTAGGTAGTCAGTTTTCCTCGTTCGTTTAGATCTGTGTCATCATTGAGGTTATTCTTCATGAGGTGATTTTTATGACGACTAATATTCATCGTATCATAGCGATAGCTTGGCATATAAATAATAAAGATTATTACTTGTATAGTGGCGTTAAACTGCAATTACCTTTATCTAAAACCTTTGAAATCAGTGCATATTTGATTTTAGTTGATTGGTGATTGTACTCTTATAATCTACGTAACGGAAATTTCATGGTTGTGCTGACTTGTGTCTCATACAGCTTATCATTTAAGACGCGTAAACCTGTGCATAGTATGAGCTAGGCCTGCGGTAGTCCGCAAAACTAGTTTGCCGAGGACAAATAATTTATCCTTGTTTACCCAATGGGACATCTATTTTACCCATAAAGTTACGGTTATTTCCCTTGAAGTAACTTCCTATAAAAGGCTTCATAAAGCTTTTTAGGATTTTTCCGTATCTATGTCATGAAAGGTAACCAACGGACACTATTACTAATTAAGTCACTGCTTCCGCCCGTCTAACAACAAACCAGTGGTTCGAGGAATGAAGGTCCGCTGTTGAAAACGAATGCTCCCAGCGCGCCGTATCCCACGTGTGGAACTCCGAGAGAGAGGTAGACAGACATATCAGTTTGTACTTACCTGAATATAGAGAAGATAGACCCAACTGAAACAAGGCAGTCGATGTTGGAGGAACCGTCGAGCGGGTCGAAGCATACCACGTATTTACCACGCTTGTCACTTTCTACCTGTGAAATAAAATGTGATATGAGAGAAGGACAGAACAGTACGTAGTGAGGTTACCAGAAGACAAAAGAGACCGAGGACGACCTTCTTTGATGTGCTGGACTAATATGACAAAGAAGGAGAAGCTACCCGACCCGACAACGGTTGATAGAACATTTTGGCGCCGCGCCGTGAACTAAGTACCTACCTAAGGAGAGCCGACCTCATCTAAAGTGAAGAAAAGGTTGGAAGAATGTAGTGTTTGGTGGCATTAGATAGAGTCAAGTCTCAGAAAGGAGCCATTTGTCCTATAGTAGGGCGAATTTTGCCTGTAAAGTAGTAAGTAGTTAAAGAAAAGCAGTCAGACTAATTAAATTAAGTAATAAGTGACTAGCAAATCGCTACCGTTAGCACGGGTGCAAATTACATAATATGCAAACTTCCTCGTTTATCGCTCGTATTTATAGTGAAAACCGTATCAAATTCCGATGCATGGTCATGGAACTCATGGATGCACTCAGCGACTTTGTTTTACAGGCGGAGTTAACTCTATACTAATATTATAAGTGGAATGATTTTTTTGTTTGTTTCTTTGACCAAATAAGTTACGAAACTACTAGACCGATTTTAACCATTTTGATCATCAATGGAAAGCTACATTAACAGCGAGTAACATATTTTACAACTGTATTCACACGGGAACGGGAACTAGCCGGTCTAAAACACGGGCTGCTGCTAGTATTCAATGAATAGAATCTGGTTAGATGGGACTTAATTTTCTACTAAAGTCAAGGTCGCCTTGACATTTTTACAAAAATACCAATCAGGCAAAACTGTCATTGGTCAGGTGCCACCAATGACAGTTTTGCAGTGTATTATTTTACGATTATCTAGAATTTGATCAGGCGTGAAACACACTGATATAATTCTAATGTTTTTAGGTTCAAAATAATGGCTTTTCAGTCTTGAGTGTTTAAAATCGTAACCTTGTTCGTACGCTAGCTATCTGTAACAGTATCTACATTGTGCTACAATATTGACCCTGACCGATAAAGTGATAACTCAAACATAAGAAAATATCGAAGGAGGTCTGACAATAATGTTTAATTAAAAAAATAATAAGCCTAGTTCTAGTGCGTGTCGAGCCACGCGCAGTGTAGGGTTCCGTAGTTGGACGTAACGATTCCCGAATCCCGACTTATACTTAATGGTGTTTTTTTTTTTCTATTTCGATTCTAGTAACTAACAACTTTATCTGACTATGTAATTTATACGAAATTTTTCTTCTCCAATTTAACATTTAATAGGTTGGTCAACTATTAGGTACTAAGTAATTAACTTGTAAAGCCTATTTGGCTGTAAATCATTTACTTTTTAATTCTGTACTTATATCAGTTTTTCAAGTCTTCAAAAACAACCGTTTACCTGGCACAGAGGTGACACTTGACTAACAAAAATTAGCACTTTTGAAAACATGGTTTCTCAATATTTTTAAACGACCTCAACGACCTATTCAACGAAACACCACACCATGATTAAAACAAAAATTGATCAAGATTTTATTTTACTACCTACTTGGCGTGATTAATATAATACCCATACCAAATCCCAACTTTCTAGTGTTCAGTGACTGTGAACTAAAGTGGATAGACAGACAGAGCGACAAACGGATATGGCGAAATTATAAGGGTTCTTTGTTGACTACAGAACCCTAAAAATGTGAGTTCGATTGACAGACGTATAAGGACTTGGTGCAAAGGGCAAGAAATAAAGAGGTCAGCTGGAAGTAGACATAATATTATCCGTAGCTCTGTTTATTAACGCGGTACTTAATTAGAATCTTATAGTTCCCGTTAATTGACACCATTAAACCAAGCACCATTAAACGAAGTTCATTATTGCATATAGGTATTAGTTTCAATAAACGGGGCTAGCGACATGATTAGTAAGTCACTTTCTATTATGTCGTCGAAAATGGGTGCCGTTTTGAATTGATGTCTCTAGAAGTCTACATAATAATTGTTTCCTAATGTTTTTACTAGGATACTTACTTCTATAACAGTGGGGTTTTCTTCAGAAACCAGCAAACCAGCAGTGAAGGAAGATTTGAGCATGTTGATGAATAGATCGTTGGACAACACGTCCAACTTCTTGACCTGCTCGCCTTGGACATTGGTGTCTCCGGATATTCCGTGCCTAGTGACAAAAATAAGTTTTTATAGTTTTGTCTCTCTTCTTCCAGTCGATTGTAAAATTTCGCCAATTCCATGCTATCGCCTGTGGCGCATAGGTCACTTTTGGCCCTGTGAAAGTTCTGAACAATTTGGCTATGAAAAGTTTGGGCTTAGAAAGCTGCTCTGGATATAAGCAGTCTTGCCTAACAGTCACAGAAAAAAACTAACGCAATGCATTGAAAAATATACTCGGATTATGTGTAGCGCACTATCTAACTAGATTTGTTGCGTTGTACATATTTAGCTTAGACAATCAAAATGGAAGAAATTAAAGCAATGGATTACGTTGGTCCAAGTTGATATTTTTATATGGCTTGAAATTGGAAAGACCTATGATGACCAGTGCAGTAGAACGCTGCAGGCTGATACTAAATATATTAGTTGGTCAAATATAATAGAAGAGATATATGTATACACTTATATATACATTTTTCAGTATTGGACAACATTTGGAGTAGACAGTAGTGTATCTCGAAACTTCAGCAGCTCGTGCCAACCAATTTTAATTAACATTATTTGTAAGTTTATTTAACTCACTAGTGCAAAGAGGTATTCAAACTAGTCCTGTGTCTAGTTCCTGAGGAGCGTTATCTTCTTGTATAAGATAACATTCGATAGACAAAACTAGTTTTGATTACAACTCGTTTGTCGGATCGTGGGTGTGTCTATTACGTATTGCCACGACTAGGAGGTGTGGCAAATGCATTACCAAACTGCGTTGGGCATATCTTTGAGAAAACAAATGGAGTGGTTCTGCAACAGGTTTTTAATGGCTCAGCGGTACGCCCAAGAATTTATTTTCGGTAACGTCGTTTTATTTAAATGTCATTGTTTACATTTCAGCTCTTTGAACGCAGCCGGAGGGACAAGGTCAGATTCTCATCATTTGCATTGATAACGTTAAATAATATAAACTTGATATATATCTAGGTACACTATTTGTTTTTTTAACAGTCTCAAAGGCGTGGAGAAGGAATCTGAGTAACAAAATAGGAAATAAATACTGCTGCAATAGATAAGAAGAACTAGTTAAAGCCCGTGTTAACCGGCGGGAAAGTTTTATAACAGTGCTCATAGTACTTAATCTAAATCTAACAAGTTAAATATCTGTCAAAACAGTTAAAAGTGTGATGAAAACTTTCTCATACCTGCATGAAATATAGGACGTACCAAATATTCTAAATGGTTTGAGTACAAAAAGCAACAGTATGAAAAATACGAACAGTTTAGCGATGCCGGCTTTCCTCACGGCCGACTGAATGGCCTTGACAGCGGTCTGGATGGAGTTCAGAAGCTGAGTCAAGTCTCCGGTAGCTGTTGGTGCCGTCCTCTGCTGGTGGAGCACCCACCGAGTCAACGTCATCGCATTGACGTCAAAGGCCGGTCCTCGTTCAGACATTTTGACGTGGGGAAATAGGAAAATGTAACAAATTACACGTGTAGCTCTGCCAGCTGTCAGCAACCAACTGAAGCTTGCTGCCAGTAGTTGGCTGGCTATGCCTCCGTAATGATGTAATAACCAGCTAGTTTGTGTTATTATTTTGTTTACGAACTTGCTATCAGACGTAGAATTGGGGGCGTGTACTCGACGCTGGGTGATAGTGAGTGGCCAAAAGTTATCGAGGACGCGCGAAGTGCTATCCGGGCATGAGTTTCGATATTTTCGGCTCGAAAACAATGTTTTTTTTTTAAGTTTGGTCAGTATAACAGATGGGTTATAATTTTATAATGCTATAATTTTCAAATTCTTTTCAGCCATCACCATTTACCTACCTATTCTCAAACACTAGGTATACGCCGAACGGCATTTCAAACAAATTTTCAAGTCGTTATTTTCCGAAATGACTAAATCTAAACAGAATTTCCGAAATGACTTTTTTAAATAAGACATATCGAAAATGTTTAACTAACTTTTTAGACCTATGTATCCTCATATCCTGCTTATATGTGTGAAGTGTTTCATTAAATCGGTACAGTCATTTCGCAAAATAGTGACTTGAAAATTTGTATGAAATGCCATACGGCGTACCTACACGCTTAGTTCGCGATAAGAACCAAAATGATAAAAAAATGAATCCGGAACCTTCTTAATACCTACGCCCTTTCATTTGATACATCACACGTTACGTGCAGTTGTAAAATCTTTTATTTCGGTTTTCTTTCGTTTTCCCCTAAAACCCACATAAGCCTTTCGCAGGTCTGCTGGAAGAAATTTAGTTTGAAATAAGCAGTTCCATTGTACTAAAATTGTGATGTTGTTTCTTACTCATTGTATGCATGTGTGTACAAAAATAATAAAATAAATAAGACCCCATTTTCAACATTTATTTATTTTCGTTACACGTCTGTTTTTGGGTCACAGAAGATTATAGGTATCTATCTATCTGTTCTATATCTTTTTCTATATCTATAGTATACATATAATAAATTTGTCGAAGAATCGTTTTTGTACATTACAAAAATTTCTATATTCTATATATAATTTCGATAACTAACAGAACCTATTTCGAATATTTTTTTAATTTTTGTCTGTTTATCTGTTTGGATGTGCACGCATCACGTGGAAAGTACAAAAGTAATATAGAAAACTTTTATACCTACACTAAAATTGTGCGTAACTGAAAGAGTAACTTAGTTTTTGTTTCATTGCAATCGCTTCACTCTATCAAAGGATAAGGAGTTCAAGAAGAAATTTTAATTACTTTTGAAATAAAATAGTAATAGTTTAATCCACTACTATTTTATTTCGAATGCATGGAAATAACACCAAAATATATTGTTGAGTAATTTGTGAAACTTTTAAAATATGTAGTAAAGAAAAAGTGAATATTTTATTATCTTATCGTTATATCGTCTGAAACTCTGAATTAGGTAATAACAGGTCAACTCTAAATTTCCTCTTACATCTCTTTCTACATTCACCAACCCGCACTACGCCCGCGTGGTGGATTACGGCCCATTCCCTCTTCTAGAGAGGAGGCCTGTGTCCCAGCAGCGGGAACATCAAAAGGCTGATTATGCGACTCTAAATTGAGAAAAGGACGGACAACCTGTCCTATTCATGGTTTTAAATATACTTAGTAAGAACGTATACGGAATTCGTGGCTAAAAATAACAGCCGTACGGGTCTACCTTCAAGGCTATGCAACACTAGCCGAGGTTGGTCTATGGATGGGTGACTATCTACATACCGAGATTCCTCAGTACCTCGAAAAGCACGCTAAGTCGTTGGTCCCGGCTCTGTCATTTGTAGATATTTAGCAGTCGTTGTGGACTGTCAAAAGCCAGAAAATTTGACACCAGTCTTACCAAGTAGTGTGCCGCGTTACCCAGTTAATGGTTTGTGGAGGTCTGGTAAACAGTCGCGCTATGTAAAATACTGGTATTCAGCTGAATCCGATTTGACTGGCCCCAATATAGTTGAGACAAAGCTAGGTAGATTATAGTGTGTACAGTATGCCGATATAAGTCGGGCTGGTGTCCGCAACTCCACGTCATCGCGTATTTTGCGTAAGAGTGGGATAAATATGTCTCTCAATGGCTTTGACACTCCCTTCCGCTCAGCCCAGAATGAGAGAACTCATTTGATGATTTCCCCATCCAGAAAAAATAAAAGCTTAGCACCCATGCGCAGTGTTCAACTGCTGAATTATATCGGGTGTCTGTCTATGCTCTAAATCTTCATCATCTGCCTAGCCTTTTTCAAAGTAGGTATATTGGGATCGCCTTCCAGTCAATCCAGATTCAGCTGAATACCAATAGTTTACTCACCGACTATCCGTAACGACTGCCAAAGATTTTCAAATGACTACCGGCATAACGTCTTTTTCGAGACATGTGTACGTTCAGACGGTACCCATCCACAGACCGACTTCGTTAACCTAGAACATCGATCCCTGTATTATTTAGCCAGGAGCTTCTCCAATTCTTCTGAGTCTTAAAAAAAATAGTTTTCGATTTTTTTTCATTTTGGGTTACTGGTTAGTATTATTAATTTTTGGATTCGAGATATGGAATGGAATGGATGGATAATGGAAGAGGTGCCCTGTGTAACCATTTTTTATTTTCCTATTTCTAAGAGGGTCAGATCTGTACGTATGTACATCTTATCTATAAGACTTATTTTGTTCCGACATCTACGCGAACGAAGTCGCGGGCACAGCTAGTGTGTACTAAATTTTAATTGAATCGGCCCAGCAGATTAGGAGAAAATAGGCTGTTGCAAGACAGACAACCGAGTGATCTTATAGTACGTATGCACGCGTATTTTGTAGGTATTTCTGGTCAAATCTGGTCCATATTATTGTACCACAGGAATAGAGGCCACAGGATGAAACAAAACTGTAATAGTGTTATATTCCTTGACAGTGAATTAATCTGAGGATATAGTGATTTTGGAAAAAATCTTTTCTGATTTAAAAGTATTAATTTGAAAATTCAATTTTTTTTTTTTTTCAAAAATTGCGAAATTGAAAAATTCTTACTTATTACTTATTTACTACTACTTACTACTTATTACAAACTTATTACTTATTTACTTTATTTATTTAGTCGATTTCTATTCGAATTTGGGATACATCCCAAATTCGAATAGAAATCGACTAAATAAATAAAGTTGGCAACACCAGTTCGCATCACTATCACCACAGATACATAATACAATTTGGTAAAGTAAATAGATTGTTTCGGTGGTCGCCATTTGTAATTGTTGTAACATCTGTAATAAATAAAAATAAACATGGCACCTAAGTTAAAATTTGCTGATGGTAAACATTATTTACTTTTTAACTCTGAACTAGTCATACTTTAGTGTAATACCTAGTTATTCATGCTTTGTTTAATAGATCATTATTCTTAAAACCATTTTACAATTTCAGGTGAAAAGGTGCTATGTTTTCATGGCCCTCTCATTTACGAGGCAAAATGCCTCAAAAGTTCTGTGACGAAGGATAAACATGTAAGATATCTAATACATTACGCCGGCTGGAATAAAAAGTAAGTTATCTTTGACATTTGCTCTTTGCTTATCGGTGTATTCAATCAATTCTTCCTTTGCTAGTTTTGTAACCTTATGAAAAAGATTCTTTGATATAATTCCAGTTGGGACGAGTGGGTTCCTGAAAGCCGAGTTCTGAAATACAATGAAGCTAATGTACAACGTCAGAAAGAAGTACAGAGAGCACACTCTGCTCAACCTACTAAGACTAAAAAAAGTAAGTGACTGTGTTTACATAAACAGAATTCAGTACACATTGTAATTGCATACATTTGAACGAATATACTATAATGCAGTTTTACCTGATCCTTGCTATAATGGTTACCAGGCTGTCATAGCGTATAAACATTTTGAAACATGTCTGATTTTAGTGTTTGGCGTACCCATCTTTTTTTTGGTATTTACACATTACCACTCAAATATAACAAGGAAACTAATTTGTTTAGTTTGTTTTTAATTTTAAGTATGTTAAATAAGAAGATTAGAAGGTTACAAATACAAATAATATTATGTATTCATATGATATAATTGATAATAAAATACAATACACAACACACATAATTATGCATAAATGCTATTTCAAGACCAACTAGTGTATCTATCATTTCTGCAATCAAGCAATTAAACACTTAAAACAATTAAATTATTATCATGAAGTTACCTGATATAAGTCCCTAATCACTCATTAATAAGTTTATCAAGGTTATTTATTATTTACTTTGTATTCAGTGGTGTAACTATTATAATTTCCTTTACTTTAACTTTTCAGCACCAGCTAAAGGTCGCAAATCTGAGACAGCAGCAAGTGCCACACCAGCAAGAGAAGAGTCCAGGGCTTCAACACCTGCTGGTAATATATTTTGATTACGGTATAGGTATCATAACATTGGTCTCCCACATTACATAGATATTGTAAGCGACCCATGCTATGGAACCCCCTGAACAAATGGTACAAAATCCTGGCTGAAGTACCCTAGAACAGTGGCGTGCAGTGGTTCGAGTTAGGGTAGGTCAGAGAAAATGTCCAAATAAATTTTAAAAAATAATCACATTATTCAGGGTTGATTTTTAATGAAATGAGGGTTTTTTTAATTGCCTATTAAAAAAAAAAACAAAAATAAGACCTTTCAACCCTGAATAATGTGGTGTGTTTTTTTTTGGCCTACCCTAACTCGAACCACTGCACGCCACTGCCCTAGAAGTATTAAAAGAAATACAGGTAGACAATGTAAAAGATAGGGTGGGTGGACTTACGGCCGAAACCAATAACCGATCTATCGCATACTGGAGATAGAAAAACAAATGAAAAAACAGAAAAATCAAGAAAAATAATATACAAGTTTTCTGTTGTTTCATTTGTTTTTCTATCTCCAGTATGTGATAGATCGGTTATTGGGTTCGGCCGTTAATTTAACTGCAAGTCCAAACAAGAGAAGAGTTGCAAAGGTCAGCAAGCAATGTCAAGGCACACTCTTCACTCTTCTTAACTTAGATGATGTCTAAGGTAGATATGACATGCAGGAAGATGTTATGTGGACATTACTGCTATTCATTCTCTGATGTTCATCTACGCACCACCTCAGCCATAGTCTGAGAAACAGTAGGTCCATAGCCTAAAATCAATGTTTCATATAAAACTATTCCAGGTAAAGAAGTGGAAACCACTCCTACACCAGCTAAAGCAACCAAAGGACAGAGCAAAGATACCCCAGCCGACTCTGGCTCTGATCAGCCCAAGTAAGTTTCATAGGACTTTCCCGCATGACAAGCATATTCCAAAATGTATTTTATAGATGACCTAACAGCAAGAATACTCTTTTTGATTATAACTGTTGTTCTATGCTTTGGTGGGTTTCTGGGTTCACAAGATCGTATCAAACAGTATTTTTTTTATTATTGCTTCATCATTAACTGAACTGATTCTAATTTTGAAAGTTCTTATATTTTTTCTGGATGGATAGTAAAAACATTAAAATATTACTAGTAAAGATATACTAGTAATATTTTAATGTTTTTACTATCCATCCAGAAAAAATATAAGAATTTTTACATTACTCGCTTTCTTAGAATACTAATGACCCCCATGATTACTGTAAATGTGGTTCCAGGATTGCCTGTTTGTGCATGTGTTGTGTCTGTATAATGCACCCACAATTCCTAAAAAAATCATAGTGTGTTTCAAGATCAAATACAGCATTCAGGAAATCACTACAACATCTTGTTGATTTGGTGATGACATAAACTTCCAAAACACTCTAATAGATAGCGCTAGTGGTTTCGTAAAGTCAGCATGATTATTGCGGCGCGGCGTGTCAAAGGCCGAAGACTTCTCCTGGAGTAGAATACACACATTTGCATGTGAAGGTTTCTTTCATTGCCTGCTTGCATACTAAAAAGGCTGACTTGCATGCTAGCTTGCTTTTTCACATGGTGGCATCTGTGTTTTGTTTGTATGCTAATCTGCATGTGCGCTTATTCACTTGGTAGCGTTTGTGTTTTTTACTTGAATGTTCACTAGACAACAGTTGTATTTTAATTTTCAAGTACCAGTGATTTACCATTTTATATGAATTATAATACTCTTTTCTTTCTAATACCCACATCGATTGTTGATTAATTTGAATATTACTTAAATTGTTTTGATTACAAGTGGATTTAATTGGTATAAATGGGTATCATTATTGTCGTGGACTTCGCCATGATAATAATTATACCCATTTTTATTTCCATCAACTAGATAAAGATGGAAATTAATAATCTTTATTTTATCAGGAAAAAGCGCGGCCGCTTGGACTTATCAATTGAATCCGAGGAGCAGTACCTCGCAAAGGTGGAGGTGAAGATCAAAATACCGGAAGAACTGAAAGTATGGCTCGTCGACGACTGGGACGTCATCACGCGGCAACAGAAACTGGCCATTCTGCCAGCCAAGCTCACTGTCTCACAGATTGTGGACAACTACCTAGCGTTTAAGAAGAGCAGCAAATCACACAACCAAGCTAAGGAGTCCGTACTACTGGACATCACAGAGGGCATCAAGGAGTACTTCAATGCGACATTAGGATCACAACTGCTCTATAAATTTGAACGACCCCAGTACAGCGAGATATTAACAGAATACCCTGACACGCCAATGGCCCAGATATACGGCTCCATACATTTACTGAGATTGTTTGCGAAGATGGGGCCTATGTTGGCTTATACGGCCTTGGATGAAAAATCTTTGCAGCACGTTTTGACTCATATACAAGACTTTCTGAAGTATATGGTGACTAATAGATCTACCTTGTTTAATTTGCAAGACTACGGGAATGCGACTCCCGAGTATCATAGGAAAATACAGTAATTAGTGTAGTAATTTTAAGTTGACTGTTTGAATAAATATGACTTTGAATTCTCAAAATTATGGTTTTATTATTTTATAAATGCCTATTACTCAAGAGTAATTATTGCACTTAATTAAACAGAAAAAAGTGTAGAGCAAAAACATAAATTAATTTTAATGAGAATGTAAGTAACTGATACATTTCAACTTCACCTTTATAATGAGATCAATTTAGTAAACCGTGAAAATATTTATAGGTGTTTATTACACGAACGACGGATAAATAATCACTTTTATAGACTTTAATATTACGTTTTAATTGCTACTCGTTTATAAAAGCCATACAAGACTGGTAGCTGACTGTGTGAGTCAGCGCGGGAAAAACTCGACCGCGACAATCGTGGCCGCCCGACCCTTATTACAGTAGCCGTTTATAAGTTTTGATGATCTCGTAACCATTTACTTAATTGGCATAAAACAATATCTTGGATTATTAAGCTGTTATTATGAAATTTCTGTTCGCTTAAGGCTAATGAAGAAGTTTATAAGGAATTTTAAGTCTCATTTGGATTTTTTTATTTGAAAATGGCGTTGTTTAGTTAAAATTAGTCTTATGTTTGTCCATTCTGCCGCGTGCTCTGGGCTAAATAAACCTAGCCATAGGTATTCTTATACATGCTCTAAGGCTATGATTAACTGCGATAAAGCACGTAGCCTTATCGCTATAAGTATATCAAATGACCCGCGCAACTTCGTCTGCGTAACTTTTCATGAATAGCCTCGATAAATGGGATATCCATCACCAAAATATTTTTTCAAATAGAACCAGTAGTTCCTGAGATAAGCGCGTTCAATCAAACAAACTAACTCTTCAGCTTTCATCATCTGCCTAGCCTTTTCCCAACTACATTAGGGTCGGTTCCCAGACAAGCCGGATTCAGCTGAATACCAGTATTTTACATGATGCAGCTGCCTACCAGACCTCCACAACCTATTAACTGGGGAACACGGTACTTCTTGGCAAGACTGGTGTCAGATTTTCTGGCTTCTGAGTTCTGACAATCCGTAACGACTGCCAAAGATCTCCAAATGACAGCCGGGACCAACGGCTTAACGTGCTTTCCGAGGCACGGAGAAGTCTCGTTATGTTAAGATGGTCACCCATCCACAGACAAACCTCGGCAAGCGTTGCTTAATCTAGAAGATTGACCCGTGCGGCTGTTATAATTTAGCCACGAGCTCCTCTTCACGAACTCTTCAGCTTTATAATATGAAGTATAGATTTATCATAGTCTAGACAAAACGACTAGGCATATCGAAGGATTGTAGAAACAGAAAATATTTTCTTAGCTTAGTCATCGACTAGTTCAATGATTGGTAACTGTACCACATGCCTAGTTGACCATACCGGTACAATAATACTAAATTAACTTTATAAAGCATTACAAGGCTCCACAACATATGGCTGCAATGTATAATGTGTTGCTGGTCGACGCTGAGATGCTAACAATATGCTTGAGTAAACAGGATACGAATTACTATTATGTAAGTGAGAATTACAATAAATGCTAATTATATTGGCGCCTTGTCCGCGTTTGTGGAGATATAGGTAATGGGCAAAAATATTGATTTTTGTTTGAGGACTGGTGAATGGTGCTTGGCACCACCCCGTTACCCTTGTTTATCGCAGTGCTATTCCTGCGTCTTTTTCTCATAGGAAACGTCCCTACATTTTCACAGGATGGAAGTGAAAGAATTTTAAAAATCGAATGAGTAGTTTCAGATATATGTACTTCCTCTATCCAAGCTTTCAACATCTCTTTAGAGTATTAATCTATACTAATATTATAAAGCTGAAGAGTTTGTTTGTTTGAACGCGCTAATCTCAGGAACTACTGGTTCGAATTGAAAAAATATTTTTGGGTTGAATAGACCATTTATCGAGGAAGGCTTTAGGCTATATATCATCACGCTTAAGCCAATAGGAGCGGAGCAGCGATAAGGAATGTTTTAAAATCGGGGATTCCACGGGGACGAAGTCGCGGGCAGCAGCTAGTTACTACTAAATAATAGGAAAGAATTAGGTTATTAATTTAGGACAAGCTGGTTCTTTTTTTTTTAATCAAGTCAGTTGATTGCCTATTTTATTGTAAGTTGTGGCATGTGCATCCTTGTTGTGGGCCTAAAGTGGCCGGTCATTAGTCGTAATTTAGCCGTCAGTACATCATTGCTTACCTACATACGTCTCTAGTCTACGTACCTAGTATAGTATAAGTAATAAAAACGCGACTTTTTTCTCTACCAGCATGGTTTCGAAGGGACTACCTTCGAAAAAATATGAATAATAATGCTTATGCGCACGTCTCCAAGCTTAAGCACTGCTATGAGATAATTATTTCGATTAAAACGCAACCCGACAGCCGTTAACACACGGTACATATTTGTGAAAACGTTATCAGGGTCTGCGAGTGCCATAAATGGTAGAAAACATGCCGCCGTCGAGTTCGCGCCAGTCGGTCGGAGGTCGGCGCCGCAGCGGCCGCAGTTAATTGTCCCTTGCAGTTGCAACATTATGCATTGTCCAGTGTACTTTTATAGCACTTTATCAGTATCGTGGCAAGGCCTGGATGAATTATTTATGATAATAGAGGTGCCGGTTTTATGATTTCCTTTTTGAGATGTATCCGGAACGGGTTGGTTGAATGATAGGTATCTTAATTCAATCGTCAGATCGTTAGCTTGAGGTAGCGACGTCGAATTGGCGTGCTAACAATTCGACGTGAAATTCTAATTTTGCGGTAGTAGTCTTCTATGTTATTGTCGCAGACGTATAATTATAAGCTACTAGCTTATGCGCGTGGAGTTCATCTCCATAAGGGACGAATTTTCAAAAATCCTTTCTTAGCGTATGCCTACGTCATAATATCTACCTGCATGCCAAATTTCAGCCCGATCCGTTCAGTGGTTTGGGCTGTGCGTTGATAGATCACTATGTCAGTTATATACGAGTATATTTAGATTATATTGGGCATCTAGATATAGCTGAACAAGCTTATCTGATGTCGCGTGTCTAAATGGATAAAGCAAGTCACGATTTGAGACCTTAGATGGTGTAGATGAGCCTGCCAAAGTGGTATTTACTATAGCAGTACATTGTGGATGTATAAGAGATTGAGACAGATGGATTTATGAATTCTTATGCTGGATATTTTTGCAAGTATCAGCTACTCTCATCATCTGCCTAGCCTTTTCCCAACTATATTGGGGTCGGCTTCCAGTCATACTGTATTCAGCTGAATACCAGTATTTAACGTGGAGCGGCTGCCTACCAGACTTCGACAACCCAATAACTGGGGAACACGGTACTTCTTGGCAAGACTGGTGTCAGATTTTCTCGCTTCTGACAATCCGTAACGACTGCCAAAGATCTACAAATGACAGCCTGGACCAACGGCTTAGCGTGCTTTCCGAGGCGCAGAGGAAACTAGGTATGTTAAGATGGTCACCCATCCACAGACCAACCTTGGCAAGCGTTGCTTAACCTTGAAGATCGATCTGCGCGGCTGTTATTCTTTAGCCACGAGCTCCTCTCAGTATCAGCTACTCTAAGGCTGGCAGGAGATCCAAGTGCTGATTGAGCGATGATAGGACTCTTTTGTGGTTCTACACATTTCATCATCTTCCTGCCCTTATCCCATGTTACTTGGGGTCGGCGCAACATGTTTTTTTCTTCCATTCTGTCCTGTCAGCCGTCACGCTATAACTAACTCCCTTTTCTTTCATATCACTCCTCATACAATCCATCCATATTTTCTTTGGCCTACCTCTGCCAGATTTATTGGAACAAATTGTGAACAAGAAACTGTACCTAATATAGTTGAGAGAACCAAGCTGCATCTTGTCATTGTCTAAACCTTTTCCAAAAACTTTGATAATTCTATGAAAAATTTCATCTCAAGCCGGTCCTACGTTAAACGTTCCTTCATTCACCATCCGAGCTTTTAAACGTTCCTTTGCTCGATTTTTAAACCGGCACATGAACGTATAGTATGAAAATAAAACGCTGTAGGCAAGTCGATTGTGTGTTATGATGAAACCGAGTTATTTCAGGCATGCGCCGGAGCACGCCCGCGGACAGAAATAGTCATTTATGTTACATGTGCTGCATCGCTCCCTCTATTGATGAGCTGTGGTTTGATAAACTAATGATTTTAAAACGTTTTAGAAGAGAGTAAGGAGTTTTTGTCAATGTCGGTTCTCTTGGAATATTTGTAGCTACTATTTAGAATTTTATTAACCTATTTAGGTTGTGTTAATTTTTGTTGACAATAGCAGAATATCTTTAATAATATCCTAAGCCCGACTTCCCTTTCTGCTAGGCATACGCCTCTGTTTTTTTGCACAAATCGTTAAGTCATCAAGGTTCTGTCTGCAATGGCAACAGTTACATTTGGCGCCCGACGACCAACACTGCTTCCAAAATCTTTGACCTGGATCTTTTTATAATATCTACCACTTGATTCTGGCGGACACGATATTATTTTGGGGAAGTAAAATTTCCTGCAATGTATTGCCTATATATTTTCTGTTTCTAGCGCTTCATACACATGTCCGTTTGATGGTCTGAAAGACGTCAATGTTCTGCTATACACATTTCTATTTCGTTGTGAAAAGTAACAAAGCGAGATTTATTGAATGTATTCCGGTTGATGGTTTCTTGTTATACGTAATGACTTGAATGCTCTGGTTACGTAGATACTTACATTAACATACTATCCACCGACAGATTTAAATATAAATCGACTACTGCTTACATTATCTTTCTCACTGGTTCTTTTTCTAGTATGCGGTTACTTTGAGAGTCTTCTTCAACATCCTCTTATTTTTTCTCAATTAGTCTGCGGTTGGCATGGCACAGAACATCTTCTTTGAGTTTGCTTTATATATACCGCTTTGAGCTATCATCACAGTAATTATAATCACCTCCTTTCTAGCCATATCTATCACACAATCGATTCATGATGTATCGATTGTCCTTAAGCTATCTAAATTCATACTGAAGTAACATTTGTTATATGCCGTGTTTTTAGTAGTTCTCCCATTGTTGGCATAATGGAACCTCGAGCATTCAATAACTTATTGCCGTGCCTATCAACACTGACATCACCGGAAGGAGATAACGATGAAAAACATTTTTTCTACGTAGGAGACTATAATTTAAGCGTGTGAAATGTGATATTTGTATAACTGAAATCGACGCCTAAACAATAGTAGTGAAGTGAATTGAAAAACAGTTGGTGATTTAATTTGAATTCTACATTTAGTTTCAAATCAAGCTGGGTACCCGACACGATGGAATTCGCTTGCGGCTTCTTCTTTTCGAGTCGATGGTCAACTCCCTAGATATTTTGGCCTTACCAGGTGGCTACGTTAATTGTAGCGACGGTGGCATTAAATCCCCCAAAGTACAGGTGTATGAGAAATCTCATGCGATCTCCTAGTCGTAATTTTCTCAATTTTCAAAAATCCTTCCTTAAAGTCATCCTTTAATAGGGAATTCTTGTTCAAATGGCATTCTCCTAGAGGCTCAGCGTGAAGCACTTAGGGTTGTGCGTTGCCTGTCAGTGGAGGAGTTTTATTTGGTAGACTAGCTTCTGTCCGCGACTTCGTCCCCGTGGAATCCCCGATTTTAAAACATTCTTTATCGCTGCTCTTAGCGTGATGATATATAGCCTATAGCCTTCCTCGATAAATGGGCTATCTAACACTGAAAGATTTTTTCAAATCGGACCAGTAGTTCCTGAGATTAGCGCGTTCAAACAAACAAACAAACAAACAAAATCTTCAGCTTTATAATATTTGGTAGATTTGCATCCTGACAATGACTTCATCTGGTAGAAGTTGGAAAGAGTCAAAATACAAAAGCAGTCAAAATAAATATTCCGAACTCTCCATGTCGTAAACTAGAACTTCGAAATACCAACTGGATGCGTCTTCGAGTTGAGTAACTTGTCTCCGAACCCACTTCCTATTGTGAGTCAAAATGTTCTTCATTAGCCTTTTTATGAGTCACCGTCTTTTGGTAATGCGCTGAGGTACAATATGCCATATGTCCGCTGCATATGTCAGGTTGGTCATAATTATTGCGTAAATAGGTACATCTTACTCTTAGTAGTATGCTTACCAGTTTGCAGAAACTATATTTAAAAATTAAAACACCTGTTTAACAAAATCGTTGTTGTTTTAGGTACTTTTGATAACCTACCTAAACTGAGGATTGTGTGTGTGTGTTAATTACCCAGTAGTAGATTGTCCATAAGAGCAAGGAAATAATGAATCCTAATTTATTTTCGATCATACCTAAATGTATGATAGGTTGATTAATATGTATTTCTGTGTGTGCGTTGTCATGTAAAATATAGGCTTTTCAGGGCTACGTCTGTCGGCTTTTTTTCATAAGTATTTTCTGTGGTTCCATAAAAGCACAGTAGTGCAGTGTTTCCCGTGCAAGACATTAGTTGAGTGCTAACATTCTTGTCATAGCTTCGAACGTGCACCTGTCAATGTTATGGGTTACGCTTTTGTTTTTATGATATAACTTAATCCGCCTTATTCCAAAACAAGGTTTTTCTTTAAACCAGGTTTAAACCATTGAGCCAGGGTTTGTAATTTGAATCTTATTCTGACATGATCAAGATTCGAAATACAAAACCGAGCTCAATGGTTTAAACCTGGTTTAAAGAAAAACCTTGTTTTGGAATAAGGCGGAATAAGTCTATAAATTTCTAGCGCACGTGTGTCTGGCGCACGTGTGTCTGACTAATTAGCCAAGTTAATTATTTAAATCACATTTAGAGCAGTGGTGGCCGAGTGGTAACGGCCCCGACTTAAGGATTGTAAGTCGCGGGTTCAAACCCAGCCAGGAGCATTACTTTGTGTAATTAATTTCATCACCACTGCTCTCAAAACGGTGAAGGAAAACATCGTGAGGAAACCGGCATGTCCTGGAACCAATAAAAAATCGAAGGCATGTGACATTCACCAACCCGCACTGAGCCCGCGTGGTGGATAACGGCCCATTCCCTCTCCTAGAGAGGAGGCCTGTGACCCAGCAGTGGGAACATTAAAAGGCTGATTATGCTATGCTTATTATTTAAATCACTAGTGAACTTAAAATGATTGCATCTTTATTCAATGAGATGAATTCACAAATTATGCAAAAATGCATATTTCGTGTCACATCAGATGCAAGCCGTTAATTTATGTCTGCATTGCATAATTCACCTCAAAAGAAAATTGATGTAATGGTGTTCATATTTATGCAGATGTAACATATCACTTTAGGCCATACGTGGTAGTAGGTCATAAGCTCATACTACGAAATAGTACGTTGTCATCTCGTTTTGCAGATTTAAATATCCAGATCTTTACATAGAATATGGTGTTGGCAGATTATTTAATATTAAGTACAGTCGGTGATAGCAATTAACTGACCCCCCTAAAAATTACTCGATTTTACACCCTATGCTCATAACATTAAACGTTATTCAATATGGTATGAGTTTATCAGACTAACACTACTCGATGAACAGAAACAATAAATAATTTTGATACGCAAACTTGAGCTTTAAGAGGTTGGTATTAGGTCATTTATTTATAACTTTTTACCTTTTTTAATAAGTGGGTAGTTAGACGTCAATATGCGTATTCAACAAAAACTGCTATAAATATGACATAAGGACTATGGGGTAGAACTTAGAAGAATAAATTGAACAAGATATTCTATGCACAAATAGCAGTGAATACGCGCGAACATTTTTACCTTGCCTTACTAAATTGGCTTTTTACCTTTTTATTAATTGTTATCAGTTTTGATAGTTTAATCGTCATGTCTCAGTTGAGTGATTATTTAAAATACAAAATAATCTATTTGCATGAGGAGAATGTTGGTATTAAAGCGATTGCTAGGAAACTTAATATAGCGGTAAGTGTATTCTTTTTATGCTTCATTTATAATTATACTTTTTCCTTAATTCGTTAGTCTGCTTAAAAGCCGGTGAATGTAGAATAATAGACAATTAACTGTGTTTCATTATGAGTCTAATTTGAGATCATTTATAGGTCAATTTGATTTATATAATCTAATTTGCTAAACGTATTTTTTCAAACTTAATCGATAAATTATGTTTACCTATTCGTTACTAAAATTATGCTTATTGTGTTGTTTCAGAGAAATACAGTCAGATTGTCACTAAGACGTTTTGAAGAGGCAGGGAATATTCAAAAAGATCGTCCTGGATCAAAACCTACCTACTATGTTACATACTCCAGTGTCAGAACGTCATCAAGCAATTGTTAGAAGGCATACTGAACACCCATTTTTGCCTACTCATTCAACTGCAAGTGGAAGTGATCGTTGTTGGAATATGGTGCGCGGTATGCGGGACCGCTTGCAACAAGCAATAGAAAAAATGGTGCTCCACTTCGCTATTAAAAGCATGAATAACTTGAGTAACCAGTGTTGGTCACAAACAATACTAACGTATGTCAGTGTGTGTGTTAAATTAACTATTGTTATAATTTGTAACGAAGTATTTCGAATACCTAGTTTTTTGTCAAAACCTTATTTTATAACTAAAATAACTATTCATAAAACAAATTGATATATAGTAGACCAGGTAGAACTTCAACGTATAATGCCGTTTTATTTAGTTCAATGATATTTAATGTAGTGATGTTATTGTTATGAAATAGAAATACATATCTATATTTCTAAATATTATAACATGCTGATTCACTACATTAAACTCAGTGCAGTTGACAACGTTATTAGTAAGCAGGTAAATATTATCATCTTCGTGTCGTCGTCAATATCATTTATGTTATTCTTATAATATTTTTTTTATAAAATAAAATCGTAAAAAGTTTTTACCACCATTTTGGTTTTTTATTTCTGGTCGTTTTTTTTTTGTTGTTGCTAAAGTTATAATTTATTATTTATAACTTAAAATAAATATACAAAACAGAAACAAACGCGTCAATTACGCTGGTTACGAACTCGCAACCACGATCTGTCAGCTCACTACAGTCACCACTAGACCACTCGAAACATATTCAACGTGATCGAAATTACGTATTATATTACAAGTTAAAATAATATTCAAGAACATACCTACCTTAACACTGCGTATTAAAGATCAAATTCGAATAACTATTTTATTGATCGTAGACGTTGAACCAGTTCCAACGTTGTTCTAGTTCGATCGTTCGTAACAAGCAAAAGGTTCAAATTCGTTTAATTTTTAGGGGGTCAGTTAATTGCTATCACCGACTGTACCTGTGCCTATTCAAAATGTCAAAGTCAACAATTTTAGTACCTAGGTTTATTAAAATGAGGTTAGTGGCGTTGGGTTATTTAAATTAATGATTTTTCCTTTGTTTTCACTGCACTTTTTGTACCTCAACGTTTACAAAAAAGGACAGTCCCCTAAAACGCCCATCACTACTGCCTAGTTTTTAGCTGGAAATCGACCGAGTAAGAGTACTTACTACAAACCTATTTACTCGTAGAACATAAGAACCCCTTTACCCGGATATCACTATTGAATCTTCGCAGTCATTAAAAGAAGGAACAAGAAGTACTTGCTCTTCTGATATCTCTTCATGGTATTCATGGTTCTTCGCGGGTCAGAATTTTTCGCTCTATAGTTCGGCGGCTCTTCGACTTTTTGTTTGGAGACGATTTATTTGAACGACGTTTTATTTAAAGAGCCCTGAATATAAATAGGATGTCTAGAGCAAGCCGATAGCGTCAACCTTGTAGAATTGATAGAAAAAGTATTAGCTTATGAATCCATAACAGTGGCTCTCAACTTGCGGGCCGCTGAACTTTCTTGTGATGAGGAAAATTTATTTAGTTTTCTAGTTTAACGCGTATCGGTTATAGGAAAACTGCTGCTGGTAAATCGTGCTGATAAGGCAAGAAAAAATAAAAAAATAAAATGTCCATTCTACCTAAGAACCTCATGATGCCTGACGGCGGATTCTGATCTTTCTTCGGTGACTTATTAGGAGTATGACAGGGCTAGCAGTAAGGAAAATGGACTCCAATCTTGTCAAGAAGTGCCGTATTGTCCAATAAATGGGTTGTGGAGGTCTAGTAGGCAGCCTCTCCACGTAAAATAATGATATTCAGATGAATCCGCTTGTCTGGAACCGAATTTGGAAAAGGCTAGGCAGATGATGAGTAAGGACAATAATTGGTCCCAATTCAAACTATTATTATTAATACGAAAGTGGGATTTGTTGTTTTCACGCAAAAATCGTCGTACCGATTTTTGGATCTTAGAGGATGGAATCTTAGAGAACCATTCCTAGCCTATAATTACCTATTTTGTCGCCAGCGAAGCAGCGGACAATAGTTCCAAATATAGAAATATTTCTACGCGGCCCTAGAATCACAGAGTATCGTAATCAGCAACCTAGACCCAATGACAATAGTTGGTTTCGGGTCGCGTTGGCGAAAATGTCCCTTTTTTAATCTTCCTCACAGAATTTATTCATATTTTATTTGACCTTCCACTCCCACTTCATCCGTCCACTTTTATGTGCATAACTCTTGCAGTTCCATGCACATACTATTCAGAAATATATTCGTCCGTTCTTCTCCATAAGAATCTACTTTTTGCGAATGGACAACTAGAGTCACTATAATATTTTTACTTTCAAATTGTTTTGACGTTCAAAAGTGCCGTTTAAAGGTCCAGTTGAAATAAATGACTTTGACTTTAAAGAATCCCTAATTTTTTAAATTAATTAAAATTAAATTAATCCCTAATTTTTGAATCCCTATTGTTGTTTTAAATTTCCTAATCTAGAAACATTTCTATGCGGTCCGTGAAAGAGACACGTTGAGTACCGCTAATCAGCAACCTAGACCCAGTAACAGAGTGGCCGGTGTCGGGTCGCGTTGGCGAACATGCGTTCTCGACGAGCCAACTTCTTACTCTTCAGCTTGCCTTTAGATAGCCTACTTACCAACTGGTTCTAGGTTTAATGGAGCGTTTACATGGCTGTTGATAGTGGAAATAGTAGTAACTAAAGTATTTGAAGATATACAACATTTTGCTTACTTAGGTACTACTAATTAAGGTCGCATACGTTCGCTAATTTCAACTATCTGAGTTCTCAATAAAGTAATAATTGTTACACAGGCGGCACAGAAATATTAATACAAACGCTCAGGGCCCCAAGTCTACTATTTTTATAAATGTGTCCTTCCAACACGATTCCATTGTCATTTTGTCAAAAATTCGTAATCTGCTAAATTCTATCTATTTATTATATTATTCTGAATATTGTCATCACCCTGCCATTGTCCCATATTACTTGGGTTAGTGCAAGATGTTTTCTTCCATTCCTTCCTGGAAACCGTTTCGCTCTCAGCGAGTTCTTTTCCCTAACATTCCTCAAAGGATTGATTCATCTTTTACCTATTTGGCAAGAGAAAGATCTCTTCACCCATCCACTTTTATATTATAAACTCTTTAAGTAAAAAATCAGGTTGAACCCTTTGATTATATAATATAATCAAAGGTTGAACCCTTGCTGTTGTCCTTGCCAACTAAGCAGAAGCTAGAAACCCATTTAAATCCAGAATTCGTTTTCCTACATGTTTCTACGATTCAAGTTACACTTGCCTCATTATGTAGATGGACTTAACTGTTATGGTAACAAACCGCTAAGTATTTAAAGACCTCCAAAAGTAACCTTACCAAACAAAACAAACAGTAATGTACAATAATGATCTCTGATGTGTAGATAAGCCAGTTACAGCCTATGACCATAGACAAGGTCAGTTAATTGTGGCACTGTGATCTATGGTGAGCTATGTCACACTCCTATACAGCCATCTGGGTCAACTGTTTACATAAAATGGCACGCACAGCTTGACTCATCGATATACGGTGAATTGTTTCGAAATTAATTACTATCGACGTGGTTTCTTCATAATTTAGGTGAACGTCATTAAAATACTTGGATTTATTTTTGATTGGGTTTTGTTTTAAAAATAATTTATTAATAGTGATTTTATGCACATAGTTTTCTGCAAATGCTCAGTATATTGAAAAGAAAAGAAAATCGCCTTTAGTGGCGTCATCCTCAAATGTGTACAAGTAGGCTTGAGTAGGGCCGCTCGGGACACTCCAATTTGTGGGCCATCGTCTGCCACAAAAGGCGCTAACAATTCAACTACTCAAAAGATGCTTGTATTAGATTAAGTCTTATGTACCTAAACAGTACTCTAATAATAATCTTTTTAGGGGAACAACATTGACATTATAAAAAAAAAAGTTTTACAAAAATAATTATAACAGCTTGAAAAAAACATATTTAACGAATTAAGGTTATTATTAAGATTTTTTTATCAGCCAACGGCATGACGAATTCAGTCATGTTGGCAAGGTATTCTTGTGGTTACAATTAAATTAACGCTAAATAATACTTAGTTATCCTTCCGAGTAATGCACAATAGGCATCATACCTACGGCCGTCGGGCAGCAATGGCACATTAGGTATCCGAGTATGATGTCCATAACATCACCATATTGTATATAGAATTATTAAATTTTGAATTGGCCCAAGGCCTCTTAATCGAAACCAAACTTGGTACAATCCTTCTATCATGTATGTACGTAGAATAATAAGTACGTTCTTAGAATAATATATACTACCTACGTAAGTAGCAATACCAGATGCTTAACAACGTTAAAAAAGAAAGAAACATTGTAAATACTCTATCGGCCTTTTTCCCATAGGGTCAGTGCCAGCTAGAGTTGAATTTGTTTGAAAGAGTCACCGCGGCCCTGGAATGCAAAGGGCATTAGGAGGAAAACGGGTGTATTTAGACACTCCCATCCGCTCCGCCCAGAGCGGGAGAAATCATTTGTTGATTTCCCATCCATAAAGAAAAAAAAGTATTGACACTTAGGAAAACTACAGATTGAGATGTAACAGCAGTAAACTAATGATTCCTAACTGCAAATATCTTACTGTGAAACTTGTTGAAGTGAACTTGAAGAGATCCACTTTGCTTGAATATTTATTCAAGCAAAGTAACATCTTACTTCAAGTATAATGTGATGTGCTCATTTTACCCAAGTATTCACGGTGAGATCTTTACAGAAAGCACTACTATATCCTATACTGCAAAACTATACCTACCTACAAAAAATAAATCTTTTACTTGAAAGTCTCTCCCGAATTACCCAGAAGTTTTTCTGTTTGCCCAAATGTTATTTTACCATGAGGATAGATTGTTATAGCACCATGTTTATTAGATAGGAGTCTCACGTCATCAATGGAAGCTCGAGAGACTAAAGAATAATGTTTAGCTATCCCACAAATGCTTCCCACAAACGGACACCTTATTTATCAACATCGATTTGTGTTTTAATGAGAAAATGTGCTTCATTGCAGCGCAAATTATGGATATGTCAATATTTGCCTTCTTCCGTATGTCTGTTTGGCTTTCAAAGTGAATAAATCGACAATGAAACTGCATTATAACTTATGCCAAGTGTATTCCAAAAAAACAGTCCGACATCATTACCTAAATGATCTGATTCCTTAAAAGAAATGTGTTTCTCTAAAATCACAGAGTTCTTCTAGGAGAACCGCTCGAGCATTCATTACGTATCATCCTCAAACAGGTCAATTACTTCGTATATGCATATCGCATGACCCCGTTACTTGAAATCGGCTTCGGCCTTGGAAGCATCCTTTAATCATGTTCAAAAATTAAAGTTTTTGAAGGCTTTTCCCCATGAGCTGTATTCTTGGAGCGGGGTGAGACGGCTGCGCCTCATCTCCTTTCGCGGCGGTAAGGCGACACCGCGAGAACTCCCGCGACTCTCGCCAGTCGCACCACAGCACGCGTCGACTCGACATGTAAGTACGACTACGCTCTGTCAGTGCCCCATAGTGTTCAAGTGAAAAAAATATACAAGTGTTTTTTTTTAAAGCCAAGGTGCATTGATCTTTCCTCGTCCTTTAATCGATTGTCCGTCCTGGTAAGTAGGGTAGTGCAGTGCTTATCGACGTTATGGTGCATTTATCGGTAATTTACAATTATGTGCTCGTAATTCTTCAAAGTTAATTCTACTAAACTTCAAAGTTTTATGTCGGGATTAAACGTTTGCATAAAATAATTTGGTAATTATTATTGCGGAGCTTTTGATTGAAGCCTAGCGATTATTTTCCAGCATTTTTGTTAATAATTGATAGTGTATAAATACTTTTTACTTCGACCTACGATACGTGTCCTAACATGCCAACAGTTTTGTAATCATGTTCAATTTCTATTTTTGAATATCGCGGTGCTCGGTTTCATTTTCGGTTGGCCAATAGGAGCGGGCTATGCTGAAGTTTTCCCGCGCTTTTGGCAGATTGCCAGTTGCCGACCAATAGTGTGGAAGCGCGGGTTGTGGGGGCGGCTGACGAGTTACGTGCGGCCTGTCAAACTTCTAGCTCGCCTATTTTATTTTTCTATTTTATATTTAGATCAGATATAAATTTCTGGCCAGCTGGTGCTCTAAATTTTGAAAAAACAGAGCGCATACCGGAGCTTCCTCTTTCAACAACGTATGAACTTTGAATTCTAAAATGTAACTACTTATACATTTATTTTATAGGTCCCTTTTCACTCCAAATTATTTTTGCTTAATCGCAATAGGTACATAACATTTATTAAAACAAGGCGTTCTACAGTACCTGCACTAAGGAGAACAATTTCACAATAAACATTGAAACACTTGAAATACCGGAAAATTGATGGCCACCTTGAGACCGAGTCGATTGTAAAGAAATACAAGGTCATGACGAATTGTATTTATTTGCACCATAAGTTTGGAACTTTATTTGTAAATCTGTCAATTAAAATCAATTTATTTAGATTATAGTATCAGATAACGAAAGAGAGACTTACTGTCCTGATACTGACCAAAGGCCTCCCTCCTCCCTCCATCTTTACACTTTTTAGGGTTCAGCCAAATCTTAGGTCGGCTGGGTCCAAAATCCCCAAAACAGTTCTCCAATGGATGGACGCTCAATTGATCATTCATTGAAGTATTGTTTTGGGTATTTTGGAGGAATGGATTGCCAATAGCTCTAGAACGAAATTCGTTGGCTTATGTATTTTATTTTCAGCATTCTGTTTAGTCTATACCTGAAATAGTTGGCATTAATCTCGGAATTTGACTCCTACTTTCCCGTAGTCAAATAACAGCTTTGGGAGCGTCTGAAAGAGTTTATTTTTAAAACATGACCTTTTTGTCTACTGCAAACTATCCGCGATTTTATTAATGAGGTAGAATCAGTAATCATTCCCTTTTCCCAGCCGTTTCTCATTGATTTTATCATCATCATCAGCAACCACAGCCCGACTTCGCCCACTGTTGAGCATAGCTTCTCTTATGGAGCCAATCCTTACAATAATCAGCCAGCCTCATCTAAATTCTACCCGCGAAGGCAACAATGTCATATTGCCTTAGATGTTTATTATTAAGGTGAAATATACAATCTTGGTTCGTATCAAAATATCTTATAATCTGATACATACATAACATACGTATAGTATGCTCACCAAACATGATCATGGTGTATCAACGTAAATTTTGGGTCAAGTCGACATACTTTATACAAGAAATCTAATGCTTTTGGACCGGCGCCAAAAGCTGTTGTCTGACGTCATTCGTACTTCTAAACAATAGCACACAACCTTAATATTCTAATTAAATTGTATACAATGAGCTATATATTATAATCGCTCAATGCTACCAAAGACATGCTTCTAGAAACTTTAATCTTTTTCATTTGTAAGGTCGAAAGAGTTACCGCGGCCCTGGAACGCAAAGGGCACAAGAGGAACACGGGTGGGTTTTAGTCAGTAAGAGTCTGACACTCCCTGCCGCTCCACCCAGGGCGGGAGGGGTCATTTGATGATTTCCCATCCAAAAAAAAAAGGTCGTCTTTGACAAAACACAGTTTTCCAGTCTTTTGCGAGGAAAGTAATTCGAAAAAGTCCATTTGTCTAAAGGTCCTGACAAAGTTTCATATCTTGGACCAGACCAATTACTATTTATTACTTTCCTTTAAAAATAAAGCTGTCTAAATAATGTAGCTGTTCTCAATGTTGCTTTATGTGCGTTCAAGAAAGAGCTTGTAAGGAATGTGAATACAATCATAAACAATATTAGCTTACGACGTTTATAATGTAGGAAACAAAATAAATGGCGGCATTATCTTGAGAATGCAAATAAGGCGAGAATGCGTTTATTTGTCCGGCGCGTGCGCTGGAGTTGTATCGTGACAACCAGTTCGATGGATGCATCATGAAATACTTTTTATTGTAGTTTGAAATGGCATTTGTGTATTCATGACTGATGTTATCTTGGGCTAAATAGCCACTAATGTGTTTTCTGGGAATCAAGACGTTACGAACAACCACTTCATCTATAAAACACCCAAGATCTGATTTTCCTTGGAAAAATGTATATAATCAGTATTTCTATGACAAGGCACCAATTAATTGAAAATACAATATCTCTCTATAATAACGTCGACCTATTAGAGTCTTACAATAAAGACAATAGAGCCATTGAAAAATCAAATAATTATTTGTCCGAATCTGAATTCATTCAAAAGAAAGATCTAATTAATTAAAAGATTTGTCAAACAATGACTACCGCTCACTATCATCAGAGCATCTTAGTTTAGATACCGGTTTGAAAGAATAACGTCCATCATCCTACAAGATTATATTATAGCGGCTTAAAGAATTTCATTAATGTAGCTGGTCCATTGACCACTGACTGGACCCTTTGAAATTTATCGCGAAATGTGACTCACGCGCAAATGCTTTTCTTTTGAATCACGCGCGCCAGGATTTTGTAAGATGATGTTGATTTAGGTGTGTGAATGAGTAAAATAAAGAATTTGTTTGAGTAAGGTTATTGTCGCTAGAAATATTTAAATGGAATTTGAGATATAATTGTAGGTACTGGTTCATCCTTTGGGGATGTTTTCGTGGTTGCTAGCCGTATGCTACTGCTAACTTAATGTTGAAATAAGTATAGGTATTTTCAAAACGGCCCTTAAGTATACTTCTTCCACTTCTGTTTGTTTAGCTAAGGTTATTTAGCACTGCAAAGACCTCCAGTCACGAAGGACTATCTTTGTCATAGTTTAGACTCCAATACACGTAGTAAAATAGTCCAGTCTGTCATGTTAGTTGAACGTAGGATAAATGAATCCGAATGATCCCTTTAGAAGGAATTTACTATGTAAGGAGAACGATGACCTCGTCATGAAGATTTGGAACACATAGACAATGGGATCTATCGGTACTTTTTTAAATTGCCTGGTCGTGGACATGGGACATGCGTGTGTACGATGCTGTTCGAATTTTAAATAGTATCCCAAAAAAGTATTTTGTCCTGCCAGCAATCTCTAGTTTATTCGAAACATTGAAAAGGGGAGTCCATTTTAATGATTCGAATAAAACTAGAGATTGATTAAGAATGTTTATAATATTGATAGATAACACACGTTCTCGCGTAGAATGCATTTTTGCATGTACAACAATTGACAATACGTGACGGAATTCATGACCTGCCCAACAATGAGTAGTATGTCATCCATAAAACTTAGTTTGTCTATAAATACATCATAAACCCATAAAAGGAATGTTTTGCAGCGATCTTAAACTTCATTACTCTCATCGGTTTTTATTTTTTAATCGGCGTGAAGCATTACCTTTCCATCAGTTGCCAGTAATATAGTTACTGGCAGAGGTTCTTAACATTAGTCTGCTGTAATGTCTAGAACAATTTAATGAGTTGTTAACTCATTCCGATAATGATCGGTACACTTATTTTACTTTATCGGAATAACTCTGTGCAGTCGCTTGATAACCGTGTTTTTTACTTTTTGTGAGGGATATAGATGAGTTACCGTGATGTACATACATATATCCATATTATTTGAAATAAGTAGAAGTTGTATGAATGTTTGTAAGCTACCGTGATACTTACATGTGAAGTTTTTTACTGGTCAGAGATAAGTTTGAGGGGTTTTAGTGTTATAAGTAGCTGAACACATTTGATAACGATAAATCATTTGTGAAAAGTTTTTGTAGCAGGTAAAGTTGAATTAGTCAAAAACCTAACAAACTTCACAAGAATAGTAAACTTCTACGTATAAAAACACCCACATTTTGTAAATTACGAGCATCAAAGCAAGAATGAAACGGTACCAAACACAACTAAACCAAAAGTAAATCCCTGCACTCAAGATCAATGCACCCCCGGTCCAGAAATTGCTAGCGCTGTTCCACAAACTTATTGACATACCTATACGCACTACACATTGGCACTTATACCTTTTCTTTTTAAGTTCCTCGATGAGGCACAAGGCAGGCAGCTCGCAAAACATGACTTATTCGTAATTTTTACACGTTCCAATGAAGGTTGTTTATTTTTGTGGCAGATCAACATTTCGCGCTGTGGTTTTCGCATTGGATTTATAAAAAAACCAGTTGTAGTCATGGTTTAAGAATCAATCGATATTGTATAAAATTCTGCCGATACTGAGTGATTGCCAGACAACTCACAGCCAAAACTACTAGTCGTAGAAAGCTGAACTTTGGCATGTGGATTTCTCGAATAACTACGGGTACGGGATGTGCGCGTATGAATTCGGGAGAAAAAGCTTAGTACCAATATAAATCTGAAATGTTGTCACTAGTCAGGGCAACCACTGTTTTATTCCAAGTTATTGTGGGACATTGATATTATGTGTTCTACATATAAAGAGTGTAAGTGGAAAAATTATGGACTCTACATGCTCATTTTTTTAAGAAAAATGAAAAAGTAATATTGCCTGCCAAATGCCCCATCAGATGAGGACACAAGCAAATAATGTATTCTTTGCGACTTATAGTAAACAAAATGACCACCATCATCTTCTGTTACAGCTTTTGCATCTAGAGGAGTAAACAAACACAAACCGCCAAAATGGACGCGATCAAAAAGAAGATGCAGGCGATGAAGCTGGAGAAGGACAACGCGCTTGACCGCGCCGCCATGTGCGAGCAGCAGGCCAAGGACGCCAACCTCCGTGCCGAGAAGGTACACGACACACTTCACCGTTTATGGTTAAAGGGCACGTGTGCACATTGCTTTATGTGTGGTTCTTAATAGTTGATTATTGGCAATGACAACCCAATTACACCACTAGCGAAGATTAAAAAAAAAACTATCAGAAGCTGTGTTCGAAATTCGAATTGAGACGAAGACGTTCATGATCATCTAGATGAAAACAAAGCAATTATTCTTTGTGCGTATTATTCGATAAAAAAAATACAACCGACATCTTTGGAAGTTGGCTGTTTTTTTTTTTTTAATAAATACGTATTTTAATTTAATTTTCAAGAAATCAATTTTTCCCAAGATCCAAAAAATATTGAGGCTTACCTAATGGATCTACTACAAATGATGAAACAGAAACGGTATCGTAAAAGATTTAATTGCAGATCTATTTTTTTTGTGGTTGTTAAACTTTTTATCAGTAGGTTTCAAGCATGAAAAACCGTTTGTTTTTACAAGTACAATCCAGGGCCCCAAGTCTGCTATTTTTATAAATGTGTCATTCCAACACGATCCCATTGTCATTTTGCTAAAAGTTCGTAATCTGCTAAATCCATAATGGTCGATCAATGGTCTCGTAATACTTTTTGATAACCGAGCTATTTCAAGCAATGACTGCACAATGACGTTCTAATGGTAGGTCACTGTCGTCACTGATCAAAGGAACTGACAAAATTTTAGCAGACTACCGCATACGTCTGTCATTCATTTGTCATTATGGACGAGATTACCATTCTATGACATTTCTTTCAATGGAGTGTCAATGGTTGACCACTGGAAAGTCATAGTGACGCTTTTTTATTAGTAGATTACCGAACTTGTAAAAATTAACCATTATGTGATCAATGATAGACCATTCTGAGACTATTGTAATAGCAGACTTGAGGCCCAGGACGCTGAACTTTGTAAAAACACATTAATTTACTAATAAATTGCAATACCATTGTCACGTTCAGATCTAGTTACAAACCAGATCGAGTATCCATTACAAATTACGTATAGGTACTTGACAATAAGCAGGTAAATAATGTAGACATAGGTACTACTGTACAAGATGAGAAGACAATACCGTAAAAGTGGAAAAACAGTTTTTCTACTAACCAAATCAAAATTATTAATGAAATTCATATTCGAAACAGCTGTGAATTAAGAAATTCTTTACCAATTACACAAGGCCAGTTGTAATTATTTATTAAAAAATAATTATGAACTTACGAGATTATTTTGCATTTCGTTTCGCCGTGTGACGGGGTAAAGCCTTGACCACGGACGAAGTGTTAGGGCTAAGGACAGCCACCTTAACAACTTAGATATATTTACTGTCTCTATGTTTGAATGTAGCTTATTGCATTATGCGCTTATATTCTTGCAGTTGTATGACTATGCATATTATAATGTAGGTACTGGTGTACACTGAGAGCTTGCATATCAAGTGTTAGGACTGATAATGTAATGTCCATCAATTTTTTTCAAATGTCACATTATACTAAGCAACAGTTTAACAGCTTTCTTTAAAAATCCGGCGTTTATTCTTCAGATGAAAATTATCTGTTTACCTATAGAAAAATCAGTCTAAACGTAAATAAATAAGGATACACTCTCTAGTACCTACTAATGCTAGCTGTTATTACCTAATAACAGTTAGCATTTGACACACTAGAATTATTAATAACAATTAATCATTCTCTTGCCATTATTAATAAACGTAAATAAATAAATGCAACGTCATAAAATTAATCAAATTTTTTCCTCAAACGTAACTCAACGTGAGAACTAATATATTAATGAAATTAATAGAAACAGGAAAGAAAATATGCTAAACCTCTGTTCGGCAAAACCTCTTTCCTGTTGTTAGTCATCATAAAATGTATCCTCTATCTATAGGTTACTAGACATTTATAGCATAATAAGCCATGTAGATTACTAGAACTCAGTTCCAAAACAAAATTAGTAAAAAACATAAACACGATGTTATCACCTGTGTATGTTTTATTGAGACTACTATTTGACTACTGAGATGATGGACAATAAAGAAATAGAGATGTATACGAGAAGAACTGCAACGACCTCTAAAAAGTACTTAGAACACACACGACGATGAAACCCCTAATCATGTTCAACTAATAACCAGTGATAATACAATAATGATAATAATATGTGTACTTCTCTCCCCTAGGCCGAGGAAGAGGCTAGGCAGCTCCAGAAGAAGATCCAGACCATTGAGAACGACTTGGACCAGACCCAGGAAGCTCTCATGCAGGTCAACGCCAAGCTTGAGGAGAAGGAGAAGGCTCTCCAGAACGTAAGTACTAAACTGACCTGCTTTTGATCTGTACTTTAAACCGACTTTTTTCAACAGAAGGATGTTGGAGTCCATAAGTTTTAATTATAAAGTTTATAGAAGCAGTAGTGATTGCAGAGAGATATAAGAATTTAAAAAACGAATTAAAAAAAAAGAAGACAAATATAGCTGGCATTACAGAAAGTTGTCTTCTAAACTCCGAGTAATTTGCTAATTTGGCCTTTTTGAAGAAATATTTGTTATTATACCTCATGGTAGTAAAGTTTTTGGTGTAATAGGGACTGATCGTTTGCTTAGTTGCAATCGTCTCAAATTTCTTTCCATGATTAATCATGTCTTAAGTTGTTTTATTGCTGTCGAAGATTTCAATAGCCTTATCATTGAGATTCTCACTCTAGTTGATATGATCCTCGTCAAAAAGAAGCCTCTGAGTCAAGAAAAGCGTCCACTTGATCTGCAAGTTTATTTATCAAGATCGCGGCCTAGCTATTCAAATACGTATCCTTCTTTCTACTTCATTACTTAGAATCGTGACCGTGAACCGCACTCTCAGGTGAGACCTTAGCATAAATTGTGTTGATGTCCATTTCATGTGGTGCCACAAAAGAAAAGTCGGACTTCTTTCGTTCAGTCCATCCAAAAGTTGTCTGTAAGAGATTGCTCTGTGCGATAAGACCGCCCATTGTACACTTGTTTTTATAAACATTTTCCTGTACTTGTTATGAGGTGTACAATAAAGTACATAATAAATAATAAAATCTAACCTGATCAATCTGAGTGGTATTAATATTGGTGACCATTGGATTACTACAGCTAAGTATAATTTGTTTGTATACGTTCCAAATACGGTGAATATTTATATATATGCTGTTAATGAGAAATAGTAACTACTCCCATGTTCTGAGTTTCTATTATTTTTTGCAGTTTTTTTGTTGGTATAGGTTGGAACACATTGGTACACCATGGGACCCCCTTTGTCATGTCTCATTACGGTAAACTAAACATGTAAATATGGATTAGTTTTTTACATGGTTTTGAGTTCAAAATAACCCAGAGCAGTTTTATCAGGATTACCTATTCCTTTTCGTAACCTTTTGTCGTTAACTAAGTTTTAGACATCAAAGCTGACGTTAGCAAGTTTCTATAAAAAATAGCAATATCATCAATCTTTATCTACAACGAATCTTATAAACATGCCGATCGTAAACAATTGATGAGATCATCGGAATAATTAACTGCGAATTACCGATTTAATTATTAGATCACGCATGTGTCAATAATGAAACAAATTATAAAGATCCGTGATACGAGCCAAAAACCTTGGCCGATTGGCAGAGAGACCGAATGACAAGCGAATATCTCAGCGAAGAACACGCCAATCAGATGAATGGTCGGTGATGAAAATATCATCGACTAGCTGTCCGCATAACTTCGTTTGTGTCACATTTTTCATGACTGCTCTGCTCCTATTGGTCTTAGCGTGATGATATATAGCCTATAGCCTTCCTCGATAAATGGGCTATCTAACACTGAAAGATTTTTTCAAATCGGACCAGTAGTTCCTGAGATTAGCGCGTTCAAACAAACAAACAAACTCTTCAGCTTTATAATATTAGGATAGATATAATAAAGATAAAATACCTCTGTAATGTCGCTCCTCTACTAAAATAAACGAAGAAAGACAACATGCGCCACATGTAGCCTTGAATTATGATCGGCGATAATTTTGGAGATGATATTGATTTTGTGATTAATCTTGCGCAGCTCATCCGATTTAACTTAATAAACTGCATCAAAAATCAAATGTTGAATCAATCTAATAAAATGAGAATGAATATGAAAAGAGTGTGTTGTTATCAGAATTTCAATCAAAACGAAAGTAATCGTCTGAATTAAAACAGAAATGAGATTATTACGGATTATTTATCTTGTCCCACAAAATGGTTTTTCATAGACATCGAACATCAAGATTGTGAACAAAAATTCATTTAAAATGTCGTCATATTGTTCTAATAGAGTTCCAATAGAACACGTGTAGTAACACCAGATGGCCTGTATACCGGAATGCCTCGCTGTGGGGCTGCGCTCAGTGCGCAACGTGCTATTTTCAGCGCTCGACACCTAATATGGGCTCGCTGCCCGGTGTTTCAGTAAAAATAGACGCTGGACTCACTTGATACGTCAGCCACCTACATTAGCTAAACTATGGAATTTTCTCAGTAATAGCGTTTTAAAAACAATGACCTGTAGATAAAGGAGTTTATTCAAGAATACAATACCTAATATTCAATAAGAATTCATAAACAATTTTTAACTAATATTTTTATTTAAATAAATAAAAATGAATCCATGAAAAGGAAAACAAATAGAAGTTCTTATTTAAGTACTAAATCATTTAGGAAGCATTTAAAATTCCCGCGTCTAACGATAAACAAATGGGCGCAGCTCGGTGGGTAAAACAGTGTAATAAAAACAAAAGATGGCAGCAAGTTAGGTGCGACTACAGCGCTGCGGTGGTTCGTTAGGAGAGTCAGTCAGTCAACATGGCCGCCGGCGCTGCGCGGCCGGACGGACCGCGCCGAGCGTAGTAATGTCCGCGTCCGCGCCCCACGCCCACGGGCGCACCCCCGTGCGGCGCAGGGGGCACCAACACCACCCGCGCCTGCGGGGCGACCGCGTACCCGCCCCCGGAGTGCCCGCGAACACTGATCCGTCCAAACAAGTGACCTTACAAACAGACGATGTTGTGCCTTGTGTCAATAGTGTTAGTGAATCTCAAGAAGTGACAAGGACGAATAGTGACGATGCACTTTCGAATCAGAGTAATATTATCGAGGACTATACGAATCTTGACGATGAAATTGATTTCGAACCTAGAATAAAGGACCCTGAGTCGCTTGATAACTCGGACGATGAATTTTCGTTTCGGGAAGAGCGGACGGCGGGAGACGGCGCAGAATTCATTACGACTGTCGCCTCAGATATATCTGATGATGACCCTGAGACGGCAGAGCTCGCCAAGCTCAGGTGTACTAGTGAGTGCACAGAGGTCCTGGCAGAAAGAGAGAACAGGCGGAGGCGAAGATGTGCAGACTATCCAGGCTTGGCGTTCGGCAGTTCCATTTTCTCTTCGGATACTATGATGAAGTTTTCGATCATCAAAAATGAGTTGCAGAATATCAAGAACACTGCACTGAAAAGGGTAATGTCCTATGTTATTTAAATTCTGTTCGGTTGTGTGAGTGAGGCAGGCGTGGGCCAAATGCGCACAAAACTATTTTTAATCGCGTACCGTCGGGAAAGCGGTGAATCTGCTCCACGAAGCGAGGCAGAGGCAGCACATCTCGCGCGTGGCGATCAGCTGAGCCACTGACATTCCATTTGACATGTTTACTCGGACGATTACACATGACGCCACTAGATGTCGCTGCCGTCGATAAGCGCACGTGGCTTTTATCTGCCGGCCCTTGCCCTTATTTTTGTCACAAAATATTTTCTTATCGAGTTATCGCCACTGACATTTTTTTCTGGTATGTTAAGATAACTCGCTCGTTTCATGTTGTGACTACGATGACTCACAGATAGTATTTTATTCTTATTATTTTAAGTACTTGTTTTTACAAAAATCCAACAGGTATATCTGGATGATAAGCGAGAGAGAATTTATAAAATATTTTCCTTATTGCACGGATGGATAGATTATAACAGGGAAAAGAATTGATAGTCTTAGGTTAATATGAAACCTGTGTTATCGTTAGTATCCATACTCATTAAGAGGAAGATAACTACAGTCAATAAGTTAGTAGACTACTTAATTTTTACTCAATTAAAGCAGAGTTAGCTCGTATCTGCATTCCGCATGATATTACATTCTTTTCTTTACAACTTTCTAAATTATTCATGTACAATACTTACGTTGCGATGGGCAATCGTATTTACAAGGCGTAAAATGAAGAATTGATACTAGAACATATCGAGTCAATGTTTTGCACAAACGGATATGAAATTGTTTGAGACCTTATGCCCATTACAGCCTTACAACCAATTAACTTTTAAAGCAAATTATGTAATCGAATAGGCATGCTATTAAATTCAGATAACACTAGTATTGGTTCATTAGAAAACGGACTGTTTTATGAGGATACCAATTTAGGTAATAGACAATAATGTGATGAACATATCAGAATATGCAACAACTCTTTAGACTCAGTCAAGCCTGAAACACAAACACTATTGTCTGGAAAAGAAATCTTGATTTAAATATAGCTACAAGTCTACACAATCACAGCTACACTACAATGAATATTCCAATGAATGTTAGTAACAAATGAAAATAGAAAGTAAGTATATATTAAAAGTAAGACGAAAAACTCTTGAACCAGCTACGTAAACATTTGCAATTAGTGCCATATTAACGAATAGACTCGTCTGTTATTTAATCACACGCTTTTTTTGTAATACAACTGACTCTGTAACACATTAACTTTGTATGGTGGTAATTGTACTGCATTACTTCCAACATTAACTTCATGTGCACTGATATAGATCTCTTTTTAAACGTCATGTAATTTACATTCATTGTTACCTAATTTATTCTTATTAGATTCATTGAAGATTTCAATATTTCACAAATCAGCACCTTCATTGTTTTCTCTCTTATTCTGTTCATCAACGGTTATCTGACATTCCATAGAATCTACTTCTTAATATAATCGTTTCTTTCTCTAAAAGTCCAGTTTTGTTCAATAGAACCCTAAAAGTATGATTCGTGTTTAGTGCGCATTCGGCTAACTTTTACTTACTTACCAATATTTTGTTGCGTGTTTACTTTGGATAGATATCTGAAATGCTGCGAGTCATATCTGATATTGTAACTCTTTAGTATTTCGCAAGTCTGCTATTTGTTTACTTAACGCGTCCAAAGTCAACAACCGTTCAAGTTTTATCAAAATCAGCAACTTTTGTGAAAGTAAAATTGCATTGCAGCCATGGCATACATATATTTTATCAGAGACATTTTTTTAAAATTAAATTAGTGTGTTTGTTTCGTTACATTATGTCAAAGAGAGGACGGATGACGGTCCCCATTTTGAAGAGACCATTGCTCAAATTGTGCTTTATCAAAAGATACGGGTACTAGAACAAGAGAGTTGACCTGATGAGATATGTAGGAGTAGAATTATATGGGAGTAGGAAGTTTATAGTTTGAAAATGGAAACCGTTTGTCATAACTATTAATGTGTGGCTCATTAAAACAACGAACAAAGTTCAATTTATAAATAATACTATTGAAGGCGTTTCGCTCATTGTGTTCCGCCTACTGTACATAGTTTAACAATTATTGCGCTCCCACATATGTTATACAAAAATATTCACAAATTGTATATATGGAATTCAAAGAACTATCATGAAATATGTCGTGTATGCTGGTATTATTCACAAAATGTGTAAAAAGTACTCGCCTTTGCATCTTTGGTCTCGTCCAACATTCCGAAAGTCTCAATGTGCTGTAAAATTCCACACAAATTCCAGGGTATGGCGTGATTTATGTAATTCAATGAATGTAGCTTGTTGTGTAATCTATTAGTAACTGACATATGTCTATGTACTTCACACTCAGCTCAGAGTGGCTAACTATGTATCATAACAGAAGTATGTAATTACATTGCATTCGACCGTATGGACATGCCCATGTACGCTATAGCCTTCAGGTACTTCAATAAGTTATTACTGACCATATGGCAGTGACAGACGGATGACCAACTTTCTACTACACATAAATATGGAAGCATCTTTTAAGGATACAACGAGCCTTGACTTTTATAATATAGTATCTCAACAAGTCTTATCTGAAGAAGCGTTAATTAATATCGAAGTTACGAAACCATCAACAAAGTTATCAAGAATGGCCAATGATATCATTTCTCTCGAAGTTCTTCAAAGATTTTTTGTTAAAACAGAGTTGGTTGGTGTGACCGTTTTTTATCACATCTAAATCGGAGCAGTTGAGCTCGAGATTATTTCTATGTAGGTACTGTAAAAAAGAAGACAGATTCCAACGAATAAAAGATACCGTACACCGTGTAGCTGAAAACTGACAAGGTCAATAAAATTAGTGCACATTTTGAGCTTGTTCTCTGATGTGAAATGAGTCACCTTTGCAGAGGTTATTGCTCAGTTAATGTCGCATAAAATTAAAATAACAATTGAGTATTAGAATCATCTATTCATATCCATTGTATTCAAAAAGCATAACGACTGGTACGAAATGTCGGTCGGTTATTGCTTCTGCAAGAAATAGATCGGACAGAATGAAAAATAACGTCTTCAAACTATTCAAAAAAAGTTTCGGTGGTAAGCAAATCTTACAAAAACCTGTCTACCTGTGCAGTGTTAAAGTATGATTCGACCGTGTTTTATAACTTGAATTTCACTTTAGTTATCATTGGCCTCGTGGAAGTATAGTTTAGCTGTTTTACCGACTGATTTTTTGTTGCAATAGCTCGGTTACTTAACGGAATTTAAAACAGGCACATACTTTCCAAATGACGTCATATAATTTCGGCAGTCTTGTGTAAATTGTTGTTCACGTTCGTCTGTTCTATCATTGGCTGAAGACAACTTCCTTTAGTTGCGAAATTTCAAACTAGGTGGCGCTATTTATTCCACTCTACAACTCCACTTTGCAAGTTTATTTCATTGAAAGAATATTTATTTATTTATAAGAATTAGCTTATTTATTTACAGGAATCTAATCTATCATGTTGTTATCCTTTTCGCTCTCCATTTCGAAATATCCGTTCATCCTATTCATGAAAGTCTTCGTAATTCCCATGAATCGAATACAAAAGCGGTAATAGCTCTCCACTAAATTTAAAAAATCCACTTCCGTAGTTTTTATTGTATGAGGGCAGTCTACCGTTTCGCCCATCCCACCTTTTTGGCTTTCTTCAAACAGCGCTTGTGACCCTACGGATGTAGTTTCCGACTAATTCCAACAGGTGGAGCTAGTTACCCTGCAGGCAGTACGGTCGATTGTGCTTATCGCGATCGTCGTGTCCGCGCGGGTGACGTTTCTGTCCATGTTTCGCTGTCAAAGTCATTTTGAGAATGTCTAATTGAGTGAAATATTAGTACCTTTATTTCCAATTAATAGTTCGTAATCGTTTACTGATAATTTAGTCAGTGGTGTAAGTTAGAAACGCAGCTAATTAGCGCAGTTCCGATAAAGTTGCAGCGTCTAGGTTCGGTGGCGGCCATTTTATTCGTTCGCCGGCTGTGTTCATTCGTGCCGTGCCCATCTCGACGATACGGGGCAATAACGAGCGGGGCCAGTCAGTTGGCATTTTCGCGAGTAGAGCGGAGGTGTTTCTAGTTTTTAGCATTTAAGCATTCCATTTTAACACAAAAGTGCATCAAAATGACGACAAACATGCAGCAAGGAACGATCCTGGACGTTTTGAAAAGAAAAATGCGCCAGACAAAAGAGGAAATGGAGAAATATAAGGACGAGTGTGAGGAGTATCACAAACGTTTACAAGTGGAAATAATGCGGAGAGAAGAAGTAAGAAAACGTGTTTTTAGTTTGTGCTGTGAATTTTGTGAAACGTTGGCTCCTATGTGTACCTGTGTTGAGTTCATATTGGGTCATAGTATGAGAGTTATCAGTCTTGTACTATCTACCTATAGTGAGTAATGTCCGGCCATACTTAGGTGTGCAAGCAACGTACGCATATTGACCTCTCTTTCGGATTCATCTCAGCTTAATCTCCCAGAAAGAGAAGGCGAAAAATTATTCTTTTCTTTGAACACGATCCCTTTCGTCGACTTTAGTGTTGTTCCCAAAAAGTGTACCTTCTCAAATCTAAGTAGGGGATGTGAAGGTTTTCTTGAAATGTCTTTACATAATTTTATTGGTGCTTGGTTGAGCGCCGGTTTCTGTTACACGTAACAGGTTTCGTTGCGTTGGAGGTCGTATACCGGTCTTTTGTGGCACATGTAGAGCGAGCCGGCTGGATTCGTGAAGCTTAACACCCTTTAGTACATTCCTGTTGTTCGGACGTCCTCGGAGGACCGCTGGCGCCGTGAAGGCGTGTCCGACTTGTTCGCCGTTATCGTTGTATGACGTAACTCCACAAGCTAGCGCTGCTCCTACATATCATAAACACCTGCAAATAGACAAGATTTGACAATTGGACGTTGTAGTCCCCATTCATTACCCAATAACCGATGACACGCTTGTTCACGTACCTTAATGAGTGGCCCATAATCTATGCTAGGCTATGTTGGCGATATCTCGTATAGAACATTACACGTCTTATCGTCTTAAGTGTATCAAAACGACGATAAGGAAATGTTAAATTGAGATAGCGTGAAAGAGTAATTAGGTACTAATCGAGGAAAAAAAGTGGGTCTTTATAAAACTGTTTTTCTTAAGAGTTGTAAATGGAAACGTTTAGTCAAATACGTGATATACAATTTTTGTGACACGGCGTGGGCGTGTACTAACATTGAGAGCTGACGCTGTTTAAACATTGATAGTTGAGGTCAATTTAAAGTAGGTACTGCTCAGTACACACGACGAGGAAATAACACTGTTGCTACATAAACAAAAAAGAACGTAGCAAACATGCTGTTACAAACAAAAACAATCTTAAGAAGGAAATTTAAAGGACAAACAATAAAATAAGTTCATTATTTTACAAATACCTATGTACTTCTTTTAACAGAGTGAAGTGTTAAACAGCTATCAAATTAGAACTCATTAACTTGCTCATGGCATTGGAATTCTTATTACAAGAACCTTGCACTATATCTCACTGATTTGTGAGAATGTAACGATGATAACAACTAAAATAATTTGATGCCGGATAAGTGCAACAGGAACTAAGAACGATAATGAATTCGTTTCATTGCACCCAACATGCCATCCGAAATTAGGGGCCCTTCGCGTGACGGTGTTGTATTACAATTTATTGAGCTTGCAAGGGCTAGCCTTTTGTATTCGACATTTCAATAGACACAATACCGCCGCCCTAACCGATCCCACAAAATTTATACAATGTATTTTAACTAGGTATCGGTGAAAGTAAACCGTGAACAGGTAAAATGTGCACCTGTACAGTTCAAAGTCCACACTTAGTAATTGATTTAAGTACTAGAAAAATGATGTCCAACACTCTCCGAATTCCGTTGATCAAAAGGTAAAGGTCGTCGAACTTACCATAAGAGGCTTAACTCATCAATTTTAAAATAGACTCAAGTAAACGTCAATTTGAATTATTACCGAAGTTCAAGGTGACGCTTGGCTACTGATCTCTAAAACATAGCCTCGAGTCGACGACTAGACACCTATTTGTCTTCTATTCTCCCAACAAAAAATATATATCGAACTTATACTTTTCTTGTCGACTGATTCGCTAGAAATGGAAGTCTTTTTATAACGACACACTTGGTGACTTGGTTAATTGGTGTTAATATCGCGTGCGAATGAAAAGTATTAGAATAAAACTGATTTAGTTGGCTAGTCCCGTCACGACTATTATTAGCATCCACGCACTGATGACGACACAGGATAAAAGGAGGAGAAACTGGGACTCGGTGTGCTTCCTCGCGGCAAGGACGCGTGACATCATGACGTGCAACGGCTGAATATAAATAACGTAACGCAAAACGTTCCATGTCTTATGGTTAATTCTTGACACGTATAGTGTTCCGACGTTTAACAATGTCTATTGTACATTGACATTCTTACGACCAAAACTACCCGTGTATCGGTCGCCAACTTTGGAAACCGAAAATGCCAGAATATTCAACCTGACTACTTACGTTGCTTGTGCAAGATTTATTGGAACATGTCTGTGTTTGCTAATTTCAATATTCTATAGTCGATTATTGGGTGATATTAATATAAAACTAAAGATAATTTAAGAAATATTTCGTAAACTAACAGAAACTGGCGAAGAAATATTGAGCACAACTACTCTTAATCCTTTTATATACGTCTTTATCAAACGTAATGAGCCGACGTAGAAATTACATAAGAATGCGTAGAATAATGTGCATCACTATAAATAGCAGTGAGCATAGGTTGTCGAGACATTATTTGACCATAATTACAGACGTTATTCGCCATGTATTTTTACGTATATGTACCTGCTGGACACTCTATATTAAAAGTATATGTTAAGGAAGATCGTAAAACCTTTGGACTCCAACATCATTCTGTTATAGCTCATTCAAAGATAAGAACGTTCTGGTAAATTAAAAACTGTCCAAACAAATCCTAACCAGCTTTTCGTTAATCCAGGCCGAATCAGAAGTGGCTGCCCTCAACCGACGCATCCAGCTGTTGGAAGAAGACCTGGAGAGGTCTGAGGAGCGTCTCGCCACCGCCACCGCCAAGCTGTCAGAGGCCAGCCAGGCTGCCGATGAGTCGGAACGGTGAGTCCGCACCATGATAGACCACTTACCTTAATGGAGGATGTGACAGCTAGATTTGAATATACATAATTATGAATGTCTGGGTTCAACTCCTAGAATTTCAACAGCCACTAATTTTATAGATTTTATTGCAATCCCTTGTTTTTTTGGAAGATAAATATTCAGACAAATGTCATTGAAGAAGTCTTCAACTTTGTTATGAACTTGAAGAAGTCATTTTTGATAGAGTAGTAGTAGATAGAGCACCCACAGATTTGATCAAATAAAAAAAAATACCGAACATATATTCAATCTCTTTGAAATCTAAACGTTATATGATGTGTAAAGTACTGGTATATTCATGAGAAGGATTTAGCCATCTGTTCTTAGTAACACAGACAACGACATTGAACCCACATACATACATACCAACCTATTGAGTGGCTTCTTCAAATTCAAGCTAAATTGGATTACCAATCGAGTACAGAGCTCTATTTTTATATTTTGTTGTAAATATTTATCCTTTTTTATAACTGTGTGCATGATTGTTTCTATTGTTTTTATTTTTATCTTTATGCCCATAACCACCATATTCTTGATAATTACAACTGTTTCCACGATTTCTGTCTTTCCTAATCTGTTTTCTGTTCAAATCCATGAACCTGTCTTCGATATAATTTTGGAAGTTGTTTATTTGGCACTGACAATAAATGATTTTCAAAACGGATAATTTCGAATAGCCACATACCACATAACGAGTGTTTTATCGATGTTATAACACGCATGTGTTTGACCCCGCACTAACCAGAATACGGAAGGCGTTGGAGAATCGAACGAATATGGAGGACGACCGCGTCGCCATCTTGGAGGCACAGCTGTCGCAGGCCAAGCTCATCGCCGAAGAGTCCGACAAGAAATACGAAGAGGTGAATGCTTGTCCAACGTCCAACTCAGCTATAGAAGCCAATAGAAGTTCTTCCTAATATTCTCATTCCATTACGGTACTTCAGTGATGTCAGAATTTCAATAATTCATGCTTACTTATGATGGAATGCGAAACTGATAAAGAACCTTCTATTGACATCAGTGACGTGTTATTACGAGCATTGTCCCCAGTACCACGAAAATTAGCATATTTTAACACCGCAGTCATGCCGTGATAATTCACTAAGTAAAAAGTCATCAGTGGAGGGGGATGAGTTCCATATTCAAACGACTGTGACACCACGGCTTATGAACCGTTCAATATAAAGTTCCATGAAAACGATAGCAGTGGTTTTCAAGTTAATCTATAACATCATCAATCGCTGTCGAAAGACAAAATGAATACCAAATGGATTTATAATACACTTCGGCGAATAAATTGAAGAGTTTTGGTGTCAAGTTGATAAGAATATTAGTAATAACACCAACTACATAAGATGTATGGCATTTTAAAACCGGATGGTCTAGTTTTGAATTTGTAATTATTATGAATGCAATTATTCACATTAGCGACATAACAGAGACCTAGATTATTTGGTTTTAAATGTTAAAATTCCGAATATTGCAGAAAGCGAAGTTTTGAAAAGGGATAATGTCGTAACTTCGTTGCTATTAATTTGTAAAATTAGTAGTAAATATAAATTCTAAAAAGTATTTTTTCTTCGAAACCAAATAGACTTATCAAGACTATAAGGACAAGCCAGTATGTAATATTCGGAATGCTCAAAGTTACGTTTGCATTTCAAAGCAAATTAAAATCCAGCCACGGGTTTTTATTTGCCTCTTTATATTGAAACGGGCAATAAACTAAACATCGTTCGCACACGACGATGAGCTCACTATTGCTCGGTTCACTTTATATTTCAGCAGTCCGGGTCCAGGTTGTTTGTCGCTTTATATGTTCCTCTCTAGCGTGTTCGTTACTTGCATGTCGTCTAACAAATGGGTTACCCTTGACAACGCCCCCACCACAGATACCATTCGATCATTTACTAAAGTTGTATTTCGTGGTCCAGCGCCCGTAAGGTCCTCGAGAACAGGTCGTTGGCCGATGAAGAGCGTATGGACGCCCTGGAGAACCAGCTCAAGGAAGCCAGGTTCCTCGCCGAGGAAGCCGACAAGAAATACGATGAGGTCTTTATATGGGAGTTTAGATGTCGTTTGGTTTGGCTTGTCTTGCTTGCAATACGCATGTAATGAATATTTCATAAAGATGCCATCTGTTGCATCGTCTTGAATAATCACATCGCTATTTTCCCATATTCGGTCAATGTGTTTCAGTGTTTACCGAAAGGCTGCTAAGTTCATTTGAACGAGCTGTGTTTCCAGTGTTGAATTTGTTTCCTTATTTACTGACATTGTTTTTCCTTCAAAATAACTCCATTGAAGTTTTCATCATGAAAATGACCCCCAGCGACCCTTTGTAAAAATTCAAAATTTTCCCTACTAAACATTGAGGTGTGAATTTCGAAGTGATATTAACCAAACCCTGCAAATTAACTCCGTGTGAGCTTGATTTCGAGTTCGTTACGTCATTGAGCAAATATTCAGAAATACAGAACGATGATTCTCGAGAGCGACGTATTATCGCATCATGATTAGATACTGCTATCCATCTACGACGTGTTTTCTTTGAAGAAGTAGTCACAGTGCTTCGATGCCAGATGGTTAGCAGAGCTTATAATACGTCCTAATTCTCCTGACATATGACCCTGCGTGGTGAAGTGAAGGCAGTCGTAAAAGTCAGCATCCCAACAAGGAATCGTATCGCGCCTGATCTTGCTCCGTTCACCTTATATGGTGGACTAGCCTCCTTCGTCGCACATGTTGTTACATAAGCATTACTTCCATATATGTAGGGTGTACTTGCTCAAGACTGCGCCGTGACAGACATTAAACCTTTACGAATGACATACATGTTTGTTGGTGTCAATGAAGTTGTGATTACTGGTTGTATAACGTAGTGTGGTATCTCCAGGTTGCTCGTAAGCTGGCCATGGTTGAGGCTGACTTGGAGCGCGCGGAGGAGCGTGCTGAGTCCGGCGAATCGTAGGTTTCCAATCCAAAGCGCTAACGGACCACTGCCGCGCCGCGATGCTGATATTGCGCCGAAATAAGAATGACACGAAGTTTCCCTAGCGCGTCTCGTCGGACATTGTTATTCCGGTGTGTCACGCGATACTGGTCGTTAGCGCGGTGGTCCCGACGCGTTGTTTTGCAAGTTTTCGCCTCCGTTCTGCATGGTTGTTCATTTGCATTCTTAACATTCTGCACAGTAACCCGATTTACCTCCATAGGTATTTCTAACATCGGTTCTCACTGTTATTCTTATTGCATGCCCCATTCTAGGTCGCGTTCCAGACGGAAGCTGCTCAACAGGACATTTAATTAATTTGCATTGTCATGACATTAATACGGTGCTGCCGGCTCATGCGTTGATTGAACCGGCAGCACTGCTTAATTATAAGGACACGGTGCAGATCAGTGACCCTCGACGTCACACTCGAGCGTCGCTGCTCTCTATCAAACTAAAACAAGGGTTGCCCCATTTCATGGATATTTCTTATGCAAATGTTAACTATCATGTCCATGTGTCGACTAAACTTCTGTCTTCAGTGTGTGTATAAATCTTAAACGTGGCTATAGGTTAGGATGTCAGGAAATATGTGTGGTATAGGGCAATTTTCGTTTTCAGATATGCACCGCATTACACCAGAATTACTGGCCGTATGCGTGCCGCACATATGCAAGCGCACACATCACCTAATGAATACGATAATGCACTAGATAGCACTTAGATAATTAATAATGTTTTATTGAAAAAGTAATATTTAGAACTAAATGTTTTGGGACAACCCTCGTTTATTTTTTAATTATGCGAGTTCTGACACCGCTCTCGACCCCCTTTGCTGCTTTGTGTGATCCTTTCTGACTTTGTTGTTTGTGTGTTTGCCCAAGTACCACCACTGCTTTGCTTTTTAGTTTTAGCAGGACATCACCAGGATACTTATTTCTGCACTTAACTTACAAATGTCTGCACTTGACAAATATAAGCGTATTTGTCAAGTGCAGACATTTGCAAGTTAAGTGCTACCTGCTACGGACGAATGTCCATTAACATAAAGTGCGAGTCTCTAAAGAGCTCGGCAAACACTGCTAGTAATGTTTCATTTTCTCGAGAACTTTCTTCTTGTAACTTAGTATTTTGTTGTAAGCCATCTGGCGTTAGTTCACGTAGTTGAATCAGAATCATTGGTGCACTAATCTTCACCTGCATTTGTAACACAAACGTTGCCACAAAGTTGGACACTTGTATGTAGCGTGCACTGCGAAGCGCGTCGAGAGCGGTGCCCGGCTCTGTAGTTGTAGTGTTGTGTGTGTGTGCGTTGGCGTGTACTAACGCTCGGCTGGTAGGTGGCGCGCAAACTTGTGCTGATGGAGCAGGACCTCGAGCGGGCCGAGGAGCGCGCCGAGCAGAGCGACTGGTGAGTAGCGCTTCACGACTAGAGGTGGTCCGACGGTGGGGCAACTCTAGTCATGACTGCCAGAGATAACGTGGTCACTGTAAGCTACCAAGCGTGTACTCGGCTCCAGATGTAGGTATATGTCAGATAGATCGCAAACTTGCGAATTTATCTTGTAATGAATGTTAAACTATTTTTGTATGCCGTTGAATATCAGAAGAAATTAATAAATAATCAATCATTTGAAGCCGGATATACGATAGGTTTAACAAGCTAAAAAAACAGAACACGTCATCGCTTCTCCAGATGGTGTCCACAGATTTACTCTTGTTCAAGACCAACATTTCATGATGACGATGATGATTCTAGTACTTGGAACTATACGAAGACTGAATGATGTAGATCCCTTGAAATTCGGTTTCTATGGGACAAGGGTAGACCTGCTGTTGTAGGCAGCTAAAGAACTATTGATCAGCAGTAGACCTGTTGGTGTAGATAGTTCTTTAGTTCCACACGACATTGTTGAATTCATTCATGAATTTGACGAAAACATCGATGCATGAGATCATGCTATAGCAACAGTACGTGTCAGTGAAAACGAGAAAGTCTTAGCTTGAACTAATTAAATTGCAAATCAAACTGTTATCTGTATGCGTTTTAATTTTCACTGATACATGCTGATAAATTGTATATATCGTAAGTTGCTGAGGCGATGATAATTGTATCGCGCGCTATTCAAGGCTTGCCCACTTCAGATTTGTGATTTAAAACTTGGGTACACCTAAATTCATCGCCTTTGCAAGATTGCATGATTGTGTTGTTTGATAGCTGCTTGAGTTTCTTATAATTAACCGTTGTGATGATAAGTAACTTATTTTTAGAAAATTAAGCAACTACTCAAATATCAAAGTTCCTTTTAATTATTAACCCTTACAAGCACGCTCACTTTTTAACTATTTATTTCACTTATAAAATATAGATATAAGACGACACACTTTAAATTGTCAAATATGCCGGTCACTGATCAAGTGGCTGTCAGTTAATTGATATTGATTAGAACCTGTTAAAATTTCGTGTTAAATAGAGCAAATAGTTAAAAATAATGACTGTATTTATCTTGTCGAAATACTTAATTAGTGTCTGGAAAAAACTAAATTGTAACTTCCCAATTAGTACATTCAATTACAAAATCTTGTTCTAGAATGTCTAGTAGTATCAATGTTAACGATTTATTCTTGTCTGGTACAGTAGAAGTTGATTGTTTCCACTTTCTGTTATTCAGCAAAATCGTCGAGCTTGAGGAGGAGCTCCGTGTCGTTGGTAACAACCTGAAGTCACTGGAAGTCTCCGAGGAGAAGGTATATTTCTGTGATTTTGTACTTAGACTATTAAGGCTAGAAAAAATAAGCTAGGAATCCAATCCAAGGGATGATATCGAAATCCCTAAATATAAATAAAGTCATATTGATGAAATTAATAAAATTAATGGATGAAATATTCCGAATGATGCACCAACCTTTGTAAACCTTTCAAAGTATCGCAGTAAATTGTCTTCAACTTCATTTAATGAATAAAGCTAGGACAAGGCAGTTGAACTACCAAGTAATGCTAATTATATGTATGATGCAAATGAACGAGTGAATGAAGCGAAGACTGTTCTACCCGACATAATGTACGTCAAGAGTAACCGAGTGATATTCCATACAGGCCAACCAACGCGAAGAGGAGTACAAAAATCAGATCAAAACCCTCACCACCCGCCTAAAGGAGGTGTGATATCGAACGAGATCGGTTCATATAGCGAGTGTTTATGTTAGCTTGCCTAACTGCATTCTGCTGCACAACTATAGTCTAGTCTCTGTCTGATTTACCAGTCTTCCGACTTTGGTGATGGTAAATAGGATTTAGAGAGTAGTGCGTCTGTAACTCGTGTTCAGTTTTCCTCCATATTGATACTTCCCTCTTGTTTGCTGTTTGAATGTTTTCTTTTTTTAACAGTTATCTCGCTGTAATATAGTTTTAGCGTAATTTTTACCCGTTTATATTTACCTAGTATCGTGCAGCGTTGTTTGTGACAACTGCAACTCTGAGCGATGCCGCATGACTCAGTTTTCGCTGTTTTGTGTTTTTGTTTTTCGTTAACAAACAATACTCGCAGGCTACGCAAAGGGAAGAGACATACGAGGGTCAAGTCAAAGTGCTGGACGCTCAACTCAAAGAGGTAAAACGACAGCCGGACCGGAGGATTTACGTAGATAGACGGTTTCGGTTGTAGTTTCGTTTCATGTTCATTGCCATCCAGTGTTTGGGATAGTACGAGTACTTTGGGCCGTCGGCTACAGAAATGTCAACTTAATCATAAAACATTATCATCCAAACGTTGGATCTTGTTCATAATTATGATGTACTCTTAAGTGGTCATTTCTGTAAGTTCATGGCTTGGTTTCGTAAAGGCTACGTTCGTTGGTGTAGGTCCTAGTGTCGAGTGGCTGACGGCGGTTGGTGCTTCATCTACATATGTATCTATGTACAAGACTATCTCCTATTTATGTACCTACCTGTGTTGTAATTACTTCTATATTAGCTGTAAGAACTATGCCTGTGTTGTGATTGTACGCTTTATTAGTTTGGGGTTTTGCAATATGTACAATTTGTGATGGGAATAATTTGCTATATTTAGCCCTGCTTTTTAGTACGTTTCTTTTATAATATTTTGAAACTCCTCATCTATTTAGAGAACTTCTATATTACACAGGACATCGTCAATAATTCTATTTACACATTCAAAATGATACTCTTATGCAAATGCATTAACATTTTCTGAAGTTTATTGAGTTTTCTCTACTACAACCTGAAAATCTTTCACACTAGTTTTCAAGAATTGTGGTCCAGTTACGCCAGATGCCGAACTGTTTATTTTGGGTTTACCCGAGAATCAAGGTACGCCTTCAATTGCACAAAAAAACATTAAGTCCTGTTGCCCATTTTCGCCAGATGGAGAACAACACATACATTTTTGGGTTTAACAAAACCATACAGACTAGGCCACTATAATCAGGCATGTATAGGCCTGCCATTTCGTAAGTCCACGTCCATATTGGGTAAAGAGTACAGTCACAACACGGCGGCGGCGTGCCGGTGGCTAGCCGTTAGTAATCCGTCCTGTGTGGCTAGGCGATGGCGTCTCGCGAGCACGTCGAGGATAAGATACACAGCCTCTCGCAGAAACTCTCGCAAGTAAGTTGTGCTCGATACACGGGGTTCTGGTCGTCCTACAAATAACAAAAATTAAAGAAATAAATGACAAAGATAGATAGAAATAATCTTTATTGTACACCATAATAAACTACACTACACACTTCAATTTATTTACAACTTAAAAAGAAGGTGTAACAACGAGCAAAAATTTTATTTTTGAAGAATAAAGCTAACGAAACGTTTTAGTATATAAAATAAATTATAATAACTACTTTGATCCCCGTGACACGCTTTGGGCTAGAGTTACATTTTGAATAAAGTTGTATTGATATTACTCATACAGCTAAAAGACAATTTTATCAGTTCAGATTAACGTTACTCATCATTGTACATATAACGAGCATTTGCTATTATTAAAATGGCTTGAGGTATTTCCAATTCTAAATATGCATTTGACAATATATAGAATTTATTTGTAATTATGGTCGACCAGGACAACTTGTTGGTAATGTGTTTTTTTAATATATTATTTTCACATTCATTTTTCTATACGTTGGGTAAAATGGTATTTTGGTATCTAGTGATGTAGTCACCACTCAGCACATAGCCGCTTTCGGTAAAGGTAAAATGCATGGTGGTTGTGATTGTGCTTTAATTGTTTATAACATAGTTTGTTTTTTTTTTGTACTAAATTGTAAATATGTTTTCATTTTTGCAAATTAAATTAAAGTTTTGAAAAAAAAAAAGGAATTTGTAACTTAAAGTAAATTCAATGCATGCCTGACATTGTAGTGAAACAGTCTATTTTCTGATGAGTAGATTTCTTATGTGAAATAGTGTTGCAACTTTTGAAATGATATTAAAATTTAAAGATAACGGTCGAATTTCAATATACCTACATATTTAACAAACAAAGTTACAGAAAATAGGCTGTTTGCTTCAAGAATAGAAGTTAAATTGGATATAAAATGATTACAGGCTGAGGCGCGCGCTGAATTTGCTGAGCGCTCCGTGCAGAAACTCCAGAAGGAGGTCGACAGGCTTGAAGGTAACCTATCATTTCGTATATTCACAACGATAAAAAATCTGATATCATATGTGTCTAAAGAGACATCCAAAATATATGAGAATAATTGTAGTTGTGTAATATTAGCTAATCTTTCTAAAGCAAGACGCAAGTCAAAACTATTTGTATTTATTACATTTATTGATGCTAGTTTCCGAGTTTTCAAGGGTCTCCAGATATATTACTGAATATACAACGTACAGCAGTTTGGTTAAGTTTGAAATTCAAGTATTTCACAAGTCAAGTTAAAATAACATGTTTGAAAATAACAATGCTTTGGACATTACGCACTTAAACGATACCATCTCAGCCGTCATTAGATCTGGCTTAACGAGTTATTATGCTGTACAATAGATTTGAAAGCTTTTTTTTCTGTAATTTCTGCTACAATCTTAAGCTTAATTTTATCTTAATTTCATAGTAACAGTGTTAGTTTCTTTTTTTATTGCACACAGAATTGTGTTTGTTATTCACGTTTGTTCACCAAATCTCCAAAAATCATGAGTATTCCTTAAAGCTTCATGTCACTTTTTGGCTGCTTGAATCACAAATTCAATTCTGTGCAATGTTTTTTGTTAGCATGACTTATAAGTGTCTCCTACTAGAATGCTCGATCCTTTGATGTGTTTTATTTTTTAATTTTCTGTAATTTTGGCATGGTTTTATATTGATGTTGTCTTTGCCTGTGCTGTTTGGTTCAAATGTCGAAGTCGGGAACTTTTCATCATCAATAATTGTGACATTATCTTACATACAACAAACGCCCGTTTTCTGAAAGCCCTTTCAAGTAACAGCTGATTAGGCATCTAATGACAAATCTTGAAATCTTACATTAGGTGTTGCAATTGGTTGTTAGAGAAAACAGCAACCTCATCGAGAATTGATTAAGTGGAAAAGTTGCTTCAGGAACATGGGTCAGTGTTGTTTCCGATTTTTCGAACGTTTGGACCAAACGGTTGTTTGTTGTGTGTCCTACTGACCGTGGCCACGTCGCCCTTGCAGACGATCTGGTGTCCGAGCGCGAAAAGAGCAAACTCCTGCAGGAGGAGATGGAGGCCACGCTGCACGACATACAGAACATGTGAACACCTCCCGCTCGCGCCCGCTTCGCTCACTGCTCCGCTCGCTGCTCCGCTCGCTCACTAGCACTGACACAACACTGACATCTGTCACTTCAGAGTTGCCACCGCGAAAAATAAAAGGCGCCATCCATGTTGTGCAGTGTCCTAGAACGAAAGAAGTTTTATTTAATTGACATATTTTCAAACTTCTTTTTACTCCAAGACTACAAAGTGAGCCGAGCGGGCGCCTAGATGTTATTAGCTATAGAATAATTGCCAGCCGCTTTTTAATGTAACTTCAAAAATCGAGTGTTTGCTACGAAAGCACTGCCATGTGCAATTTTTTATTTCATCCACAAATTACTAATATTAATGTCCGTATAGTTGAAACGAGTAATTTGTTTTATAGTCATTACTTTACGAGCGTGCCTGTTATGTCAATGATCGATATTTATATGACGTATGCAGTCGCTTCTCCAGCACTCTAGTGTAAGGTATAAAATGATAGTAACGACATTCCAAAAGGGGTCCAAAAATGTTATGCATTTTACACTCAACTTTAAAAGACATTATTTGCATTATTTATAAAGGAATGCACATAGTTTTTGTACAATATTTAAATTGTCTATGTATTTGTAGAACAAATTAGTCGCTGTATTCTGTTTCGATAATTTAATATTTCACTCAAGGGAATAGTGCATACAATACGTCGTATGCTATATTTTTCATATGCACTGTTTGCAATTTATTATGAACTTAATTTACTTAATGTTAGTGAAGAGATTAGATATTTTTATTCAAGAGTGACGGTAATACAATAAATAATGATATTTATAGGAATATTCTTGCTAAATTGGAAATAATTGATATTCTATTATGTTTGAAGGATGATTTTCTCGTGTCATAATTGAGTTTGTTGTTATTTATTTAAATTAATCGATGAATAAATGGCGACTATTCCAAGTTGTAATGTTCGCGCGTGTGTTTGCTCGCGCTGGCAACACCGCGGCGCTGCGCGGTCACGCGGGTGACGTGTGACGTCACCGGCACATACATACGTCCGTACGAACGATACAGTAACGTAGGGAGTCCGTCTTTTCTAATGTTATCGATTAATGAATTGATAGATAAGTTCGTAAAAAATAATTTAATGATTTTTAAGAGTATTCTAATAAAAGTGTTTATGAATATATATTATTATTTTTAACCCGTTGTATTTTTTTACTAACTCGTGTGCTCCCTTGTGGTTTCCATTCAACTAACGCCCCGACGACGATTCTATCAGCTATAACGTCGATCATTAAATGTAATATAAAGTCATCTTCATCATCATTGAAATGCAATCCGGTAATAACTTCGGGAAGTTCGGGGCGAACCAAAATTATTCGCACAAAACGAAGAATAGCTCGGTCGCGAGCGGGGTCATGAGTCATGAAGCATTGTACATTACATAACGTCCGCGGCACGGGGCATGAGAGTATGCACGTCCCCGTAGAGTAGCGCCGTGCTAACGTAACGAACGCATGCGAACACACCGCTCTCACGCGCCGCCTGACGCAGATGACCTCATCAACGAGATCGAGAGCTTCAACGATATCAACGACGACATCGACGACTCCTTCGTGGAGCTCATCCCCGGCGTCGACCCGAACGACCGCCAGATAGCCGCCATCCGCGAGGCCGCGCGCAAAGAGTACGAGCGCCTGCACCCCAAGGAGCCCACGCCTCCGCCAAAGGAGCCTACCCCGCCGCCGCAAGAGCCCCCCGCGTCTGAAGCCCCCGCACCGCCACCAGAGGGAGCCGCCCCGCCCGCCGACGGTGCCGCGCCGCCCGCTGAAGGAGCCCCCGCTGCGCCCCCGGCTGACGGTTCTGCGCCGCCGGCTGAAGGTGCAGTTCCACCTGCCGAGGGCGCGGCACCACCCGCTGAAGGAGCTGCTCCACCGGCGGAGGGAGCGCCCGCAGCTCCCCCTGCCGATGGCGCTGCTCCTCCGGCTGAGGGCGCCGCTCCTCCTGCTGACGGCGCTGCCCCGGCCGCCCCGCCAGCAGAGGGAGCTGCTCCTCCCGCGGAGGGTGCTGCGCCTGCTCCCCCCGCGGATGGCGCAGCCCCCGTCGCCCCGACTTCCGAGGGAGCCGCGCCCGCACCTCCCGCAGAGGGCGCGCCGGCTGCAGCACCCCCCACGGAAGGAGCGCCCCCTGCGCCCGCGGCAGAAGGAGCGCCCGCGGCCGCACCAGCACCCGAAGCCGCCGCGGCGCCTGCGCCCGCTTCCGACGCCGCGCCCGCTGCCGCGCCGGCCCCGGCGGAAGGCGCCCCCGCGGCCGCCCCCGCTGAAGCCGCCCCGGCTCCCGCGGCGCCGGCGCCCGAGGCGACCCCGGCCGCTCCCCCGGCGGAGGCCCCCCCTGCCGAAGCCGCGCCACCTTCTTAAATACGACAACCTTCCGCTCGATACTTTCGGACTCTCTATTACTCTGTTACCGCGTCCCGGGTCGTGGTCCCGGTGGAAACTAGTGCGACATCCCCCCGGAGTTTTTTTATGTTGGCAATAAACGTCTGAAACTATAGCTGATGGAATTTCTGTCCCCCATTCTGCCCCTCGTGGCCCGCGTCTGCATGCGTGTGAGTGTGGCGACTAACGCTGTCGAGCTGCTGCGAGTGACCGCCCGGTGTCCGCAGACGATCTGATCGCCAGCAAGGAAGTGTTCCACGAGATTGGCGGCGAGCTGGACTGCGCCTTCGACGACCTGGGGCTGCGCACGCCCGCCGTGGCGCCCGGCCGCGCCTGCGAGCGCTGCACCTGCTGCCACTGACGCTGCCAAGCCTCCACGCTCATATGCATTTACGTTACACGACAAACGCGTCTTGATATTCTAGTCAATCATTAAACCATAACAAAACTACTTCCGAAAGCTTTCTAACTGAGTTTGCATGCTAGAATTCGACGAGTCAGACACCTTACATTATCGACGCAAAACAAACAAGCTTTATAACCCAGCGAGACCGACGCATGGCTTCAGAATAATAAGGATCTAAACATGTAAGCATTTAATTTTTATTACATACTACCGCTGCGCTGCTCTTAGTGCGCTTACAGACGGATCAGTTGCAGGCACACGGTTGATGGCACACCATGTTGAGCTGAACGCTGAACCTAAGATCAGATCATTGCCTTACAATCATCAAGCATGAGGCTTTGAGAGAATGCGCTTGCGCATAGCACAGTTGTGAGCGACCATACAACATGTCGCACCGTCTGTAACCGCCATTACGCTGAAACTAATTTTCCTAACGACTTGACTTGAGGAAAAAGATATGTCTAGGTACATAAATATAAAGGAAGACTTGATTATATTATTATTGAGATAATAAATAATTGTACCTATTATAATGTTCGGGCAAATTATGTAATGCTGTGTCCAATACGCAGACGAACTTGTCGCCGAGAAGGAGAAGTACAAGGACATCGGTGACGACTTGGACACCGCTTTTGTGGAGCTCATCCTCAAGGAATAAACTGGCACAATCCGCTAGGTTCGGTAAAGTTCGGGTCCGTCCGCCGCGCGGCTGCTATCAGCTCTCGCCATTTAAATATCCGAATACATGTATTTTACTTTATAATTTTATACTCCTAATTTAAAGTATTAAAATCCATAGCTTTATGGCGGTATTTATTTTCGAGTAATATAATAAATTAATTTATTATCTACTTATGACTGGTTTTATTTAATTTCCTGTAAAATATTACCTTGCTAGTACCTAGTTAGAATCTGTTGTTGCTGTAGAAATGGGTGATGCGTTTGCAATATTGACTGCTTTGGCTTCGAACGACTGTATTTCACCTACAAACCTAAACAACACTGTAATTGCCAGCACAGACGGTAGGTACTTACTTATGTTTTGGTTATAGAAAATTAGTTTAGTAACAACTTGTTACTGGATACTCGTATAATAAATGTTGAGAAAGTCCCACCGAGCCAGTAGATCCTTTTGGAGAAAAAATCGCGGAAAACCAATAAATGATGTTTATTCCTGTTAAGTAAATCTAATTTAAGTATTTAACGTAAATCAAAAAGTAGATATTTCATTTAAAATTACTAAGAAGATTTACATACTTATGTATATCAAAAGAAAATTGATCTGTTTAGTAAGTCATTAAAACTTCCTGCTACAATTTTGTGACTTGATTAGGGACAAATAAGGTGATTGAACTACTAATTTACTATGAAGGTAGAATACAGCACGTTTAGCCATGCTTGAAGAGCGAAATAATTGCTTTTTGAGTATCTAGAGTCCAGTAGCCTGTAACACTGCTTCTGTGGTAAGTAGGTAGGTAAGTAGCGAGTTTCCTTATGAAAGTAGATAGAAAGCTAATTTCATTTTATGTTGCATACTGCACTGCCAGACCATTCAAAAGAGTTTAAGGAATCTAAGGCCCGCTTGCACCAGCTGGAGTTATTAGTTAGTTGCTAATACGTTATTACGAATATTTTTGTTAAACTTTAACGTTAATTTGTAAACATTGTTAATTTTTGCCGCAACTGGGCCTTAAGATTGTAAAGAATTTAGGAGACCAAGAGCTGATATTGTTCAATTCTTTTTCATTGTCCCTGGATTCATCCTTTAAACGAATACCAATTAATAACTAACTTTCTGTCCATGATCATAACGTGTTACTAACCAACTAACATTACTAACAGACGAGGTGGTCGAAGAGCGCAGTAAATACAAGGCTATAGCGGAGGAAGTGGACCAGACGTTCGCTGATCTGTCAGGATACTAAACTGAAGGCGGCCATCTTGGAGCGGCCGCCATTGCGGAAAAACGGCGTGGAGACTGCAAGCGTACGCGGCGGATGTTGCTTCGAAAACGTGCCTATTATAAAAGAACAACACATGAAGCCTTACAAATGAATACTCAAATTGTTTATTTATAAAAATAACGAGCAGTTTTCATGTATTGTGCTTTATAATGGACTCCATATTCTTTGCACAGAGCTCACGTTGAGAAATGAACAAACTACTTCAACGATAGTTCAATTTTGATGTTACTTTTGCATCTGATGAATTCTTAGGACTGCTTACTTAGATACTATTCAAATTGTGAGTCGAGGAAATATGTTGAACTAACCTTATCTTTTGACGCTATGAAAGTATGTGGAATTGCTTCTATTTGTGGAATACTCACATGAAGAAGTACCTATAATAAGTCGAAAAATGTTTAATGTGTTAATTCTAAGTATGGATGTTTTCTGCCTTAGCAGAGTTGACGCTTTCCTAAGAGATTTTCTCACGAACTGTTTCATTGCCTTACTTTAGACTTTTGGGAAATACTATTCCCTTACCTTCTAAGATGTATAAAAAATGTAAGTAACCTACTTCTCATTCACACGCCTCATTGTTATAAGTCAAGTCAGGCGAAACAGTCTCTTAAGAAATCTAACTAAATGTTCAAGTTTAAAAAGCAACGTTGCTTTTTTTGTTAAAATTATAAACAGTTTCATGATTCAAAATTAGGATGTCCAGAATTATCGTTGTTATCAAGATGTCTATTTGTATAAATATTTTTGAGAAATGTACAAAATGTGTAAAGTAGTCTTGATTAAAACTACTCATCATTTCAAATATCCATGTGTACCTAAAAACATTAAATCTAAATTGCCTTTGTTTGTCAGATTAATCTCACAAGGGATGTCCTTTAACATTTTGGGCTTAATTGCTCGCATTAGGAACTCTTTCTAAATTATTTTGTCTATAGCGGGAATGTAAAGCACTAGTTTCTCATCATGAACTATTTTGAATCTTCTAAATATCAGCATCGGAATTTAGATTTACAGTGTAGAAGAATACCAAATGATGAGTCGGTAAAGAATTTACGCAAGCACGAAAAAAAAAATATTTGCTAAAACCTGCAGTTTATTGGGACCTGTGATCATAGACTTAAATCAATCTGTGGTCATAATTTTGATACATCCCGTGGTTGCCTTGTTGAATGAGAAAGTGACATTCGTTGTCGTTCTATTCTTATCTTAAAATAAAAAAAAATGGAGGTATGTGCTGAAGAGAAGGAAAACATGATAACTTGTAACGTGAAACTATTGCTTTCGTTCCTTGATAGTCGCCTTGAGAGTAGATCAAACGCTGCCGTAAACTGAGTTTGTGCAAAGAAAATATATATACATAGATACAGCTGTTTTATTACTTCAAAGCTCACTTTAATGTAGCATTGAATGCGCCTAAAAACACTGCCGATGTTTTGTGTATCTTCGCCGCGAGTTTTTTTACGAGAATCGTTTTTACGATGTGTAAAACATAATCTTATGAAAATATGTAACGAGTTTTTTTTGTTTGATTTTAAGGCACTATTTTTATGTCTTTGTCACACTTTGACCTACATCGAATATATCAAAATTATTGTCTCAGCCATCCGTAAAGTAAATTTTTGCTTCGCAGTGAAAAAAGCTATTCGGCATCTAAGAATGCTGTCACAATAGTACTTACTATTGTGTAATACTTTTGTACTTGTTTGTACTCATTTAGCTTAGATTTTGTACGACAATATGATTGTACCTTCAATTATTATTGTACTTCTAAATGCTTCATACTTCCTGTAAGTCCCTTCTTCATACCAGTAAGACTATCAACCACAACTTCTGAGGAAGTGTACCTATCAGCGCTTTAAACTGTTCACTCTTGTAAAATAAATTTATATTAAATGTAATTAGTGTTTTATTGTACTGAGAAACCCGAATCGCTAGTTGAGTATATGGTATGGTAGTCAATAAATAGATATCAGGCTTGCCTGCATTGATAAGATCTAAGCTCTGAAATAAAAACAAAAATTGGGACTATAATTAACTAAGTATACCTCAAAGAGCTGTCAGCAACGAAGACGGGGCCCCATAGCGGGGGTCAGAGTCTGCTAGGGTTGCGGAATTTGTTCGAAAGAGGCAACGCGGCCCTGAAACGTAAAAGGCACAAGAAGGATCACGGGTGGGTTTTAGTTAGTAAAAGTCTGACAATCCCTTCCACTCCTCCCAGAGCGGGAGAAGTCATTTGATGATTTACCATCTGAAAAAAAAAAAACTAGTACATCATACTCAATATATTCTACTTAAAAGACCAGTAAGTACACAAAAACTTTTTATAGACGCAATTTTGATCGGCGGGTGTCTACGCTTGTGAATAAAAAGGCTTGTGCTACGGGCTACGCCGCGCTACGAAAGTGCTACGAAACGACGTAGCACTACTAATTGAAAGAATATGAAATTCTGTCTGTACTGTACTGTACTTAACGTAATGTGATTTAAAGTTTCTGTCGATAGTTCAGTACCTTTTTTATATTTGGCAATCCTCAAATGACTTCTACCGCTCTCAACGGAGCGAAAGAGAGTGTCAGACTTTTACTCACCAAGACCCATACGTGTTGCTCCTAATGCCCTTTGCGTTCCATGACTGGGGTGACTCTTTCGAACAAATTCCACAACCCTAGCAGGCACTGCTTCATTAATTTAGTACCTATCCATAGGAATTGTATAGGCCCTATGTGAGCACTGTTATTACTAACGATACAGTACTAGGGTCACTGGGTCAGTCCTTAGATAAAAACTTCACGGTCCGATAACACAGAAAAGCGAATGCCAACTTTATCATGCAACCAGCGACAATCTTACCTTCAAGGCTCCGAGGTGTGAACATCGGTTAGAGATAGTGTGATATGATGATAGCACCAGATGTTTAGAAGCGCGTGGCTCAATAAATAACAGCTGCACGGTTTGAGCTTTATAGTTAATTAAGGGACACTTACCAAAATCGGTGTGTGAATGAGACCTCTCTTGTTTTTTAAAGACGGGAAATCGTCACGAATGACTTTTCCGCTCTGTGCGGAGCGGAAGGGAGTGTCAGTGTCATACTAACTAAAACCTATCCGTGTTGCTTCCAGGGCCGAGGTGACCCTTCCGAACAACGGCAAGGTTAAAGTAGCCTGGCCTTACTGCTCCGTCTCAAAAATCCATCCAGGTTGAATGAGCGGTTTCATTCATGTTTTCCTGGTTTAGGAATTTGTAGATCTCTGACAGTCGCTACGAGTAGTTAAAAGTCCGCAAGTCAAGGCAAGTATCGCTGCTGAAAATGAAAAGGTGGAAATTATGTTTAATTTTAACTAAAATAAATAAATACAAAAAAATATTATCAAAAGCCAAATACAATTCGTCAATCTCAAACAAACAATAAAAATGACAATGTACCTATAAAGTACAACGCTATGCATTATGAGACAGAGTGAACGTAAGTGAACTCCTTCGCTGTTATTTTCTGCAGCCCTATTATGACGTCTTAAATCCATCATGATTTCTGTGTCAGAGAGAGACGGAGTTACACAAGACGAATAGCACTATCTCTTTCCCTCACACGAATCATGATGGCATTGGCACTTCGTAATACGGCCACTGATTCATTTCGTTGCGGTATCCAAGACAGTAAGACTCGTCGTGCTTCATTAGTACGGCGTTTCTGGTAGTCACCACTGTGAACAGTTGAATTGATTCTGGAGGTGGAGAGGTACTCGCTCTATCTATGTACCTACAAAGTATACTGGCGGCATACCTTATCAGCAACATCCGGTTAGACTGGAAGACTAGTGACGTTATATAGTTACGACAAAGATGATGATGTCTTCTCTAAGCCCTGTAAATAATTATGATTCCTGCCCCCCTCCGGTTCCCTGCCCCCCCCCCCCCCTGGCTCTCTTGCCCTGGTTTGGGTCTGGATACAGTGACTGAAAATACCGAGCAGAAGCACATGATTTAATAAATGATAAATGATTTTTATTTTGTAAGTAGGTTGTAAAAAACACTTTTACACGTCAATCTTTTTTTTTGGCCGTTATAAAACTAGATGAGGCCGGTGTTTCCTAGCTGACTTAGCTTAGTTAGCTTAGCATCGCCGGTTATATTAAAATAGCCTCAATGCGTGGCAATGCTATTATGTCCGGCAAATCCTGGAGAAGCAGTCTTTCTAGTTTCTACCGCCTCGCTGACTCGTCAACATTATTTTTACTATGCTCGAGCTAACGTGACAGAAAAAGAAGCTTCCTGGGGCTAACTTTAAACGGGTAGGGTTTTCAATGCCAAGGACTAAAATCGAGAAAAGTAAGCATACCTTTGCCACCAAGCTGGATCGCCGTATCCCGGTATCAAGTCGAATTTCGTCTGCATCACAGATAGATACAAAAAAGGCATTTTAGTAATGTTTTTCTTTCATGCTCCGCTCCTAATGGTCGTAGCGTGATGTTAAATATATGTAGCTTTCCTCGATAAATGGGTTATCAAAGACTAAAAGAATTTTTAAATTCAAACCAGTAGTTCTCGAGGTAAGTGCGTGCAACCTAACAAACAAACTCTTCAACTTTATGATATCGAATCGAAAAAGAATAAGGAGCTACTTTCGTATAAAAAAACCGAAAAAATATTTCATAGAAATATGAAAGTGTAACAGCAACACAAAAGAATGCAAATTAAATCTGTGTTATGTAGTTAAGTTCTCGAATTCTAATATCTACAGAAGGTGAAAAACTATTGGAAAATGCATGACTACACTGCCTTTATAAAAAAAAAAACTCAATAACTGGAAGATTAAACAACAATAATCGTGCGTACAAAATTAAATAGGTATCTACTTATAACTAGTCAATGTCTATAAGTAGGTATCTACTACGAAAATGATATAGATTTTTTCTGACGCGTTCATTTTCATTTAATATCCAGCATAAACAAACAGCTTGAAAAAAGCTTCATTAAGTTTCCCTCCTCGCACCAGTGACATTGCTTTCGTTGCCCTTGAACGAGCTGGGTATTTAGGGTAGCAAGTTGCAAGTTTATCTCGCACTCTGTCTAGCGTCAGATGCGAGCAAGTTGTGGCAAGGCGATGTTGCTGTTTGAGACGGCCAGAAAACAGAACGGACTAAAATCAAAACTAAGGAGTAGAAGGAAGGTAGAAACAGAGGAGTTTTCAGACAAATAAAGGCATAATTCCAGCACAATTAGTATTCTCAAGATATCTGTTGCGAAATCTCATTATTATCCAGGTCCTAGCGAAAAGCGATATCATAAACAAACTTTGAACTTTGTGTGGGTCTTATGAGACCCACGCTCATAAATGGACATTCAGATGGTGTAACCTGAAAGGTATCCTATTACTTCTGTCCCCTGTCCTATTTGAGATCTCCAGAATCCTATGAATGAAATGTCTCTAGCAATTAAGAGCCAAACAAACATGAATCATGGTTGAACCTATTTAAATGCAAATAGTTTGCTGTTATTAGTTATAGCCAGATGAAAGCCGCGTGTCGATCTCAATGAGTTCGGTATTACGCTAAATATAGTAGGGTCGACCAGCCGGATGGCTCTCGGAATTTGGGAATTTTGCAACACGATGTTAGCGTCGCGCGAGCAAGACAGTGCCACCTGATCGATTTAGTCGGCATTGACAGCGAGCGTGTTTTTGTATCATCGATCTATCAATCTGCTCGATATTCACATCCGCCGACATCGTCACAGGTCCGTCTGTTAGCGATCGTGGCAAAAATAGTGGAGAAGCCGTGTGTGGGAGCGTGACGGGTGGCGGTCGGCATGTTCGCTGCGATTGCTATGCTGGATCGGAATCCTGGATTTTTGGCACCGAAAATAGTCGGGTGGGAGCGCGGCGAAACCGCGAGGGCGGGCGCGGCGCAGTGCGTGTCGCTCCGCCGTTTGAACAGCCCGCTCGTGAGGTGAGTGCAGCCGCGCGCCGCCACGCCGGCAGCTTGGATACTTCACCTGGACCCCCGACCGCGCCCAGCTGCGGTCCAGAACCGTGCCCAGTGACCCCACAGTGCCATCATGTGTGGAGTATCCAAGCTCCTGGATTTTGTCTCCGGCGATTGTGTGCTTTCGTTCTGTGCAATACGTTGTTCTGTAGTTTCTGGCTCGGTTGGCATAACTCGTGTTAGTACGGCAGGTGGCCAGTGTGTATTGAGTGTCGGGTGTTGCGTACGGCCGGGCGGTGCGCGCGCGTGCTTCATGGATATGACTCGGGTTTCATCGCGCGCGCGTCCTCGCTGAAAATAGTGAGTGGCGGCGCTCCGCCCACGCCGCGCGCGCACCGCTTGTAACCTATTTGCGGCATGCCCGAACATCAGTATTTATTTAGCGAGATGAGGAAACTCGTCTCAATTTTTATTTAGCCTCAGTCGTGGCCCATATATCGTGTAATTAGGACGTTCGGTCCACAACTCTGTTGTTTACTGATGTTCGGTTTCCGATTACAGCTCCGATTGTCCAGATATGTGGACATTGTTTGGAAGTTGCTGACATGATGGATGTTAATGATAGCTTATATTACAGAGTTTTTAGAAAAGCTGTTAAATCTAAAATTCACGCAAACACCACACATGTTCACATTTTAATACATAACCATCGAAGACATTTCAAAGAACTTAGCAGAAAATATCTACTTAGAACTCTCTCTGCAAACAAAACAATAGCAATTTTATACAGATTTCAATTAAAATACAACAGCAGTATTATAGATATATACAATTGTAACATTTAACATAACACTAATATGAAAGCTACACCTCAGACAATTAATCATCTCGGGATTAGTATGAGAGATGGCGGTTGTCACTAGAACACGTCATGACGGCCTGGAACTCCGAGTGTTGGCACCTCTTCAAAGCGCCTACTATTACACACAAGCTGAACTATCCCTGAAATTCGGGAGATAGTTACAATTTTAGCTTTCATATTAACTGTTTTAGACTTGTATCGTGGTATCGTTTTAGATCTTTAGATCGTCGCTTTTGAACGTACTTAGTTAACGTTTAATCAATCTTCATTATAAATAACGTCACTTGTCAAATCTTTTAAATCCTTTCCTATTTACATGAAATGTTTTATTTGGATATTTTTCTTTCTAGTACCAGCCTAATTAAATTGCTGATCACTATTAAATTCATAAATCATTCCTTCTCCAGTGATGTTTATACATCATGGATATTATCACTAGACGACCCATAGACAATGATTAATTGCTCTAAGGAACTGACGTCATCTGTCATGTCATGCTACACCTGCTCACCACTCTCTCAACTGACCGTCGTCACTTACCTTAATCCATAACTTTGACTATTTCAAACTATGGTCCTTTCATCGCTTCTCAAATGTTATTTGTACCTTCATCTCTTTCTACTTTATCTTTCGTTTGTTCAATTTCAGTAGGTAAATAGGTATCTACGGTATCTACTTAACATTTTTTTAGTTACCTGATCCATATCTTAGACTATACAATAGTTAATCCTTTTGTGATTTCTGGAATATCATCTTTACTACCTTTCATGTCTTTCTATTCTTTATCTATCGATGCTTCGATTTGAGTATTTACTTGTACATACGTTATCTTCTACAATTCAACTTCCAAGTTATTGTTTACATAAAGAGCTTGCCAACTTTTGTTTGTGACGATGTGTTCTTGAAACTTGAAGTTTTCAAATGCAATAATCATAAATACAATTCCAAACACGGAGCAAGTTTAAGTAATTTTGCTTATTCAAATGTGAATAATATGTTTGTTCAAATCTTGAAGAACTCTTTAACTTATTATAAAGTAAGTTACTTTCGCGTTCAATATCAATAACCTATTCACTGAAAGCGTTCATCTGATCAATTTTCTCCGAGATTTATAGATTAGATTGTTTAGTTTCAAGTTCATTGAAGATTAATCAATATATAGATGAATTAAACGACGTAGACAGTGACGCATTGTTTACCCTTCAGTATTGAAACTTAGGGATTATTTCAATTATATTATACCGTCAAATTCTTAAATCAGTTAAAGTATAAAGGATAGATACTAGTCTCAATCTCAATCTCTCATCAACGAATTCTTTAGATAGGCTAAAGAATTCGTTGATGAGAAATTCTTAAACGTTTGCCTGATAATATCTAAATTCTGAAAATTCAAAAAGTTGATTTTTAAGATTAGCTTCATAGTTCTGTTTATTCAATTGTTTCATTTGAATTCCTGATAAACTAAGCCTTTCTAAACGTTTTTATAAAACAGATTACTTGAATCAACGATTGAGTTTGTTTGTTGAAGTTCAGCTAATGAACTTCAAGTATAAAGAGTTATGGAAAATTTCGAAAATAACAATGGAAAGTTAGAAAGGCAGGTAGGGAAAGAACGGATACTGGGAGTATAATGATAATGCAGATTATAGTTACAATATCAGCACTGATTTAGTTTTTTCTGCTGACTGTAGGTCTCATTTGATAGAAACGTTGGGACAGAAGCGTTCCACTCTATAGGTACCATTCTTTCTTTCAGATGTTAGATTGACATTATTACATCAACATAAAAGTTTTATTTTGAAGTAAGAGCTTTGGAAATAATGACATCGATCAGAGGTCAATTCTACTACATTTTTAAGGAACGGCGCATTATCATCTCAGTCGCAATCTGTTAAAAAAAGCCCCAATTTCTGACGTTTTTGACAGTCTGTGAAAGAGGGTTTTCTGAAATGACGAGCTCCAGGACCTGATAAAACGGTAAAGTTTTGTGACATTTGTTAAATTGATATCAACGTCATGTTTAACTCAAAATCGCTTTTTCAAGGAAGTGGACCTCTCGCCTATGTGGTGCCTAATTGTTGCGTAAATTTTCCTGAAAACCCTTATTGGCACTCGGGTCAAACAAAACAAACGGAAAAATAGTGTAGGAAAGTAATACCTACAAAACTTTGAACTAGGTATGTATCTGTCTGGATCAATCTAATACTGTAGAAAACCAATACCTACTTATCCTTATCTTAGAGTTTTCTCGTGGTTTACTTATTAATTTTAATCAGGGAGAAAGTCATTGGAAAGCGATACCTCATAAAGTTCAACTGAAAATCATTCCCTTTTTGAGGTTTTTTACGGATCTCAATTATTTCTTATCGATTTAAATTGAACAAACAGAAAGAGAAGACTGGAAAGTACTTAGGTCATATTCCCTACTGAACAAATTTCAAAGTTTTCTTCGAAATTTCTTACAGCAAGGAACCTTATATCGGAGAAATTATTTCATGTTCTACATTTTTATTTCAATCGAGAGAAAAACAAGATCAGGTTAGTAATAAATACCATATAGTTACATACCACACACCACATATGTAAAAAATGAATAGCCTATTTTAGTTGAGGTTTTTCGACGGTCTATCTGTAATTCTTCAATAAAAAAAGGCACATGAAAGTACCTAATATCATCGTTCAACTGAAAACCAGTGCCAACCAAGTTAGGAAAAAGCGTAAACGATACATAAATTAGCGTTCGTTCTGAAATTCCGCACTTATATTTAGTCGTGGGCTGCAACAGCTGTAGTGATGTGAAAACACGGTTATTTTCGTGAACAATATGTCGGTGGCGCTGTCAGTCCGCCAGCACCGCGTCATCGCGTTATTTTCGCAACTCCACCAGTTTGCCATCGCGGGCGGGGTTCGTTCTGTTTCGTTTAACTCGAGTTTTATAGCAGCGGGCTGTGGTTATAAAATATTGATGTTTGGGCGTTAAATCTGTCCCAAAAACCCGGATGATTTTACAATACCTATGTAAAATCCTCCGGGTTTTGGAAGCTTTTCAGGGATTGCGTACTTTATAAGATTTTAAATACATACAAAGCACACAATAGATAAATCCTACATGAGGACCAGCCAAATAACCATGCATACACAGCGGCAAATTCAACCAGAACAGGACAAGCTTACAATATTTTCACACAAAAAACTAAAAATACATGCAAAAAGCTCACATTTCATCATTTACGTAACATTCGCGAATAAAATGCCCTTCAAAATTCTCTCCAGAATGTTATTTTAGTAAGCACATTCCCCGGTCTACATTTCTTTACAAATTGTAAACAAACTGTCCTGTCGATTCTCTCATCACATAAACCAGTCAATACAAATATGGTGCAGCTAGGAAAATATCGGCCATGGCCGTTCTACGAAAAAGTAATCATAATTCATACTTTTATGAACACAACATGAGATTATGAAAATCTCAGTGTTTGTTTTCTCTATATTCCTATCGATTTTCATCATTTCATTGGATATCAACATGTTTTGTGATGAAAATATTGAGATAGTAAAAAAACCTATCAGAAAAACAAGGCGGATTGGTTAGAATTTCTATTACTAAATTAAATGCCTATCTTGGGAGTCTGGTGGAAGCAAATTCCACTATTTGGAAACCAATAGTGGCGAAACCCCTGCGCCATCCCATTTTAGCACAGTGGGTTATGCTGGTGTGGCTGCGGCAGGTGCAGGAAATTTCCTAACCTTAACTTAATTCGGAATTATGAATTTGAGCCGTTTGGGGTTGAAACACTAAGGCCATGGGGTGCGAGTGCTCAACGAGTTTTGCGTGAAATCAGCAAGCAGTTAGTCAACTCTTCATGTGACTAGAGGGCTGGCCTTTTCTTTGGTCAAAGAATCCTAATTGCCATTCAACGTGGCAATGCGGCCAGTATTTTGGGCACTTTCCCCGTTGACAGCGATGTGGACGAATTTTTCGATGCCTTATGAGTTCTTCCCGTTTCCCCCTTTTTTACTCCGCTCGTAAATTTATATGTTATTTCTATATTATAGCTTTTCTAGTGGAATTAGTAATAGTTCAAAAATAATATATTTGAACTATTACTAATTATGTAAAGTAGTATGAAACGTGATAGTGGGTGTATGATAGTTCATATCTTCCCACATAAATACTAAACTCGGAAACTGATGTAGTTACATTATATCCTACGTAACCAATAAAAAAATAAGAAAAAGATGGGATTTACGAGTCGACGACGCCAATCTATTTTCAAATGTTTCCCAACCCGATACATTCTCACAGGAAATGTGTAAACACAGACGCCATCACTGACGTCACACCATAGTTTCACACCCACTCTACACTCACCCAAAGACATAGAGTTTGTTTTTGCTCTTGCTACGTTGGAGTTATTAAAACTTTGCTTTGCTGAGTATAGGCAGGATTAAAAATATTAGCTGCTCAGCTAATATTTTTAATCCTGCCTATACTCAGCAAAGCAAAGTTTTAATAACTCCAACGTAGCAAGAGCAAAAACAAACTACAAGTTTCTATTTCTATGTAATAATCTTGAACTCAAAACTCTGTATATTGAATTACATGGCAGTAAAGGGTTAAATATTCTACCACAAATCGCAAACAAAGGGTTGAATTATGTGACCAATATCAAATTAGATTGTAGCAAATAAAATTACAACTTTATCGCCATTTGTCTTTTGACACGAACTTTGTTCTAGGAAGTTTAGCGTGTTGTTATTGAGGTGAATATAAAGTAGGTATTAATTTGTGTTCAATTCAGCTTTAGCAATACTTTTCTAAATTAGCTATAAAAATACACTTGAATTTTAATAAATACAGCAACAGAAACTGCATCGTTCGAAGTACTTTTGACTAAAATTCGTGCGCCCCGCTATTATCTTCCTTCGCCAGTTGCTTCGATTCAAAAATTATCCCAAGGAAAATATTTCCGGGATGAAAAGTCCTATGTCCTATTCCAGAACACGGTCTATCCATGTTCCAAGTGGCATCCAAATCCATTCAGCCGTTACGACGTGAAGCGACAAAAAGCAAATAAACTTTCTTTTTCATTTTTAATATTACCTTTGATTTCACCTTTTATTGGAATATATATTAAAGGTATGTAAGAAACAATACCCAAGAACATTACAATCAAACAGGTTTCATAACTTCCGTACTTTAGAGTTTCTACTCTCGCAAGGGTTATTAACTCCCTGAGCAGGGGTGTGTTCAACACTAATATTTCAGAAAGCCAAGTGTGTCACGCCCCTCCGTAATTAGGTTGGAATATAATTTAGTATCAGGAACGTAGACCCAATAATTATGCACTGCCACATCGGCAAGCTGGCAAACTGCCATATCGAATGGCAGAGTTTAAATAGGAATAGTTTGTATTTTTAAACTTTATAGGAATGTGCTGGTTTTATTCGACGGATGAAGTTATGAGTTTAGGAACAAAGAAAGTATGTGGGTTGTGGGTATCCATTTAATTTGGTCTAAAAAAATTGTGTAAAAAGTAACCTGACTAGAAAATAAACTATTATCTTGTCTAAAAGAAAGATCTGAATTTGTAGTCATGAAAACATTCAGTAGGTATTACTGTAAATTCTATCTATCGACAGAAGTGTCAACCAGTACAGTTTCTTCAAGTTAATTCCTATTTTGAGTTTTTCTCTAAAAGCTTAGGAGAGCTTCAAACAATTTAAACCGTGGTTCAAACTGCATTGCCTCGATTTAAATTAGCTTTGTACCTAGATGTGTACCTAGTATCGTAGCAGTGGCTTTATTAAATCTTGCTGCACTGTAGGTTATGTCGTTCACAGAAAACGGTTTACTGTTTACTGTTATCCGGTTACTGTGTATTTCATTTGACTGAAACTGTGCAAAGGAAAAACTAACGGCTTAAGAAAAATAGCTTGATTTGGAATTTATGCATAGATTTTTAAGAATTGAAAAGTTTTGTATCGTAGCTACCTTACCCGTAGTCTATACTGCAGGAACAATTTTCTTCATTATTAGTGATATAATTTTTCAAATTGGCTGACTACACAGAGAAAACATACCTACTACATCCACAATAACATATTCTACCTCTTTGAATAATTTAGAATAATTAGTGAGCCGACCCCAATGTGGTTGGGAAAAGGCTAGGCAGATGATGAGTATACATAGATAGATAGCTGAAAAATACGTGCCATAACCGAGGTATTCACTAATATTCGCGGAAATTAAAACTAGATATATTGTTTTCATTTTCAAATTTAAAATGGATTTCCGCAAAGTAACGCCTGACTCAATCAATTTTATTCAGCATAATAAATTGAACCTACCGAATTTGTAGCTCACGCAAAAATATCTAAGTCGAAATCGTTGATGTGTTTCAGGCCGTAACTGGCGTATTTTTTGACCGGACCGTAGAAGACACACAGCCGCCACCATGGACGCGATCAAGAAGAAGATGCAAGCGATGAAGCTGGAGAAGGACAACGCCATGGACAAGGCCGACACCTGCGAACAGCAGGCTAGGGACGCCAACCTCCGCGCCGAGAAGGTACAGTTCCTTCTTGGTCTTTTTATAGGCACCAGCTTTTCAAAAGGAGAATCCAGTCAGAGCACGGCTGGTGAAGCTCTGCAGTACTATATTGTTAATAGCTCACCGTGAACACTTAGAATGAAGAAGAAGAAAAGAACGTGGCAACAAAGCTGGCTGGCTATAGTGCTCCGGGCTTAGTTGTGTCCAAAAATGTTGCAAATGTGAATAAAATTAATGTTGTAACAGTGCAATGCAATCACATAATGAAACTCACTTGACTTAATTTCTATTCTCAGCAAAAAACGTGGAAGATCTTGTTTTTCGAACAATGTTAAAATAAATATAATATATTCCTTTATTCAGTTATAAACCGTACTCAATTATTGACATAAGATATGAATACAAAAAAAAATATCAGTAATCTCCTTTTCGAAATTGGTATTTATATAAGTCGGCTGATCTTTTTGGGATAATCGAGGTCAAAGGGTCACGTTTGATGAAATCACTCAAGAAACGTAAAGGACGACCCATTTTCTAAATGTTTCAAGATAAATATACAGGCTACGTTTTCCTAGGCCTCTATAAACACAATTGATAAATCTATTCGAGGCCTAAGAGACTTGTCCCATTTGTACCCACGGTTGATGTATTTTTGGTCGGTATTTATGCGAGAGAAATAATTCTCGATTCTTTGGAATAAGTTTCATTGAAGTGAATTGGAATTTACATATTTATTGTTTTCATGGAGCTCAGCAAGGCTCGGGTCGTATTTCCCAACGGCATTTGTGTGGACCCCTAATTATGCAGTCTTCAGAAGGTCGCATTTTGCAGGGATTTTTTTTGTTTCACTCATGGGTCCCTCAAGGGACTAATCTGTGCCCGATACTCCTGATTGTAACTCCAAAATCTGTTCCCCATTCCAGGTCAACGAGGAAGTCCGTGAGCTCCAGAAGAAGCTCGCCCAGGTGGAGGAGGACCTGATCGTCAACAAGAACAAGTTGGAACAGGCCAACAAGGACTTGGAAGAGAAGGAGAAGAATCTGACCGCCACCGAGGCCGACGTCGCCTCCCTGAACAGGAAGGTGCAGCAGATTGAGGAGGACCTCGAGAAGTCCGAGGAGAGGTCAGGCACCGCCCAGCAGAAGCTGCTCGAAGCTCAGCAGTCTGCTGACGAGAACAACCGGTAAGATATACTCGCTAAACATATTCATAATCTTCCTACCCACATACTCATCCTCATTGCATCCCATTTATATGTATATTCTTCACTAGCTGCTGCCCGCGACTTCGTGCCCGTGGCGTCCCCGATTTTAAAACATTCTTTATCGCTGCTCCGCTCCTATTGGCTTAAGCGTGATGATATATAGCCTAAAGCCTTCCTCGATAAATGGTCTATTCAACCCAAAAAGAATTTTTCAATTCGAACCAGTACTTCCTGAGATTAGCGCGTTCAAACAAACAAACAAACAAACTCTTCAGCTTTATAATATTAAGTATAGATGATCATTTTAATTTATGTATTAGGTGAATACACTCTGCATCGAACTTAGAGGATGGATATATTTGCTAGAAGATGACTTGCTGAATTTTAAAATTAGAGTTTTGCTAACTCTAAGTAAAATTATAATGTATCTGTGAAAATCTCTACTAAATATTTTATATGTAACTTTCTCGAAGAAGCAGATAGCTTATTGTAATAACAGTTTTCAAGACATGTTTATGTAATCATAAATACATAGTTATAATCAGAATATATTTTTATAATGCAGGAATGTGACGTATTTTTCCAGTCGTGTTAGATTTATAGGTAAAGCAACAGTTGGATTACGTGCGCCACTATAATTAGAAACATGTTGTGAATTGGAGATTAGCTCATGAAATTATTATAAAAAACATTTTCGTTTATGTAATTCTGTTTGAGTTCATATGATATAAGCATAGCATAATCAGCCTTTTAATGTTCCCACTGCTGGGACACAGGCCTCCTCTCTAGGAGAGGGAATGGGCCGTAATCCACCACGCGGGCCCAGTGCGGTTTGGTGAATGTCACATATCTTCGAATATGATATGATATACCAATTATTTAAATATAAAACGGTTAGTAGAATGCTATTCTTGGAATCTCAGAGACTACTTGCATCTATTTATATTCAAACATCGACCTACATAATAAACTTATCCCTGTAAGAACTCTGAGTTACATCTAACTCGATGGAATTTTCAACTTTTGGAATGGAATTGACAGCACGACTATGGAATATCGAGAGCTCCTGATAATATGGTTGAACAGACCATCCTTAGTAGTATAAAATAATTAGGTTCCGATTAAAAGTTCAGTTCTATTTAGCAGAGGGCCATTATCGATCCCTGGTATAACTCTGAAGTCAATAGACATGGGTAGCTCCCGAATGAAAGATAAAATTGAACTAGCTCTTTAATTACAATCTAGCTCTCAGTCGTTCAGTCGTTCACGGAATAACTCACTAGTTCGTTTAGCTCAATGGCTCATTGACTCTATAAGTGTTCAAGTATGGAGGAAAATCATTGGCTTTCATAATTTTATTTATTTGTAATAAGAACAAAACAACCCAATGAATCTAATTTTACCTACTTATAGCTCGCAACTAAGTTAAATGAACTAAAGAACTTCAAAGATTTTAAAGAGCCATTGAGCTATTTGTCTCGTTTGACTTGCGTTTTGTAGCGCGGCTCAATTTGATCTGTAGCCCGCAAGTAAATCAATTGAGCTCAAGAGTTAAAAAGAGTTATTCGGTGAGCTAAAGAGCTAAAAGAGTGATACAGCTCTTTTGATCAAAAGAGTTGTATCTCTCTTTTCATTTTCTTTCAATGAGCTACATTTCGCATGTCTAGAAGTCGGTGTCCCTAGTATACATAGATCTCCTGATTCACCCAGGTTCAGCAGACACAACACATAATAAATGACGTATCGTCTATTCCAGTATGTGCAAAGTGTTGGAGAACAGGGCACAGCAAGACGAGGAGCGCATGGACCAGCTCACCAACCAGCTGAAGGAGGCCCGTCTGCTCGCTGAGGACGCCGACGGCAAGTCTGACGAGGTAACCATCTTCTTTCAAGTCTCCTATAACCGTTGTGCTATTCTGTAAACTTTTCAAGTGTAGGTAACTTGTGAAGTGAGCGTAGGATGCGCTGCCATTCCAACTGACGCGAGGAGTTTACTCGCTTATTATTCACTTCACTTGTGTTTTCATGCCGAGATATTTACAGAATCGCATTGTTGAACGTTCAACTTCAGATAAGTCACTTAAACCAATCGTTTTGATAAATACAATGTTTTATTGCGTCACTGACTACTGTCATGAAAAATGAACACTGCACTAATTTCCTTTTGAAAATTGTTATCTTCATCTAAGATCATATTTGTTCGTTCTGCTATAAAACCCGGTTCAATACAATTAAATACAATTGATTTTATCTGTTGGGACTACTTGCTCTGTCTAGTTTCACCTCAATTTGAACATCCTTACAAGCAGATATATCACAATGTGTTATGAATGAAACCTAATCAGGGCATCTCCAATTTGCCAATCTCAATCATGCCATTCAAGCGGTAGCATAGAGCACACAAAGTTTGAACTCCAAAATGGATACTAAAATGATAGAGTTTGATGTCCAGGTATCCCGCAAGCTGGCCTTCGTTGAAGACGAGCTCGAAGTCGCTGAGGACCGTGTCAAGTCTGGAGACGCCAAGATCTCAGAACTTGAGGAGGAATTAAAGGTAAATACAACAAACAACAGGTGGGACAAATAGACTGAAATAGATAGCCTGGCTATCTGTCGACTTAGTTCGCAAGACTACACAATTGCTACAGCAGTAGTAGTAGTAGTAGTTTTGTAGTTACCGATTGTTTTTTTTTAACACGTTGCCCCACACTAGGAATTAGTCCGGTATCGTGGGTGCGTTCACAAACATGAAAACTCACATACACAAGACACCCAGACCCGGAACAATTATCTGTAGGCCATACAAACATTTGTTCCGTGCGGGGATTGAACCCGCGACACGCAGCGCAGCAGCCGAACGCTCAACCACTGCGCCAACCGTGTCGTCAAGTACACACACGCGCACACAGTACACGTGACAGTAATGAATAAATCTCGGCATCCAGGTCGTAGGTAACTCCCTCAAATCTCTGGAAGTATCGGAAGAAAAGGCCAACCAGCGTGTCGAAGAGTTCAAGAAGCAGCTGAAGACCCTCACCGGCAAACTCAAGGAGGCCGAGGCCCGCGCTGAGTTCGCAGAGAAGACTGTCAAGAAACTACAGAAGGAAGTCGACAGGCTCGAAGGTACGACTTTAACGAACGTCCTCTCTAATCAAGTAACATAAGATCTACTTAAATAAAATAAAACTAAGAAAGATTTTTTGGATTGATTTCAAAGATTCAACTAAAACAAATCTAAATATCAAGTAACGAAATCTTCTATAATGATAACTTGATAACTATTCTAACAAAACGAGAATACTATGGCTTCTCTCAATTGCAAAAGCTTTTTAATCAAAACTTTTCTAATAAAAACTCATTTTTCTTACTTATCCTTTAAGTCCAGACGCCGGGATAAAGTTGGGTCGTTTCGTATGTTGTTATCAAATCACTAAATTTTACAGACGCATTATTCAGCGAGAAGGAGAAATACAAGGCGATATGCGATGACTTGGACGGCACATTCGCCGAGCTGACAGGATACTAACCAGCCCTTACAGCACATAGTTTAAGTCAAAACCGTCCGAATCACGTCACCCTAAAGTCCATTTTGATACGTCACCTTGCATTGTCTTCGATCCTTCACAAGTTCATCGTTTAGCCCGACTGTAGATTAGCTGTCAAGAACGAGTTCCATTTTTTTCAGAGTCTCTAAACTGTTTCTTCTAATGCCTAACCTCTTGCTGGATGTTTGAAGGGTTGTCCAAAGGATAGCGTAGATGTATAATATACATATTTACGAGGCCTTTGCGACAATCCTTGAGACATCTTGTGTTGAGCCCCGCTTTTTTTGTTTGTGATTAACATGTCTATCGCTTTGCTGCTACCGTCGCGGACCAATGCTTCCAAGGTAATATTGGTTCTTTCTTAATCTCTTAATTTCTTTCAATATAAATGATCTACATATAAAGCTATCCGCTTCGCCATAAATATGTTTTAAAGAACTTCACTAAAATATAATTGACAATGTTTAAACAGTAACATTTCTAATTCTATTGACACTTTTTTACTACATAATTTTTATCTTAAGTTACCTCAATTTGTAGAAATGGAGATATTTTAGTTTCAGGACAGTATCTTTCCTTTTCTAGGCACCAGTAGTTGAGTCTAAGAGGCGTGCCAGGAACTTTTACAGCCATTAAGTTATTATTATTTAAAAGCCTTTCAGGACTGTTTTGGATCTTGTGCTCTGGCTCAGCATTTCGATCAATTTACTCTGATCATTTGGTCACGGATCAATTCAGTAGGCTTGAGAGTTGATGGCACAGCCTCTTATGGTTCAAATATAACTTGAATTCTAACACGCTTATTTATTAACAGATGAGCTCGGAATCAACAAGGACAGATACAAGAGCTTGGCTGACGAGATGGACTCGACCTTCGCCGAGCTGGCCGGCTACTAGACACCACTCCTTCCACACATTCACACACACGTACACACACGCAGCCTGCTGCCACGCCACACACACAACACAACAAACAATACGTTTGTACACGTGATGTAATATTTATTAATATTTTATGTAAATTTATTTACGATTTTCAATAAAATTAATTTATAACAAGTTAGTTTTGGATTTGATGTTTCTCCCCACGAGTTTCTGGCCATTTCTCCCTTTCTTCTATCTGGCCAAATTCTTACCCAGGTTGTATTAGGTATTTGGTAGACTTCATTCTAGCAATTGGGACTATACCCAAATAAACAGATCAGAGTCATTTTCAAGTTGAAGTTGACAAACGATTGTTAAACTATTTTACCTATCTTTTAGTTTACCTACTGTCAGGTGAAATTATAAACAGTCTTCAATATCCTAAAATATTTTAATTAACTCGTAAGTGGATACTATGATCTACAATTTTACAATGAATGTCTCAACCGTTAGGCCTAACGTTCCAATTCACAATGGCCGCCGTCGTTATATTTTCCAACGTCATTCGTTGTTATATTTATCCATTGACATGGCATATAACAAGTGTACGAATCGCTAACATTACCATAAATTAAACCTAGGCCTAACAAGTCCTGAAACTATTAAAATTTATCAGATATGCAACGTAAACCTGAAAGAAAGTTTGCGCGTTTAAAACTAGGGAAGTTTGTTTGAGTAGTCAAAAGTTGAAACAGATAAATATAAATAATATAATGGTGGTTTTACTACATCACCATATTTTATAGTTTAGATTGTTTAAAATAAGTCACAGAAACATTTTAGTATCCTTAATAACAATGTTAAAATATTAAACCCTCATCTAGACAACTCTGTAGAGATAAACTCTGATAAATGCATAACAATCATCTTCTATTACAAAACAAGTTGTTCTATCGATCATTTCCCTAACCGAAAGCCGGAAAAACACATTAGTCATCGGAAAATTAGATTGCACGTCAATTATTAACAGCGGAAACGCGCCTTAAAAATGTCAACTGTCACATGACGTCTTTCCGGCTCAAGATGGCGTCGGCGTGGGGCGCATGCGCGCGAACGACCGCCACACGCATGCGTGACTACCCTCAGAACTCAATCGATAGTGCAGTGTAGAAACAGCCTGTTGGGCTCCAGTTATTTTCCCTTATTTTCCCGATTAATCGTCGTTTTTCGGTGAAATAGTGAAGTAATTCGTCACGGTGTCGGTGTCAAGTAGCGTGCTACCTGGAGCCATCACTATGAAGATGCTAGCGCCCCACGACGGCCCTGATATAGCGCCAGTCGACTCAGGTCAGTGGAAAACAATAATTAAAATCACATTATCATTACATACTTAGTACATTGTGTCCAATGCCTTAACATTTAAACTGCCTAGCCATTAGGAGTTATTAGAAAGTAATTTTAAGAGCAAACTACGTGATGCGCAATACATAACATGTAGAAAAGGGGCTTTGTTATGTCGACACCCTATAAATAAATATCCAATTAAGAGTTACTTTCCATATATTAAAGGCTTCTTGAATCTTACTGTAAAAAACTAAACATCCTAATAATTGCGAATAAGATAAAATTGATCTAAGTTTGAGATGATATGTCATGGACTTAGGATGGATGTATGTTTTCATCCTTTATGCCAAGAACTACGCAAAAGGCTTACGCAACTTCCTTTCTTACTTATTTACAACTTATTTGAGACATATAATTCTTAATATAATGTACTAATTATTATTTACTTAATCGATAGGTCCTGTCATAGAAATGAACTAGATGTTACATGCACAGGTCTTTGTCCTTTTATTGTAAAGTCATACTGTTTGGATAGCACTGAAATAAATATGATCAAAGAATAATAATATTATGTCAGGGTTTATCGCACATATAAAATATTTATGTTTCATAATATTATTGTGCGCCGTAGAACATTATAGGCCCATTATATTTCAGGCCAGTGAGATGTATGTTACTTTTGTTTTTTTATACCTAATATAATACTGAACGGTAACTTATGTTCATTAGTTATGTAAAATGATAAAAATACTTTTTTACTCTATGACTCATAAAATTCAATTTATGTTTGAGTGAGTCATAACAACGTCTTAAGACTTACCTAAAAGTATTAATTTAACTGTACTTACAATCGTTCGATCAACTTCAAATGATGACCGAGACAAAAAAATAACAATGCTGATTTAATCTCTGTTACATATTAATAAAAAACAGGAAAATCCTTTGTTATTATTAAAAATAGAGATCTACCTGTGAAAAGGAAGGAAAAGTATGTAAACTACCTATGTATGTGTTTTGTTATAATTGTACCTTAATTATAACATTTTGAACCAGGTTCGTAATTATTGCTCTATTATGTGCGAGTATTACATGGAGATATAGATAAATAATGTGTATTCTCATGGTCCTTAAAAACGCAACATTCCTCCTTCATCAACACTATGTACGAAAAAAAAAGGAAAGTTGTATTTTGTATCTTTGTAATAAATAAATGAAAAAACTACTGAACCGATTTAAAAATATTTCCCCATTGGACTGCTACATTATCCCTAAGTAAACTAGGTATTAAAATTAAAATAAATGTCCACTCGTGCGAAGCTGGGACGGGCCGCTAGTTATAAATATATGACATTCAATATGGGATATATGTATGTATGTGCCAATATGGGTGTACGATAAATACAAGCGTGACATAATTAAATTATTATTACAATAGCTAGTTTAAAATGTCCCACTACTGGGCAAAGGCCTTCCACTCCTTCCACTTTTCCCAATCCCGTGCCACATCTTGCCAATTCCCAAGGAAGACATCCAAGTCGTCCCGCCATCTTCTTTGTGGTCTGCCGCGGCCCCGTCTCGCGATTTCGGGGCACCAATTTTGTGTTAGATAGGCCCACCGCTCGATGGACATACGGCAGACATTTCCAGCCTAGTCCCAATTAAGTCAGGCAGCCTTCTGAGCTACGTCAACGATCTGTGTTTTTGAGCGCAGTATCGTGTTTCAAATGCGATCCGTTAATTTAACACCAAGTATACTGCGCTCCATAACGTTGCAAAACTTGAGTTTGGACTTTTGGATGTAAGTTAAAGACCAAACTGCACCATATGTCATAATGGGGAGAATATACAAATCCATGTACATTATGCAACAAAAATAATAAAATTATAAAGGCTTTACACACGTGTTTTTTTCTTCTAAACATGTTATTTCTTCCTAAATGTCATCACCTTTGTTAACTCCGAGTAAATATAAAAATAAACTGGTATATAAGGGGACAAATGGCGTCCTGTTTTCCAGAAGATCAAAATAATTATAAACGCTTGGAGCGCTTTTCTCTAACATAGCTTTGTTATTTTTAATTGTCCGCTGAACAAGGCATCATTAGGGGCTGGCGACCCACTCGGGGGCAGATACAGACCAGATAGGTCCCATTATAATCTACCCACACAAGCTTTATAACTGTCATTCGGATGTTCGGGTATTCGCAGGCATTTTGGACATTTTACCTAGGTATTATTTATTTATGTACACACAAGGTACTTAAAAAAAGAAATGTTTTACAGAGTAAAGAGCACAAGCCTACTGCTTATTTCACTAGGAAATTTCTTCAGACCTGCGACAGAAGACTGAAATAAAAAAACGTAGACACAGTGTGTAAATAGACAGAGCAGGAAACTTAAAATAGACTATACTAACTACTACTAACTTAATTAAAACATATAATTATCCATTAATACATACTTTGAATAAAATAATACATACCGCGGCATACGGCAATTTATTTATTTATTATTTCCTGCCTGTTGTATCTCACTGCAGGACAAAGGCCTTCCTTTCTTCCTGACGACAAAGCTTAGTATTACATTTACTTAAGTCATCTAAGTTTGCGCCATGTGTCAGAGTTTCGGACCAGATTGAAGTGGCTTCCAATTCGGCGTCGGCGAGATACCCATATCCTATCCCTTCTCTACACTATTCTAATTCTCTTATATATCTTCGTGAACGCTTTGAGTACCTCATTCCGAGGGGTAAGCCCTGTCGCACTGCCACTTCTCTTCTTCTTGGTACTCCGCGTCACACTTCCAGCCGCTATGATGGCTTCTTCTCAGTTACTGCAGTGCGTCTCTGAAACTCTTCCACACTCTCTACGCGACAGCTCTTCTCTTGAAGTCTTCATGAGGAAAATTAAAGAGCATTTCCTTTCAAAATGACATCATATCAGTACATATGTATGTTTATATATATTTGTATTTAGATATGTATGTGAATATATTGATCTATATTATTTAGTACACTGGAATCTCTATCACTCAGAGTTTTGCTGGGAGAAAACTCAAATAAGCTCGCCTTTGCACTTTATTATGTCTAATGTAATGTATAAGTTGTTTTTGGTGTACAATAAAGAATTAAAGAAGAAGTTTTCGTAAGTAGTCTTTTCAAGAAGTTATCAAGTAACTGGATTGTGTTTGTCGGTAATATTGCTCCATGTCACGTATTGGTAGTCAGTTAAATGCGAAAAACGCATAATTATAATAAATTATGATGATGAACGAAACACAGTTCATCTAGCACTACAACTCAACATGTTATCACCATCATTCAGGATATTAAACAAACTTCCAGGTTAAGCTTCTAAGTACAAACAATAACATGTAAGGAAACGTCAACTTGATGTATTTCGTGGTGATGACTTGCACCCTGTCAACCCTCGTTCGTTTTGTACTCCTTGAAGTTTGGCAGGGCAGCATAAACTATACAGTTAACACACACAAAGCGTATTCAACTTATCAGATAAGCCTTTACGAATTAGTTTACCAAGACCGAAACAACTTTTTAAAATTCTGTCTAGCGATTGTTTATTCATAAACCTTGAATAAATTTAAATGAAAATATTTGGTGACAGTACCTACTACGATGCAAACCAGTCCTTTCCAGCTCACCATTTTACCCAGATAGTCATTTTTCTGTAGAATAAAATTCTGTAGAAACAAATTCTACAGAAGTACCACTTTCTGGATCAAGGGCTTGATCCAGAAAGCGGTACTTCTGGACACGGCTCGCATTGTTAGGAGGTTCCTCTCTCTGGAGCCCTGACCGCCGGTAGCTTGGACCCTGTTCCCAATACCGGTGGGCTACTATTTTTTATATTTTTAAATGTTTTTTATTTTTTAGAATATAAAAATATTTAGAAATATAATTAATATATATTGAAGATGAATAAACGGAATAATATTATAAACGAGAAGAAGTATGTAACGCTTTCGCTCCTAAATCGATGAACCTATTTGGATGAATCTTAGTACAGAGATAGATGAGACCCTTTTTTTTTTTTTTTTTTTTGGATGGGAAATCATCAAATGACTTCTCCCGCTCTGGGCGGAGCGGAAGGGAGTGTCAGACTCTTACTGACTAAAACCCACCCGTGTTCCTGCTTGTGCCCTTTGCGTTCCAGGGCCGCGGTGACTCTTTCGAACAAATTCCGCAACCCTAGCAGGCACTGACCCTATGGGGCCCCGTCTTCTTTGCTGACGGCTCTTTGAGGCGCGCGTGGAACACGACGCGCCGTCGACTCGGGCCTGGTTGCTATCGGACGGCGAGCCACCCATAGCTCGCCATCCGCAGGCCCGCGCCTACGGTGGCCGGGAATCGCCCTGCGTTTCCCGACGCCCGGGGCGTCTTCTCCTGTTGCGGCGGCTGGAGCGAGGGGCTTCCCTCTCTCGCACGCGCTCCGCCTCCTCCTTCGCTAGCATTACTGCTTCGCAGAAGGAGGCGATCGCTTCCCATGCCTCCTCGCTCCGGACCATGGCTTGAACCAGGGCCGGCCGCGAGAGGTCGCCGCCGCCGATCGCCTCCACGAGGACACGGCGTTGCTCCGCCCAAGCAGGGCAGGCCTCCACCGTATGCTCCACCGTGTCCTCCGGGCGATCCACACAGTGATGACACCCGGACGTGTCCTCCCGCTGGATCCGACACAGGTACCTCCCGAAACAGCCGTGTCCGGTGAGCACCTGCGTCAGGCGGAAGGTGAGGACGCCGTGGCGTCTCTCCAGCCACTCCTCAAAGAGGGGACTTACCGCCGCAATGGCGGCGTGCCCAGCGCTGGGTTGCAGCAGTCGCTGTCTCCACATCTCCGTGAGATCCCGCCGAAGCTCCGTCCGCTGCGCAGCAATTTGCCGCGGCAGCAGAGTTTCACCCCGGCTTAGCGCCTCCACGCGCAACGCGTAGACGTGCGCGAGGGCTCTCGCCTCTAGATCCCACGGCAGCAATCCGGCAAGGAGGTTCGCCGCCTCGCCGGAGACCGTGCGGTATCCCCGGATCAGCCGGATGGCCATGACCCTCTGGGCCGAGACCAGGTGGCGCGCTGGCAGTCGCCTCAGCGACAGCGCCCACACCGGGGCCCCGTAAAGGGCCATAGACCGCACGATCCCCGCGTACAGCCTCCGGCAGGAGGCGTTTGGTCCCCCTAGGTTGGGCAAGAGCCGCTTGAGGGCAGCCCCGGCCCGCCCCAGTTTGGGAGCCAAACGGCGGAAGTGCTCCGCGAAGTTCCACCGGCTGTCGAGGACGAGACCCAAGTAGCTCATCGTCGACCCGACGCCGATGCAAACCCCTCCCACCGTTATCTGGGATCCCGATGGTGGCCGGTTCCGAGGGCCGTGAAAACACATAGCCTCGGACTTGTGTAGGGCCACCTCGAGACCCAGTTGCCGGATCCTCCCAACGACTGCTGCGACCCCGCGTGTTATCAGGTCGACCGCCGCCTGGTGCGACCCCCCCTGCGCCAGAACCAGCGTGTCGTCAGCGTAGCAAACAACACTGACGCCGCAAGGGAGGTCGCCGCGCAGCACCCAGTCGTAACCGATGTCCCACAGGAGCGGCCCCAGAACCGAACCCTGTGGAACACCGCACGACATCTCTCGCCTATTCCACTCTCCCCGGTGACCGGGGTAGATGACGGCTCTATCCGTCAGGTAGTCCTCGACCACGCGACAGAGGTAGGTTGGCACTCGGTGATACCGGAGTGCCTCCCCGATGCAACTCCAAGGCAGGGTGTTGAACGCGTTGGCGATGTCAAGAGACACCGCCACCACCACCCCGCCCCGGGAAATCGCCTCCCCCGTCGTGAGGGCTCTCACGCGCATGATGGCGTCCACCGTCGAGCGCCCCGCGCGGAAACCAAATTGGTTCTCCGCCAGATCCGGCCCAACTCTCACCAAGTGCTTGACGAGGCGGTTTGCAATGACTCTTTCAAAGAGCTTGCCCACCTCGTCAAGCAGCACGATGGGCCGGTATGCGGACGGAGAGTCCGCAGGGCGCCCTGGCTTCGCAATGAGGACCAGTTTCCCCGTCTTCCAGCGACGTGGGAACTGGCCCCTCTCCAAGCATGCGCTTAGGAGCCCACGTAGTCGAGGCCCGAGAGCCTCCGAGGCCAGGACCCAGGCTTTCCCAGGTAAGCCATCGGGTCCTGGGGCGGTATTTTTGGCCTTCAGCCTGTTAACCGCCGCTCTCAGGTCTACCTCGGTCACCTCCGGAGTATCGTCGTCGTCGTTACCGTCGTCGGTGTGGTCCGCATCGGGCACCACAGGAAGCGGAGCCATAGGCGGGGGAGCATGGTCCCCTCGCGTAGGGAACAGAGCGCTCACCACTTCCTCCACCAGCTGGGGCCGGAGACTCTGCGTCAACGGGGGGGCCCAGGTGCGGAGTTTGTTCCGCACCATTTTGTAGGGTCTTCCCCACGGGTCCCCGTCCAGAGACTCCAGCAGCTCTTTGCGAGCCAGATCCCTGGCCCGCAAGATCCCCGCTTGGAGGGCGGTCTTCGCCGCTCTGTTATACTCCTCGTACAGCTCCGCCTCCCTGGCCTGCGCATCCGGAGGGCGGATGCGGAGCCGGCGATGTCTGGTGTACGGGTGACGCGCAGCAACGCACGCTTCTCGAAGCAACGTCAGCTCGCGCGACCACCAGTACACCTGACGGCGGGCGCGTCTTGGCTGGACCCGGGGCATTGCCACGTCGCATATTTCCGACATGGTCTCCCGGAACCGCTCCGCCTCGTCGTTTATGTCAGCAGGCCTGTCCGGTGGTGACACCCAGGCCTGCACGATCGAGGCTTCCAGGAGAAGCTCCCGGTCCAGCTGCTTCAGCGCCCACCGCGGACCACTCGGGGTCTGTCGGACCGGCGCGCTTGAGGTCTGGGCGGAGACGTCGAGCCGGATATACCGGTGATCGGAATAGGTCTCCACCTCCTCCACAACGCGCCAGTTGACGACACGCGGCGACAGAGCGGGGCTGGCGAACGAAATGTCCACCACGGAGTCACCCCGCATCCGCACACACGTGGGGACAGAACCCCGATTTAGGACGACCAGGCCTGTCTCCAGCGCCCAGTCCTCCACCATCCTACCCCGCACGTTGGTGTAACGGGAACCCCAAGCCAAGTTCTTGGCATTGAAGTCCCCGAGAACAAGCACGGGGAGGGGACGATACCCGACGACGAGGATACGCAGCTCCCTAAGGGAGTTGTGGAGCTCGGCGAGAGTTCGGCTCGGGGAGAAGTAGACTCCCACTACTACAATCTCCCCGAACCGTGCTGCTACGCACCCCTGACCTCTCCTAACGCACTCGAGGGACGGGGTACCGGCGGCGGCCGACGAAATAAGAGCCACTGAGCCGTCCAGGTCCTTCACCCAGTCATCCCTGGGCGGGACGTAGTACGGCTCAGCGACCACGGCGACATTAATCAACCACTGCGCCATGCTCTGGAGCAACAGGTCCTGAGCGGCGGCGCAGTGATTGATGTTCGCCTGGAGGAGGCGTAATGGAGCCGTTATTGGCATTCCATTTCGGCCTCCTCCCGGACACCCTTAGTGGGCTCCGGTGTAGCAGCTGCCGCTGTTGCGGCGGCTACATCAGCGGCGGTGGCAGCGGCGGCGACGGATGCGGCGGCTGGCACGGAGACGGCGGGTGAGGGCCTCTTACCCCCGGCTTTTGTGGGTGGAGGGCAGGCTTTGCCCCCAGCCCAGTGCTCGGCTGGCTTGCCAGCTGCCGCACATGCAGTGCAGTGCGGCGCGGCGTTGCAGGAGCCAGCCTTGTGACCGGGCTGGCCGCAGCGGAAGCAAAGCCCACTGCGGTCAACCTCCGAGGTGCAACACGCCCCCGTGTGGTTCCCCACTTGGCAGCGGAAACACCTCAGAGGCCTGGGCTCCAGCAGCTTCACTTGCGCCGACACCCAGCCCACCAGCAGTCTTCGACCCTCGGTGATCTTCTTGGCCGCCGTCACGGGGCAGCTCACCACAACGGTGCGCATGCCCGTGTAGTCAGGACGTATGGTGCCTGCCTTGACTTGCTCGGCAGAGCACCCTCCCGTCCTGACCACGGCGGCCACGACCTCCTCCTCCGTGACGGAGTCGTCCAGGCCCAAGATGCGCATATCAGCGCATTTGGTGGGCCTGGACACCCGGGCATCCTCCGCGTTCAGGGACGCCCTGAGCCTCTCGGCCAGAGCGTCTGCGGTTGGGCCGCTGGCTTCCCCGGGGATCTCCAGCATACGGGCACCAGTCATGGTTACCCTCAGCCGGAGGCCCCCGACGATGCCGAGCTCCCGGAGGTCCACCGTCTCCTTTGCCTTGGCGAGCACGTCGCCGTACGACACGCCCCTCTTGACCGCGTCTGGCTGTAGCGTTAACACTACAGCTGCGGTCTTAGGGGCGCGGAGCATCGCGGCGACGCGTCGCTCCTTTTGCCGCCGTTTTCGCGCCCGTTTCTTGGCCGCCCTGGCTGCCTTGCCCGCCTTCTTCTTCTCCCCGACCACTTGCCAACCGGCTTCGGCAGAGGAGTTGGAAGGCGGGTCGGAAGGTGAGGGCTGCACTACCGGCGCTGGAGCCTGCGCCGCCTGTGCAGCCGCACCGCCCTTCTTTTGCTTGGCCGGCCCCGGTTTACCCGATGCCGGCTTTGCAGATGCCGACTTCGCCGGCCCGGCCCCTGCGTTGGCCTGGCCGGACGAACCCGGCTTGGCAGCCACGGCGGCCGCGTACGAGGCCGCCTTCTTGCCCTGGGCCTTTTGGTCCGCCGCTAGTGGGGGGCGCAGAACGATGCCCTCCAGGACGGAAAATCGTTCCCGGAAGGCGGCCAGCTCCTGCCGCACCAGGTCCAGCACCTGGTTCTCAGGCGCCGGACCCGACGCAGGCAAGGGCCGGCTTTGCCCCTGCTCTTGCCCCCCTGGAGGCTGTAGCGGCCCCCGTGAACCGGCTCCTCGGAGGCTGGCCAGGTCAGCTCGGAGCTTCAAGTTCTCCTTATGGAGGAGCTCCGTGGTGGCCGCCAAGCGGGCGACCTCCTTCCGCAGTTTGGACGTTTCGTCCATCGCAGGCCTGCGGAAGGTGGCCTCCGCTGCCTCCAGAATAGAGGCCGCCGCCTCGCTTATGGCCCTGTTTTTGGACGCTATCGTCCTCTTCAGGGTCACAGCGCGGACCACGGCCTCAACGGCTTCGGCGAACCCGGCCTTTCGGTCGGGGGCACTAGCGGCTTCCGACTCGCCACCCGAAGACCCCGAGAGAGGTCTGGGATCACTCAGCCCGGGGTGCCGCCCCTCCTCGACGAGCCTCCTGGGCGGCAAGCCGTCGCCCCTTGCCTCCCCGCCCTTTACCTCGCTTGCTGGTGGGGACCTTGCGAGCTGAGGCCAGCTCTCCCTCAGAGGACGACCCCTGGTCATCCTCCGGTCTCGGACGCTTCCGGAAGAACTTGTTGTTCTCCGCAGCCCCCGCAACCTCCCCACCAGCATTCTCCTCGCTCATGGCGCTTCCGGCAGATGCGGAGTCGGAATCCGACACCGCACCCTTCCCGCGCTCGAGCGACGGCTTCCTCCAAAGTTTGGAGGGAGCGTCCGCACTACGTCCACTCATTGCCTGCAACGGCAGGCCTTTCCTTGGTGCGCTCTGCACCAGCATCTCCTCCATTGGCTTGGAGCCGGAGGGTCCATGGTCGTCGTTTATGGGATCAATCGGTGTCCGGTTGTCTCGCGTTAGGTCGTCGTTTTTGTCCGAAGGGACAGTTGGAAGGCGTTTGTTGCCCACCCCAGAGTACGGAGGGCAGCCCGCCGAAGCGGGGTGGGATTCCCCGACCGCTGAGCAGTCGGGACCCACCTGGGGACTCATTTTGCAAAGGCCTGTAGTTTCCATGGTTTTTCCTTTTTAAGGGTCGGTCCCTGTTTTCTCCGCCCCTTCTCGGGGCCTCCTCTCCTCCCCTCACCTCACTGCTCGCTCGCTGCTCCCACAGTCACGTCTGATAATCAGACGCGTACCAGAGAGCAGCGAGCAAGCTTGACACGCACACCGTTCGCAGACCCAAACACTGCTCAGGCCTCCGAACGGTGTGCCCCTCGTGTGTCTCTCTTTGTCTGATCCCTCACTTGCGACCTTCCGGCATGAGTGGCTCTACCGGGAAAGCTCGCAAGATCATTGGGACGCGCAAGCCCCACCACGACGGCAACGTGGAGACACATTCGGTGGGGAGATAGATGAGACCCTATAGACGGTTATAGGCTACGCGTTTTGCAAAAATCTCTTTAATATATCCAAAAGCAATAGGTAAATATAATTCTTAGGATAACGTGACAAGAACTGACGAAGAATAGGTCACTTTATCATAAAAACAGTAGAAAGACAATAAAAACTCTTCTCGCATCTCGCCTTCATAAATCTTCATCAAGTTCACAAGTCATTAGTCAATTAACGGAATATAAAAATCCAGCAGAGCGAGACCCGACGGCTCATGGCTAACGAGGACGTTTTGTTCCCTTATCTGACAGTAAGGGAATATAATCTATACTAATATTATAAAGCTGAAGAGTTTGTTTGTTTGTTTGAACGCGCTAATCTCGGGAACTACTGGTTCGAATTGAAAAATTCTTTTTGGGTTGAATAGACCATTTATCAAGGAAGGCTTTAGGCTATATATCATCACGCTTAAGCCAATAGGAGCGGAGCAGCGATAAAGAATGTTTTAAAATCGGGGATTCCACGAGTCGCGGGCAGCAGCTAGTTTATTATAAGAGGCAAATCATTTGAAAAATGGGACGAAGACGGCTAGTCTAGTAAACACTTGGCCCTAAGTACACGTAAGAAGAGTATTACTTATGGGAAAAACTTCTAGGAGGTCTCTGCGACGGCACACACATAGATTTTTAATTAATATTTCAGATTGGAATTTAGATGGTTAATTTATTAAGTTTCTCTGAAATAAAGGAATAATGAGATTTTTATTTCATTTCGTTTGTTTTTGGGAAATGTTAATATTATACTGCAAAACTTAGTTGATTTTTTAAGGATTTTAGGATACGAATCTGTATCAGTTGCTGTATAAAAATAAAATAAACAGTGTTTTAAAGCCATCACTGAGCCATTTAGTGAACTTTTCGATACATTAGACAATTTTCACAGAGTATAAATATCGGAATGGGCGAAATCCGACGGCTATCGGCTAACGAGGATGTTTGGCTTATCTGACAGATAAGCTGGTAACATTTGATTGTTCTTGGAAAGTGTAATATTTGTGTTATTATATTTTGATCGTTTGGATTAAATCATGTAGGAAGTCATAGGATTAGAGGGCTCTTGTCGGTTTCACTTATGATAATTTTTTTTTTTTTTTTTTTTTAAACGTTGCCCCACACTAGGATTTACTCCTGTATCGTGGGTGCGCTCACAAACATGTAAACTCACATACACAAGACACCCAGACCCGGAACAATTATCTGTAGGCCGTACAAACATTTGTTCCGTGCGGGGATCGAACCTGCGACACGTAGTGCAGCAGCTGAACACTCAACTACTGCGCCAACCGTGCCGTCATGATACTGATAAATGTCTCGCGAGTGATTATTTGAAGAGCCTCCAATCGGATCGACAAGACGATATTAGGTACCTAATACAAAACACGCCTATATAATCAAACGTACATATATATACGAAGGGTCAGACATAGTTTTAACTGTACCTAGTACACCCACGGCAAATATTAGGTAGTACTCCGACGTTGAAGCTTTTGCCATCTTGGCCCGAAGCTCAAAGTGATCTGCAAGATCTTCTTCATGAGTCAATGAACGCAGCATAAAGAACTGAGTGTTAAAGACTGGATGGCTACCGACTACCGAGGTTGTTTTGTATCCTGATCTGATAAACGTAAATATTATATCAGAGGAGTTATGCGAGAATCTATAGGATGAACCAAACTTCGTTGGTTGATAAATTATTGATTAATGATGATGTTTGGTTTGGCTCTATATAATGTCTTATATCCCGTGGCGGTAGGCAGAAACTACAGAATGCCACCAGCTGCTACATTTACCTTACGTACTCCGGTTCTTGTATCAGTCTATACAGTTGTATGACTTTTTTGTACATACATGGAAAATATAGCTGTATTTGAGTTGCTTTTTGAGAAACTGAAAGTCACGATTTCTGGACAAATAATTTATTTTGAAAAGAAAAAAAATACAAAGCTTTAACGTCCATTTTTGTTATCGTTTCTGTTTACGGCTCAATAGTGAATTTCACAGTATATTACAAAAAAAAATCAAGTTGACGAGACTCTGTTGTCTTTGTTTGTTTCTCTTGAGATACTTATAATATTTGAAACCGCAGCTTCACCCCCGTGGAATCCCCGATTTTAAAACATTATTTATCGCTGCTCCGCTCCTATTGGCTTAAGCGTGATTATAAATGGTCTATTCAACCCAAAAATAATGTTTCAATTCGAACCAGTAGTTCCTGAGATTAGCGCGTTCAAACAAACAAACGAACAAACAAACAAACAAACTCTTCAGCTTTATAATATTAGCATAGATTATAATATTATTTGAAACCGCGGCTTCACCCCCGTGGTAGCCTGTTGGAACCATGCATTGTTATACTAATTAGGACCCGGCCATAGTGTAGCTAGTTCTGTCAGTGAAAGGATTTGCGTTCAGCTCACTTCCAAATATAAAAAGGTTACCTTCTCTGTAATATTGATTCAGATACTAAATATATTGAAAGTCTCGAGCACTGATCTCGTTGGCTATCACAATAACGTTAATGAGAATGTTATGTTCCTGTATCGACTTGTTAACATGAAAAGCCTTTATCTATCTACTTAAAGAGGTTGCTGTTTTTTTTTTGGAAATGTAATGTTTGAAAGGGTTATTTCATGTTTACAGGAAGTGATGTAATCTAATACACTTTTTTAATATGAAACTACTACCGGACGAAACGGGGTGGATAGAAATGCAGGCGTGACGATTGAAACTTTGATTGGAATTAAATATTTTCGCAGCAATTAACTCAACATTCAATTTTATTTTATAGTTTCTTTGTGAGAAACCATTCTGACTTTATTATCACAACTGGCTCGTGGCTAAATTATAACAGCCGCACGGGTCAATCTTCTAGGTTAAGCAACGCTTGCCGAGGTTGGTCAGTGGATGGGTGACCATCTTAACAAAACGAGACTTCGTGCCTCGGAAAGCACGTTAAGCCGTTGGCCCCGGCTGTCATTTAGAGATCTTTGGCAGTCGTTACGGATTGTCAGCCAGAAAGAAGAAGAAAAGAAAATCTGACACCAGTCTTGCCAAGAAGTACCGTGTTCCCCAGTTAATGGGTTGTGGAGGTCTGGTAGGCAGCTGCTTCACGTAACACGTAAAATACTGGTATTCAGCTGAATCCGGCTTGACTGGGAGCCGACCCCAATGTAGTTGGGAAAAGGCTAGGCAGATGTTGATGATGATCACAACTGGTTGTCAATACAAGCTTGGGTTAATAATACAAAGTTCAAGTAGTCAATGCACTATTTTTCTGGATTGGATTGGATTGGAGAGCGGAAGAGAGTGTCATACTCTTACTCATTAAAACCCATCCGTTTTCCTCCTAGTGCCCTTTGCGTTCCAGAGCCGCGGTGACTCCTTCGAACGAATTTCTCAACCTTGTAGTTTATATACTAAGTTGTTTAATTAAAGCACTTATACCTACCTGAAAATTTGAACAAGAATCCTAACTAATATTATAAACTAGCTGCTGCCCGCGACTTCGTCCCCGTGGAATCCCCGATTTCAAAACATTCTTTGTCGCTGCTCCGCTCCTATTGGCTTAAGCGTGATAATATATAGCCTAAAGTAAAATTTTTCAATTCGAACCAGTAGTTCCTGAGATTAGCGCGTTCAAACCAACAAACAAACAAACTCTTCAGCTTTATAATATTAGTATAGATGTGAAAGTAGGTTTGTTTGTGAGACTTTCACACCTAAATTGCAGAACTGATTTGGATTATTTTTGGAACAAACAAGCGCCACTCGCAACTGTTGACAGTTAAAATCGAATCACAAATCATGCGTTTTTTTTTCAATTTAACTGAATAGAATAAAACTTTATTAAAATTAGGTTCTCTAAAACTTTTTCCTTAATTAAGACTCGGTTTGTAAGATTTACCGTTTAATTAGAAAAGCCTGGAGCACCTGTAATAGGTTTTCTAAAGTACCTACCTATTATAACAATGGCTATGATTTCGAACGTTTTAAGTTTCAATGTTAGTTATTGTTCTCTTTATGTATTTGCGGAGTTTTTAGATCGATCGGTTTAAAATTGACAAAGTTTCATACAAACGTTCATCTTAAACGTTCATTATTTTATCCCCTTGGGGGTAGAATTAATCAAAATCCTTTCTTAGCGGATGTCTACGTCATAACATCTACCTGCATGCCAAATTTCAGCTCGATCCGTTCAGTGGTTTGGGCTGTGCGTTGATGGATCACTATGTGATCCCGTTTTCCCAACATTTTCCTTCGCTGCTCTGCTCCTATTGATTGTAGCGTGATGAAAAGTATACTATAACCTGCCCAGGAGTATGAAGAATAATTGCACCAAGTTTCGTTAAAATCGGTCGAGTAGTTTTTGTTTCTATAAAGAACATACAGACAGACAGACAGACAGACAGACAGACAGACAGACAGACAGACAGACAGACAAAAATTTTACAGATTGCATTTTTGGCACCAGTATCGATCACTAATCACCCCCTGATAGTTATTTTGAAAATATATTCCTTGTACAGAATTGACCTCTCTACAGATTTATTATAAGTATAGATAACGGGATAAATTAAATTTTTGGCGATAAATCCCCTTTTCGAGAAGTGGTTGGAGAGGTGCCAAGGCTTGGCCAAGTCAAACCTCACTTTCTGCCTGACGCAGGTACTCACCGGACATGGATATTTCGGGATCTCCCTGTTTTGGATTCAGAGGACACGCTCGGGTGTCCACACAGTTTGGTGTGTCCGGAGGCCACGGTGGAGCATACGGTGTAGGTCTGCCCTGCTTGGGCGGAGCCCCGCCCTGTCCTGTCGTGTCCCGGCGGTCCAGAGCGAAGGGGCATAAGAAGCGGTTCACATCCTTTTGCGAAGCAATAATGCTAGTGGAGGAGGAGGCGGACCGTGTGAGAGAGAGGCATACCTCACGCCCCAGCCCTCGCAACAGAAAAAGACGCGCCGGCGTTGGGAGACACAAGGCGGTCCCCGCCACCCTAAGCACGGGCCTGCGGATGGCAAGCGTTGGGTTGCTCGCCGACCGACAACCAAGTTCGAGTCGACGCGACGGCACGTTGTTTTCCACGCGTGCCTCAAAAATATATCAGCATAGAATGACAGATTCCTCCCAGAGCGGAAAAAGACATTTGATTATTTCCTATCCAGAAAAAAAGGCGGTGAAACAGTTCTTTATACTTAAAAAATACCCTGAATGTTTCCAGAGGCTCTAGATATTCTAGTAACGATTGCGAGGCGCAGACGATTGTCTTGTGAATGAGGAAATGTCACGTGAACATTAATTATATTTTGGCATTTTAAATCAAATTAACCATCCATCAGAAAGAATTGCACCCCACTTGTACACCACAATACACGTGCCCTTTCCAGGCTCTAATGTAATTAATTAATTGAGACTACTTCTCATGATTGCTAAGGTCAGGCGTAGCACTCATACGCGTGTGACGGTGTGTAGTGATGTATCGACGTAGACGAAGCGAAAAGAGTATCTATGTAGGGATCACGTGGCTCTATAGTCTCTGCCCCCTTGGGAAATAGGTGTGAGTTTATGTATGCTCCCGGCCGCGGCCGTCTGATTCAAAGTAAGTTATTGCTGTAGGCTCACAGATGTGTTTCCGTTGTTATTGTATACTTCCTAGCAAGATATAGGCAGTTGCTTTGTGATTTTGATTTTTTATCAGACAACGGCTAGACCGTTTTTGATTAACTTTTTTGTGTGTTTAGTGGGTGCCTGGATGGTTTAGATTCACAATTAGTTTTTTTTTTCTTACGCCGTCTCATGTTAGCTTTGAACATCTATTGGGAACTCGATATTTTCCTTTGTAATTGTTTTGTGTAAATAAATGAATACAAAATATAAAACAGAATGTCTCACTGTCTGTTTGTATAACTGATAGTGCACTTAGAACTCGAGAACTAACTAATCCGATTTACGTGATTTCTCTTTCATTCGATGGATATGTTATGTAGTCTGGCTAGTTCTCCTAGGTCCGGTATCCGAAAATAAAAAAAAAGCTTTTATTTAACACATTGGATTCTTATAACATCTTTCTGAGATTCGTCTATCTTCTGTCATCTTTTATGATAATTGCGGGCCCAGAAATGATGACCTACATACTTGGTCGGTATCTAGACATCTGTGCTATAATTGGAAACTCATTTTATATGCTGAATGCACTTCAATCCGTTTAATAGAATTCAATCATGATTGCAAATGGTTTTATCTGACATCCTCGATTTTGAAATGTCAAACCAATTTCATAGAGCGCTGTCGGATAAAATAGTGTGGAAAATAAGGATTTATTTCTGTATTGTCATTGTGCTCTGAAGTTTGGATTATATGATCAACTATATTGATTTTGAGATTCATTTATGCTTGCTTGCTTGCCTGCTTGCTTTTTCATTTATGCTTTATACAAAATATTCGAGAAATAATTAAGGGTGATGTTGTGTATTGAATACACAGTAAAGAAATGATAGCATACCAAAAGATAAAAATATTTAACAAAGGACCGCAAAAAAATAATAATTAAGAATTCCAATCAAATGAATTTCAAACAATCCGATGAAGTAGTTGGCATTTATTTTAGTCCAATCACAAATTTGATGGACTTTTGGTCGGTAGCGCTACTCTTGAGCTTGCAGTCTTCAATACCCGGGTCGTGCAATAGTATTATTATTTTTTAGAACTGTGGGTGTAGTAGTACACAATGGGGTATAATTAGCCTTCAAAGTTAAGGTTCGCGAACACATTCGTAAGAAGTTGGCAGTAGTATCGTCACAGCGTTAATTTCTTTTTTGTTTACTCATTAGCTGTTTGCATCAACTGTAGTATTTTCGTGTATAAGTTTATTAATTTGAGTATATATTATATCATTGTATTATATGTATAGTTTATATATTATATTTGTAGTAATTTAATATTAATCGTGTTACTGTTTATTTTTTTTTCTCTTTCATACTGCACCTACCACAATTATTCTCTGCATCACCCAAAGGTTGACTGGTAGAAAATGCCTAAGGCATTAAGTCCGCCTCTGTACATTTGTGCGTAAAGTATTAAATAAATAAATAAATAAATTAGCATTCTGTGACACTCGGTGCGGATATTTCCTTTAAGAATAATGACTACTGAAATCTGAACGATACTACTACTATACCTATACGATAAGCTCGTGGCTAAATTATAACAGCCGTACGGGTCGATCTTCTAGGTTAAGCAACGCTTGCCGAGGTTGGTCAGTGGATGGGTGACCATCTTAACATAATGAGACTTCTCTGTGCCTCGGAAAGCACGTTGAGCCATTGGTTCCGGCTGTCATTTTGAGATCTTTGGCAGTCGTTACGAAGCCAGAATATCTGACACCAGTCTTGCCGAGAAGTACCGTGTTCACCAGTTCATGGATTATGACCAATATAGTTAGGAAAAGGCTAGGCAGATGATGATGACTAATACTATACCTACTTATAAAACATAATTTTTCAAGCACTCTTATACCTAAGATGTCTGTAACTAGCGGTATTTATAACCATTCAACAACTAATACAATCCTTTGTCGTGCCGCCCACTGACACTGAGAGAAAGGCAGAGAGAGATGTGACAATTGTATGGGAAACTGGGTTGCTTGCTATAATTATGTGATGAAAATATTTCAAACTGGTAGGTTTATATTCTTGCTTTACTTGTTCCCAACTATGTATGTACATATTTTACATGTAGTGTAACCACATGTAACATATGTACATAGAATTCCACGACCCAGTAAGAAACATCTACTAATGACAGCCGGGACCGTATAAAGAAAGAAAGAAAGAAAAATGTTTATTTGGGACTCGCACAAATAAACAAAAATTAACTACAAAAAAAAAATAACGAAAGCTGTAGATTTCAGTAATACCTCAATGTAATTGTGCGAGGCTAAAAAGTTTCCTATCTCAGCATATGCTGCGAGTTTAAAAAAAAAAATTCACAGCGCTGGTATTCTAATACCAGCCAGCAGTCCTGTACAGATTATAGCTTGATGCAAATTATGCCACGGACCCATCCGTATACCGAGCTCGGCAAGTCTTGCTTAGCCGTGTAGATAGACCGGTGCGGCTGATATTATTTATTATATGTATTATTTAGCCCAAGGCTCTTATACTGGGATGATATGGTACTCTAAACTGTGTACCTATACAGGTACGTGTCAGGGACATCAAGAGTTCATCCGTGCAACAATGGTGTAGGTATTTACACAAGTCAAAGCATAGATCTGCATAACACGGCCACTGATAGGACACAGGGCCCCAAAAGAATATTTTTGTTGTAGCGGCGCTGACGCAGCATTTTGTATTCTAGTAGAATGCGCAGTGCCCGGGCTTCAGTCTGCTCGTAACATCGACCACCTATAGACGCGCTAATAATAAGTAATCTACATTAATGTAATTGGTTGTGTAGGTTAATAAATATCCAAAATCAAAGACGCATTTCTCTCCGTACACACTTTCCGAGAACACTAAAATACACGCACACAAAACTGTCATCCGGTACGACGCTCACCATCAGTCGAGAAAGTGTTCAAACGCGTGTTATTAAGAAATTATAAAAAAATATCTAGATACTCGTAGATCTCAATGCACTGTTTTAAACAATAAAGTAACTTCGAAACTATAAAAAAGTTCTTTTAAAATCACAAAGATACATATGAAGTTTTTTCTATCTTTAGAATTCCATATCACCGGTACTCTAGGTACCTAATTGAAATCGACACGCAATACTGCCTTGTGATTAACTTGATCACGTAACAATATTTCTTTCCGCACGTGTTCGAAGTCACGTTTTCCCGTCAACGTCTTTACCAGAACTATTTTATTATTAGAAATAGTGTGAAGGGTGTCGGAAAGGCTTTTTATTATTATTGTAATGCTCGAGTCCACTACAATCTCGCCTGATAGAAAATGATAATGCGGTCAACGAGGTTACTTTTAGAGATAACTTATTCTGCCTTGTCTTATGAAAGATTGCAGCAATATAGAGTAGATAACGAATAATAATGCAGAAATCTGTATACAAGTTATGCGCACGTCTTGTAACTAAAGTTGAGGTACAAGTAGTCTCGTATTTATAACACCAACTAGCGACCCGCCCCAGCTTCGCACGGGTGCAATGTAAATACTAATGTTTCCTCTACTATAATATGCATGTATTATACATATAAACCTTCCTCTTCTATCACTCTATCTATTAAAAAAACCACATCAAAATCCGTTGCGTAGTGTTAAAGATTTAAGCATACATAGGGATATAGGGACAGAGAAAGCGACTTTGTTTTATACTATGTAGTGATAGTGATGATAGGAATCTTGAGTTCCTAGAGAAATCCGTCCATCGTCACCTTATTGGCCGATCGAATTTGCACCGCATATCACATGCAATATTACAGGCCGGCGCGAGAGCTTTCTATTGTGTGTCATATATTGCAGCATAGCTATAGTAACTGTAGGTAAGCGCAATTAAAGTATTCCCAAACGTGACTCTTAGTAACCATAACCTAACATCTTGCTTAAATCTCGAAGGGTTGGGTACGGGTGTACCTATCTATAGTATACCCACAATGGGCTAGATACACATCCATCTCACTACATGATCTACAATAGACATCGCCAATACAAAGTAAACATTATTTCGAATGTCAAAAGGTATATTTTGTACTAGCTGCTGCCCGCGACTTCGTCCCCGTGGAATCCCCGATTTTAAAACATTCTTTATCGCTGCTCCGCTCCTATTGGCTTAAGCGTGATGATATATAGCCTAAAGCTTTCCTCGATAAATGGTCTATTCAACCCAAAAAGAATTTTTCAATTCGAACCAGTAGTTCCTGAGATTAGCGCGTTCAAACAAACAAACAAACAAACAAACAAACTCTTCAGCTTTATAATATTAAGTATAGATTACACTAATTACTTGAATATATTAACAAATACGACAAGTAAGCCACTATAATAGGGGCGGGCTATCCACACGAACCGAGTACAAATCCAGACTCCGAGCTACAACTAAGAAAATGTATCCTCTCTCTCTAATCTTCACTTTTCCATTAAAACTGCATTACCTATAACACTTCTTCAGCTGTTGCTGAAGAAGTGTTATAACACAAACAATACATCACATCATACTCATTGCTTTATATATTACATAAAGCAATGAGTTTATAGTATTTCTCTTTTTCGTCTTTTATGCGGGACCACTTGAGAGATTACACCTACGTTTATGTACCGACATTTTAAATAAGCGCCAGTTCCTACTGCATACGTAGTTATTTAGTCATTGATCCAATAAGTATCCGATCTGATTTATTTATAAAAACTTTGAGCACTGCTAAAAAAAACTGTACATTGACGATATAATAAAACATTCTTGTTTTGACCACGAAATGTGCAAACAAAAGGTACTACTCTAAATAAAAGATTTACTTGTTCTCTATTCTTTTTCTCACAATAACAATGTATCACCCCTAATTAGCCTCCCAAAAAAAATTACCACATCTTACAGTAAACTAATTACAGGCCTAATAGAATCAGCAAAAAGATCGAATACTCCTTAATGCGTAGCTCGGTCACAAATTAACTAATTTAGTTACGTGAGCCGCCACCAGATGGCGACACATTGCTAATACAATTACATCTCATTTGTCCTTTTAGAGGTCGACTAGAGGGAGGTAGAGGTACACCTGTATTTATTACAAATACAAAAGTATTGACGAATAAGGTTTTATGTGTCTGGTTAGGTTCGATCGTTATGACGGCTAGGCTAAGTAAGAACATGAGTCATACTTGGAGCGTTTATTTCAAGAATAGACTATGAAATGTAAACTATTTACACGCAAAAGATTTCATTGGTATAGATATTGATACTAAACTCAAGGGGTATCGGGTTACCTACTTACAGGGTTATGGAGGTCAGATATTCAGTTTCATCCAGTAAGACTGATTGCTGACCACAACGTACATATTTGGTACTAGCAGTGCCCCGCGTCTTCACCGGCGTAGTTACCGTTCCCGTGGCAATACGGGGATAAAATAGGGTGAATGTAGCTTTCTAATGGTGAAAGAATTTTTGAAATCGGTCCAGTAGTTTTTGAGTTTATACGTTACATTAGTTTAGAAAAGAAGTATAGAAAAGGATGGGAACACGGTACTTCTTGGCAAGACTTGTGTCAGATTTTCTGGCTTCTGAGAATCCGTAACGACTGCCAAAGATCTCCAAATGACAGCTGGGACCAACGGCTTAACGTGCTTTCCGAGGCACGGAGGAGTCTCTTGAATCACTGTCATGTTTTGCCTTATTGGCGTACAAAATATAATTGAGTGAGAACAACATGAAACGGAACGTATTCCATTTAATGGATACAATATCAGCGTGAAGAGATAACACGAAGCGCGCTCATCGCAACTTCTACCGTCAGAGTGCCAACCGGAGGAAACGTGGGTTCCACGTTTCCTCCGGTTCCGTTCCATTGTACGGTGCTTTAGATACCTCTGTGTTATTGTGTTTCTACTATAATATTACGTAAACTATTTGGTGAGCATATTCAGAGAAATCTTCTGGTTAATATTAACAGTATGACACAGGCATGATTGAGAAAATATAGCCTGCCCAAAGAATACACTCCCATGTGCGGATTGTTCGTATTTTATTGAAGTAGTACATATGTATTTTATTTCTGTTTTCTTCGACGTCTACCAGCTCTCGTGGTATATGAATATGCACGTGCCATATGAATCACCAAGATAGAAAGCCCGAATCGGTATTTCCTCCAATGTTTTGTACATAGTAGAAACTTTTTTACAATAAATATATACTTCTAAACTCGACTTCTAAACAATAAAAACACAAAAAGTATAAAATAACTTTAATATCGGAAGTCGGTGTTCAAAAAACGGAGAAACAACCAAATTTGTTTTTTTCACTTTTTAATGGTGACTTTCTACCACCTACACGTATCCATCACAGCGTGTTATAAACAGGTGTAAACAATAAACAGACACGCGATTTCAGCCATCCTGAAAGATTTGCTATCATTTATTTAAGAGTTCCGTTTCCTAACTCGGTTCTTCATCAGATCTTCACCAAACTAGAAAGGGACCATTTCAAAATACTAAAATGCTCTTCCAAACCATCGTATACAGTTTTTTTTTTTTTTCATTTTTCATCCACAATGACAGAATGAGAACATCATCAACGTAGTCAGTCACACATTATGTCGGATAACTCAAATACTAGTCGCCAGAATTAAATAGGATCACATGACAATCATCTGCTTTCGAATATATAAAGAATCAAATTGATTGAGTCAGGCGTTACTTTGCGGAAATCCATTTTAAACTTGAAAATGAAAATAATATATCTAGTTTTAACTCGAATTCGATTCCTCAGATGCCTCGTGGAGAGGCGAAACACGTGTCGGTAATGGTGTTGGGTTTTGCTTTGCCTTCCTGCATGTGCATAAAATCCTTGCATTTGCCTTGTAATCTTGCATGTGCATAATATAGCGGGCGGGAGGGAGGTGCATACCTGCAACCCACTAATATTCGCGGAAATTAAAACTAGATATATATTATTTTCATTTTCAAGTGTATATAAAGAATCATCAAAATCGAAACACCCAGTACAAAGTTATGAGGTAAAACACACAAAAGAAGAAAAAAAACAGCAGACTTCAGAACCTCCTCCTTTTTCGGATGTCGGTTACAAAGGAATCTAAGAGATAATAATCACTAGGTTTTATACAATCTAAGTAGACAAAAGCCAGACAGTAGACATCCTTCAGTCTAACAACGTAATGTTATCACGTCGTCTAGAACTCACTAGATAGTGTCCGTCTACCTTGAGTGTGTTCGTTATAATCCGATTTAGTTTGTACGTCATTCATTAATTACATTCAATCAACTCTGACTTTCGGCGAATACTGCTGGATACAGGTTAGACGTGATGACCTTGTATTTTAGTTTCGTACCGGTTTTTCATCGAATATGAGTTGGAGGTAGAGCTTATTTTTTAATTTAAAAAGGTAATTGAAAAAATTGAGAATATTCCTCGCACGATACATACCTTTTTTTCTGGATCGGAAGGGAGTGTCAGTCTTACTGACTCAAACCCACCCGTGATTCTTCTAGTGCCCTTTGCGCGGTGACTATTTCAAACAAATTCCACAAAGACGTGATGACCTTGTATTTTGGTTTCCTACCGGTTTTTCATCGAATATGGAGGTAGAACGTATTTTAAACGTATTAAGAAGAAAATTGAAAAAAATTAGAATTTTCCTCAAATGATGCTTAGTAAGCATCCCCTGGGCTATATCAGGAAAAAGTGGAAGTCCTCAAAATTAAAATAAACGTTCCAAATTTACGTCGCTATAAATAGGTATCATTCTGACCGATCGCTTTTTTTTTCGATCACTTCAACCAAGTAACCAATTTCGACGGAGATTAGACAAGTTCACTGGAGATAGTGCACAGGTGTGTGCGCAAATATACATATATAGGTATACTCTCTGTTCCTTTTTTTTTTTTTTTTTTTTTTTTTTCTGGATGGGAAATCATCAAATGACCCCTCCCGCCCTGGGTGGAGCGGTAGGGAGTGTCAGACTTTTACTGACTAAAACCCACCCGTGATCCTTCTTGTGCCCTATGCGTTCCAGGGCCGCGGCAACTCTTTCGAACAAATTCCGCAACCCTAGCAGGCACCGACCCTATGGGGCCCCGTCCTTGGTGCTGACGGCTCCTTGAGGCGCGCGTGGAACACAACGCGTCGTCGACTCAACCTGGTATCGGACGGTGAGCCACCCACGCTCACCGTCCCCAGGCATCAGCCACTGCGCAATAGCACAGCGGCCGACTTGTCTCTGGAGGGGGCCGAAATGGGACCACTACTGGCACTCCATCTCAGCACCCTCCCGAGTTACTCTCTGTTCCTTCACTCGCAGATGGGACGACAGTCAGACACGACCGGAGAGAGATCACTCGAAGGACTACGTGTTTTCCTATTTTGACTATCACTGTCAAAATGTAAGGATATTAATATGTTTTTGACAGTTCCTCACATACATTTTTTTTTGTATACCAAGTAAAGAGTAACTATGGAGTTTCTTGTCCGTTCTTCGACATCAGAATCTACCTTTGCGAATGGATGCTAGAGTCAATTTATTATGTTAACTGTAAACGATGACTTCAAAACTGCCGCGTTGCGTAATTAAAATAAACGTTTTCACTATGATTTTAGCTGTCAAAAACACACTAATCTCCCTACATTTTTTCCGAATGCGATGCGAAAACGAAAGATATTTAAAAATATGTGAATTGCCCCTCTGTTCAGGCAGTAGCAGTAAGAAAATGGAATAAAAATAACATTTATTTGATGTGGAATAAAAAAACACAAGAACGAAAATATCTGTCTTGTAAATATAGAAATACTGGATCCCTTGAAGAAAAAGTAAGTAATAAATCAGGCTTACACGCAACAGATGTACAGGAATATTTTAGGAGATACCTTTTTCACGCGTTACACAAAAAGTTTTTACATATTTATGATTTCATGAAAACCTTGTGTATCATAAAACATAAATGCGTTACTGAAGATGTTTATTTTCGTTACAAAATGTAAAGACGGAATGATACTGTTAACTTGCAGAAAAAAAATACTTTTTAATACTAGCTTTAGCTTTTGCTACCGGCTTCGCCGTATTCAAAATCCCAAAAGTGGCTAAGTTATGATCCAGGTCTCCATATCTTGTTCCAAATATCATCCAAACCTGTTTAACCTATATTATATTTCAACGCTTATATGAATTATTAATAAATTAAACAGTCAGACTTCCAAATTAATAGTTAATAAATACAATAATGATGCAGACCCTCGATATTAATAAATTAATAGGTAAATAAATTAAACATTCAGACTTTCATATTAAAATATTAATCTATACTAATATTATAAAGAGGTAACGTTTGTGAGTTTGTGACGTTGTAAGGGGTAATCTCTGGATCTACTGAATTGATTTTCAAAATTATTTCACCAATAGAAAGCTACGTTCTCTTTTATCAGTTCTGTGGCTACGTTATTGTGGAGTGTCATTGGCTATATTTTATCCCCGTATTGCCACGGGAACCGGAACAACGCGGGTGAAACCGCTGCTAGTAGTATAATAACTTGATTGAAAATGTTGGGCACCTGTAAGTGCTGTATCTTAGTGGAAGAGCTCGTCGCTTAATTATAACAGCCGCTCGGGTCATTTTTCAAGTTAAGCAACGTTTGCCGAGGTTAAATAATTATAAACCCAAACTAGTAGCAACCTATTTGTATTGTGGTAACCTCTGGTATATTTATCTATTTAATAAATATCGCAGCATATGCTGAGATAGGGATCTTTTTTGGGCTCGCATAGTTTAAAATTAATATTAAGCTTTTAATTATGTTTGTTGTTGTTGTTTGTTTTGTGCGAGTCCTAAATAAACATTTTTCTTTCTTTCTTTCTTTCTTTATTTAATCAAATATTAATATTTTTTCGAAAAGAAGTGAAACTCTCTCAAAGTAAGAGTGAACAGGCTTCTTCTGAGTAAGCTTACTCCATCGTCGACTTTGTTTCTATCACCTTTGACTTACGACTACAGTCAACAGCAAAACCACCTCAAATTTAAAAAAAAAACCATGTCAGACTCGCGCGCCGAGGGTCCCGACCGAGTCTTGATTTTTCCAATTATACATTACCCGCGGAATCTACACTAATATTATAAAGAGGAAAGATTTTATCGTATTTTTGTTTGTATTGAATAGGCTCCGAAACTACTGGACCGATTTGAAAAATTCTTTCACTGTTGGGAAGCTATACTAACCCCGGGTGACATAGGCTATATTTAATCCCCATATTCTCACGGGAACGGGAACTACGCGGGAGAAACCGCGAGGCGTTGCTAGTTTACTATAAAAACAAAATATAACAGGTAAGATTGAATGACAAATTAACTTTGTTTTTGATCAAAATTTTCTCCCATGCATCCTCGATACCTCCATAAAGGGTCTTAACAGACAGACGGACAGATAGACAGACGGACTGACAGACAGACGGATAGACAGACAGACGAACAAAAAAGTGATCCTATATATATAGATCGAAAAAGGATATAGTCAGATTACCCAGCAACCATACAACATTTTATCCTTATTTGTAATCCACAAGGAAAAACATCATACCTACTGATAACTAGATTCAATCCAACGCACGTGTAATGATATGGGCCAGATATTGATCGGTGAACGACCTGAGCGCATTACACTAAACGAAATGCTATACTAACAAAACTATATTATGTTGTCTGTGCCTGTAACTACGTACATTCTGTTTCTGACTGGCTGCCAAAAGATATTAGCTGGAGTTAAAACGTTTGTAGGAATCGATACTCGTTGGCTTTTGTGTAAAGGGTTGGATTTTTTTTTTCTGAAATCTATACTTATAATAAATCTGTAGAGAGGTCAATTCTGTACAAGGAATATATTTTCAAAATAACTATCAGGGGGTGATTAGTGATCGATACTGGTGCCAAAAATGCAATCAGTAAAATTTTTGTCTGTCTGTCTGTCTTTCTGTCTGTCTGTCTGTCTGTCTGTCTGTCTGTCTGTATGTTCTTTATAGAAACAAAAACTACTCGACCGATTTTAACGAAACTTGGTGCAATTATTCTTCATACTCCTGGGCAGGTTATAGTATACTTTTCATCACGCTACAATCAATAGGAGCAGAGCAGTGAAGGAAAATGTTGGGAAAACGGAAGAAGTTACTCCATTTTTAAGCTTCCGTCGCGTGTGTAGCCTTAATGGTTAAAGTTACATAGAAATCACGTATTACGGAAATGTTCTACATAAAATTATCTAAAAAATATCCCGAAACAGCATGTCTATCTTTTGTCAATTTTAAACCGATCGGGCTGAGAGTTTCAAAATCGGGGGTAAAGTAACTATTCCACGCGGACGAAGTCGCTGGCAGAAGCTAGTTAATAATAAAAGAAGAAAGAAAACGAGTTTCTTTGTGAAAATAAACTCAAAAAAACATCAACCTTTTAGACAAAAACCGCAAACATGTTTTGTTTTGCCAATGAGTACGAACTAAATATTATTAACAATCCTAATAATATAGTTATTGAGTTTTTCCCTTTAACTGTGTTCGGTTTCAACTTCATGGTCACTAATCAAATCAAATTACTGTAATTATGATGTTAAATCAGTTAGCTACGTTTGAGCTTACCTGTTTTGTTTTATTTTGCAAAACTTTACATTTGTCATACAAAATTATTATACTTTGTGAAAAATCGTATAATTGCCCAGCAATTTATTTATTACTTAAGCTATTGATTATACTACGTTGCATCGTATTTTTAATAAAACAATAGACTGATGTTAAAGGGCTTAAACCTAGCCGATACGTCATTTGTAGTTAAATAGCACACTTTTTGCGTACATCGTGTTTTCGTAGCGGTGCTACGCCGTAGCGCTACGGGCTACGCGACGTAGTAATTTCTGATATTATGTTGCGTTACGTTATTTGATACGTTTGCCTTTCCGTGAAAGGTTTACCTGACAATATACTAACTATAGGTACATACATTATATGCGATTCATTGTTGTCTGCCTTTATAGCTCCATCAGCCCATTTCCCAGTAACACAAAACCTAATAGAATCTCGGTAGTCTGCGAACTAAAGCACTGACGAACACGTCCAGATAGCGTACATCGCTCACTCGAGCGGACATTATTCTATTACGCTGACTGTTCCGGAGCGGGACAGGCTCGCAGACCGCATGCCGCTGACTGCCGGGATATGTATTCTAAAAGCTATGCTGTCTGTCTGAACACTTAACTCAACTCTGTAATGTAAGTTTTCCGTAAAATATGACGCTTTCAAACGTGCAGCTTCATCTCTTTGATGGACCGACCTTGACAATCCAAAAATGCCTGTAAATTATGATGATATAATGGATAATGCGGGCTGTGTCTGTTATCCGTGCGAAACCGGAACGGGTTGTTAGTATTTTTTGATATCCGTAACTGATAGTGAGAAGCTAGCCAGTCTCTCCAAAATAAGGGGTTTACTGTACAAATGTATAGGGCGGCGTTGGTGTAACCCAGTTACTGGGTTGTGAAGTTCAAATAGATATTCGTCCCAAGTTAAATACTGGAACTAGGCTTTATCCGGTTCAACTGGAAGCCGGCTACAGAAAAATATGAACATTTAAAAAGTATATCTTTAGAATAAACTACGTACTAAATTCATTATGTTCTATATGATGTTTCAGCTCTTACAAAAGAGCGTATTTTTATAACATAATCAAAGTAAGTACTTACATAAAGCGAGGGACAAACCACACGCTTCCAACCGCGACTCGTATTTGAAAACCCTCCCTTTGAGTTTAGGGAGCAAAGAGGATTTTATAATGACATACTAGAGTGTCGCATAATAATATTTTAGACGGTGAATGAAATAACACACTCCTTTGTAAAGTCCTCCTTCAAAGTTAGAGAGAACAGGCTTCTTCTGGGTAAGCTCATTCCATCGTAGACTTTGTCTCTGTCATCTGTGACCTAGACTAAAGAGCAAATACGTTTCACAATAAAAAAAAAATGTAATTATAAGCAATTTAAGGTACCTTTTTTTTTTTTTTTTTTCTTTTCTGGATGGGAAATCATCAAATGACTTCTCCCGCTCTGGGCGGAGCGGAAGGGAGTGTCAGACTCTTACTGACTAAAACCCACCCGTGATCCTTCTTGTGCCCTTTGCGTTCCAGGGCTGCGGTGACTCTTTCGAACAAATTCCGCAACCCTAGCAGGCACTGACCCTATGGGGCCCCGTCTTCTGTGCTTCTTTCTAATTTAAGGTACCTACGATTCAACTTAAGCTGAAAATAAGATCTCTAAATTGGCCTGTGGGTCTAAATTACTCTTTTTAGAAAACTTTCCAAGTTCTTTATTACAAAAATACAGAAAAACAAAAGTTCCATAACCTTGAGAAGAAATTCATAATTGAGCATGTTAAGGACGAAAGCCCATCTGTTACCAACTCAACAGCGGAGATCTCACGCGATTCGAACGGAACTAATTTTATTACACTGTGGTCGGGACCAGACGTGACCACGACCTGAGACCACAATACTCCCCTTTGTAAACACAGCTGTTTTTAAATGAGATCATTTTCATTGTTACCTTTTGGGGTAATTTTTGGGCTCTGTAACTTCAGGTGTGGTGCGCATAATGATGTTGTGTACGTGCCTTATTATTTCAGTTTGTCCTTTCGAGTTTTATTTTCTCTTGAGCTTTATTATAATACTCGCTTTGCCCGCGACTTCGTTCACTTCGACATAGATTTTCTTCTTAAAAAAATTTCATAGAAGTCGGTTACTCCAGGGTCCGAAATCGCTGAATCATATTACAGGAATAGATGTATTCCTGTAATATGATTCAGCGATTTTGACAACAAAATAAAACAAACTCACTTTCACATAGTTTAGATCAAGAGAACTTTGTCTAATCAAAATCGGCCTCCTTGACAGATGCCATTTCAAAAGTTACAGTATGCAATCACTTGAGCTGACATTATCATGTCACTCTAACGGCCGAACCCAATAACCGATCTATCACATACTGTATAAATCTTAGCGGCGAGATCTTGGATGTAAAGCGACTGGTCTCAAAGTTTAACCGAGCGATTAATTCAGAACGATGGACGGCAACTTCAATTACGGCCAAACCCAATAACCGATCTATCACATACTGGAGATAGAAAAACAAATGAAACAACAGAAAAATCAAGAAAAATTATATAGTTTTTCTGTTGTTTCATTTGTTTTTCTATCTCCAGTATGTGATAGATCGGTTATTGGGTTTGGCCGTAATTGAAGTTGCCGTCCATCGTTCTGAATTAATCGCTCGGTTAAACTTTGAGACCAGTCGCTTTACATCCAAGATCTCGCCGCTAAGATTTCATTATTAAATGTCACTTTCAAACATCTTTTATACCTAACCTTTTCTCCAGTCAAAGGTAGTGCCGACGTGATAAAATATAAATAGTTTTCTACAATATTCTAGAGGGAATTTTCTAATAACAGCTACTACAGACGTCGTATCTTAAGCAAACCTCAAAACACAGGTGTAAAGACTTAGACTAGTTCCTGACAGATTGGAATCCTCAAAGATAAAATCATCTGGAAAGATATAGAAAGGACCAAACTTAGTAGTTGCCTGATGCTGGTTATATGTGGTAAGGCACGGTCTGTTGATAATCCCATTACAAATCTTCGAGGGATATCCTCCACAAAAGTGTGTTTAGTAAAAGGCCAAAGGCTCTGGGAATGTTAAACACATTTTCAGTGAGTGTGATACTAATATTATTTCTCGCTCAAACGACCCTTGAATCTATTATCATTACGTGCGCAAATGTCAGCTTTTTAACTGATAAATTTTTAGAACAAGGATTATCTTGTTTGATAATGTAAAAGTTATTTTGTTAACAAGGGTCTTGGGGTGAATATATCTTAGAATGAGCTCTTCTTATAATCTGGTGTTATAATGAAAAGTTGGTAAAATTATTTTCTACAGTTGATGAATGTTTTTGATACTTTTTTTAAATATTTATCTACTACGTATAGGTACATTATGTAACTTGTGCCAAATACGTTATTCGTAAGGTCAGTCTATATAAATCATGTCCACGCTAGCGGCACAAAGTTGCTATGAATCCTAAATATAGTCCATCAAATATACACGCAGGGTCGCTGCAGAGGGGACTCTGCTGTCTAACAAAGGGTACATGTAGGTAAAACTATGAATAACAAATCAGGATTCTTGTAGCCCTCGGAAATTGTTTCTTGAGTATCCTTCTTTATTGAGTGTGGGAGTATCTTTCAGAGATTTCCAGTGAATTTTCGGTCTGTAAAAGATGTTGGAAATTCTTGTTGTTATTTTTTGTGCTGTATTATAATCCCTTGGGGAGAACTTTGAAAAGATAAATTCACAAGTGCCAGACTGTATATCTTCCAAATATACAGACTGGATTTTATAGTAGTCTTACTTAGTTGAAAATTCTTGTTAGATTTTTGGGCTCTGTTGGGTACCTATAGTAGATAGGCGTTTAATATGGCATAGCGAATTTTGAAAACATACTATTACTAGTTACTTGTAAAAATAGATGCACTCTAGCTACTGGGTTTTCTTCATTATGTTCATAATTAGCCAATATATATGTATAATAGTTGATTAGGACCAACCAAAGAAGTGGTTGTAAAATGCAGCTAGGATTATTTGGTTTATTTATATAAAAGCTTTTCGGGAATTGCATTTCAACAGCCAAGAACGATCATTACGGCAGTATAAGTATCTCAAATGAATCGCTAAATGTTTCTCATTAGGTACTTTCCTGAAAAAATGTAATTAGTCCGTTAGATAGATATCCAAAAAATATTGAAAACGTATTATTTTTAAGTCACATTTTAGCAAACTTCTAAATAAAATGTGACATCATCAGCCCCCACTCTTGAACTATGATGTGCTTTATCTTTATCAAATTTTATCGATTTGAAATGGGAAAACCTACATACATACATGCTCAATATTGTTTGACAATTAACGGATGGACTAATCAGAATTATTATTTTACTATTAAGGATAGTACCCGATTGGAAAACTCATTTACCTATACCAAAATAAAATCAATCTACTCTGAATATTAAATTACGAAGCAAAATTGATTGCCGACTCAATAACGAAGAAATGACATTTCTGTAGAAAAATTCCAAGGCAGGTACTGTTGACTAAACTTCTCGGAAAAGCTCTATATCACAAAGGAGAATATTCTGGAATGACCCTCCAATACCGTTTACCAGTGATTAATTTGCGACCATTTTAAAATAGTGACGTCACGATCTACTGCGCCATTACTCTATGACGTATTAACTGCTATTGATTCCTATGTTTCCATGTGTGAATACATTACAATTACATACATATGCTTCGGCTGATTGTTATCTGTGTATGTAGGTCATTTCCGGATTACGTAATGATTTGTAAATATTATTAAATTGAGAATGGAGTTTAATGTGTTTAAACTCCAATATGTGTTATTTGGAAATGGTTTTCAGTAAATCCGCGTGTAACTACATTATAATCAACTGATTAAGCTTTTCTCGAGGAGAAAAAGAGAGACTGATTCTTCACTTTCTTAAGATCTTTTCGACATAATTACTTTTATTTTTATAAATCTCAATTAACTTTTTAGACCATTGTATCTTGCGCAACTTTAGGTTTAAACAACTTCATGGCAATACTTCCCCTGGCATAGGAATGAGTTGTTGACAAACCATAACCTTAACAAATGTCTAGCTACATTTTGCTCCCATGAGTACACAAATGAGCAATGATAAATGTTAATTAAATATCCATCATCCGTATTCCCCAGGCACATGCTGAATTAATTAAAACCACGTTAAACACGAAGCAATACCTAATAGTTAATTAATTTCTTTGACAGAAAAACCATCAAAGCTTTCTAGAGAATTCATCAACTATTTAAATTAAAAAACTAGACCAGATATTCAAACGCTGCTTGTAATTAAAAACCGATATAAATAAATCTGAATCCAGCAAAAAAAAAACAGTTTTTGCTAGTCAGTAACTACACGGGCCTGTGAAAATGCGAAAATAATATGATTTTTTTGAGACAAGTTTATTATTTAAGTGTCTGTATACATATATAGGTTAGAATTTTACGTATATTATTGTAAATAAAAAGTTTAAAAAATAGTAGGAATGAAAAAAAGAATGTTTGAAACCAAATTTAAAATGAGTGAGGTCGGGATTATTCAGCACCTAACGAAACACAAGCTGACGGCAAAGTGAAGTGCTTTCAATCAAAATAATGAATTTCATTGTTTCGCAGAACCGTAAGTAAGGCTTCAGTTTCATTAACACGTTTGCGAATATAATACATCCAGGAGAATGAAGGACCGTTTCTTAGAATTTATTCGTTGTATTTGGATAATATTATTGAGAGACGAAATTTTCCTGTTGACGTTCTCAGTACGGAGAAATGTTGTTAAGGAAATATTCACTGCTTTAATGAATTTCAGGAATGTAATATCCGTAACATCATTTATTTACGTAGCGTCTTTTTCCTTTTTCTATTTGTAATAAATAAACTGTTTATTTGAAAAAATATTAATGTCATAACAAGATAGACGGAGACATGTTTCTTTTGGCACACAGATATATGCAATGGATCAAGAATAAGGAGACTTAATTTTAAAACAACTAGAAGTCACCCCGTGGTCGAAAGTCAAGATCTTTCAAATTCACATATCCTATATACATATAGTTAAACATTATGTGGCTCATAGCTGCGATGCTAGATGACTAATAAGTACATGGTGGACGCTGGTTTTCAACAGAACGTTGCATTCTGTTTAAAGTTTTTACTAAAAGATTTTCAAATAACTGGCGTGTAAAAAATTCTATCAACGACTTACAACAAATTAAAATTATTAAAGCACTAGAGTTAAAAATCAGACGGTTTTTCACTTTGATTATAAGTCTTCGTCAAGTCGAGAGTGAAGTGCGGGGGCGGCCGCACTCGAGAAGGGCAAGGACGCACTTAAATAAGTGCTTCCCGAGATTTATTGCCCCAAGCTGTCTGTCACGTCACCACTCTTCTTTAATAAACATTAAAGATACCCTTCAGTGACTTTAGACTCTGAGAACAAGTAGTGCTGTTTTATAGAAATCTTACCGGGTAAACTTAGGTAGTGGCGGTGAACATAAAGATACCTGATTAGCTACTCACTGTACCTTAGTTGTCACGTCGAGATCTTTAAAGAATAAACCAGCAGGGGTATTCCAGTTGAACACGTCACCACTGTGATTAGAGAGGCGCCACGACTCCTCACCTTCCACCCGGCGCAGGTACTCGCCGGGCACAGATGTTTCTGGAGGTACCTGTTTCGGATTCGGTGGGAGGACACGTCCGGGTGTCTACACAGTGTGGATCGCCCGGAGGAACCGGTGGAGCATACGGTGGAGATTTGTCCTGCTTGGGTGGAGCAACGCCGTGTCCTCGTCGAGGCGATCGGCTACGGCGGCCTCTCGCTTCCATTCATGCCCTGGTTCAATCCATGGTGCGGAGCGAAGAGGCATGGGAAGCGGTCGCGTGCGCAGTATTCCTAGTAAAGGAGGAGGCGGACCGTAAGGAAGACGGAAACCCCACGCTCTAGTCCCCGCAACTCGCCGTCCGATAACAACCACGTCGATGGCGCGTCGTATTTCACGTGCGCCTCAAAGAGATGCCAGCAAAGAAGACGGGGTTTGCTAGGGGCAGTGCCTTCTAGGATTGCGGAATTTGTTCGAAAGAGCTACCGTGTCCTTGGAACGCAAAGGGCACTAGTAAGAACACGTGTCGGTATCAGTCGGTAAGAGTCTGGCACTCCTTTCCACTCCGCCCAGAGAAGAAGAAGTCGTTTGATGATATTCAATATTTCAAAAAAGAGATATATAACGCTCTAAAAATAAATCTAAATCGTATCCAATCAATTGATGAGAAACTTCTGAAAAAATACAGCACATTTTCGCAAAGGACTATATTTTTTTGTCCTAAAATGGTTCTTTTCATGGTTTAACAGTTTCTAAAACATTAAAATCTTCGTTTTCTATGACTATCCCTTATTAAATTCTCTTCTATCTAGTGATCATATTGTATGTATACTTGTATATTTTATAGACTTCTAAAACTTTTGATCCAACGCTTTTATCTTACTTTATGATCCTTTCTCCTTGTTTTTAGAAGATTACTTTTAGAAGGAAAGTGTCTAAACTTTTACTGATATTGTATAATAGAACCGTCTCTGTTTTCCAATGAAAGCAAAGTTTTATGATAAAATTAAGATAACAGTCTGTATTTCTCCGAAGAGGTTAAGAGGTAAATATAATACTAACGCCTCCATTTTATTTAAGTGATGTGTAAGTTATGGTGTCGCACGACTTTACCACATACAGGGACATCCTAGTACGTTAAATTACAGTATTTAAGTACTAGGCATATAAAAAATACTCAATGGCACGAGCAGACCGGAGATCCCTTGGGATATTTTTCGACATTCACGTGGCAGAAGCTAGTCCTATCATCACTTTTAATAAAAATCAGTACACGTTAAAATTTTCACTCAAACATCATGACTTCCCCACATTTCACCCTCTATTTTTCCGCTAAATGAAACTCTCAAAGGTGATTGCAAGCAAAACAGCCACTTTCGTGTAGTAAAAGCAGCGTGGCTCTTTCCTGAAATCCCGCACGTTTTTAACGACGATAATAACAATTTCCTGTGGAAATGTGCCGTCAGTACTTTGTGCATGACGGCGGTAGGAATGTGACGGATGCGGAATTTGTTCGAAAGTATCACCGTGACCTTGGAACGCAAAGGGCACTAAAAGGATCACGGATAGGTTTTAGTCAGTAAAGAGTCTGAAACTCCCTTCCACTCCGCCCAGAGCACGAGAAGTCATTTGATGATTTCCCATCCAGAAAAACAAGTCATGTCAAGCTAGCTACCCTCGTGTGAAGTGTGCATGTGTATATGAGCGGGTGATGAATTGTTCCATTGATTGGGGTCCGATTTTGCCTTCTTTTTGTCGAGCATCAAAATTTGACCGCTCTGAGCGGAGCGGGAGAAGTCTGACGTTTACTGACTAAAACTTGCGGTGCAGGGCTGTGATTAACTCGTTTGACAAATTGTTTCCACAACCCTAGCACCTAGCACACACTAGCTCTAGCGGACCATCGAATTTGAGCCTAAAGATCGATATGTTTTACCTACGTATTATGTTGTTATAATCCACATTACTGATTAAATCTAAAAAGCATAATCATCCCACAGAAAAAATAACAGGGAAACTGTCCTTGAAATTCTTTTTCAGATTCATGAATAAAAACTTAACCAGAGGAACGAAGGTTTGATTACCCATGGATACCACGGCACTGGTACCTTCCTAAAAATTTACGGATGAGACAAATTCAAAAATATTTCAACCTTACACTAAAGCCCTTATCCGATCAGAATCTACCTATAAACCAAATGTAACCATGTCACGTTAACCCCTCTCTCCTCTAGTTAACCCGTCTGCCAGTAAAACAGGGTATTTGGGCCGTCACAGACCATGTTTACGGAAAGGGTGGAGCGGGGCTTATTGGAAATCTCATCGCTCCACGGTCGAGGGAAGGTGGGGGAGTTATGGCCGTTGCGTGCGTCACCAGTAATGCAATTTGATCCTTGAATTAACTCGAAGGTGGTTATGTAGGTATCTGACCGTAATATCTATGCTAATTATATTTGAATTTATCGTCGCTTTTATTTTACTGTTTGGAGTGATCAGTTATACCTGTATATGGAAGGTCTGAAAGGTGAATGGATAAATGTCTAGACATGAGGACGAAGTCAAGGTCAAATAATTTATTCCAATTAGACTATTAAAGAGCACTTTTGAACGACAAGATTAAAGTCTGTATTTAAAAGTGACTTTAATTATCTATTCTCTCTATTGCAAAGGTAGATTTTTATCCTATGAGAAGTAGTGATCTCTGTAGTCATGGGATGGCTATTAAGATGACAACTAATACACACTCGCGAGCAATATACTGTAATAATATCATCGCGCGTTGCTCAAAAAAAATCTATGCAATGAACTGAGGATTGTACTATATCATTTGGAGGTGGCAGGCAATCCCACAGGATTCCATCAAGAAACTCATTCGGTTAATGAAAAACTGTTTACAGGCGGGCATTAGGACAATGGGATAAACACAAAATACTGAGGGGTACATAAAATAATTATAAATGAATTTTTTTTTTCATATTATTTCCTATTCATATTGACGTCCAGAACTTCGACCGGTTGCAATTAATCCTTACTAATATTATAAATGTGAAAGCGTGGATGTTTGTTACGCTTTCACGCAAAAATTACTTGACGAATCATCATGAAATTTTGTACACATATTGTGGGAGGTACTAGAAGTAACATAGGATACTTTTTATCCCGGGATTATGTTCCCTTGGGATAATTTCCGACATTCACGCGGGCGAAGCTGCGGGCAGCAGCTAGTTAAAAATGTTTAAAATTAATTTAATGTTGTACCTAATATATTTAGGTACAACATTAAATTAATTTTAAACATTTTTGATATCATTTCAAGGCCACCAGCCCAACACACACACACACACCCTCACACACACACACACACACACACACACACACACACACACACACACACACAGATGTCACATATTTTCAACTGACAGCCGAGACCAACAGTTGACAGGCTTCTGAAACACGAAGGGGTCTGGGTATATAGCGGATGATCACCCATCCACGTACCAAGAACAGCAAGCAGGGCTTAAATGATTTTATCTGTTATACGTCGGTTTGTACGATTTTATCTGAAAATATTGTTCCGAATGCCAGTATAACTATCGTTGTATGCATTTCCCGATCGATATTTACGTCTGGTCCAGACACCGTGAAACCTAGATCTTTTTATAGACCGGTATATTGATTGAGTCTATACAGATCAAGTGGGCAGTGAACAAATGAAGACAGATAGCAACTGTCGTATAGCTCCATGAATAGTTTGAAGGTGATGTTCTCGGTGGAAAATCGCCTGCTTTTACTTGGGTCGTGAAAAATTCTACTAGGAAAGTCTATTTTGGGAGTTCAAAACGATTGGTAGCTGTTTTGGTCTGGTTGTGGCATATCAATAAGTACCTAACTAAGATGTCCTTTTGCGTTTGTTGTGTCTTTGTAATTTATTTATTTGAACTACATATTTGGATTTCATATAAGTTACATTTCAAAATTGACTATATGTATTTACTTAACCTAAGAAGGTAGGTACATGTATAAAGCAAGATAAAAATACATAGTCTTAGGCGACAAAGTACTCACTATATTAAAACAGTGGTATTAGCATTACCGAAGTGTATAAAGGTGTTTAACAAGAAAGTGGACCGCAAATAGTTTTTCGTTAAAAATACGTAGACACAGGAATAAAATCTCGCTAAAGCATATTTTGGGAACTTTGATTAAAATAAATTGCAGGATTATTTTCAAAAACTTTTGACCGTTCCTGTTTTAATCGTATAAAAATATTCGAACACAAAATACTGCACACTGGTATTGCGTCATTTGGGTTTTCGAAGTTATTAACTCAAGTTTAAAGACCTACTTTAAACTTGAATTTGGCAAATTGGCACACCATTCGCTTTGAATTCCAAGCTGAATAGAACGCGAACCTTCAGATGAGACCTATTAAAATAAAAAGCCAGACGAAAGAGCTATTAAGTTCTCTCTACCTTCACTCCAGTCTAGTTTAAGCCTTCGAGCTTTTTGTTTATTTAACCTAAATTGAAATAGAGCTTCCCCTCACCGGATGCCGGAGAACATTTTATTACTTGACTCTACATAGATCCTGTCTCTACGTAGTACTCTTATAAAAAATGTACAGTTTCAGAACTAGGGCGCAGACGTCTCTCGACTTTTCTCTATAAAACTATTTCTTTTTTGTGAAAGCACTACGGACTCGATGTAGAGATCCAAAGTAGTTTACTTATTGATGTAACGTCGTCGTGTGTCTTTTTGTATCTTTTGAGGTTAAGTTAGATGAATGGAAAAGAATCACAAGACCATGTGATACGAACTACTCGTAGTTCGGATTTATTTTATCTAAAATAGCCGTACAATTTTGGGTAATGTCGAGATAAGTAACAAAATGAAAAAACCAAATAAAATACAATGTAGCACGACCAAGTCGGTCAGTGACCAAAAAACATTTACTTATGAAAATAATGTCCCTGTTAAGTGAGTACTTAACTGTAAATGAACAAAAAAACAAATTTCCTACGAATTTAGTGCGATGTAACTTTGTTTCATAGTTAATTTAAGTGAACTTTAGTTTTACTCTATAATCATACTTTAAGGGATTTAAACTTATCTTGTGAAGTTATTATTGCATCTTTTTGCTAGACACTTTGATATTTTCATAAAAACAACTTGTTACTTAAATATTTTAACATAACCTCAAATATTTTACAACCTTTTGAAGTTTCGCTTTTTGGTTTGCCTTGCTCATCCATCATAGTTTTGCTTACTCATCTGCTAATAATAACTTAGAATCTAATGGTGTATGCACAGTTTCTAATGCTAATGCACATGTTGTTGATATGATTAATTTGACAGAAGTACAACATCCTTTTGATCATAATGACAGGGTTGCACAGTCTTCTCCAGCTTTTGCAACTTATGCTTCGCCTTCATTTAATTCTATGAATGCTTTGGTCAATGAACATATTAAAAAGAATTTCGATTGTTTTATTTCTTTATTTAGCCTCCCCCGGCAGATTAAAAATCTGACTCTTCCGATCAATACTTTCCGGCAATCTTTATTATACTGTGTGCAATATCCATGGCGCCCGAATTTCTCATCTAGTTTCTTTTATTTTGTATTATTTAGAGAACACACCTTCTTTTTTAATATATTATGATTGTCACTTTAAAACAGGCAACCACAAAAAATATTACATTTGGCATTTGGCATTCTATCGTTAGCTACACTCATGGTAACATTGTTGTCAACAAATTAGTTCCTTCCGAGACTACAGTCTTAATGTTATGCGTAAACAAACGATTACTGAACACATTAGTGCAGTTTATAGGAAATATAGTGACAATTGTTCAAACTTAGTTTAACAATACTAAAGTATTGATTGATTGATTTCAAACTGAGTTTTTTAAACCAACTATTATTAAATGTGAATTTCTTTCGATGTTTTTCGTATGTGTAAGGTGACTGGTGACTGTACACACATGATTCACGCTCAGTATTTTCGAAAGCCAATTCGTATAAAATACGAATTATCAAAAGAATTTTGGGTATGTGTAAGGTATTATTGCTGGTGTATGTGTCACGATATATCGGAACATGTACATACACGTAGGGTAAAACCGGGATAGATGCCCCGATTGTAATTACTCTAGTTTCGCGGATGAATCGCATGCTATTTTATTTATGTATCGGCAGACTTTCCAACTATCACTAAGTGGACTGTGTCTCATCTGTGCGGTTGCATGGTAAGGAAAGTGCGATCAAAGCTTTTTCAGGATAGATACTCTGTTTTTCAGCGGGTCAGTATCCTTAATGTAATTTATATGGACTTGGCAACTATCCCATATGGGATAGATGTCCCAAAGCTTAGAGATCCGCGAAAATCGCTAATACTCTGGAAATATCAAAGTTAATGTTTTTACTTTTCATTTTGTAGATAACCCAAAGTACTAACCAGTGTTACAATTAAAATATTTTGATTTTTGCACTGGGAGATATAAAATTAATTCAAAAAGTGGGGCATCTAACCCGGTTTTATCCTACTAATAAAATGTAGGAATCAGGTACGCAGTATAATTACATAGTAGGATAGAGTAGCACACTCGTACAAGTTTAACAACGACATGAATTTATTGAAATGTTTGTGTTTTCCGCTTCCTAGCGATGAGTCATGCTTGAAAACTATACAGTTCTAATATAGGATAAAACTTTGAAAAGGGTTGAAGGTTTTCCTCTATTTTATCATTTTAAGTCTTCAAGTTTCTTTCAGCGCTCGGCGCTGTAATACAGATTAATGGTAACAGTTTTGGGAGTGTTTTGTCGAATATTTTATACTACGAGCGACGCTTGTTTGGGTCGGTCCGATATGCCGAGATTCCTCCGTGTCTTGGCAGTCACGGCCACAGGCTGTTAGTCTGACCTATTATTTGTACTTATATAGGTACTCAATTTCATTAGGTACTTACTTACGTTCATACAGAAGCCTGCCAATCTGACACGAATCTTTCCAAGTATTATTGTGTTTTAGAGCTCAGAATGGCAGTCGTTCCTTGTAAACTACTGGTAACTTGATTACATTTTTGCATTTAATTCGACTAAAAGCATATCAATATATTTGCGAGATCGCTAGGCAAATTTAGTCTCCAGTTGTATAAAGAAGTATATACTTATTTGTCAATAAAGCCTTAGAAAGATTGAAGACAAAGTCGCATTATTGTATTGGTTATTTGAAAAAACAATATTACTGAATATCATTATCATATTTACAGAAATAGGTATCAACAACTACATACATACAATTCAACTACATATTTAATCGGTACTAACTAACATTACTACAGACAAACTTCGACAATATCTCTATCCGCAATAACCGATAATGCGAATATAACAACGTGTCTTGAACTGTTATAGGATAGTTGTTCTCATCTCGTATGCAAATGGCTCATCAAATCACGGCAATGGGCCATCTCTACAAGAATGAGTTTATTGAATGGACCGATGAACAAGAACGAGATTGTGAATGAATGAAAAGTGTGTAATGTTTTCATAATTTATTGATCGAAGTTCATAATGGATAATATTTTAGGCTCTCTGGAAGTTGCTAGTAAGGTATGTTTTTATCATGATGTTAATCGCTAATCGATATTAAATAGTACCCGATAACTTTAAGGACAGCTAGTTTGTCTAATAGACCATGTATTTAAGTTATTTTATTACTATAAACCTACATAGGTTTTTTCCCTTAAATTGTTTTATTCAATTTCAACAAAAGAATTTATTTTACTTTAAATCTAACTATATATACACTTAAAAATAAAATAAAATCCTCCTAACTACAAAATGACATCAAAAAACTCGTCCGCATCGCTATCGACTGGGAGTGAACCCAATAGACTGGCGGCATTGCCACGTTGTATGGCAATACTTATCCTCTGTCTGAAATAAAAGCCAGCCCTTGGGTCACGCGAAGTGTCAACCAAACGTTTAGCAAGTTCTTTAAATAACGCATGAGCACTCGGACCCCACGGTCCAAGAGTTTCAACCCCAAACGGCTCAAACATATAATTGCCGACTAGGTTATTATATTTTAGCCGTTTGAGGTTCTCAGCAGCCGCAGCGGTAGCACCAGCACAACACGACGAGTTAGGAAGATGGGATGGCGCAAGAGTATCGACACAAGTAGCGTCCCACACTAAAGGCCTACCCATCTTCCATGGAAATAAAGACATACCGTCCGGTCGCTTGCCATCGTCGCGTGCCAGGCCATTGGGTTCTAATACGGCAGGAACGCCGACGGCAACAAGAGCACGTCGGATAATGTCGTTGATGCTTGCGTGCCGTGCTATGCGACCCGCACTTCGGCTGCATGACAGGCCGTGGTGCCCGAGGCTGTTGACAGTTTCGCCACAGTGACAGCGATGAGGAGAGAAACAGGATGCGCCTAAACGAAGGGAAGCAGCGAGGCGGAAAGTAGTATCGTCGAACAAGGTGCCTATGTTCGACGACGGTAGTGCGTGAAGCCAGAGGCCCGACTCCCACTCGCCTACAGCCAGCAGGCGCGCACGCTCCACAGAAGTAGCAGAAGTAGCAATTAGTTTTTTCTGTACTTCTCTGCAAAGCGACTTATCCCACCGTCTCTGGTTTGATGGGTTGTCGGGTGGATTTGTATTCGGGCAAGCGAGTCTCCATGCATTCACGGCCTCGTAGAAGTACGGCACATCAAAATCAACCAGTGTGGGAGCTAGGATATTCCTGATTAATTGATCAGTGCCGTGAACTGAGGATATGAAAGCCGGTAAACTAATACTGGAAATTTTGCGGACGCCAAGACCTCCCATACGGATGGGAAGAGTAGCTTGAGTCCAAACTCGGTCGTCCATGGTCACATTTAAAATTGAAGACAGTGTATGTTTGATAATTTGGTCCATTTTGTCTAAAAGGTGAGGGTAATTCCATAGATGGGGATGGGGTTCCCGTATGTGTACATACCTACATAGGTATGTACACATACGGGAACAATATGAAATGTTAGAAGCTTGGTCAAATAGTTTCATTTGAAAAAGAACCATAAAGAAAATCCTCGGCTACTTTTTTTTTAAATATTTGTTTCTATGTTTTCATGCTTCAGTAGCTACCAGACCAGGTACTAAACGTCCTCGTGGTAAGTGCTACAGCCACAAGCCACATCAGGAAGAGAGTTAGCTTATTATTAGCCTGAGACTCGGTCAGAGTACGTTCAAGTTACTGCTCGAGCCCAAACTTCCCCGGACGAGCCAAGTCACAAAGAGCCCTAGTAGTTCTAAACTTATGCTTATACAGTAAACAAACAAATACAGTAAAACTTAAACTTAGGTACAATCCTGTACCAAGTTTTATTGCATAAGCATAAGTAATGAGCTTTTGCTCAGCAGTAATAAGAAATACAATTTTTTTAGTAATGATTTTAATTAACACATTTTTAAGGAACACAAATAATGGCGGTTAACTGCTTATATTATTGATACACTTTTGACAGAGCGGTCAAGTGTGCTCGCTTAGGTAGGTACCTATGAAGCGCCATTCTTTTCTGACTTGTTATAGCTGAGTTTATTTATTTATTTATTTGGGACAAACAAACAGTAACACATTATATCTGCGCAAATAATATAAACAAAGATATTATATAAATGTGAAACTCACACCGTTGTCCACAGCATATATTGAGTTGCTGACGGAAACCTCGACAATTCAAAAATACCGGTTCAACTAAAATAAATGCCGTGACTTTGAGTCACGGATCACATAAGTAACAGCTGTGGTTGCTGCGCGCTAGTCGCAAACACGCAGGCGCAATTTATCAATCAATCATTTGATACGGTAGTCTTGTGTTGCATGAACGCAATTGTTTTTGTTAATCCTAAATAACAGGTTATCCCTTTGTTGCAGCTGGCGAGCTGCATGGCGCCACGCTATGGCTGGTGGTATGCGGCGCCGCGGCGCTGGTGGCCGCCGCGCTTGGCGCGCTCGCCTGCTGGATCGCGCGCCGGAGGAACTCGCTCGCCCACAAACTAGGTAAGCTACAGAGACAACACAGTCGCCTGCTGACTCTCAAAAGTTGCAGCGGTTGGGAATAAATAGTATGGTGGGTGGGCAAGACACAAATATAAAAAAAAAAACTACGTCAGAGAGAGTTGCTAGCAGTAGCTGGAATTTGGTTAGAATACTGGGACAGTTACTGCTAAAGATTGGTAGTCCATGCCTGTGATTTCGGAATATTAAAATCCTAGTTCTCACTTGATTTCAGACAGTCAAATCGACATTTTCGGGTCTCGGCAAACAAATCAATCTTAACAATCGCTAATTCGCACGATTATTATATATACTTTGTATAAGGGCGCCTAAGCGTCACTAAGCGTCATACATATCGCTCTCATAGTGATAACAGGCTCATCAAATCTTCATCACTTTTTTTTCCGCATTAGTTCATAACTCTCCTTGTACCAGGCGGCAAGCGCGGTCCGGACAAGGCACTGGTGTTCCAGCCGCCGCGGCGCGCCACGGCCGTGCGCTCCCCCGGCTCGGCCACGCACTACCTGCGCAAGTCGCCCTCGCCCACTGCGCCCGCGCCGCCCGCAGCCACCTCCCCGCCGCAGCCCGCGCCGCAGCCGCCCACTATGAACGCAGCTACCACGGTAAGAGCTTCAAAAATTACTGTACAATAACCTAACAATAGGAGAGGCTACCTTATTGGAATACTGTTGCCCAAAAGACGCATAACGTATCTACTGCCCCGTTGGTCTCATGGACACAACTGCGCCTACAAAGTGTGGTGCCCTTTTTTTGGGGTGGGAAATTATTAAATGACTTCTTCCGCTCTGGGCGGAGCGCAAAGGAGTGTCAGACTCTTACTGACTAAAACCCACCCGTGATCCTTCTAGTGCCCTTTGCGTTCCAGGGCCGCGGTAACTCTTTCGAACAAATTCCGCAACCCTAGCAGGCACTGACCCTATGGGCCACGTTTAAAGTGTGGTGCCCTGAGTTCGATGTCCAGGTCGGACAAAAATGGTTTTAGATTTTAGTATGAGAGTAAAACTGGACAAAAAGCTTGTGCTCTATGATTACTCTTGACCAATTGGCTAATCTCATTGAGGATTATCTACTAATTGAGTCATTTGTGAATGTATATAGGCAAGCCTTAATTGAAACGGGAAGATCCTCCGATCAGACGGTTGTTGTTTCTACAAAGTGACTGCCCAATAGATGTTATTCGGCTACTTCCCGTTATGTCACATTCCCGATTAGTCAACATGTCATAAGTAGAAAAAACAAATGAACACAGTGGCGTTTGGACAAGATTTTTAAACGATCCCTTTTCGACGGACACTAAATGTTTTTGTAAACTCACTCTGGCTCCTCCCATACAAAATGTGCCGGTAGCAACACGATAACGTTGACTATCCTAATTACACTGCCAGGTGTCGACATTCCCGTGATAAGCCATATCTAATGACATGTATGAAAATAATAATAATCCTCATAACCGATTTTGGCCATGGGGGCCAATTTCGGGGAAAGTATTCTGTGCGGGAGATGTGTGTAAAGAGCACAAGTGCGAGCGAAAACATAGCTGCACTCACTCCCTCTTCCATCTCTCTCATAATCCGATAGGATGATAACCCCGCACGACTTGAGAGAGATCTGGCGGTCACACCACCTACTTCCAAACTCTGGGCTGTCACTAACCGTGAAACAAATATCTGAAATACTAAGAGTAGAACTGATCCAGCGTGATAGATTACGTTCCACACAGTCTTATAAAGAAGCAGCCCAAGTCAGAACAAGACATGTGACATTCACCAACCCACACTGGGCCAGCGTGGTGGATTACGGCCCATTCCCTCTCCTAGAGAAGAAACCTGTGTCCCAGCAGTGGGAACATTAAAAGGCTAATTATGCTTATGCTTATGCCAAGTCACAACACTGGGACCATCTTAATGTACGCAAATGTTGTGTCCTAATTCCCTGATGTCCTGGTACAGCCAACTGGGGGCAACAGCCCGCACTCGCCGACCGCGCCGACCGAGCCGAGCCCGCTCAGCAAGGAGCTCGCCGACGCCAACGCCACCGAGAAGACCAAGACCGCTGAGCCGGAGAACACTGACGGACGACTTGGGGATCTGCACTTCAAGTTGCGGTGAGTGATTTTAAAACTATGCTGATCAAAACTGTTGATAAAAAATCTGGCGAAATGCGAGTTGGACTCGCACAGTTTCATTAATACAGGTTAGAAACGATAAACCGAAAGAATCTCGTCTTTTGTAAATTAAAAATGAAAGGGTGGTCTCCGTTTTATGCAGACAGATGGACGGACATCGGAGGTTTCGGAAAGTTTCATTTGTCTACTACTAGTCTTATCTAATGACTAGCTTCTGCCCGCAACTTCGTCCGCGTGGAATAGGTAGTTACTTTACCCCCGATTTTAAAACTCTCAGCCCGATCGGTTTAAAATTGACAAAGTTTCATACAAAGTTTCATCCCCTATTTTATCCCCTTGGGGAATTAATCAAACCTACGTCATAACATCTACCTGCATGCCAAATTTCAGCCCGATCCGTTCAGTGGTTTGGGCTGTGCGTTGATAGATCACTATATCAGTAAGTCAGTCACTTTTGAGTTATATATATTTAGACTAGTATTATAAAAAATATTCATTTAGAAAACCCTAGTATCTATAGAACTTGAGTTAAGACAGCTCTTTCTAATATTGATTTTCACCTTTGTCGAATTTGATTAAGCTTTCTAAGTATCCTTTCTATTATATCTGCTTTATAACCTATTATAGAAATATAATTTACACGTGCCTGTTTCAACAGGATCGCAAGTCTTTGAACATTGCTAACACAAAGTAAATAGACCGAATCGACCGAATTCCCAGCGTTTACATAGTGTAGACCTACGTAGCAAATCGTCGCAGACTCGTTCATAATCCGGTTAAGCAAAATCAATCTAAACATCCAATGTCAATAAGTGCTTTATTCATCCGTCCCTGATCTAATTTACTTCGAATTTTATCAAAGGCAGCATTTTGATAGATTCCGAGTTTCACCTTTTTTTTTAATGTTTGGGGACGGATTATGTTTGCTCCTCGTGAAATATTAAATGAATATTCAATCTGTCGTAAAGCCCGCTGGGAATTTGCATGATGCAAGTACGTCAATGTTCTCAGCTACAGAGATTTTTCGTTTCAGTCAAGTAGGTTTTTATTACGTGTCGAATGAACGTTTAAATTAATTGTATCTCATTTTTTTGTTCGTAATGGCATTATTCATAAACTATAATATCTACTTTATTTCATTCTAGACTCTTTATTCGCATTATGTTTAGACAATATACCTATACTATTTATATATTAGACACAGTACCTTTTCTAGAACGTTCGAAACCGTAGTTGCCACCTTGCCACCCTGGCAACATGTTGCCAACTGGCGACGACGGTTTTACCCAAAATCACGATTGTTCGGTATAAATAGGTAGATATCTTTCGTAATTTTGTCGTCTACCCACACGTTATATTACTGTTCATTAAAGATTCTAATTAGCAGCTACCTGAATTCATCGAGACTAACAAGGTGTCAGCTCAATTATATCAAAGTGATTTCTTGATTAATGTTATTCCACGGTGAGCCCTAGTCGCCATCTAATGTTTCCGCCATACTTAATGGCTACGTACTAAGAATAACAGTACCGTGGAGTAGTGCAATTATTTCTGAATCATATATTTTTCTGCAACCGTGTTTTGCTTTTGTACTATTTCTGCTTCAAGAAAAACACTTCGTAATTTGTTCTTATTTGCATTTATATTGGAATTCAACTTACGAGTGTTCTGGAAAGAATATTAGATTGAATTAACTTGTGTCAGGTCACATCTACTCGTAGCGTCCGAAAATTGTCTGTCAGGTAATCATATTGTGATAAGGATAATCTTTGACTCAATGAAATTGGTTTTGGTGCATATTTACGAACAGAGGAGATTTGAAAGATTGCCTGAACTTAATAAGACAAGGTTATTTACTAACTTCATTAGGATGAAAATTACATTCATACAACATACATAACATGGAAATTCATTTTCACCCTAGGTTCCCTGTTAGTGAGTCATAAGCCTCGACTCACTGAACGATAACATCGGCACACAATGTTACTTAGTATTTCATGTCGACAGGCTGTCACAACACTCACAACAGCCCAGTGCTCACAAACCATGCATTACAGAGCCGATATTCCCACATTATCGACACGTCACTATTCTATGTAATGGGAAGTGTAAGGTGAGTATAGACTAGAGCGATCACTTTTATCAAGACCTCCTGTACCACCCTTTCGTGTTATTCGTGAATCGACAATGCTTTATTTCAGCTAGTTTATTTTGTTCTTTAATTTGAGCTATCGGGAAAACTCGAGCGCAAGCAAAACAAAATTGCAACGCTAAGTAAACGCAATATAGAAAAAAAAGATGTTACAGTTGAAGTGACCTAACAATCCGTCAAAGCAAAATGGAATGTTTAACATCAAGCTCACTCCTCCTATGTTTTCACGGACAGATGTTTACAGCAGACTAGCAGGTAAATGCTTACATGCCCTGAGCACTTCGAACATCGTAGCGACCATTCGCAAGAACCTCACATTACATGGAAAATGCTCGATAAAATGCTCTAGTGTATCCTCACCTTACGAATCAATAACCCTCCTACCCACAATTACTACGTACGACAGCGCACGGCAACACACGAAGCTGCACGAATCCGCACGAGCCCGTACGACACAGGATTTGTTTTGTGTTCGCTTTGTCGTAACGTATGCCCCTGAAGTATTCCTTTGTAATGACAAGTCTTTGTTTACTATAAATTGTACTGCGTACCTTTGTTCGGTATAGAACCGAGTTCTGAAACAGCCTGTGTCCTTCAGGAATATAATAACTAACAGTAAATGGCAGGAATTGTAATATGGATTCATGTTTTAGTTATAAAAAAATATTTGATTAATTCCGTATTCAACCGAATTTACACCAGACCTGATACCACGTTACCCAACTACAATCTTCCGTTGACGTCGCACAGGGATAAATAGTTACAAGAAAATTAATTTATTTTTGCTTTTCCCTCAATAACAGAATCCTTCGGTCAGTTATAGAAATGTAGGTCTACCTAATATGTTTGAAAGAGTCACCGCGGCCCTGGAACGCAAAGAACATTAAGAGGAACAAGTCCGTTCCTCCCAGAGCGGGAGGAGTGATTTCCCACAAAAAAGTATACCTATAAAAATAATGTATACCTACCTACTAACTATAGAATAAAAATAGTTATTTTAAAGCACATATAAAACGTCAGTGCCTAATATAAGTATCTTCTAATCTACGTGTACTAGAAATAAAACATAGCCTGAAACTATTTCCTTCCGTGCTGGTGTTTCAATTTCACGAAATATGTTCCGCTTAGTAATTCCACTGCACTTACCTATGTTACACAGATTTGCCGTGTGATATAAAACGAATGGAGCGCCCGCGGAAACCGCTATGCGTCCAAGGTCTTCGCCGAGACATGAACTCCTGCCAGTGCGCTAGCTCCACGGCCGGCGGCTGACCTTGGACGTAAGCTGCAACACGTTTTCATGAAGGATATGCTATATGCAGCTTATAACTGAGCACCTGTAATACATCTAAATATATAAAACTCAAAAGGGACTGACTGACTGACATAGTGATCTATCAACGCACAGCCCAAACCACTGAACGGATCGAGCTGAAATTTGGCATGCAAGTAGATGTTATGACGTAGGCATCCGCTAAGAAAGGATTTTGATTAATTCTACCCTCAAGGGGATAAAATAGGGGATGAAAGTTTGAATGAAACTTTGTCAATTTTAAACCGATCGGGCTGATAGTTTCAAAATCGGGGGTAAAGTAACTATTCCGCGCGGACGAAGTCGCGAGCAGAAGCTAGTTTTTATATATGACAAAATTTTGAACACGATCGTTCGCGTTTACTGTCTCCAGGGTCCATCCATCTCTGTACAAAAAGTCATGAAAATCGGTTGGACGATTTAGGCGTGATTGTGTCACAAACCAACTAACTAACTTTCGCATATTAGTTCGGATTCAATCCATGATATCAGGTTCAACGAGAAACGATAGATCCAAGGTTTGGGAGTTGCTCTAACACTTGAACTGTCATTTTGTGAACATATTACTACGATCTGTAAAATTTTGTTTAAGAATATGTTGTGAGACAAGTCAACACCAAAAATTTAAAAACCTGGAAATTAAGGAACGAGACACACACTGTATCTTTGGCAAAGAAATAAATCTCCTCAAATATAATCCAACATAGCATAGGTCGGAAAATTCGGAACAAAACTTCATCGCGGTTAGCAACCAAATTAACCCCATGTTGATTTGCAATTCCTGGTGGGGCCCTATTAAAACCTCTATTGGCCACTGTCACACCAGTCTCCTTTACTCGTATTTTCAAAGCTATCTACTTAGGTACAATGTATATAATAATATAATCTTCTTGGAAAAATCCCGGCTATGTCAATCGTTTCTCATTACCGTTTGAAGGATCACAGCGAGAACCGTATTATCTGTGAGATGATTATACGCGACGAGATAATGACGACGGAATATTGGAATAGAGTCCTCTCTATTCCAATATTCCGTTCTCATTATCTCGAAGGATATTCTTTGCATTGTTTTCTGTTAGGAGTTTATTTTATTAGATTTTGTAATATATCTCTAACGTATATTTAGTTTAATCCCTATCAAATCCCTAATCTTGATAGGCAAATTAGGACAATTGTACAAGATTAAGAGGTTAAAAAAAATCGTCAATCAATATAATTACATCTCACTGTAAGATTAAAAACAATTGTCTTCTCTACCTATAATATTTGTTTAGAAATAGAAAAAAAAAACAGTAACCACGAGTGTAAGATAACATTTTTCTTCACACTTAATTTGTACTATGGAGGGCCAAGCGCATCTTCAAGTGTGTTTCAGAGACTGACCTTCCGAGGGTCAAATTTTCTTCAGCCTGAAGTAGACAAGGTCGATAAGTTATGTTGCCTTTGAGTTTGACCTAAGATTGTTCTCAGCTGTTTCTCTATGCTTATTAGTTTATGTAGGTACCTACTTAGTTTTTGTCCCAGCAGAATATCTTGCGTAATGATGCGAAAAATATATGTACACCCACACTTAGGTTATTCTGAGGCAAAATTAGACTTTTATGTATATACAGAAAATATTGCCACATTTAGTATATTAACTACTTGTTCTGAAATGTACTTTAGTATTTACTTAGACATGATATAAAGTATTAAAATACACAGATTTTGTACGTGTGTCTCCGAGGGACTACTTCGTGTATTTTATGGGTATACACAACGTGTTATAAACGAATAACCTGAAAGAGATTATTTTACTATACAGGGTGTTTCAGGAGTGCATGGTCATATTTAAGGGTATCTTTCTGTATCTGATATGAAGTAAAAAAACAGTTTGAAAAATAAATACACCAACTACTTCAAAAATCACAGAAAACGACTTGAAAATTGAAAAAAAAAAAAACAAATTTGTGATGCCCAACACTTTTCATACAGTCTGCAGTGGTTAGCATCACAAATTTGATCACCCATCTTTATATTTACACTATTAACTCGTATTATGTTACCTCTAAATAAGCATACATTAGAAATGGTTCAGAAAAAATTCATTACGAAGTATTGAAAGAACTTTGATTCCAGACGTTCATTGATCATGGCTGTGATGCTGTACGGTATATGCAATAACAAATTTAATAAGCGGGTTCGATTCCCGCACGGAACAAATGTTTGTGTGGCCTACAGACAGTTGTTCCGGGCCCGGGTGTCTTGTGTATATGAGTATTACATGTTTGCGAACGCACCCACGATACAGGAGTAAATCCTAGTGTGGGGCAAAGTTTAAAAAAAAACTAATTTAATTGTACTGAGCTATCCAGTACATTGTGGCACGTAGTAAATAGAACTGTTTTTCGGCTGGAGGTGCGCGCACCTCGACTCTTCTACACTGCGCGATGCAGAACGTAGGCTGTGGTCCGGGCCTCTCTCCGCCGACTTTTTAAAACCTTTATACACAATTCAATGATTTTGATACTTTCGCGCAGTCGGTATCTAAATAAAAAATAGTCACACAATTTCTTGAAAGCCGCTCATAATACGGATGCTCTTGTCATCCGCTTCCTTCGATTCGTCGTCATTCTCCGATGTCACTTCGTGGACAATAGTGTGGGTTATACGTTTTTGTAAATGCTGTAAAGTAGAACTCCTTTTTGTCTCAAATAAAAAAATAAAAAATAAAACTATACCTGAAATTACGAAAGCATTTAGTCGAGTTATGCTCACATTTATGTACGTATGGAGCACTTGATACAGTTACATAAAGTTATTAACTAGATATTCATTATTCAGTGCGAAAACTCCAGACTTTTAATTGGGTGTGAACTCATATAACCCGCACGCACAAGCAAACCTTTAACTTTTTATACAAAGTTAAATTGCTTCATTAAATAGTTTCAGTTGTTTACGCACCGGCGACGTATCTTTTTGTCGCCCCGGATCTCAGGAGTCGCCGGATGTACGGAGTTCCGGTAATTTGTGAAGTCTACAGCAGGGACGGCAAACCTTCATTAGTGGTTCGAAATATTTAAAAAACAAGTGGCCATGAAGTGCTGCCTAAGAGACTTGACTTGGTCGTTTAATGTCAAAATACAAAACTAACTTATTTGCAACAATATTTGTAATTCATTATTTTCCATATCTTACACAGGCGTGTTTGAATCATTTTGCAGCATACCACCATTTGTATGGTTATACATTCGCCACCCCTACTAAGGAGTTCCGACAACATGCAGTGTTAAAACAATGTTTGTCTGCGGTAGCCGCGGGCGTCCCGCGGTCATTAGAGACTTGAGTAGGTACTCCACGCCGCGATCAAATTAAGTTCTCGGGTTTAGTTTATTTTGTGTAATGTCCTTGTTTGAAGTGATAATTATGATGTGGTTTTAGCAGTGATAATGAAGTGCTTCTTGATTGGTTTCGACTTTATTTTCAGTTTGTCAACACCTGGAAAGGTTGCTTGAGTTTTGACAGTGCCCTGTCAGTCCATCACAAAAAAAATTACAAATTTTTACTTGACCAACATCGATTCAACACACGATTTGTCATTTCATCATTGTACAATAAAAAGTTTTCCTAATGATTCATTTTACAAAATAATTACCAGATAATCTTTTGTTTAATAACGTGTTTATTTATTTATTTATTTACGAACTATGGAAGACTTACAGCTAAACAAAGCAGAGTAAAAAAAACAGTAAGTAAGACTGATAGCCAATTACAAGTCTTCACTTATAGAATACAGTTTGGCGTGAACAACACAGTACTGCCCACACAAAAGAAGAAGAAAATTAACAGGATAACATCAAAAACTTAAACTAGAAACAACATAATCTAATATGCACTAGAAATTACAACTACCGAATACCGATGTATCACTTGAGTTAATTTACCTAAAATTATACATTTATTTTTACTATTCATTACAGTCTTAATTAAAAAAGCTAAGGCTCAGGCACCTTCTAGCCGTTGACACGCTTGTAAAGAAGGGATCGAAATCGTGCTGTTTACATAGTTTATTAAAGTTTTTGCTTGCACGCACAATAAACGAATTTTGCCTGTAATTGGTAGAGGTCAATGGGACACGCAGCGGGGGGTACCACCGCTTCGATCTTCCGGAAACGTTAAAAAGAAATTTGGAAAGTGTATCGGAGCTATTAATGTTATTATTAAAAATCTTTAACAATAAAACACAGTCAGAAATTTCTCGGCGCATCGTTAGAGGTAAAATATGATACCTCCTACAGAGGTTGAGGTAATCTTCAGATCGGTAGGGCACTTTCTGATGATAACACAAATACTTGATGAATCTTTTTTGGATGCTCTCAATACGATCAATGTATTTGTGATAACATGGGTTCCAAACCTCAGACGCATACTCCAAATGGCTTCTAACAAAAGTACAGTACAGGATTTTTAGAGTTTTGGCTTGAGTGAAGCACTTGGATAGCCGCATTATGAAGCCTAGTGATTTGGACGCTTTAGCGACTATGGCATCAACATGTATTTCAAACGTAAGTTTAGGATCGTGATATACCCCCAGATCTCGGATGGAATTCGATCTAGGCAGCACTTGACCACCCAGGGTATACGATGTAGCTATGGCTGAGCGCTTTCGAGAATATGTTACTACCGAGCATTTAGTAGGATTGAGATCCAGCTTACTTTCTCGACAATAATCCTCCAGACGAAGTAAATCCTCCTGAAGTGCAATCATGTCCACCTGTGATGATATTGTGGCATAGATTTTCATATCATCAGCGAAACACAACAGTTTAGATGTAGTCAGGCAAGAGTCGATGTCATTGACGTAAATGATGAAGAGCAATGGGCCGAGCAATGAACCCTGCGGGACTCCACTGGGAACAGGCACCCAACCAGAGACATAATTACTTAATACTACTGCCTGGGACCTGTTCTCCAGATAAGAAGTGAACCATCTGAGCAAGTCACCTCGTATTCCCATGCAATATAGCTTCGATAGCAGGATGTTATGGTCAATCCGATCAAAGGCCTTACTATAATCAGTGTAAATGACATCGACCTGCTTACCATTATCCATGGCTTCTGTTACGAAATCATTGAGGAGGATTAAGTTGGTAACGGTAGATCTTCCCTTCAAAAAACCATGTTGAAATGAGCTAAATGAGTTTTTGAGAGCACTATATACCTGGTTATAGATAATCCTTTCGAAAATCTTCGCTATAATACAGAGTTTAGATATCGGCCTGTAATTAACAATTTCAGATTTGACTCCTTTTTTATGTATAGGCGTTATAAACGCCGATTTCCAAAGATCAGGAACAACACAAGTATCTAAGGATTTTCTGAACAGAATCGATATAGGCTCGGCTATAGAAGTTGCACATCGTACAAGAAATTTGGATGAAATATTGTCCGGGCCAGCCGCTTTAGACGTATCTAACTTGCAAAGCAAGTTAAAAACCTCTTCAACATTCACTGCAATACTGGAAATATCGGATAGGCTGGAAGATTCAGTAAAAAGAGGGCGAGAAGAATCTGAATGGCCACGGTTAGCGTCGAGAAATGTAGAATGAAAGTACGAGGAAAACGCCTCGCATATTGATTCACCGGTACGCAGCGATTCGCTATTATAATTTAAGGTGCTCGGAATTGCATTGGAGTTGTGTCTCTTTTTAACAAAGGTCCAAAAATATTTCGGGTTTTCTTTAATAGATTTTTCTGTTAAAACGAGATGCTTCACATAACATTCCGATTCTAAAACCTTTACCCTTTCACGAAGCAGTTTAAATGATGACTCATCAGCTAAATTGCCGTACTTCTTAAACTTTTTAAGATATTTGTATTTTTCTTTAATTGTTCTTATGAGTGCCGAACTGAACCAAATCGGGTATGTTTTATTGCGATGTAATTTTTGAGGAATATATTTAATATGTAAATTAAAAATAACTTGATTGAAGAAAGTCACTGAATCATTCATTGATCGTGCCGCAAACTCGAGTTCCCAGTCGGTCATACAAATATCTTTGTTTATAGACTCATAGTCACCCTTATCAAACAGAAATTGCATTCGCGGCGCACACTCTAACAGCGGAGCCACAACGAAATCTATATTAATTAATAGTGCTGGGTGGTACGAGTCTATAGGAACCAGCGGGCTTGAGCATTCAGCCACCTTAACCAATTGGTTTGAAAGTACCAAATCTAAAATTTTGCCGTACCTATTGAGGACACCATTGTATTGACCCAATCCCAGGGTACATAATTCGTCACTAAGTAAAATTTCGTCGTGACTAATAGGGTTCATTGGGACGAGCGATAGATCCTCTGACAGGACCCAGTTAATACCGCTCATGTTAAAATCACCAATGATGAGAAACGTATCAGAAGAGTTGCTTATAACTGTTTGGTTTAATTTAGTCAGGTAGTTGAGAAGTTGTAAAGAAAAAGAAAGACCTAAGTTTTGTTGACATAAATAAATAACACAAATATGCAAAGTAATACACTTACGTGTATTAGATTTTTCCAGACGTATGCTGAGCCATAGATCCTCTGCTGTAGAATGGAAACTGGGTTGACAAATAACTGATAGTTCCCTACGTGTAGCAATAAGTACACCCCCTCCACGCGATTGTCCAGTCAGAACATAATCTCGATCACGACGCCACACAATGTAACGTTCATCAAAAAATTCAGAATTTAAAACCCCATCCAATAACCACGTCTCTGTAAGAACAATAATATCATACGAATGTAACAGCATTTGTCGGTAGAAAGTATCACTTTTAGTTCTAAGCCCGCGAACGTTTTGGTAAAATATATTTAATTCAGCGGCCATTGAAGCCAATACCAACCACAGTGTATTTTATATAATCAATTAAAATAAAGCGTTTCACTAAATAATATTTTAGAATAAGGTATAATAATAATAAATTAGTGTAAAGAAGGTAGTATTCAATAAAAATTGCGGTAGCGCAAGAATCATACGATGTTGAGTAGTAAACGGCCGTGCGAGAAAGTAAGCAATAGTGAGCGGTGCGTGCAAGCGCGAAAGAGTAAAACATATTATAGTGCGGTAAAGCTTTAAAGTAAACAGCGCGATAACATACACAAAAGATACAAGTAGCTAAACAAAGGAGAGGTGTCAGGCTCATTAGTGCGACAGAGGTGCTAAACTTTTTGCAAACTATTATGATACAAATATTTTTGAACACTTGGAGCCTTTGAAGTAAAGTACTATTAAAACAACAAAATAGAAAGGGACACGCAAAAACTGAAAAACACATTAGACAATCTTGTTTAAATCTTCCTCTTTTCTTATAATGATAACTTTCGAATGTTTGTTTTTAAGAATATGAATTTTCCCATGCTTAACCCACACATACTCTTAATATTTATCCTTGGCCAAGATTTTCACTTTGCTTAAAAGTTTTTTGTACTCGACGCTCAGGTGATCGTTAACATACACACGTTGCGAAGGGCCCTGGAACCCGATGTCAGAGGTGGATAGGTCCTTACTGGCACGTGCCGCCGCAATGAAGTCTTCTTTTACATACCGGTTTAAGAAACTTACGATGATCAGCTTCTCATTGGAATTAAATATAGTGACCCTTGAAATATAGTTAACCTGGACTTTGGGACAGCTGTAGCCAACTTTGCGGCCAATAGCATCGATTATCGAAAACAAATTCTCATCCTTTTTCATCGGCACACCCTTAATTTCCACATTGTTTAATCTGGATCGTTGTTCATAAGTTGAAAGTAAATATTTCGTGCTAGACAAGTCAGTCTGCAAACAGTTAACTGTTTCCTGAAGCTTTTCGAATTCAGACACTTTCACTTCAACTTCCATGAGTCTTACGCCAAGTTCGTCAAGTCTTCCACCAGTGCCCTCACAAGTCACCTTAAGCTCAGCCAACTCATCCCTGAGCACTCGAATGTCATCTACCAGGGTCGGCAAGCTGAGTAATTGCCATTTCATGTCACGTATCTCACTTAAAATGGTATCCAGCGAGGCAGGTTCAGGAGTAGGCACAGCTGGTGATGAGGTTTTGCAAGTGGGACATTTCCATTGCGCCATTCTATTAGCACCCAGCTTCCTCCACCCTGTTTCGGAGATGTTTGCACATCCAAAGTCCAGGTGTTTCTTGCAACTCCCACACTGTACACCATCGTTGAACTGCACGTTACAGGCTGCACACTTTTTCATTTTTGTAAAACTGTTATGAGTGACTAGTTAAATCAAAATGTAAAAAGCCAAACAAAATGTACTGAAGTAAAACGTATAAAAGGTTGGCGATCTATTTCTCTGAGTGGCGCGTACTGTGCGTATGAGTGTCCACACGAGAATGAAATGTTAATGAGAATGTTATTTGACAAACAATTCATTTTTTAATAATTTTATCCCATAAAACCTCGTTTTACATATTGACTTGAATTGTCAATTTTTCGCGCATTTTTTTAACATCCCGCAGCTCTGCATTTTCCTAAAATAATAATGATTTTTGTTTTCTATTAGCACAAATCTATGTATATGCCCGAAACGACTTACGCTAGTAGAAAAAGAGATTATATTTAGTAGGCTACCCGGAACCAAACTAGTTAGATTAGGTAAATTATTATTTTTAAAATGGTTAGGTTAGGTGCCGCGGCAATGGCGGCGAGTGCCCGAAACGACTAGATTTTATGAAAATGTATACTAATAAGGCTGAAGTTTGTTTGTTTCTTTGAACGCGCTAGTGTCAGGAACTACTGGTTCGAATTTTGAAATGATTTTAGTGTTTGATAGTCCAATTATCAAGGCTATATCTCCCCACGATCAATAGGAGCGGAGCATCAATGAAAAATGTTGCAAAAACGGTGTTTTGGGCTCTCTTATGTGATACGGACAAAGTTGCGCGTTTAAATTGTATTTATAAATGCGATTTTTCCAAAATATTAAATAAAGATGACGATGATGTGTGATTACTATAAAATATCATCCGAAACATTTGTAAAGTAAAGCATTTGCCAAATAAATGTTTGTAAAGAGAGTGTTCATAAAATAAAAGATTAGCGGAATTAGTTGTTGGTGAAATAAATATTAGGTACCTATACCTAGGAGACGTTGCTTGTAAGCTAAACATTTTGTCAATGGAGGTTTCGTGTGACATTTATGAACCAGTTTTAACACATAAAACTTATTTTCCGATCTTGAAATGACTTAGGTAATAGACAAGTCACGCGGCAATGCTACAATGCATTTTCATCAAAAGTGGCCTAGTATTAGTAGAACATTTTTAAGAGATTGTCAACACGCATGTTTGTTAAAGCCTTTAGACATAATACCGATGCTAGTCGTTACTATTTTTTTCATACCACTTGCTCAAAAAAGTGACATTCTATGCCACAAAAAGCGAACATAACAATAGTAATTTTTAATCTGTTAAAAACAGGGAAAGAAAATTGTACTGAATTTCATTCATCCTCTAGGGGGAGAATGTTATTTAAATTTGGAATAGTTACCGAAATTTATACTAAACTACATCTGTGTTTACACCATTGAGTTTGTATATTTATAAAGCATTGTACATCTTTTTTAAAAAGGAATACGCATTTATTATGCAGTTATGACTTTAAATAAAATTACGAAAACCGACGAGGTAGTATGAGCTTGATGCCATTGTTTTTCCGACAAAAAAAAAAATATTAGTCTAGGAATTTGCCGCGTTTTTGTTTTCTTCAAATACATAAACGTTAAGTTTATTTTAATTTATTTTTATAAATAAGTAAATGTTCTAAATAAATGCTTATCTCATATTATTATTGTGTTAATTTTTTCGCAAATGATACGAAAAGTCGGTGATAAAGCTGTCTTAGTCTTGGGTGAACTTAAATCCCTCGCTACACTCGTGATTTAAGTTTTTAACACCCTCGCTACGCTAGGGAGTAAACCTCGAGTCCTTCGTTACGCTCGCGATTTAAATCGTCACCCGCGACAGAAGACACTGCTTTATCCCCTTGGTTAGCATAATCAGCCTTTCAATGTTCCCACTGCTGGGACACAGGCCTCCTCTCTAGGAGAAGGTATGGGCCGTAGTCCACCACGCGGGCCCAGTGCGGGTTGGTGAATGTCACATGTCTTCGAATTTTTGGCTCTAGGACATGCCGGTTTCCTCACGATGTTTTCCTTCACCGTTTTGAGAGCAGTGGTGATGAAATTAATTACACAAAGTAATGCGTCTGGCTGGATTTGAACCCGCGACCTACAATTCGTAAGTCGGGGCCATTGCCACTCGGCCACCACTGCTCTTGGTTAGTAATCTACTATTAAAGAGTATAGATCTTATAGGAAATTATCATAGAATGGAAACGACCAATTTGAACGGTGCCCTAGCATCCCATGTAGGTCTGTGAGAAATAAAGTATTTTGAAAATTAAAATAAAAAAATAATGTTTAGTCTTCCGAGGACAATGGCCTGATGAATCTATGTATATTCCGTTTCACGGAAGAATTCCTCATTTAAAGCGTCATCTCTTAAATAAATTGCTGAGCCTAAAGCTTCTTGAAGCTTTTAATCGTATTTAGAAGGCTATTGTAATGCTAAGCTCACAGGCTCGGGGATTTGATCGCTTCAAGTAAAGTACGGCTCACGATTAATATTTAATTGTTAACCTTTTCAAAAGGGATGAACAATTGATATAATAACTTTAGGGACAATTTATGCTCGCATTACAAAATAAATTATTTGAGTAATACCTAATAGTTTAGAAATGAAAAAAAAAGCTTATTATAATTTCTTAGTACCGTAAAACGGGGTGGATAGAAATGCAAGGTTGAATAAAATAATAAACTTTTATTGAGATTTTCACTTTAATACCATATAAATAGTTTCTCACAAATCATCCATTAGACAAACAAATTATATAATTGGAGTTTTTCATTTCTGCAAATAATATTTAAATCACGAGAAAATTCCAATCAAAGTTTCGTTTTTATTCACCCCTGCCTGTCTGTACCTAACTGCTTACCAAGTTATTTAAAAAAGGTCTGTTATTATCAGCTAGCCGTGGCCGGGACTAAATTGATAATATATACTCGAGCACCGCCGTAGAATTTACCGCTTTACATAATAAATAATAAATTCAAGTTTTTTACCGTCCGCTAGGGTTGTTGATCATCACATCCCTATATTTTCGCTCGCACTAAACCTTTCAGGATATTACTTTAGTCTCACTAAAATGTAATCCATTTGTACAACCCTAGGGGGTGTTTTGTTACACGGGACATAAAAGCCTTTAATGGTATCTAAGCCTTTTTACTGTGTTTTAATAATAAACTGTCGTAGCGTCTGGAAAGAGCCGTAAACTTGCAATATATTCGTTTTACGATACACACATACACAGCCGCCTGTAAAATGTTCCCTTTATCAGGTACATATCAACTATTTTCAGGATTATTGTTCTATAAATGTTTTTAGAGGTTGTTGCCTAATAATAATATAAATATCATATGCAAATAAGTTGTTTTTGATTTTATAAATAGGATTTTGTAATCTAATGTTAATCAGGGTCTATAATTGTTTCTATTTCTTAGTATTTATTTACCACTTTTAATTCGCACTTTTAGTTCTGTACGTAAAAGATGAAAATAAAGATTTGTCATTTGCTTTTACGAATGGCGGTTACTTAAATAAACTATTTTGAATAAATTATGGTTTCTGTAATGTTGCCAAAATGTTGCCTACGAGTAAAGTCAATTCGGCCGTCATCAAAGTAGCATTTTTAATCTACGGATGTAACTTCTCGAGATGAAAATGTGTTCGTTTCGTACGTTTTTTTTAAAGTAATAGATACGGTTTTCATATCATACTTTTAATAAGAATACTTTCCTTTCTACAAGAAGTTTGTCACTTTTACCGAGTTTCTCGCTTAGATGTTATATCTATGATATTATTTTTGATAAGTGTTCTCTTGTGTTAGGTTTTGAAGAGTAATTTAATTTATAGTGACCGAGGTTTTTATTTATGTTATTTTGTACTCGATTATACATTATTATCGACTAATTGTGCTTGCAACACTTAAACGAACCAATTCGTGTCATTATAGTTGGTTTTGGAAGAAAAAAAAATAAGTCAGAATGGCGTGCATCGCGGTTTTTTTTTTTTTAATTGTGCTGATTCCGTTGGCGCTCGAGTTCGGACGCTCATTATTGGTCATTGCATTTGATTATATGTTGGTTCATAGTAAATCATATTTATATTAATAGACAAGGTAATAAATACTGTTTATTGAACTGAGGAGTTTTATTACACTTGTTTACACCTAAAAAAAAATGCTAATTTGTTTTGTCTACCTAAGAATCGCCGATTTTGTTACAAGAAATTACATGTTTTCGACTTTGACAAAACATGACGATCATGTTTTATTATTTCTCAAAGTTGACGTTTTATCATAATAATTATCCGGCTTCAGCTATCCTTTTACTGGGGGTAGCGACGCGAGTCTTTTTGTTACATCCATCTTTATTATCTATCCTATCATCAAATAGATTTCCATCCTACCTAAACCATCATATAATCTTCAACAGTTCAACACCATCCACCTTTACTTTGGTCTCCCACTTTCCTCATTCCCATCATTCATATACTTAAACAGTTTTCGACATCACACATATATTTGGCAATAACGTAACGTTTTAAAAAATGCATTGCGGGGAACGATCGAACGATTGATCACATTTGATTTCGCTAGCTCGTAAAGGAATGCATTTATTCATGCAAGGTTGTTGCCAGTGGAAAATCGGCCAAACGTAACAAGACCTTTGGTGACAACATGGTCTTTCTGTGCTCTTTCTGGATGGTCCACCAACACTGGCCCACGTAATCGCTCAAATCATAAAAATGTAAAAAAAACGGTTTCAAAATTCCGTCCTCCACAACCCAAAAACTGGATACCTCTGTCATGACTGAAAAAAACTGAAAGAAGAAAATTAAACTTATGTATCTCGCTAGGATCAAATACTTGTCTGTAATATAAAAATATCATGAAGATTTGTTGAGCAAATTGTTCCTGTAATCTTGCAGCCTGTTCGTCCCCTTATTTTTAACCCTGACTGTGTACCAACAGTTACTCACGTACGTTTACTGGAGTATCCTTCTCTATTTGTGGACACCAAATAGAAAGTTTATTAGTTTTCGGCGGTGTACAGGCCACCCGATTACGAGATTCAGTTTGGCAAAAAGAAAACATGTTTGAAATTCGAATACCTAAATAGTATTATATTATCTGTGCCTAAATTGAAACCTTTGTTTGAAAATAGAAAACAGAGGAAGCTGGAGTTTAAAATTTGTTTTTTTTTTTAATATAAAAGTGACATTGTATTCCTCGTAAATAATCACAGGCCTGCTATTTTCTTTCCCATCTTCCAATAAATATGTATTTTTTTTAAAGATTTAGCAATACAGCTTTGTTTTTATTTTTCTAGCACATCGATATTAGTTTTTGTTGATGACAATCATACAGTTTTATCATAGAACTTGGAAGTTAATGGTTTTAATACGTAGTTGTTCTTAGATAAAATAAAAAGTAATATTCTCAATAAAAATACGTAGGTACTGTTTATTTTCGTAGCTAGCTTAATTAGTTTTATAAGGGGTAAAACATCGCAGGTCTGTCCCAAAATCATAAAATCTGGAAAACAAGCTTTAAATAACTAATCACACTGAAACAAGTTACAAAAATAGCCAGCAATAACAATAAATTCTTTGCAACAACTGTCGCTACGACTACCAACCCGTACAATTATTAACTTACAATAAGGCAAGCCTTATTGTAAGTTAATAATTGTACGGGTTGGTACTTCGACCTAGTGTCCCGATATAACCTAGTTTACGCCTAAAGCCGAACGCGTATCTACAAGGGGTTGTTGCCTTGGTTCACGATGGGGCGTAATCGATACCAAATACCAGATTACCAGACGTTATTCGGCTAGTACTGAGCATTCGTGTATGGCGAATATCGGTTCCGTGCAACTTGGTCATATTGGAGAGAGATATGAAATGAGTTTCTATTTTCATTTTTGTGTATTGATTTGTAATAAAATAATTACCGTATTGAAAGCTAATATTTGATCCTAGCGAGATACATAAGTTTAATTTTCTTCTTTCAGTTTTTTTCAGTCATGACAGAGGTATCCAGTTTTTGGGTTGTGGAGGACGGAATTTTGAAACCGTTTTTTTTACATTTTTATGATTTGAGCGATTACGTGGGCCAGTGTTGGTGGACCATCCAGAAAGAGCACAGAAAGACCATGTTGTCACCAAAGGTCTTGTTACGTTTGGCCGATTTTCCACTGGCAACAACCTTGCATGAATAAATGCATTCCTTTACGAGCTAGCGAAATCAAATGTGATCAATCGTTCGATCGTTCCCCGCAATGTATGTATAATGCATTTTTTAAAACGTTACCCCACACTAGGAATTTCTCATGTGTTGTGGGTGCGTTAACAAACAAAGAAACTCACATACACAAACAGCCAGACCCGGAAAAACTGTTCCATCTGTAGGCTATAAAAATATTTTTCCCGTGTGGGCATCGAACCCGTGCCGAGCAACGCAGCAGCCAATCACTGCGCCAACCGTGTCGTCAATAGATGTAAGTTTCTTGCAGGTGAGAAGTGGTCTCATGTTTATCTTCCCACTTGCTCAGACCATTTTGAACCATTTGTTCACCTGGATAATTTTGTCCATGACTGTACCTACCTACGTGAGTAAATAGGGGTTGAAAGAAACACGGTACAAAGTTTATAGAGATGGCGCTGGAGTGGGCGCGGGTGACACTTTCCCGATATTTTACGATTAGGGACCCTATCTATATATATCCCTAGGGACCGGTTTAGTTTACATTTTATTGCCAAATATATGTGAGAGGATGTCACATAACGTGTTGGCTTTGTGAATCAATCAATTAATGTCGAAAACTGTTTATATGAATGATGGGAATGAGGAAAGTGGGAGACCAAAGTAAAGGTGGATGGTGTTGAACTGTTGAAGATTATATGATGGTTTAGGTAGGATGGAAATCTATTTGATGATAGGATAGATAATAAAGATGGATGTAACAAAAAGACTCGCGTCGCTACCCCCAGTAAAAGGATAGCTGAAGCCGGATAATTATTATGATAAAACGTCAACTTTGAGAAATAATAAAACATGATCGTCATGTTTTGTCAAAGTCGAAAACATGTAATTTCTTGTAACAAAATCGGCGATTCTTAGGTAGACAAAACAAATTAGCATTTTTTTTTAGGTGTAAACAAGTGTAATAAAACTCCTCAGTTCAATAAACAGTATTTATTACCTTGTCTATTAATATAAATATGATTTACTATGAACCAACATATAATCAAATGCAATGACCAATAATGAGCGTCCAAACTCGAGCGCCAACGGAATCAGCACAATTTAAAAAAAAAAAAGCCGCGATGCACGCCATTCTGACTTAATTTTTTTTCTTCCAAAACCAACTATAATGACACGAATTGGTTCGTTTAAGTGTTGCAAGCACAATTAGTCGCACAGATATATTATTTAAATATATTTTCAAGATGAAGTTTGGCTGCAAGAAATTCCGTACATTTTCAAGATATGTAGGTAATATTTAAAATAGACCATTGACTTACGGCCTAACCCAATAACCGATCTATCACATACTGGAGATAGAAAAACAAATGAAACAACAGAAAACCTATATAATTTTTCTGTTGTTTCATTTGTTTTTCTATCTCCAGTATGTGATAGATCTGTTATTGGTTTCGGCCGTTAGGCTTGCACTGTGACCAAATTTTCTTTATTGTTATTTTTATTTTATTGCTGTTAAAGTGCGAGGAAACGATTCACACTAAGAAGTGATAGATACCCCACATCTTTAGATAGTTTTGTTTTTTTTTTCAATTTTGATTTTGATCAAAGCATTCAATACACCTCATATTATTCCTGTACGAAAAATCGCGTCTATGATGCTTTTGCATCATGCCCAACTAAGGTTCTAGGCTCGGGATAATGATCCGTAATTTTAGCAAGCCTTCGTTTTGTCCACAGGTATGAGAACGAGAAGAACGCGCTGGTGGTGTCGGTGGTATCGTGCCAGGGTCTGCCAGGCCGCGAGCCCGCCGGCCCTGACCCCTACGTCAAGCTGCAGCTGCTGCCCGACAAACAGCACAAGGTTAAAACCAGGTCAGTACCACATCTCCTCTAGAGCACGCTGGCTGTGTAGTGCCATAATATGCCAGGTTTGGGTTTTAGTCAGTAAAATAAGTTCTGCCAGGCCGCTTGACCAGGTCAGTATCAGAGTAACAAGATGTATTTACCTTTTTCATCTCCATGATACATCATAATCGATATAAGACGAAACAAAGATACGATATAAATGACAACATGACAACTACCGCGATGACAAAGCTTGGATCTGTCAATCGCGATCGTGCAATGAGAAACGTTTACCAAAAAGCTTTTGGTATAAGAAAAACAAATGCTTTAGTTTAATTGTTACAGAGAAACTTAGTACCCTCTGTTAACAATATCTGGTCGAAGTATCAACCCCAATTTTTGCAAAATATAAAAATATCTGCGGAACCCGCGAGGCATCTGTTTCCAAAGTTTGTAGACCGATTACGGTATAAGAAGCCCAAGGAACGCAATGTTCTCTAGTACTTGATAATCAATATTTATTATATTTCCAGAGTTGTTCGCAAGACCCGCTGCCCGGTGTACGATGAGGACTTCACTTTCTACGGCATCGCCCCGCACCAGATTGCTGCCATCACTTTGCACTTCGTCGTCCTCAGCTTTGACAGGTAAAGATTACTTTTTAAATGCATCCATAAGTAAGAACCAACGTTTCCGACGTAGACCGAAGAGACGTCAAACTTAAGTGGCCGCGAGCAGGGCACTTTGTTTGCAGTTAATAGGATTAAAGGTTCAGGACTGGCGACTGCCTACTCGGTCTATCTTGTGGGAAGGCCTCCAAGAAAATAGACCAATTGGCCTGTGATCGCCGCGAGAATCCGCTGGTTGCAAGACACATAGGACCGGTTAATATGGCAACACTTGAGGGCTTACATCCAGCTGTGGACATCTTTCGTCTGAAATGATAATGATTTAAAAGAAAAAATCCGTTAATTGGGTTAGGGAGACCACCACGAGATAACACTTTTGACTTCTCCCAGAGCCGGGCTTATATTATTAATTTTATGTTCCAGATATTCCCGTGATGAGATAATTGGAGAGGTGGTGTCCCCCCTGACGAACTTGCAGCTACAGAGCGGCGAGGCCATGGCGCTCTGCCGCGAGATACAACCACGTAGTCTCAAGGTAAACTGGTCACGGTTATTAGTGCCTATTTAAATACTACAGCAAAAGATTTGTCTGCTATACTCCAATGTTGAAATAGAGAGGACTGGAGAGTGATTGGTTATTGTGCCAGGGGTGCTTATCCCAGTTACTTTCTGGATGTTTTTCACGAGAAGAGAAAGAATGCTAGAAATCCAGTCCAATTTATTGACTTAAGGATGATGAGGCTTAATGGCAGGTTGATGAGAAACTAACGAATGCTAAGGACCAGTCCATCTTTCGCCACCTTACTAAGGTTATCACTGAGCCCGATGTAAACCTATGATAAACGGTGCAAATAAAAAAAAAACACACACATTTTCACAACCATACACATCGCAGCGACGAAAGTGGTCAAGCAGTTGTTACGAGGGAAAAAAGTCGTTGCAGTTTCTTGCAGTGCTGTTGCTACAAGAGGTCGATATGGTTGCGTTATCGTTAGTAGTTGCGAAGTGGTTACGTTTGATGGCCTTTCTCAGAACAAATCTAAGCACAATCTCGTAATCTATACCTTCATAAATATATTCCTTCAGATGCGCAGCGTGGGTCGCGGCGAGGTGCTGGTGTCTCTCTGCTGGCAGCCGGCCGCCGCACGCCTTACCGTGGTACTGCTCAAGGCGCGCAACCTCCCCAAGATGGACGTCACCGGACTTGCTGACCCGTTAGTATCAACATCATCATCTTCCTGCCTTTATCCCATGTTACTTAGAGTCTGTACCACACGTTTTCATAATCATCTGCCTAGTTCGTGCTCTTATGCTTATCCCATGTTATTTGGGGCCAGTGCAACACGTTTTTTCCTTCTATTCTGTCTTGTCCACCATCACGCTATCACTGACTTCTTTCTTCTTCTTCTTTCTATCTTTCAAAGCACTCTTAACACAATCTTTCCATATTTTCAATGTCCTCCGCAGTTGACCTACTTCCATCATGAGTCTGCTTTTCATCTGTTTCTGTTGGCAATTTAAACTCAACGCCTTTGTACCTACATGACTTCTCAATATGTATACCTTTTAACGCAATAAATTGAAACAAAGTTCTTTTCGCTTATTCCAACCAGTGAGATATTTCATGAGTTTCAGTTTTCAATGAATGAGTCGCAAAAGCACTAACTGTCACAATTTTCTGAAACCATTTACGCTAAATGACTTGCAAATCACCGCCAAATCACGCCAAAATTTTTCATGAATCACAAAAAGTAAACAGCCATTTAACCATCTCTTTTTCCACAGCTACGTAAAGATGTATCTGCTATACAACGGACAGCGCATAGCTAAGAAGAAGACCCACGTGAAGAAGCGCACCCTGAACCCGGTGTTCAACGAGTCGTTCGTGTTCGAGGTGCCCGCCGCGCCCAACGCGACCCTCGACCACGTGTCGCTCGAGCTGCTCGTGCTTGACTGGGACAGGGTTACTAAGAACGAGGTCAGTGATGTTTTGTATTGATTTCCAAGCTTTAGAAAAATCCATTCGTTGGCCAAAGAAGAAACCTTTTTGCTAATACATGTATGTAAGTACAGGGGATTTTGTTTACCGTCAATTATTGGCATCATCATTTTTGACGAAAAAGGAGTGTTAAAATTAGTCCTTCCCTAAATATAGTCCTTTACTTGTCTCTTAGCTATTATGAAGTTTCAATATTTTGTTTTTGAATTTACTCTAGAGTGGTTTTTACTGAGCGTTACTGGTTATCAATAAAAGCTTTAATTTATTTATAACTTAACATCATCTCAATGACAATTACGAAATAAATTCCGTAGCTTTATTAAACGAACTAAACTCCCAAAAATCTCTAAACGAAAAATGCTATTTGAGCAAGACATCCACTCTTTATATATTTCTATACCTTATAGCTATGGGTGTTTGTTTCCAGGTGATTGGTCGGCTGGAGCTGGGCGCAGTAGGCGCGGGCAGCGCGCGGCACCACTGGCGCGAGGTGCAGGCGGCGCCGCGCCGGCAGATCGCCGACTGGCACAAACTCAAGGAGTGAACGCAGCATCACTCGCCCGCTCCCATGACCCCACCCCGTCCCACGTTCATACTGCACTAGTACTCGACTGATCTGTAGGAAGCAGCCTTAACAGCCTGGCTATAAAGATCGATACCAGCGAAAATAACTGCAATCTTTTATTATTAGAAGGACCTACAAACTTTACGAGATACAACACCGACATCTTTCAACTAAGACGTTCAATCAAGACGAACGAACGTTTTCGATTAGATCTAGAACGAAAAAATGTTGGGAGACTCTCAACTTGACATCTTTTTCTTCCACTTTCTAAACTTTTCGGATCGAGTTTGCCTAAACTCGGTTAGGAGTTCATAGGTCATCATTAGATCTAGCCTGTTCCGCAATGGGAGAAGCAAGCGATCTACTAGTATCATCTGCTTGTTTAGAATAAGAAAATACTAGAACCATTACACGATCCGTTACTTTGGAAGAAAGTTAATTAAACAATGGAGACGGACAGGAGATATACGGGATCAGAAAGCTGGTGCAGTATCAACTAGGGCTTCACGTATTTCCTTTCATCCTTCAACATTGTTTATTTATTTGTTAGACTTAGATGCTGCCGTCATACTTTCTCAGTTCAGCACATTGAGCTTCAGGATTGATACTTATAATTCAGAATCATAGCGGAGCTACTCTCTGTACAGCTCTACAATTTTACTCAATTAGCTGAACTGGACAATATTATATGAGTGTCTGAGTCTTTTGTCTATAGCTCACTAGAATTCCATCTAATTTTGATGTAAAAATATTTTTGCCGTCGTGACTTAATCTGATACAGAAGGTTAGGCCAAAAAGTTTGATTTCCTACAAAGATCGGCCATAATCGTTTGGTTCGTTTATTTTTCACTTATTATTATTGCACAGTACTGTAAGTAGGATGGCAAAGCCAAAGTCCAGCGGAGATTACGAAGAGTTTGTTTTAGCGTTAATTTGTAAACTAAAAATGATATTGTATATTAGATAGACGAAATTATTTGGAATTTATTCGCATGAAATATTTTGTATATGTTTGAAAGCGCACAGCGTCCCCCCCTCTCCCCTTTGTAGTAAAACATTGATGTAATGTGTAATCACTGAACACAGTGCAAACTCGTGTTTATTTAAATGTAGATTAACTATGTTTTGAAACGGGAGTGAGGTAATGACGGTCAAAAAGAAGGAAAGAAAAAGAAAACAAAGATTTTAGTCTACATAACACGACCAACATCCATTCAAACTTGATCAATAGTCTGCTGAAAACCGAAAGCAGAATGCTCAAAACTAATCAAGATTATTGTGAACTTGACAGCCGCAGATATACTAAAACAATCTCTCCCGTTTCAATGTCTTCTAATTACTCTACATATCTAAATGTAAGAACACCTTGATGTAATGGAAATTCACTCGTTATGGATATGTATGTAACGACAAACTACTCATAAGCCTAGTTGTATTTATTTCAGTCTAGCTCTCATCTAGTTTAGTTCAAGATTCTGGAGATCTTTTGACGATACCTCTGATAATAATTTAGCAATCCACTCGAATGTCAAGAGAAAAAGCATAAATTCACTATATACTTACAGCCAGTCTCTTTTGAGCGTGAAGTGAACTGCCATTTCACCAAAAGCTATGGTGTTCACGGTAAACTCGTTACAGAATAGCATTGCAGATTTTGCTGACTTGTCAGCTATAGGGCGCGCAATCAAAAGGTCGGTACAATAATGTTAACTCTAATGGATTCTAGTGATGTTTTTAAATCTCAAATGAGGTCATTCGGTTTTGAGTCTGTTTTGGCTATGACATCAAATGTTATATTTTTACGCAAGATTATCAGATAGGTAACTTGGTGACTAACTATCCCGTTGAGGACAAATACTGGAGTTATTTAGAGTTAATCTTATGCAAAAACTCACTGACAGTTTTACGTTTAACATTTGATCGAAGAGTTAACACCAAAAAGTCAAGATTTTAATCATTCACCTGTAGTCAGTGCATTCAATACTGTTCATGCTTTAAGCGGGAATTTAACATTCGATTTTCAAATGCAAGCATGCGCAGGATTGGATAGAAGTAATACTCATGGGTCGGCTAGAACCTAATATGTATAGTTTATAGGTTAGAGAAATAAATCTATTTTATACCTAAAGTTACTTTGATAGTCGTTTAGGTATGTGTAAGCTCAGGACGAAGCTTCGAGCTTTCTGTCTCGTAATGTACTCTCATAGTGTCGCTGTGCCACCATAGATGGCGCTTTCACGAACGATCTCATTTCATTGATATACATATTTTTGAAATTGTCGGATATTGTAGGGAATATATTATTTATTCATTGGTAATATACTTGATGATGTCGCAGAAATCGTAGTGACAATATACGAATTACAGATATGATAAGTATTTCCATAAATTATGTACAGTCACTCACTATGTATGCCGATATTGAAAGCAACGGTTGAATTAGTTAACTTCGTTGTCGTAGTGAAATTAAAGCGTTGTAGCTATATGTTACTAACTCAGTATCCCTTTGATTAACTATCTCCATACTTAAACATTCCAAAAAATTTTTGTAAATAGTCATGCTTTGATCATCAATAAAACGCTTTCTCATTCTAATTGTTAAAATAAGAAATTATAATTAGATGTAAGTACTTTACTATCACTAAATGTTTATGTTTTAAAGATGTGTTTTACTTTGTATAATTTCATAATGTTCATGTGTAGTAGAGGAAACCCATGCGAAACTGGTTCTTACCGCTAAAGACTTACGGTCTGTTTCGTTACTAGGATATGCTGTAAGTAATTTGAAAAGATGACGAAGTATAATTTTTTTATGAATTTGTGTAAGCAATGGAACAGATCGTAGGTTAAATAATATAATATAGTTTCATTTTTACCAAAACATTATGAAACAAGCTGATGGTTTTTCAAAAACTATATGATTAAAAAAAGATGAGGATGCTTGGATGGCACTGTTATCTAGACGCATCACAACATACACACACTAGAAATCACAGCAAAGTTAATTTAAAAAATATATGCCAGTCTTGTTAGCTGTGCCCGTACGCCACAGGACTAACAACTAGTACCTAGACAGAACCTTCACAATCTGCGGGCGTACCATAAGGTGTTAAAACGTGAGTCTTCCGAGCGAGAAAGAGGAATAGAATTATACACCCTATATATCTCTATCCCTCTTTCTCGCTCGGAAGACTCACGTTTTAAGACGTCATGGTACGCACGCTGGTCATAATTTGGTTTGTCAGTTGTGACAGTAGCCATCAAATGGTTCCTTCAGCTAGTTAGCTCAATGTGTTGGTAAGAGTGGCCGCAGAAGACCAGATGTACCAGCACTTGTAGTATATAGACCACGTCATCCACATCACCAATATCAGATTTGTATACTAAGGGAATTTTAGTGAATAAAATTTATTGACTGGTGCTTTCACAATAATCGTTCGTTTTATTTGTACCCTGACGTTTTTTCCTAAAGCTTGTTATAGAATAATAGCTTTTTCCCACGACTTCTTACACGTATATCCCATTTTTTCTCGTTCCCGTAGGAATTTCCGAATATCCTTACACTCCCCAAGGAAGCTGCAACCCCAGCTTTCTACAACCGTTACATTAAGTTGTGCGTTGTCCTGGGGTATATATGTTCTGTGGCGTTGTCTGTCACTTGCACAAGACAAAATCACAAGGCTAGTAACAAAAGAACAGAATGGTTTGGCGAGCACACCTAACCAATATGTCAGGTGATAAATTCTTCTTTCTTTGCATTTTTCTGCGAAACTTATTCGCTAATTGAATGCAATATTGTCTAGAGCCCCCGGGTCTATTCAGACATATGATCTATATGAAACCTTTTATCGCAAAAAAACAAAATTGACTGCCGACAAAATGTACTGAAACACAGGTTTTTTTTTTTCTTTATTCCGAGGTTGATTCCATAGACATTATATAATCAAAGATTCCATAGTAAAAGTTGTTTAAATGATGAACACAAATGACGATCTTAAAAAGTTAAGGTAACCTATTGCGCTTGTTCTGTTACACTTGTTTATCTTGGACAGCGGACTATCTGCAAAATTGCATTCAGATGCGGTATTTCTTTTGTTACAATATTTGAGGTATTTGTGCAATTTAAAAAGATCATCAACCGCATCACATGTAGATACTGGGCCCGCGTGTCTGAGAAACCTATTGCGTGATCAATCAGGAATGAAGGCATCCGCAGGAGAACCAAAGTTATCGACACATCGCTCGCACTAGAAGACGAAGCGTTCCTTCCACCAAGTAGGTAGGCAAAGGACATAGTGAAAGCCACGGGAATCCGCAAAATGTAAGACGCACAGGACCGGTCGGATGTGACGACACTCAGGGAGGCCTATGTCCAGCATTGGACATCTTTAGGCTGCAATAATGTTGTTGAAATGAGTGATAGTAGCTCAAATGAGTTGCTGTACCAGTAACTAGGTAGTTATCAGAATTTTATAAATAAATGCCGTAATAAAATGTTATTTGTGTGTTAAACCAAAAATCCTTCGCCGAACCTAGTGCACCAAAGTAAAGTTTTAACCAAGTTTTAAGTTTGTACCAAATGATTGCTTATCATAATTTCATTGTGAGAAAGAGAGAGCGGTCACGCGTTCCGCGATAGGAGTTCAGCGCTCTCTGTCCTGCGGTTTCTAGAATAAAAAAACTTTTTACAAAAAATAAAACCGACTTCTAAACAAAAAAACCAAAAAGTATAAAATAACTTTAATTTCGGAACTCGGTGTTTTTGGTTGCTTTTTTGTTGTTGAACACACCGACTTCCGAAATTAAAGTTATTTTATACTTTTTGGTTTTTTTGTTTAGAAGTCGGTTTTATTTTTTGTAAAAAGTTTTTTTATTTTTCACTTTTTAGTGGTACCTACACCCCCTTCCCTCCCCCACCTAAACGAACCAATCACATTGGTGTAAAAAAAACGTACTGCTCCTTTGCGGAGTAAACTAAGAGGTCGTCAATGTAGGCAATGTAGATATTTTTTTTAGATTTACGTTGATTTTTCGAAAACCGCTTGGTTGATTTCGATAAAATTTTCATGGGACCATTTGGGAAGTATACCCTTTCCAGCAAAAAAAGAATTTTTCGAATCGGTTGACAAGCGACGGAGTTATGCGCGAACAAACAATAAAAAAAAAAAAAAAAAAAAAAAAAAAAAAAAACATACAAACATCCGAATTGAGAACCTCCTCCTTTTTTAGAAGTCGGTTAAAAATCACGCCAACTGACAGTCCGACCGCGGCGGTCAATAGGAACGCACGCCGGCCGCGTTCTACGATACTCCCGGTGACGCAAACAACGGCATCGCTGCCATGTCTGAAACGGAAAAATTAATCGAATTAGTTAAAGAAAGAACTTTCCTCTATGATATGAATGATCCGGAATACAAAAATCGGCCAAAAAGACTAGCAACTTGGAAGAATATCGCCGAAGAAATGGGCTCAGGCAATGGTAGGTAAACTCATATTCTTTATAGCGCCATCTTTGTTTCTACTGCACAACTATCATTAGATAAGGTTTTTATGGTATGTTGAACGCGATGGGCGACGCGAAGATTTTGTACAGCTTCGAGCGTGGATAAAATGCGTGGTTTGAAACCTGTTACTTTCTTTGATTTTTACATGGACGGAAACAATGATTTGGTTATAATGCGGTTCACGAGCGTGCATCGTAATTCTTTTTTGCATTGCAATAAGTCAAAGCAAAAAAGAATCATGAATCTGGCGACGCTTGTACTTACTAGAGGGACTTGCCAGGCTCTTTTACTATATGACTCCAGGGAATAACGTAACAATAGATAACGCATCTATATTTAATTGTGGCCCATTACGACCAATGGGCCACAATCATGTCACAATTAAATATAGATCGATATGGATCGTTTCGGCAGACTTGCTTGATCGATAACTCTGGACCGATTATGATCAACCACGACTGAGGAGAGATGAGGCACCGGAGCGTCGCGATCGCGACCGTACCTACCTTATTTGATGATCTTCAAATTAGAGGGGTATCACACCATCTTGTGTATGGTTCCTGACCGTTACTAAGTATTTTATTACAAAAAAAAAACACTTGTCTGCTTTGAAATCTAAACCAGATTCCCGAGACTTGAATATATCGGTGTCACACTAAGAGTGGTTATTATGAAATTATGAGTGACCTACTAATGTTTGAATAGTAGCTTAACAGCAGCAAACCAAAACAGTAACAATAAACATAAGTACCTGTTCCACGTTACCTAGTTACTTACCATTCTCGGACATTTGTCAAGATTGTTGTAAATTACGATTCGACATACAACCTACAATTTAAACAAATTTCATTTTCAGCGGACATTTGGAGTGCCAAATGGAAAGGCCTGAAAGACAATTACGCAAAGTTCAAGAAGTCCACAGAACCTCCTTACTCCGAAAGCTATAAGAAGTACAAAAAATGGCCCTGGTCTGAACACGTGCGGTTTCTAGATGAATGCAACTTCACCAGCTGTAGAAGAGTAAGACATCAACCTGGTACAGCTAAAAATACTAGTAATAGCATAGTCGATGGTAATCTTGAAGATTCAATTGATGCGGAGCAGGAAGTAACAGAAAATAGAAGAAAAAGGAAGAACCGTATCACCGAACCGTCTGAAGAAGATCAAGTGACCTATAAAATTAAAAAGAACAACAAACCTCCACCGGACGGTGTTGATCAATTCTTTCTAAGCTATGCTCAATCTTTCAAAAAGTTACCAAGCAGAATGCAAATAATGTTAAAACTAGAGATAGCTACTTTATTCTCTCGGTATGAGTTACAGGCGAATGGCGTTACCCCTGATGCAGTGGATAGTATTCCCCGGGTAGTACCGCATCCTGTTAAACCCGAATTTGACTTTAGTTTTGACATTGATGAATAACATGAGACTATGACTGTGTGGAACAGCATGCAGTCAAACATGAAGGTGATTTCTTTAATATCATTTACGATTAGAATGTGACTGTTTCAACGTGTGATGAGACTTGATTGAAAATTAGCAGATTTAAGACAACACTGTAGGTTCTATCTATATCTACTTTATTCTCCTAGTTTGCAAAAACAAGTCTACAAGCTTCAGTATAACTTAGCACTTGTTACTAAGTTATGAAGAAGTTACCAAGTAGAATGCAAATAATGTTCAAACAAGAAATACAAACTTGCTTTCTTGGTACGAGTTGAGGCTGATAGCGTTACTCCCCAGTCAGTTTGTAATGAAGCACAGATCGTACCTCACTCTCACCGAATTCATCATTCATTATGTCAATTCAGATTTTTTTTTTTTTTTTTGTTTTGGCTTCAGATTAAATATTATTAATAAGGTTAACAATGTTAGTTGGGATGTGATTGTCAACTAAAACTAATCAACAAAATTAAAAAACGCTATTGAAATGATTGTTTGTTGTGATTGTGTTTCAAAGTAACAAATTGGTCCACTCTAAATACATTTTCTAAAAACTTGTACGGAAATAAATATTTACTATTTTAATTTCCCACACTGATCTTTTTTAATGTGATATAAATTAAAGATGTACAGTTTGTGTATATTTTACACTCGGATGCTTTTTTGCAAATTATTTATTTTTCAATACACTTACCTACTCGAAAACTAGCTCTTATTGCCCCCACTGTTTAGGTCGGAATCATAGATATAATATATTTCTATGGTCGGAATCATGTTAATTTCACACAGGTATATTTCGAAAGTTAGTGTTGCGACTACAATGGAGTCGACAAATTAAGTACTGCTTGGACTGATTTTAGGTTTTTTTAAGGATTTTCTTTTGGGGTTCGGTTTTTTTTAATAAGGTGTTATTTTTGTATGGATACCTACATACTTAATAACCGGTACCTATGCACTTTCATGGATTTCACATGGTTTCTTCGAATTCTTAATGCGCGCACGGCGGAAGCGGACACGAACGAATCGCCATTTTTTTTCTAGATTAAAATGTTGCGATGAACTGGCGCGCGGTGGCGCCACTTGGTGTAGCCGACTTACTCATACACTATATTTGTTTGTCAACATAATGCCGAAAGGGAAATGACAATACTATAGGTCATTTATTCTAATCGAATCAGCGCAAAGAAGTGGCTTATTCTGTTTACCAATTCAAGTGCTTTTAACTAACAGCTGAACTTTTTTTAATCTCACCAAAGGGAGAGAAAATACTATAATACTGTTCTACCCCTTTTGAGGCCTTATTGTTTTTAACAGACTCCAAAAAAAGGAGGAGGATCTCATGTCGACTGTATTTTTTTTTGTTCTAAGTACCTTATAACTTTTTATTGGGTGTACCGATTTTGATGACACTTTTAATTCGAAGGCTTGCGGTGTAGTTCCATTTCAATTTGAACTGACGACTAGTATTTAAGTTACCCCTAATAATGCGTGGCTTCGACTACATTGATGATGTTCTCATTTTCGCTTGTCGATGTAAAATTAATAATAAAAAAAAAAGTTTTTTGTTTAGAAGCTGATTGTATTTTTTTAGTTGGATTTAATGCCGTCCCTGCTCTGAAATGAGGAGTAAATAGGTACTGCCAGCTAATCAAAAAATAATTCGTATCTAAATGTTAGGTAGGTACCTAAACACCTCCCACAATGCGGATCGATTATATGGCGACACCTGGGGGAGGCATATGCTCAGCAGTGGACGTAATTCTGCTAAAATGATAATGATGATGTAGTCGACGAGTATTTCAACCCAGTCAACGTTCTTTAAAAAAAATACATGTGGCACTCGGGGACTGCCGCGGTAAAGCTATTGCATAGCATTTTTTATCAACTTAAGCAATTATATATTTAGTACTCTGCGTCATTGTGATATGGTCTCGATTCGTTCACCTGGGTTACTGTACTAATGTAAATCACATACGTTTCCGGTTTCACTTAACTTTGTCCCACCGATTGTTTCCGAACGCAGACGTTCGGGTCGGCTCGGTGACGGCGACATAATAGCTCAGTAACGAAGCGACCATTTTAAAAAGGCGGGGCCTAATCGAATGACGTAGCGGTGTTAGGTTATTTTCGTTACGGAATTTCTGGATTCGGTTGCCACGCTCAAGGCCCGCGATAGAAGCTATGCAATAGCTTAAAACGTTTTTCCACACTAGGAATTTCTCCTCTGTCGTGGGTGCGTTTACAAACATACAATCTCACATACACAAACATCCTATTCTCATGTTCTATTGTCATGAGACGGTATTAAACATACTTTTTAATTTCATTTTAGCGGACATGTGGTTTGCCAAGTGGAAAGGGCTGAAAGACAACTTTGTTAAGTTCAAGAAGTCATCAGAACCTGCGCACGCCGACACTTATAAGAACTACAAAAACTGGCCCTGGGCTGAACAACTAATGTTCTTAGATGATTACTTCAGCAGTAGAAGAATGCCTAAGTACAGGCCTAAACCGAGAGAAGAGAACTCTTGCAACGCCGAATTTAACATACCGAATGAAAACACGGCAAATTCTAATTCCTCAATAGAGCAGCCAATTTCTCAGGAACAAGAAAGGCAAGAATCAACAGACGAAGAAGAACTACGTACATTTGACGGTGTCGACCATTTTTTCCTAAGCTATGCTCAATCTTTCAAGAAGCTACCAGTCAGAATGCAAATAATGTTAAAATTGGAGATAGCGACTTTGTTCTCTCGGTACGAATTACTGGCTGACGGAGTTACCCCTGAGTCAATTGATAATATTCCCAGGGTAGTTCCACATCCTGTTAAACCCGAATTTGATCTTAGTTTTAACATTGATGGATAACATGTGACTGTGACAAGTCTGTATAAGGGGTCATCCATAAATTTCGTCACTCGAATTTCATGATTTTTGACCCGGTCATCGTCACAGCTGGTCACATTTGTGAGACTCCGCTCCCTTGTGTGACATCACATATTTTACAATTTTATTCATGTTTTTGTTCGTGTTTTAATTAACACTTAGATTAAAATAGATTTTGAAATGTGACGTCACGAAATTTAGAACCCCTCCCACCCCCTTGTCACACAATGTCACACTTTGTCGACCCCCTCCCACCCCCTTACCGTGTGACGTAATGTATGGATGGCCCGTTACGTTATACAAGTCAAAAAAAGGGTGGAAATCAAAACCCAGAAACTCTTATCAATTGTATATTTGATATCAAATCTTATTACAATAACACAGCTTAACAAAAATTATTACATTTAAGTTTTCGGCTCCACCCATCTCGAACGCTTTGTTAACGTTCCCGAGAAATAAAGTGAAAGTACCTACGATCAGTAAAATGTCATGTACATATGTGCCATTATGTGCTCGGTTATATAATTATAAGTCTTTAACGGTATTGAAATTGGCGAAAAGAATAAATACTTATATTGTGCGATTGCGTTCTAAAAATATAACTAACCAACAATAAATAAATAACGATATAAACGTAATAAAATTAACTTGATGTAGACATTTTTTATTTTAAATTTGAGGTACTTACTCAAAAAAATATACTAGTATCAATTTCAATACCGTCTAACATAGTGTCATAGAACGCTTCACTTTAATTTTTCTTGCATTTAATTCTGAAAAAATGTTGCAACGTGATTCTCTGTCAGAACGTATATTATTGTTCTATTAATTAAAAATACCTCGTTAAAACTGCGATGTTTCATTAAAGCCTGACTCAAACAATTTCAACATGATTTTAATTCAATTCTTTTCAAATACAGAGAGTATGTGTAAGAAATGGTTTTAGTGAAGAATTAATGCTCACCGCCATTGATTGTCCGAATCAAAAAAAAATACATTGACACATTTACGAGTATAATCGTCTATGAACCAAATTGCCTTTATTTTGACTGAAATGTCTTAACGTTTCACCTATGTCAAAAATTCACAAGAAACACGGCTTGCATTTTCGAGAAAATTCACGCCACCAGATGACGCCACTGAGGCAATAGGTCCTCTACTTTGAAAACGTAACTTATTGACCAGATTATGACTTTAACGTCTATCTAACTAACGACGTAAACGTATGTGTTTTTAAAGGTGTCTGGACCTGACGCCTCAGTGCTGCCACCTGGTGTACGTCATTTCAGAAAACCATCATTCTTTAATGTGGTGAGCATCAACCTCATTAAGCATAATGAAACGTCCAAAAGTTGAGAAACTAGTTCCTAACATATAGCTAACATATAAATCACACCAGTTTTTTGTAAAACCAACTAATTTTAAACATTCATTTCACATCAATCCAGTAACACCTCGTAGAGACGCGTCTAGGAATCAACATTTATTATAATACACATTGATATTGTCTTTTTTTAATACAATCCCTACTTGGACGTCTCTTTGATTTCATCTAGCTATGACATTTGGTGGTTTACATTTAGAGATGCACATACTCCGAATCTTTCATGTGAAGAGAGAATCACACGGCAAGTTTGTAACTTAGAAGATTCGTTCGTGGGGATTTATTCTCAGACAAAAGACCATTAGTCTCCATCAATCGACGAACAGAAACGACAACTTCGAAGAGATTTTAAATCAGCGTCAGCGCTTGATTTGGTCATGTACAAGAAAGAAATGCCTATATAATTCTTCCCTCTAAAAATATTCCATTGATACAGAATGATGTGCATTCTCTAAATGAAAAACACCAGAACACCAACACAAATAGTATAAAACACTAAACAATGACACAATTAGGCAAGACAGAGATGTGCGTTCTATAGTGAGGGTAGCGCACTAACTACATATAGTTTTACAAAACAATATACGTACGACTATGACTATCCAAGTTTATTGCTAATAAAATAATTAAGATATGAATTCTAGTTCAGATATGTTAGAACTGTGTAGATATTAAAGTTTTGGTCCAAAGTATTTTTTTTTTTTTTAATAAAATTTTGCAAGTGTCCGATTTTTTAAAGATTAATTTCTTGTGTGATTTGTGTCCGATCGAATACTTAGATGACGATTGAATTATACAAAATCATTATACATACATCGTCGAAATATTTATATGTAATTATACAGATATGCAGAATACAATATTAATGATTAGAAGATACATTTCATCAATCCAGATTTGATTATAAAATATTCATTGAACATTAAAAGTGTGAAAGATACGAAATCATAAATATTAATACAATACCGTGAACCAAACATTCTGTAAAGTAGGTAAAATGTCTAAATAACCAACTTAATTAAAATGGGTGACTTGATTAATATTGAGTAATGCAATAGGGCCTTAGTTTGATAGATTCCGTATATTCGTACATACACAAATATGTTTGTTTAAGTTTATTTTTTTCGTTTACATACATAACTTAACAGTAGATTACATTCAAAGGCTTCACACCCAGATCCATAAACAAGTAATTCCTTCAAATGAGGCATACATTATTTTAATTACAGCATACGAAGAAATACGTTGACTCGTAAAATATCTACTGATCTGCCCACATTATTGATATTTCAAAAGAACGACTTACCTTAACTGGTAACTGTTCTCTTACCGTCTATTGAATATAACTAAAATATAATTACAAAATTAAATTATTCGAGTATACCTTAAAATATGTTTTATATACAAACTATTAAATGCATTCTAAAATAATAATGCTGTGTGTTCATCTTATAAGTCGTGAGACAAGGCAAGATATTATGTTTCGATATAGTCACAAATGCCAACATCCTTACTTCTTCAAATTAATATATTAAATTGGCATAAATACGGCAGGCAAGTTTATATTGGAAAGAAAGATTACGAATACAAGCAGTCAAATATTCAAAATAAATGGCTTTACACTTCTTAAGAGTTCTTCCTTCTACCAACTGTTGGCATTGGTCAAATAGCAGTGGCGGCCTTAGGGGGTGGCGAGCAGGGCAAGCGCCCGGGGCCTCGCTCTATCAGGGGCCTCGCGCAACCCGAATTCAAAGTACCTACCTAGTACATTTAATAAAACGATTTAGGTGTTTGTAGCAAAACGTAAATTAGATTTGATGTGAGCGAGAAGAGAGGCAAGTGACACAAGATGGATATTCTACTTTGCAATGTTTTCTTTCTTTTTGTTTTGTCCGATGCGATTTTTAAAACAACAATTATATTAAGAGAAGTCCCAAAAAGTCATAAATACCTATTTATTTATTTTTAAAAGAACAAGGTCCTCACAAAAGTCTTTCGCCCGGGGCCTCGCGATGGTAAAGGTCGTCGCTGTCAAATAGTTATTAAACATAGACAGAGCTATTTCACAGCTGAGACGTACGTATGCAGTCGTCAATATAAAAATCCCTAAACCTATTTTAAATGTCGTCATTATGAATCATTGGTGTCAAACCACAAACTGTGATCACGACAAAGTGTATTTATTGAATGTTGTTTATTTACGATTATTAATACCTGTGGATTTTAACGCGAAATAATACGAATCATTAAAACGCATGTAATTGGTGGTATCCCGCAGTAAGGTTCAAACCAAGGGCCAAAAACAATATTTTCAGTTACACGCATATGACAAACATATAGGTACATAATATTATAATAATTTAATATTTCTACATAAACTCACTGAGTATTCTTACAAGTCTTGTAAATTGCCACTGACTCCATGTTTGGAATCATTAATCTCTGCCGTAGAGACTTAAGAGAGCTTTTCAATGGCGTTTTTATGAAATATTTTGTGTGCAGTTAGTGAAACGAATGCTGAAGTGATAATGCCCTACATCGCAGTGCCGGCTTCGATTCCAATGATGCTATTTCTGTCGTATCTTATCAATACAAGTTTTGTGGTTAAATTAACTGGAATAGAATACTGACTTCATTTTTTTCCCCATACAATAAGTTGTTTCATTTAAAATTTTCAAGCATGATAATTTAATCATGCATAATATTCCAAATTGAATAGAAGTATAGGTAAAAGCAAAACTCAAAAGCCGACACCGCAATCGAACCACCGACTGTGCAAATTGTATGTACATACAATCTTACTAGAAACATTGTTAATAATAAAAAAATCAAATCTCCATTTGTGGAGATAACGATATTGTAAGTGTTCCCATTGTCGAGTTTCAGGGACCTGAGTCCCGACGACATGAAGCCTCGTCTGAGGAAAATCGTCCAAATACGTTGGTACGTCTAGCTTTGGTTAAGGACGGCACAGGATGTGTGGTAGTGTGAGATTATAGAAGGCCTCTGTCCAGTTCTTTGCGCAGCATCCTGGACAGTTTGAGGACGTCCTCGTCCACTTGGCCGGCGAACAGTGCGTCCAGGAGCTCACCTCGAGACGCGATGGCGAACACGCCGGCCAGCCGCGACACTGACTTATCTGTGAGGTGTCGCTCTACTACAGCTCTGGAAACGGAGAATAACTCTGATCAAAATAAAGATACACACGACGGTAAACTATCTATTGGTTTTCAAAGAATAAACGGTCAGCTCCCCACCGTCGTGAGGCTTTCAATAGATAATGATTATTACTCACTTGAGGGACTGATGAGACTCGCGCAGCGCATCCTGGAGGAATCCGCGGTCGTATGAGAAGTCAACCTCGCAGAAGGACACCACCGCCATCAGCACAGTCTGGAAAATAGAGAAGATAGAACGTAAGTATTGGAACTGTTGGTAATTTTTCAAGTAAACCCAGGAATCAAGTACCTACTGAAAATGATCTGTTAAATGATAAATGATTTATTTTTGTAAGTAGGTTGTAAAAAACACTTTTACACGTCAATCTTTTTTTTTGGCCGTTATAAAACTAGATGAGGCCGGTGTTTCCTAGCTGACACTGTTAGGAAAATAACACTCGCATAATGCTTCTGCTCACCTTGTACTCAGTTGTAAGGATAAGCTTGGAAGTAGTTAAACAGCATCTATTTCAACAACTAAAACGTAAGGTTGACTCTACATTTTATATTGACATTGATATCGGTGTCTATTGATAGGACATTAATATGATACCAAGTTTTACTGCCATTCCTGCCAGGGTTGCGGAAAGATTGTTGAAAAGTGGTACCGCGGCCCTGGACCGCAAAGGCCATTTGAAGGAAGACGGGTGAATTTCGAGTCAGTAAGAATCTGACACTCCTCTCAGACCGGGAAGTGTCATTGATAATTTCCCTACAAAATTGCCATTATTATGATAATAGTCAATCACGAATCTTGGTACTCACGTGGAACTTAGAGCGAAAGGCCGCCAATGCTCGCTCGTCAGCAGCTGACAGTTGTCCATGGCGGCGCAGTACGCCTAGCTTTACGGCCGACTTGATGACGTGCTTCACCAGCTTCTCGGCCTCACGCTTCTCCAGGCGCTCGCGGAGTACCGTCAGGAACTGGAAGGATTTTTAAGACATATTATATTTGGAAGTTAAAGGACTTAAAATTGTGGCACATTTGGGAAAAACCTATGTCCAACAAAGGACTGGGATAAGCTGAATGGAAAGTCGGTGGGAATGAAAGTTAGAAATTGTTACCTCTTAGGTCTAGTTGGCAGTTCTTTGGCTACGTGCCTAATACGGTGGTACCTAACGTGGCTAATGTCACTGATGTTAGGTCACATGACAGATAAAAATATGCAAGGGGCTAGCCCTCTGATCACGTATGTACTGACTTAGTCTTACTGAAGATGACTTCTTGATTCGTCTTACTGATTAAAGGGCAAAACAAGATAGATTATAAGTAGAAAGTACCTGATCCAACAGCTTGGCTGCATGCTCGTCAAGCACAAGAGCACGCGCACTTGCAGCGCCACCGACGCGCGACAAGAACTTCTTTTGCGCGCGCAGCGAGATGTCGCGGGCGCACCACGCGCCGCCCTCCATTGCTGTTGACAAGAAAAACAAAATCGTTAGTAAAGTGAGAGAAAGTCATTGTTTGATATTAATTAACTAAGATTTGTAGTAGGCTAGCGTCGATGGCTGCTATAACGGAGAAGAACACAATTCAAAGGCAAACAACACATAAAGAAACCCCTATGATGCATAGAAGAATACTACAGACGACGTAAAATCGCACTACTATCGTTTGGCGCTCGGTGCGCGGCAGGTGGATACAAAATTTATATTATAATGCCGCGCGTCCAGCGTTCCCCTCCGGCAGCTTCTGTAAAACATCATGCTTTGCAAGGGTCTGAGCCAGCTTCCGTCTTGAACACCTCTGGTACTGGTGCCATCACGGACGCAACTTCCAATGTGTCTGTAAGATCTAAGCGACCACGACCGAATGACTCGCCCAGCAATGATGGCGCGTACGAGGGAACCTCAGAAGATGGCTCAACTAACCAGGATACAGTTCCTCAATCCAATAAACTAGATAAAGCTTTTATTCTTGAACTTCGCAATGAAATTGAGTCTGTGCTGACTATGCATCTTCAGGCCTCGCTAAAATCGTATTTTCAAAATGAATTCTTAGAGTTGAAAAAAACACTGCAAGGGCTAGAGACAGCGGTTGAGTTTATGAGCAATGACTATGATGTTATGAAAATCGAACTGGATCAGAACAAGAAAGTTATAAGTCAGCTTAAGAAGGATAATGAGGATCTAAAAACCTGTGTTTCTGATTTATCTGTTAGACTTAACATTGTCGAGCAACATTCCCGTCAGGATAACTCAGAGATAAATGGAATTCCTGAAAATCATGCCGAAAACCTACTGAGTACGGTAGCCCAATTAGGGAAAACAGTCTCATGCAAAATTGAAATCGATGACATATTATCAGTAACTCGCGTCAAAAAACTCGACATGCAGAGTAGCCGACCGCGCGCAGTTATTGTGAAACTGAAAAATACAAGGAAACGCGACGAAATCTTAGCTTCAGTAACCAAATTTAACCGAAGTCATGTTTCTGATAAACTTAATTCAAGCCACTTAGGCTATGGTGGCACTAAGCAGCCGGTATTCGTCTCGGAACATCTTTCACCTATGAACAAAGCCATACATGCACAGGTCAGAAAAATGGCACGTGAGAAAGGCTATAAATATGTTTGGGTCCGCGATAGCCGTATATTGGTCCGCAAGGACGATGGGGCGAGACCCATGCAGATAAAGAGCCTACACGCTGCCTCTTTAATGTAAACATAAACCCAAGACCGGAAACTCGAAAACTAATCATCTAAATTCACGATCTACTACCAGAATATGCGAGGAATGCGAACAAAATTGAACGACATTAACACTGCGGTAAATATTAATCATTATGACATGATTGTGGTGACAGAGACATGGCTCAATGACAATATTAACGACGGGGAGCTATTTGACGCCCGCTATATTGTTTACAGGAGAGATAGGGCTTCCAGTGCTCTTTCAGGAAGAGAAGGCGGTGGCGTCCTTATTGCTGTGTCCAAAAAATATGACTCTGCACGTGCTTGTCAGTGGGAAACCACTGCAGAAGACCTTTGGGTACGTGTGAAGTTAAGCGAGGGGAAGAAAATAAACATTTGCGCCGTCTATTTACCACCCCCAGTTACACAGCAAAACCTTGACATGTTTCTCAGTTCGGTGACAAGCGTCAATGAGACCACTAACGAAGATATCTTAATTGTCGGAGATTTTAATCTCGGCTTCATCGAGTGGAAACTGGATCCGAGCCATTCCTGTTCAACCTCCACTACTCCGTCAAACTACACTAACAACTTAGGATACTCTCTCATAGATTTTATGTCTCTAAATAATGTCATGCAATACAATGTAATTAAAAACAGTAATAACAGAACATTAGACCTAGTGTTTTCCAATATACAAGGTGCAGTGGTCAAAAATTCTAGTTCACTAATTTGTAAAGAAGATTCCCACCACCCCTCCTTAGAAATAGATTTTAATTTTAAGGCTTATGTACCATTAAAACGCGTTAAATTGACTACATTTAATTTTAAGGCGGCTGATTATGTTCTAATAAATAAAAAGCTTAGCGAAATCAACTGGAAAGAGCGATTGGGGCTGTGTACAGATGTAGATCATATGGTGAGGGTGCTTTATGAATCCATAAAATTAATTATTGATGAGAATATTCCTAAAATTAAGCATGTAAGCAATAAATTTCCGCCGTGGTACTCTAAAACCTTGGTGAAAGTTCTCAACGAAAAAGAAAAGCTAAGGCAACGTATGAAGAAATATGGAAACCCGCGGGACGAAATCGAGTACAAAATACTCGACGATAGAGCACGGTCATATATTAAGATCTGTTACAGAAAATATGTTTGCTCTGTGGAGAAAAACATCCAGTCAAACCCAAAAGCATTCTGGTCCTTTGTGAAGACAAAAAAACTTAAATCAAGCTCAATACCTACCGCGATGAAATTAAACGATTTAGTCGCGACGACAGGCGATGACATTTGCCAGCTTTTTGCTACTCAATTCGCATCGACGTTTTCTGTCCCCAGCACAATAAACAGAGGACCGACAAGCAGTCAAATATTCCCTCAATTTATACTAAATAAAATGGCTTTTACAGAGAGGGAGGTTCTGAAATCACTCAATAGAATTGACGTCACCAAGGGTGCTGGTCCGGATCGGCTGCCACCTCTCTTCGTCAAAAAATGCGCTCGTAACTTGGCATATCCGCTTACCCTAATTTTCAACAGATCACTTGAAACCTCTAAATTTCCAACAGAATGGAAAAAAGCCAATGTGGTACCAATTTTTAAAAAAGGCGATTGCGCAAATGTTAGTAATTACAGACCAATCTCCATATTATCCGTATTTTCAAAGCTTTTTGAATCAATGATCTCCCCTATATTAACGTCCCATGTCAAAACGCAACTCTCCCCTCAACAACATGGTTTCTGCAGCAACAAATCTACTGTCACCAACTTGGTTTCATATCTCGATGAGATCTGCATGAAAGTTGATTCTGGCCAACAAATTGATGCTCTGTACACGGACTTCAGCAGCGCGTTCGATAAGGTCGACCACAAAATTCTGCTATTGAAACTACACGATCTTGGTATACACGGACCCCTTCTGGGGTGGTTCGGATCGTATCTGAGAGACCGTGCACAAAAAGTGGTGGTGAATGGCTATGAGTCTCCTGAGTACATTGCAACCTCTGGTGTGCCCCAGGGTTCTCATACCGGGCCCATCCTTTTCATTGTGTTTATTAATGACATAGTCAACTGCATCAAACATAGTCAATGTTCCTTGTTTGCAGATGACCTTAAAATTTACCGTCAAATAAAAACCCATGAAGATGTTGCTCTACTCCAGTGTGATTTGAAATCATTGCAGAACTGGTGTGTAATGAATGGGATGGTTTTGAATGCCAGCAAATGTAATCATATTACCTTTACGCGGAAAAAGCACCCTATAGCATCTGCTTACTCTATTGATGGAACACCACTGCAACAAGTCAAAAGCATACGGGATCTAGGAGTTGTGCTTAGCAGCGACCTTTCATTTACCTCACACATTAATAATATAATTAAAAAAGGTATGAAAATGGTTGGGTTTATCAATAGAGTTGGTAAAGAATTTAGGGGAACTTTGGCCATGAAAGTTTTATATAACACTTTTGTACGCAGCCTAGTAGAATATGCATCTCCCGTCTGGAACCCGACCTATAAAACTTACGAAGATCGTATCGAGCGTGTTATAAAAAAAATTTACAAGATGCATGAGATTCAAAGACCAAAAATGCCCTTACAGAGCGAATTACGAAGAAAGGCTACGTTACTTTAAATTAGACTCGCTAAAGCAGCGAAGGATATTTAATGATCTGTTAACACTTCATAAAATTGCAAACGGAACATCTTCAACGCCTGACCTACTTAGCAAAATCAGACTAGACGTACCGCGTTATTCTCACCTCCGATCCAAGCGCACCATTAGTGCGTTTGCTACTACGTCATGTCGCACAAACCTGGGCCGACATGCTCCCCTAAACAGAATGGTGACTTTCTATAATAAAGCCTCCGCTATCGACAACAGCATTGATATATTCTTCGACAGTCTGCCAAAATTTAAATCCACAGTAATTAAAATAGACCTGTAATCAGCCGCCTAACACTAATACTACTACTTTTACTGCTTCTTTTACTGCTTTAGTTAAAAATCCCTTTTATATACATATTATTATCAATCAAATATTATTATGCCAATTTATGATAATCGAATCTTTTGAAATGTTAATAGTGTATTTTAATTTTAATTTATAGTCTTAAAATCATGTATTCTCAATCTAAGTTAAGACATTCAATTAATTTAATTTTGGTTAGGACATATATTTATAAATTATTTAATTTTTCTTTTTGTTCAATGTGTATTATTTGTTAAATATGTACTACAATTATTAATTAGACCTACTTTGAGAGTGATGTGCATGCCTGTAAGTGACTTGTTTACTCAGGATTCTCTTGTAAATGTTTTCATAAAATAATGTTCTGTAAACAAGTCGTTGGTGTGCCTATGTTAAATAAATAAATAAATTCTATTAAATAAATAAATAAATAAAATACAAAAACTGTTTTCAACATGGCAAAGATAAAAGAAAAGCATTGAATGTAAACGATTTAAAGATAAGTAATACCACGCCATTACTAGAGCATTCCAACGTTTCGTGCTCATAAGAATAAACTTTTTGCAATTTCACCGTTCAATGGCACATGATTATTCGCAATTACTCGCGAAACAAAATCTGGACTACTAAATTGTACGCGAACGATGATCAAGAGATCGATAATTTATTCTAAAATAAAATTATGACCCCGATAGCCTAAATTAGATTTAGATTCTCTAATGATGAGCGATATACCAAAGCTAATGCAATTGAAATTATAGATCAGACAGTTTGGCTCGAACTGTGGAACGATTAGTCGCCATGAATATTAGTCATGCAATATGGCATCTGCCCACAAGTATCATCTCGACTGTTTACAATTGCCTGGAGGAATCTATTTCAATTCTGTGCAATGAACAATATTGTTTTCAATTGAATTTCTGTTAACTAGGACATTGCATTGTGGGCTGCTGGCTTTCATTGCATCAGTCTGTTTATCTACATCAACATGAATATTATCGTGTGATATTTCTGTTTCACCGTTAATGATGCGGTACTCGTACAATGGATATTAACGTTCGTTGAGAATATAAATGCTCACTTCACTAATTAGATTAACACTGATAAATAATTACACATTGACGAATGGTAATCTATTTCTGGTGTAAAATTCCATAGCAACATATTTATTTTAGTGCCGATGAGGAAATTAGTGATTTATTAATATATGTATGACGAACAAAGATATTACTAAAATGAGTATTACCAAACACTTCCATAGTCAAAGATATCGTCAACGTCGTGGTCAATTTAAACTTTTATTCAATTAGTTTCAAACACAATTTCAAGAGTTGCCAACTTGCTATATCTAAAAACTAAATCGACGAACCAGAAGCTCAGGTGTCTGTAAACAAGAAAGATTATCCCTTTGTCGTCGGTTACCATGACAACGGACACGACGGTAGCAGACATATTGTCGTCGAAGGGTTCGTGAGGCAGACAGCCTTGCTCGAACAGGTGAACTTGTACTCGTAAATGGCCTGTTACATGATAATCCGAATTCATACGGTAGCTAATATGGCACATCGGGTCTCAGAAAAGGTTTGGCTTTTTAGAATTTTTCTAAGTCAGTTCTGCTATATCAACGGCCGTGTATATTAATTCGACATTCATGTGATGACCTTAGAGCAGCTGCATGTTATAAACATTGGCAGAACCGGCTGTATATGCAGCTGTTAATTTCTACAATTGGCTTGTACAGACCAACATCATTCATTTAATTGTCCAATTTTAACAAGTATGGCCATTAAATAATTATATAGCAGCAAAAATAGACTGACCGCTTGTTTAAATTACAATTTATATTTTATTTCATGAACATGTGTAAAAATAACTCGTGCTACAAAAATAACCGATGCGTCAAAAACACAACATCGTATTTTATTAAGTTTAGCGATGTTCCGCTGTCACAAAGGTCCTAGAAATTTAGGTTGTATTCAATATGCGCTAGACTGAAAAATAGCGATAGTTGAGAAACTGAACCAAAATATCAAGTTCGTACAAGTAGCATCCACCTAGCACATTGATAACAGGTGAGATATAAAAGCTCTTCTAACATAGTCTACACGTACTCAAAAATCAAAACGACCGATCGGGGTAGAAACAGCCATTTGAAGTGTTGCCAAAAACGATATAATATTTTGTACTGGCAGCATTGGTTACCAGCTGCGAGCGCCGGCTGAATGTCCAACTAGATCGTATAAACGGACTCTGTTACAGACTTTCAGTATGTAGTTTGCTTTAAGGGCGTATACGCCGAACGGCATTTCATACAAATTTTCAAGTCCTTATTTTCCGAAATGGCTAAACCGATTTTAATGAAACTTTACACACATAAGCTCGATACATAAGTCTAAAAAGTTAGTTGAAAACATTTTCGATAAATAGTGTTACAGTTAAATTAGACCCATTTTAAATTTTCCATACAAACATAAATTTCCAGTTATCTTTTTTAAATAAGACATTTCGAAAATGTGTTAACTAACTTTTTAGACCTATGTATCCTGCTTATATGTATGAAGTTTCATTAAAATCGGTTCAGTCATTTCCCAAAATAGTGACTTGAAAATTTGTATGAAATGCCATACGGCGTACATGCTCTTAAGTATTTGAGTTGTATGGAATCTGATACGTGTGTTTCATTAGATAGTATTGGACTGGCTTGTAAGTGGATATCACCTTAACTATTTTTGGTCACGCCGAATAATGGTATAGGTAGTAACTTGAAATGGTCGTCGCAATTTTTCAAGACAAACATGTTGGTCATCTGAATATTTTTCAAATAAATAGACTATTTTGAATGTTGTTTTTCTTTTCGTTAAAAGGAAATGACATTGCTGCTTTCTAGTGATACAGTAGGTCCATTAGTTACTTTAAGTTTTTCAGCCAGTCATTGCTTAGTCACCGGTATACAAAAGTTCATTGTCAAAAATACAACCAAGGACGGGCCAGGCAATCGATTCAATTGCGAACGCATTATTATCGTTTAATGACATTTTTGTCATTCACGTAGATTACTTTAATGGGAATTGGAATTGCTTTCAGTCTAAGTGGTTGCTATATTTAAAACTGTAAATGAAATAGCTACAACAATTGAAAAGAGTGTGCTTAAGTGGTCATGTTGAGAGGATGAACAAAAGGTGATTGTCAAAAGGCACTAGGCAGATTCGGAAAAGCCGGGAACACCGAACACCTTAGAAGGACATACACGGACCTTACTGAAAAGCCAGATTCGTAGTACTTTAAACAGGCGTGCTTGTATGATCCAGATGTATAAACGTAATCATCATTTCAGTCGAAAGACGTCCACTGCTGGAAATAGGCCTCCTCCAAGTGTCACAATAATAACCAGTAATGTGCGTCTCGCATCCATCAGGTACCCGCGACCCTCACCAGTTCATCGTTCCACCTTGTGGGATGCCTTGCAACGCTGCGCCTTCCGGTACGCGGTCTCCATTTCAGAACTTATCGACCGCATCGACCATCTTTTCTGTGAGCAATTTGCCTTGCCCACTACACTTCAAATTGGCGATTCTTCGGGCAATGCCGGTAACCTTGGTTCATCATTCCTGATTCGATCATGCAAAAAAACTTCGAGCATTGCCCTCTACATTATAAATATAAAAATAAACGAAGCAAAAAGAGTATGTAAAAATTCGTTCTGTAGCATCTAACCCCTTGAGAAAAAAGGTGTGAATTTATGTATATACTATGTACATATATGTATAATTATCAGTCGAGACGGATTTTGTTTTACCGGATTTATTCCACCCCTTAACTTTTATGGTAGACTTCTTTAACAAGCACCTTTAAATGCACGGGAAGATACACAATTGTAGACAGCCATTCAAACAGTTTCCTCACTATAAACTTAAAACCCTGCTATAAACGACTAAGGTTAATAAAGTTAGAAACTACTTGATACTAGTAGGTAGTTAGGTAGCGAGTGTTAGGTTTTATGACTAAGTCTGCTCCATTTCCAGCAGTTTGCATGCAGATTATCAGATTAGTCGTCGAAACTTCTTCAAATTCAGTTTTAACGTGGTTTTATAACGGTTCTTTGGAAGTGCATGATTTGCATTATAATGTTGCTGCATTGTTTCGGTTACTCATTTTATTTTAGCCCAAGGCACCGTCCTAATACAAAGCGATCATACAAGCGCGAGTACGCGATCGTCGCGTTCATTTGTGCGGCAAACAGGATCGCGCGCCAATAAAGGGCGCCTTCCGGTTTTACCAAACAAATTAACGCGATATTAGGGCGACGTTTCTATCAAGTCGTTTTTGTCAAACATAATAAATGAGCAAATTCTTATAAATTAAATGTAATCTAACTATGTATATGTCTTAAATTGCATCTGAATTACGATCGAGATAACGATTTTAAAGCCTGTTAAAAAGGACTGTCATCGAATTTAAGATAACCTTTCAATTCTTTTGAATCAGATCGCAATCATCGATAAAATTCGAAGCGTGAAGAGCACCCGACGGATTGAAATGAATCGCGTTCAGAAGTTTACCAGCTTGAAAGTTAAATTTACCCGTTATTTTATATTGAAATAGCCGGATTGCAGAAAGGTAAAATGGTTATGGTTATACGGTAATTTCCGGATATTAAACAGTATTGTTCTTTCCTTGATTGGATTTTTAAAACAGTTAAAGATTTTTTGCGAAAGTTTTATTAGTAGCCGTAGCCATGTACGAAGAAACGATTTCTGGAAAATGGTTATAACCATTAATTCTCACTGTTCAAAAATTTCGTGAGTTGATTTTAATGTCCATAACGAAACAACATTTTATTGAATGAAGAATAGATCGACCTTCGATATCCGGATAAAATCCCAAAATACCTGCACATTCTAACAATAGTAAAACACAATGTTCAATAAGAACAGCTTGAAAATAGCTGGTAATATTTAGAAAGCCTATTAGACAGCTGTTTGTAAACCACATGACTCACAAGTCTAAATTAAAATTCTAAATAATCAATCAAACAATGACTAACCTTGCTAGGTAACAGTGACTAAGTTTCCAGTAATTGTTTCCTACAAAACATACAATTTGGAAACCTACAACAACTACGTAAGGTCGAAATTTGAAAAGTACCTAACAGCCTTGCAACTTGAACTTAAAATGCTTAAGTCACACTGATGACTAAGCGGGTAATTTTCTCACTGTATATGTACAAAAATGGCGAGTCCATATAGCATTTTCCGGCGGAAACTGATAAGGTAATATTACCATATAGCGTGCCCCTCAAGCCTTGAAGATTGGAGGGGTGCCAAACTTTCTACCTATACCAAGTCGAGTCATTTCCAGTAGTTTAGAGCTGCTATAAAGGGGACGACACACGCGGTCGTCTGCCTCAGTTTATGAGCATAGGTGTGTGAAACATTCTTATGACCCAGGTTTTAGAAGGGGACAAAGGCAGGACAATGTTGTAATATAAATTTATGAAGTGCGTGCGAAATATTATGTGTTAGACAAAGGGAGATTCAAGCAGTAGAAACGTGGTTTGTTAATCTTTTGCTGTACTAGATCGCAAACATCGCAGGCAGGTTCCACGGGTCGCAATGTGCAGTTTTTATGGATGATCGGATTGGCTAAACACTAGGTACACAAAAATATACCAACTCCAATAGAAATATACTAACTCAATAATATTGCTCCCGTATGGGTCGCAGTATATTTGATCAACTGCATCACCGTGAAAAGTCGGTAAAGTGAGTATAAAGTGCTAGGAACAGATGTAAGAGGTAATGCCAAGATGTAAGACCAACCAACCAGCCCTAATAGGCTGACTAAATACATCACTAAAGCTTACCAATGAAAAGAAAAAAAAATACTGTCCAAACTGAACCCACTGTTTCTTCCTAGCCAGTAATATGAACACAATGTCAAGTTCTAAACCCACCCCGACAATGTCAATGTTCTGATTTAGCTGGCCCAGACCTTGGCCGGTCATCTTGATAACGGCTTGCGTAATACAGCCCTTCTATCCCGATGGTAATGGCTTTCGGCGAGGCTAGATTACCGGTATGAGGTGGAATGAGCGTCTTTTTCGGTCAAGTTCAGATTAGAAAGGTTTGTGGACTGTTTTTGATGGTAGAAAACAAGTTTCATTCGGAGCTTTAAGCAGCTATGTACTAATGTGTCGTCAAGCTATTGTATACTCTATTATACATGTGGAGTAAATACCTTTAACTTTTTCGGTATGGCACTGTCATGCTAGAAATGGTTGGGCGAGAAATTTGGACTAAAAATTATTACATTTTTGTTTCTTAGCCTCTGTTTTATCATAGTTGTTTTAGTCAAATACGCTACTTAGCTAGCTAGCTACATTCTATGTATGTGTAGCCTATTGGAAACTCTTTGAACGAAAATCTTGCCCACAACTATGCTTACATCGAACCTGTAATTTTTTTGCTGTTGTGTTTTTTTGGGTTGGAAGTTACGGATGGTCTACAGAGAATGGACTGAAAAAAGTTCCAGTACAACTAACATCTGTCACAAAAACGTGACGTGGTTGCCAATGTATTCGAAACACACCCTGTACTCCAATCCTTTGATTTATGCTACACAAACAGTATTGAGTTCAGTCATGTAGATCTACACACACTTGGCGTAGTTAATCTAGCTAGATGACCTGAAATCCAAAACCTCGCTACATCTCTGCGATAGATTGGATGGGCTAGGTATATTCACTCTGGGCTACGTGCATGCTTACTTAAAGTTTAGCTATCGGCGCCATTTTTTTTCTGAATGGGAATTCATCAAATGACTTCTCCCGCTCTGGGCGGAGCAGAAGGGAATGTCAGACTCTTACTGACTAATTCCCACCCGTGTTCCTGTAAGTGCCCTTGGCGTTACAGGGCTGCCCTTTCGGACAAGTTCCGCAACTCTAGCAGGCACTGACCCTATGGGGCCGTGTTTTCTTTGCATTTGCGTCTCTTTGAGGCGCTCGTGGAACATGACTATTGACGCCCCTTGGAATTCGATATGGTTCTGTTGAACTGGTAGGGATTATTTCCTTGCTGAGGATTTTTTTCTAAATATTCACCGCGGCCCTGGTACGCGTTAGGAAGAACACAGGAAAAAGTTATCATCATAAAAAAATCAGCTGTTCCTTACATGTTCGTATAACTAATCAAAACACTATTTTCTCACTATTTGCTCAAATATCAGGCTGTATGTGTAGCAGACCCCAAAACATCAATAATCTCATTAACAGCATAACGTATTAAATGTCCCAAATAACGCCTCGATTTTATCAGAGCCCCAAAATTTTCAACATTTCTATCTAGATCGTTGATTTCATTTAATTTATGATAATGAGTTTTCCCACGAAAGCGTGCAGTTATTGCTGGGTATAACATTAAATCATCTTTTTAAAGTTGGAAAAAAATCAGCATTTTTCCGATCCACAAAATTTAATGAAAACGAACGCTTGACGCATCTACCTATCTCATATTCCGTCACTGACGGGCAACTGATTCATCAACGCCAAACTGATATTGCTGAACCGGCAAGCAATAAGTCATGGGTAGTATATCTACGTCAAAGCTGAGTTCGGAAGTTGACTAACTGCGCAGAAACTTAGAAAATGGACCAATGGTTTACAACCGCGTAATTTGAAAACCGAAATAACCAACCGGCTGAAATGACTGAAAACATCAACTAATAAATCATGTGATCTGAATGTATCTATAGCCTTATACCTTTTTTTTTTTTTTTTTTTTTTTTTTTTTCTGGATGGGAAATCATCAAATGACCCCTCCCGCCCTGGGTGGAGCGGTAGGGAGTGTCAGACTTTTACTGACTAAAACCCACCCGTGATCCTTCTTGTGCCCTATGCGTTCCAGGCATAGCCTTATACCTACGCCAAAGCTTGCAGCTTATAACTTCGAAACAAGCCATGTTCGGAAATGGTCTAACTGCACCAGAGCTTATAAATTTATAGTCCAATGGCAAACAATCGAGTAATCTGGAGCCGAAATAGCCGGCACAAAGCCACCAGCATCACTGGTATGCCACATAGCTTAGGCGGCATGAGTCCGTCCACTTCGAAGCCGAGCCTATTAGTTAGTGGTCAGTTTCAAAGGGAAAGCCCTGCCTTATTGAGGCATATTGGTACTGATCCTGATTTCACATTTCGGTAAGAAACTAGCACAGATGGGCAACCGACATTGTTGCTTTTGCGGTTCGAAACTGGACGATGATGATATAAGATTGTGGGGATTAGCACAAGAAAAGATAAGCCTTTCGGCGCAGATGTCTGGCAGTGGATAATGATCATAGGGATAAAGACGCCAGATACGTCTTATGTCTTTTTTATGGATGGGGAGCGCGGACCAGAGCGGTTTTTTGGGAAGAGTAGAAGGGAGTGTCGGGGTCTTACTGACTAGCGTATGGTGGCTCCCGGTACGATAAAAACCAGCAGCCCTATTATGACGTCTTAAATCCATCATGATTTCTGTGTCAGAGAGAGACGGAGTTACACAAGACGAATAGCACTATCTCTTTCCCTCACACGAATCATGATAGCATTGGCACTTCGTAATACGGCCACAGGCCGGGATCAACAGCTCCGTCTTGTGCGGAACAAATTCCGCACAATACGGACGGACGCGGAATTTGTTCAAAAGAGTTGCCGTGGGCCTGAAACGCAACGAGCATGAGGAGGAACACGGATGAGTTTTATTCAGTAAGAGGATGACACTCCTTCCGCCCCGCCCAGAGCGGAGCAAGTCATTTGATAATTTCTCATCCACAAAATGATGAAAGCTTTGATGAAAATTATCGATTCGATTTAGACACCTTTTTTTCACAGATTATAGATTTTCATCACATTTTCCTTAATCGTACATCAAGGCATATCATATATACATACAATATGTGCATTCTAATTACAGTATAATATGTTACCTACCCTCGGTTACCGATAGGATCGCTTCTTGGATCGGCCGAGTGTATTGTGCCGGTGTAATGACACACATATTTGAATAACAATCGCAGGCGCATACGCACCTATGAGCACAAACAGGAAAGTAAAGATATTTACAAAATACCATTTAAGTTGTGTTTTGTTTTTCGGATTCTATATTACGTTTATGAGAGTACCTACTGAAATATTTTCGGAGAATTAAAAAAATATTGCAGTAGTGGCAGAGTTTCCAGAATCGTAGAAAGGTGTTTATGTCTCGCACGAGTAACTTTCTATTAAAATTAGGAAAATGATGCAGAAGCAATCATTCTTCAAAAATCCACGAATGTATCACTAGTGTAATCATTCGTACGTATGTAGCTTGGAAATCATGAACTTAGTACTCGGTCTCATAAAAACGCACCAAGTAAAAATCACAAAGATTTTCCACAGCACCCATTGCTGCACTAATTATAATCCTTCTTCGTACGGAGTTACCTGTCAAGTGTTTACATAAGAGATGGATGTTTTGCATTAGTCAGTGATATGGCGACAACATCCCTTGTTTACGTAACTACTCCTGTTTAGTTACGAAAACGTAAATGATTACGTTAGTAAACCATAAACAGGTCGAAAGGAAAAACTGATATTTCACGTTTTTTGTTAATGTACAACTTGGCCTTACTTTTAAGTTTTAACACCACATAAAAACAACATAGCACAAAGTTGCTATTTATCTCAGTTCAGTCTGGTTCTTCACTAACCTACTTTTTCTAAACCACGCAACGGTTTTTTTTTTTCACTAATAGAAAGAGCGATAATCGAGGAAAGGTTTGTGTATGTTTATTCATTAGGAGTAGTACCTTTGTTAAGCCGGGGCTAGACGGAAAATTATAATAGGTATAATTTTTAAGAACCAAAATTGTGTCTGCCCAATTTAGGAAAAACAGTTAGTGGCAAACCGCAAATCATTCATTCATGCTATTTGTATGACGAATTTGAACCGATACGTGATACATGTCACGGTATACTAAGCTACAGTAAGCAAAGATCACATTAACTGCTTCAAAAGCAGTTGATGTGATCCAATACATCCTAGAAGACTCAGGTCCACCAATAATCAAGGCAACATGAGTCTTCGTGACTTATAAAATGCTGTCGACTGTACCTATATCCTCCGAGCAATGTGTCCTACCTGCCCTGTAATACTGGTACAGTACTATTTATTGATGAGTTTGTGAGCATCATCTTTGAATGTTACTAGGGTTGCCAGGTCTTAAAACCGAAAAGCCGGTTAAACAGCCAGTTTGGCCGGATATTTGGGCAAAAACGCCGGGCACTTAATTTTAAATATATTCATAGTATACCCAACAAAGGTTTTTTTTTATCATTTGCCATAAAATCTTCCTGAATTCTAATGAAACAACAATCAAATTGAGTGAACCAGTCTAAATTTATTAATCATTCAATATTCATTTCAATCATTGCAATAGTATTAGTACGCACTACGTAAGAAGCAATACAAGGTGAGCGAAGAAATGCTCAAATTTAAAAACCCTATCAAATATCCGAACAGGCCGGACGCCAACTAATTTGGCCGGACACTCAACTAAAAAGCCTGTGTCCGGCTTTATCCGGACGCCTGGCAACGCTAAATGTAACACACACCAGGCAAGATATTGGTCAACCGTGTGCTTTTTGACACAAAATAGCTTGACACACATTTATTTCATTGTAAAACCACGCTTTTACTTCCGCATTCAGCTCCAGCAAACAGTCAGAGGTCGTGTCAAAGGTAATTAAATAAAAAGGTCACCCCATAAACACTCGCTTGCGGAAAATAAACAAAACATGATCAAATTCCTGAGTGGCTTCCCTTCCGCGGTGAATTTTATTGTAATTTTGTTACTGCCTAATAAAGTCACCGAGAGTTAATTGATGTTTTAATTGAGTACGATACTCGCCTATTGATGTTTTGAAATTGAACCGCAATTAGCCTTCAAAAATGAAAATCAAATATTTAGCTGAAGGTTTGAAAAACAGATGGGTAATTCCCGGCAGTTCCAATCAAATTCACAATTTATATTTTAACGCAAGCTTTAATCACGCAAACGTTCACAAGCTTCAAAGCAGAAACATATGATTAATTATATCATGCAAAAAAGTACATTTGGTAAACTAAACTGCCGAAGTAATGTTGCACGAATAATTTGATTACTTAGCCATCAGCTCAATGATATGTAAAAGCTCCACACACGAATACATTACAGCTATTCATTCAAAGTGATGGGCAGTTGGCAGCCAACCTAATCCCCGGCTCGACACCTCTTCGTGCCAACATTTCAAGGCTCTTCGGGCCCTGGCACGCTCTAAAAGTCCCTATTTGTATTAAACATGTGTTAGAAAATGTTTTTTGGCAACTAGAATATAAAGGCTCAGTTTCTAAGACACCTTTTTCCCATTTTCGATGCCTGAATAAAGAATAACAGTGTTTGGGAATGATGCTATATTTTCCTTTTCGATTTTGTCTATGTATTTTGAAAAGTCAACGTAATTATTTTTACCCGACTTCCCCAGAAGGTTTTGTGTTTTTTTATTTGTGATTTACCTACTAAACTCCTTGATATGGATGAACATTCTAATAACGACGAACTTAAAAAAAACACATTGATAAATAAGGTATAATAATAAGTTGTTTTTGAATGATGGGCTACGTAGCTGACTGTAAATAGACTGTAAATAGCAAAAAATATGGTACCTAGATATAATGGTAAGTATTTTTTTATGCCACATACATTTTATAGAAGACAGCTGGGGTACCTCTCTAAACCAAGTTGTTTTAAAAGCTTTTGTTAGCAACCATTCGGCGTTTATCTTTCTACCAGACAGGGTGTAGTCAAAGCTTTGTCAATATTAATATGTGTAACACAGGTACATTAAGTTCGTCCATTATACACACCGACCTTGGCGGCTCGCCCAGGAAATTGCTCCCTAGGGTACCCTTAGTAACACCACTATCTGCTCAATTGAACCAAAATATGTAAGTTTTTTTTTGTGCGCAATTTATATCTTTTAACTAGTTTTTGCCCGCGACTTCATCCGCGTGGAATAGTTACTAACCCTCCGATTCTTTGTGATATTGTTTCGTTGGTGGGAGAAGTGGTGGGAGGCGCCTGACGTGACGGCACAGTGGTGGCATGCGCGTGAGCTGCGCGTTCGCTGCGGTACAGACAGTACTTTCTAAAATAAAATAATACTTCTAAAATAAAGTCTAAGTTACTCCATATTACATCAGCTACCTGTCAATAAAAGTCCCGTCAAAATCGGTCCAGCCATTTCAGAGATTAGCCGGAACAAACAGACAGACAGAGAAACAAAAATTAAAAAAAATGTTTATTGGTGTATGTCATCATCTGCCTAGCCTTTTCCCAACTACATTGGGGTCGGCTCCCAGTCAAGCCGGATTCAGCTGAATACCAGTATTTTACGTGAAGCGGCTGCCTACTAGACCTCCACAACCCATTAACTGGGTGACACGATACTTCTTGGCAAGACTGGTGTCAGATTTTCTGGCTTCTGACAATCCGTAACGACTGCCAAAGATCTCCAAATGACAGCCGGGACCAACGGCTTAACGTGCTTTCCGAGGCACGGAGAAGTCTCGTTATGTTAAGATGGTCACCCATCCACAGACCAACCTCGGCAAGCGTTGCTTAACCTAGAAGATCGACCCGTGCGGCTAATTTAGCCACGAGCTCCTCTTATATTGGTGTATGTATGTACCGTATATATATTCTTATATGCATGTAGTAAATTTTTTTTTACTACATGCATATAAGAATATATGTATATTATTAATATACATTATTTCAATATTACAAACAGACGCTCCAATTTTATTTATATTGTATAGATGTATAAATTGGGGTTTTTTTTTTTTGCCAAGCCGGCAAACATGCCTCAAGCCGGCGCCACACGCTTGAGACTTGCCGCAAACTGCAAACTCATATTACAAAAACAAACGTGTGGACGCGTCGCAAGTGCTTGCAGCAAATTCCCTCTAATTTGTACAAAAACCGACAGTCGGGATCAGTTACAAGCGCTTGCAAAGCTGCACAAACCAAGTCAAACTCTCTATCGATACGGATTGGATGGATTAAATTTCTGATGGTTTGGCAAGCGTCTGGCTCCGACTTTAGTTGAGAGGAAAACATAAACAGTTCCTTTACAATGTACAGAAAACTTATCTCATAAAAAGAAACGAAGTAAGCTTATACATCCTTAAAACGGCAACCGCTCTAGGCAAAAAGAGGATCTTGTAGTAAAAAGGCCGAATTACTTTTTTGTACCTTCAAAAGAAAAACGATAAAATAGGGATTTATCGTTATAATTTACAACTGGGGAAGAAAACTTCTTTTTATGTTGTTCAGTCAAGTGTTATATAAGGTACCTTGTTGCCTAGAGTTTTCGGCTCTTGAAAATATTTTATGGATTACTTTTTTTATAGATTTTTACATGGCCTAAATAGAGGAGGTATACAGCAGTGCTATTCTGAAGAAACTTATCATCACGTGATACAAAGAAGCTAAATACATTTCGACCTACAAAACTTAAATAAGGCAACTTTATATTTTCCATATAAACGATTTACTTCGATGTAAGTAGTTTCTCAAAACTTAACATAACAAAATATAAATATCGATAAAAAACTACAAAGTGAAATCTTGTATAACAGTCCATAAACATGGCAGTTCCGGAGAAGCCAGTTGGTAGTTTGTATCGGGTACCGCGCTATTCAATATCACGGATATTGAATACATTCGCACAGTTCCAAATTCGTGGAATACTCTAGCATCCGTAGTAAATAGTGGTGTATAGGCACGGGCCTACGGATGGCTCGCCGTCCGATAAGTAAAAACTTGGCCCGGCACGACGGCGATGGCGCGTTGTGTTACACACGCGCTCGTCAAATTGATAATCTCGACAGCATAATAGTCGGGTCCGACTGGACCTACCAGGGTTACAGATTTTGATGGAGCATTTGATGGACTATAGATTTATTTAATAAATAACTTGACACTTCCACTTCAGTCTGACACTTCCACTCCGCCCAGAGCAGAAGACGCCATTTGATGATTTCCACTACTTCAAAAAAAGGGGTTTAATACACACCTTTTGTCTTAGCATTTAAGAAACCACGACCCCCACACTTCTGCGGGATATACGGTCGATTTGCGGTCAGCAGTGAACGGAACCCTTCTATCCAGGGCATCCAGTTCTGTCTGAGTCCATTTGAGTATGCCGTAAGAGTACATCAATACCGACATGACCCAACCGTTAAAGGCGCGCACCTTGTTCCCGCCTGATAAAAGACTATTTAGTACTTTGTTCAGACGGCCAAAGAAGCGCTCTTACCTCATCATTATTATTATCATCTACATCATTTTTTAACTTTATTTTTTAATTAAACCAATAAACTTAAAAAAAGACTTGCTTAAGTATCAAGTTTTTATTTCGGTACTCAATAACATAAAAAAAAATCTGGAATTTTGTCGGTGGCCATATTGGATTTGCATTTTTTTTTTCATATTTTTATTCTACTAGTCGACTACTTTCATTTGATACACAATCATATTAAGGGGTGGTACAATAATATGTAATCCGCCATTTTGTAGCAGCGGCACATGGATTTACAATGATATTGAATAAATTAAATTATATTATCATCAGAACCAAAGATGTCTGACCAAATATCAGATAAATCTGTCAACAGAAGAGGGTAAAATTTCAATGACTAAATTAGCCAGGCCAAAAAGGCTCCTCTCTCATATTCATCGAAATACTTAGGCATACATCGGTATAGTACCTAGCATTCATTGCTCTGATAGAACTCGGCTATATAACCAACTAGCAGCGCCCCGCGGTTTCACCCGCATAGTTCCCGTTCCCATGGCAATACAGGGTTAAAGTCTAAGCCTTATCATAGGCTATTTTAACCCTGTATTGCCTCCACAATTACGTAGCTTTCTATTGGTGAAATAATTTTGAAAATTGGTTCAGTAGATCCAGAGATTACCCCTTACAACTTCACAAACTCACAAACGTTACCTCTTTATAATATTAGTATAGATAATAAGGTAACTTTCCCAAAAGGGACAGTTTTAAAATTCCATTCATTCATATCACCGCTGTTGTCTTCAACAATGTAGTGGTGCAATGTTCAACTTTGTTTTATGCTCGGAAACGACTGGAAAGCCGCATTTTCATTAAAACTACAAGGGAAATTAAATTTGATACCCGACTCAACCTCGAGCGAGCAATTAGGGTATTTTCTGCGCTTAAAACTAAAAATGATACAGTAAATTTGTTTTTATTGTTGAAAATGTTGGACTGGTTTTATTCAACAAAATGATTTTTTTAGATATTTCTGGCTGCAGTTGGCATCGGTTTTCGTACCTAAAGAAGGTGAAAATAAGAATGAGAATAACGTGAAACAAGACGTTATTACGATTCTTTTCTGTTCGATTTTTATTGTTTTATGCAGAGATTCCATTTTCACTCGTTCAAAGTGACCTAAACTAGATTTTTGTAGGAAGTAGTAATGCGCCGAAGACTGCTTCTTCCAAAATTACATTTCCTGTGGTATACACCAATGGAGCGAAACTGTGAGAAAAAGTTCTTCTAATTTTCAACCGACTTCCAAAAAAGGAGTAGGTTGTCAATTCGACTGTATTTTTTTTGTATGTGTACCTCATGACTTTGTATTGGGTGTACTGTTACGTTGTATTTTTTGTACCTACCACAGGTTGGTATAAAACAGCTTCGTTTCTTGAAAGTAAAGTAGCATTTACCTGAAAAAATTAGTCGTACATAATGAGGTTCCCAAGTAATTTATTTCATTGTAGTTTGTACAATTGACTTTGGCCTGCACTTGATAGGAGGACTCGTTCCTTCAACTGTATTTTGTCACTAGACTCTTCGGTTAACACTTTCTTACAATAAATCCAATTAAACAGGTTTGCATAATAAATTAGATAAATAATATTGTAATCAAGTTAGGATTGTTTACATTCCAAATGTCATTCCGTCGAACGTCACTGTCTGTCAGTTAGAGGCGACATCTGGTGGTTGCCGATTCACAGTTGTAGTTTTAATCGATATTTTAACATGATATTGCTAATTCTCGAAATAATATTGTACGGAACAATCCTTAATAATTTTCAGCTTTCGGCAATAAAAATCATAATAAACTAAATAACCGTAAGCGGAAGTCATATCCATTTTTTTAGTATAGACTTCTATCTGGAATGTTCGCTGTCAAATAAATCTATTTTTAGTCTGTGAATTGTCTTTAGCATAATGTAGCAAGGTCGTAGATTCTTAATTTCCCCATTTAATATTCTGAGTTAATTACCCCAATCAAGATAAGTTTTGGTATTTGAAATTACAAAGAATTTGTTTTTCGGTCTGGATCATGAAGATTCTTATTGTTTCAGCGTTTAACGTCACTCTGAACAGCTGTTAGTGATTTTCAAAAGTTAAGTGTCTTAGTGTAATATTGATCTTCTAGTCATTTTACCCGAGAAGAGGGGAGATTTTAGAAATGCTCCGTCTAGTTCCGGTTGGCCTTGGACTGCCTTGTTATAGAAGGGCGTTGGTGTTAATTGGCGTCCATTTACCCTTGAACCCGCTTAAGAGAAACTACAAATCTCATCCCATGTTTTAAAAAGGTAAGGATTTGTTCGTAATAGTGCGTGGAAGTGGTCTGTAGGCCCTCCCCTGGTTGTTATAAGGATATTGTCGTGATCCCTGGATATTTATTACAGGATTCCTAGTTGCGCAAGCACAGACAGCTTTCCAGCCAGCCGAGGATCTCGCAGTCAAGTGCTCTCTTCCCAAGCCAACCGTGAGTATTTCCCCGCTGACTATTAATCAGAGATGTGCCATAGGAAATTCACCGTGTTTTTCACAGTATTAAATTATTGCTTAGGTAACACAAAGAACACCTGTTGTGGAGTTTATGGATGCCACGTGGGTAATCCATATTCCTATTCTCACCACTCAGGCCAATGTTTGGCCTTCTAGTTGTCCAAGCTCCATCACCTCATGGTGGTAAATTAGTTTTCCCTTTTATATTATTAGGCCTCCGTATTGTCGATTCCAGGAGAGGCACCTCGGGAGATTCGTCTCGCCGCCAGGATCTAGACGAGCATCTGGGGCCTGGACGCGAGACCCGTTCCTCGAGTCCACTAGAAGCCTCTCACGGAGACGACTGTGCGGCTGGCGGACCCGTCAAGCGATAGCGCAGGCGGGACGGTTTTTTTTTTTATTTTTATTTTCTTTTATTCCTACTTCTACTTTTGATATTTATTTTCATACGGTTCCTGTAAGAACCAATTGGTTACCTTAGTCCGGTTTTCAACAGTGGAACCCGGCCCTTATCCTATTTAAATTGAGGATCTTGGATTCGACATTCCACATTCATCTGGAAGTATATTGGACACCTCCGTCGGCTCCGGGATCTGGGACTCTTCAAGTCCCTGGCGCCCATTTATCTTTACTTAGTATCTAGTACAATAACTGGAAGGAAGGTTCTTATTCTAACTTAATACTGAACTTGTAGAATTTAATTATCACCCTCAAACGGAACAGTACCTGTGCTTATCTCTAGCTCCCCACGACCATAGCTCCTCCTACTGAAGTTTTAGCTGGCTGGCAATAGTAGGTTTGAGTGTATTTGAATAAAATTAAGTTTCTAAAAGATTATCAATATACATTGTTTACCACAGTTGTTGTGTAATTTCTTTTTCACCACCAAACCACTAGAGGATAAATTTTTAAATTGTAACAGTGGCGACCAACGTGTGTATTAGTTAGAGATAGAGGTTACGTCTATTGCTGTACCTTACAAGCCAGAGTACTGTTTCTAAAGCCTTCCAGTTATTCTAATTTTAAGAAAAAAAACCGTCGCGCGGAATCCTTTTTTTTAAACGGGTTCATGTTTATATGTTTGTACTGTTTTATACACTTTTATTTACTTTTATTTTTTTTTACCACTTCTTGCTGCTGTATACATTTTTTGATTTTAACCTGTGTCCGAAAACAAAACGCCTAGATTCTTATCCTTGGAATAATAACCTACTATTTTAATAACTTACGTTTATAAACTTACTCCATAAGGCAGCTATTTATGTAACTGCGTTTACTATAGTTAACATTTTCACATTGCTCGAGATTGTAAATTGTGACAGCCAGTTTATACTTCAGTACATCTCACTTTTTTTTTAATTTTACAAAATGGAACGACCCATTACATTTAATTTACTTCGCAAAGACGAACTCATATACGAAGTACTGGTCCGAGACGCGAAACCCGCTTCAACCGTAGAGGAACTACGGGTTCAAATTAGAGATCTCAGTCGCTTGGTATGTTCAGACGATATAGTGGAGACGAATTTGGATCCGAAAGCCGAGCTACAAGTAATTAAGGCCAAACTGCCGGAGCTTGGAGAAGTGCTAGATAGGTTCCCCTCCAGTTTTAAAAAATTTAACCGCGCTAAAGCTTTGGGATTCCACCTCTTTCATCGTTTGAGTAGGACTACTCCCCCACCTGATCTTAGTACCGATTATGCGGCCGTTGACAAGCAGCTTAACGATTATTTAGCAAAAATTGATTCAATTAACGCGAGCTTCCATCAGTCATTAACTTCCGCCGAGGAGACACCGATTGTACGGTCAGATTTGCAGACGAAGGACGTCATCATTTCCTGCAAGAAAGAGTCGGTTAAATCCTTGGATCACAAATTTGACGGTACAGGTTGCGTGAAAGCGTTTATTGAGCGTCTTGAGGAGCTTGCCGAAGCCAGAGGTATTACCGAAGCCACTTTACATCAGTCGGGTCTAGATCTTTTCTCGGACGGGGCCTTATTGTGGTACCGGGCAATAAGAGCGACGGTTGGTAATTGGGCGGAACTGAAGAAGCAGTTACTCACTGACTTCGTTCCACCTGATTACGATATGCGTCTCCTTTCTGAAATAACAAATAGAACGCAAGGGTCGACTGAGCTGTCTTGTATATATATAGCAGTCATGGAGAATCTTTACAGTAGGCTTTCTTACAGGGTTCCTGAACACGATCGTTTAGCACGGATCAAGTTCAATATGAGACCGGAATACACGTCGGGGTTGTCAGTGATGGAGGTCAACACGCTAGTCGAGTTGAAAAAGAAGTGTAGACAACTGGAGCTAGGTTTCCATAGCAGGGCTCAGTTCCACGAGCCGCCCAAACCTACGCCTTCTTTTGTTGCAGCAGACTTGGCATACAAAACCCCGAAAGGATCACCAAGGATTGAAGCCGTGCAAACTGATTCTGGATCGTTGTTCTGTGTTCGTTGTAGGGTTAAGGGGCACTCGTTATCACAATGCAAATCCAAAGCAATTGTGTGTTTCCGTTGCGGCAAGAAGGGCGTACGTGCACCATCCTGCCCTACGTGCAGTAAAAAGCAGGAGGCTCAGTCCTGTCCTACCTGCATTTCAAAAAACTAAATTTGCGGAACTACAGCCACAATTTTGATAAGTCCGATTGGGACAACTATTTAAAATTTTTAAAATTATTCTTTACATCACTAAGGGTGGATACAGTACGTTATAAGACTACGGACGACAGTCGTCCTCATTTAACAGTTTCTATATACGATGAGCATTATTACGGTTTACTCGACTCGGGTTCTTGCATTTCAGTGTTGGGTTCTGATGTTGGCCAACAATTCATAAGGGCAGGTGCGACTCTTCACGTCAATGGACAGTTGAGCAGCATCGTAACTGCCAACGATTCGCGGGCACCCGTGGAGGGTTATTTATTTTTACCAGTGACTCTCATGGGAGTGACTAAGGTTATTAAATTCTATATTATTCCAGAAATTACCACACCGTTAATTTTTGGCGTGGATTTTTGGAAAGCCTTTAATTTGGCACCAAAAATTTTTAAGGAATTACCTTTCCAATATTTAAAAAACTATAGAGGTCATGCATGCGTCTCGGAGGTTAGGCACCTACAGCCGTTTGACGAATTAACACCGGATCAAAAGAACGAGGCGGAGTTATTAATTAAAGATTTCGAAAAGGTTTCCTTTGAGGCTAAAGGATTAGGGTGTACTCATCTGTTGCGTCATAAAATAGACACAGGTGATGTTCCTCCTATTAAACAGCGTTATTATCCTTTATCACCTGAACGTCTCAAGGAACTAAACCGTCAGCTGGATGAGATGTTGGAGATGGGAGTGGTGGAACCTAGCAATAGCGCGTGGAATAACCCGGTTCTGCTGGCTCCAAAACCGAATGGGGAATGGCGATTTTGCCTAGACAGTCGAAAGCTGAATGCGGTTAGCAAGCAAGATGCGTATCCACTACCCTACGTCTCTCACATCTTAGACCAGTTGCGGGACGCGCGATATCTTTCATCTATTGATTTGAAATCTGCATTTTGGCAAATTGAATTGGACTCCGCTTCGTCCAAAGAAAAAACCGCGTTCACAGTTCCCGGTCGAGGTTTGTTTCACTTTAAAGTTATGTGCTTTGGGTTGACAGGAGCTCCAGCCACCCAACAGCGATTAATGGACAGACTTTTCGGCCCGGAGTTTGGTAATAAGGTGTTTGTTTATTTAGATGACATCATTATTTGCTCATCGACCTTCGAGGAGCACATTTCGCTTCTGAAACGGGTTTTGGACAAGTTAACGCAGGCTAATTTGACGATTAATTTACGTAAGTCCTGTTTCTTTCGACGAGAACTAAAATATCTCGGCTACAGAGTAGATGAACGTGGCTTACATACTGATCCGTCGAAAGTTCAGTCAATTGTCGACTTTCCAACCCCTACAACTCGTAAGGAAGTGAAAATGTTTCTTGGAACGGCCTCGTACTATAGACGTTTTATTAAAAATTTTAGCTCGATAGCGGCCCCTTTAAACGCACTGACGAGTACCAGCAAAAAAGCGCCGCCTTTTGAGTGGACGGCTGAGACAGAAACCGCGTTCTTAACCTTGAAAGAAGCATTGGTGTCGGCTCCAGTATTGGCTTGTCCAGATTTCGCTCAGCCTTTTGAGATTCATTGTGACGCATCCAGTTTTGGGATAGCGGGCACTCTGACTCAGGTTATAAATGGGGAGGAGCACCCAATAGCCTACTGCAGCCGTTCGCTTAATCCGGCGGAACGCAATTATTCAGCAACGGAGCGTGAGGCCCTCGCTGTGGTATTCGCCGTGGAACACTTTCGTCCTTACGTGGAAGGCGGTCCTGCGTTTAAAGTGATAACCGACCACTCTAGTTTAAAATGGTTCTTTAATTTAACCAATCCCTCTGGTCGGTTAGCTCGTTGGGGTTGTCGGTTATCACCATATAACTTTACCATTGAACACCGCAAAGGCAGGGACAATGTGGTTCCAGATGCCTTATCTCGTGGCGTTCCGGTGCTGGAAATTAGTGTGTCCGACACTGACGAGTGGTTTAAAAGGTTGTGGGATAAATGTGTCAGTATGCCTAGATCGTGCCCAAATTTTTTTATTAAAGAGGGTAAACTTTACCGTTATGCAAAAAATAAATTCGGTGTGGCTAGTGACTATGATTGGAAGCAGGTGGTACCGGAGGGAAATAGGCAAGAATTATTAAAGAGTCACCATAGTGGCGAATTGTCACCACATTTCGGTGTATTTAAAACCTATAAGAGACTTGCACTCCGATACTACTGGCCTAACATGTACAAGGATGTGATTAGCTACGTTGGTAAATGTGATACATGCGCCGCATATAAACACTCACAATTACCTATTCCCGGTCTCTTGGGTGATGCGAAAGAGTGTTCCAAGCCATTTCAAACCATTAGCATTGACTTGGTAGGTCCGTTGCCACGGTCTAGAGCAGGATTCACATATCTTTTAGTTGTCGTGTGCTGTTTTACGAAGTACTGTTTACTGTTTCCCTTACGTAGAGCCGTTGGTAAGGCTATAGTGCAGAAACTAGAAGACGGCGTTTTCCTGGTACACGGTATACCCCGTACGGTGATAGCAGACAACGGGACGCAATTCACGGGTAATGAGATTCGTTCACTACTAGAGAAGTACAAAATTCCTCAAGTTCACTTCACACCTCGTTATTGCCCAAGCGTGAATACCGTGGAACGCTATAACCGTACCATAATGACCGCGGTATCAATACTCGTGGAGGATGATCATCGATCCTGGGATGTTAACATCTCTAAGATTCAGTTCGCTATGAACACCTCCACAAATGAAGTTACTCGTTTTACCCCGTTCTTCCTAGTACATGGCAGAGAGGCAGTTAGTAGTGGTGATGTCTTCGGCAAAGATACCGTTGGACAGCCCACGCTAGCTTGTGCTTCCCGCAGTTCATATGCAAATCAGCTAGGGGCATTGGATAGTATCTTCGATAAAGTAAAGGACGCGCTCATAAAATCACATAAACGTAGTGCTCGTTATTATAACAGTAGTAGGAGGCACGCGGAGTTTGAGGTAGGCGACACTGTGTGGAAAAAAACATATCCCCAGAGTGACGCTTCCAAGTTCTTCATGGCAAAATTAGCTCCTAAATATGAGAGATGTATAATTAGGAAAAAACTTTCACCCTTAGTGTATGAATTGGAAGGCTGTAGTTCCGGTAAAAACCTTGGCACATGGCATATCAAGGATTTGAAATCACCATGTGGCCAGGAATAATTTATTTTATTTTATTAGAATTTAAACTAACATATATAAATTAGTTAGAATTAGTTGGTTAAGTAACCATTGAGGGCTGTATATGCCTTGAGGTTGCTGGTTTTTATTTTTAGCATTGGTGACTGTATGTGCACGGTGCTAGAATACAGGAGAATTACTATATTTTTCACTGTCTTTTCGGTTTGTAGTGGTACACAGGTTCCTACTGTGTTCACATTTGTAAACTGTATTTAGGAGTAGGAAAGGCGTTTATTTCAAAGTTGTTGGTAGTCTGTGGTTGTGGCAGGATTGACATCTGTGTTGAGATATTAATCTCCGGATTGCTGGTAAGGCAGCATAATGATAGTCCTGAGATAGGAGGCCGTAATGGCGGGCGTGTAGGCTGCATTGATGGAAAACGTTTTAGTTGGTATTTTTTTTTCAGGGGCGGAATAACCGTCAATTTCCTTTTAAGGAAGACGGTTAGCCAATTATCGTTACTTTGTAACATTTTATTTTTTATGTGTATTATTTGGGTACCAGCTAGTTAGGTATCGGTATTCTTATTTAGAATGTGAAAGGTGTTATACGATGGTGTAGGGTGGTCTTTCCTATATAAATATAGTAGGTCAGACTAGGTAACTGGTACTTTGGGAGTTAGTTACACATTTATACTCTCTTTGAGGCTCGTCTTTTATATGTTTGTAAATAGATTAGACTTGCTCCAGGGGAAATATTATATTACACAGGTCTCATGGATAACTAAAAATAAGCCATAAAACACGGGCGGAATTGTAGACCCGACAACCAAAGCCTACTACAATGTCTCCTAATAGAGCGGTTTGTTACTCTATATTTGAAGTGTGACAAAATTCTGTGTGGTTTGTGTATTACCTACCATAACTACCTAAGTATCCAGTTTATATCAGCTTGGAGGATGTTGTGTATTAACCGGTGCACGACTGGCTTCCACATATAATTCTTTCTTTTTCTTTCTCGGTTCATGTTTTCAGGCATGAACGTTGTAGATTTTTGTAAGTGTGGTTGGTACTTTGGAGACTCTGACGCTGGAGGGCCAGCGTCGAGATTTGCCCTAGCTGGTCAAATCTCTGGTGGTTGGGGAGGTACTGTTACGTTGTATTTTTTGTACCTACCACAGGTTGGTATAAAACAGCTTCGTTTCTTGAAAGTAAAGTAGCATTTACCTGAAAAAATTAGTCGTACATAATGAGGTTCCCAAGTAATTTATTTCATTGTAGTTTGTACAATTGACTTTGGCCTGCACTTGATAGGAGGACTCGTTCCTTCAACTGTATTTTGTCACTAGACTCTTCGGTTAACACTTTCTTACAATAAATCCAATTAAACAGGTTTGCATAATAAATTAGATAAATAATATTGTAATCAAGTTAGGATTGTTTACATTCCAAATGTCATTCCGTCGAACGTCACTGTCTGTCAGTTAGAGGCGACATCTGGTGGTTGCCGATTCACAGTTGTAGTTTTAATCGATATTTTAACATGATATTGCTAATTCTCGAAATAATATTGTACGGAACAATCCTTAATAATTTTCAGCTTTCGGCAATAAAAATCATAATAAACTAAATAACCGTAAGCGGAAGTCATATCCATTTTTTTAGTATAGACTTCTATCTGGAATGTTCGCTGTCAAATAAATCTATTTTTAGTCTGTGAATTGTCTTTAGCATAATGTAGCAAGGTCGTAGATTCTTAATTTCCCCATTTAATATTCTGAGTTAATTACCCCAATCAAGATAAGTTTTGGTATTTGAAATTACAAAGAATTTGTTTTTCGGTCTGGATCATGAAGATTCTTATTGTTTCAGCGTTTAACGTCACTCTGAACAGCTGTTAGTGATTTTCAAAAGTTAAGTGTCTTAGTGTAATATTGATCTTCTAGTCATTTTACCCGAGAAGAGGGGAGATTTTAGAAATGCTCCGTCTAGTTCCGGTTGGCCTTGGACTGCCTTGTTATAGAAGGGCGTTGGTGTTAATTGGCGTCCATTTACCCTTGAACCCGCTTAAGAGAAACTACAAATCTCATCCCATGTTTTAAAAAGGTAAGGATTTGTTCGTAATAGTGCGTGGAAGTGGTCTGTAGGCCCTCCCCTGGTTGTTATAAGGATATTGTCGTGATCCCTGGATATTTATTACAGGATTCCTAGTTGCGCAAGCACAGACAGCTTTCCAGCCAGCCGAGGATCTCGCAGTCAAGTGCTCTCTTCCCAAGCCAACCGTGAGTATTTCCCCGCTGACTATTAATCAGAGATGTGCCATAGGAAATTCACCGTGTTTTTCACAGTATTAAATTATTGCTTAGGTAACACAAAGAACACCTGTTGTGGAGTTTATGGATGCCACGTGGGTAATCCATATTCCTATTCTCACCACTCAGGCCAATGTTTGGCCTTCTAGTTGTCCAAGCTCCATCACCTCATGGTGGTAAATTAGTTTTCCCTTTTATATTATTAGGCCTCCGTATTGTCGATTCCAGGAGAGGCACCTCGGGAGATTCGTCTCGCCGCCAGGATCTAGACGAGCATCTGGGGCCTGGACGCGAGACCCGTTCCTCGAGTCCACTAGAAGCCTCTCACGGAGACGACTGTGCGGCTGGCGGACCCGTCAAGCGATAGCGCAGGCGGGACGGTTTTTTTTTTTATTTTTATTTTCTTTTATTCCTACTTCTACTTTTGATATTTATTTTCATACGGTTCCTGTAAGAACCAATTGGTTACCTTAGTCCGGTTTTCAACAGTGGAACCCGGCCCTTATCCTATTTAAATTGAGGATCTTGGATTCGACATTCCACATTCATCTGGAAGTATATTGGACACCTCCGTCGGCTCCGGGATCTGGGACTCTTCAAGTCCCTGGCGCCCATTTATCTTTACTTAGTATCTAGTACAATAACTGGAAGGAAGGTTCTTATTCTAACTTAATACTGAACTTGTAGAATTTAATTATCACCCTCAAACGGAACAGTACCTGTGCTTATCTCTAGCTCCCCACGACCATAGCTCCTCCTACTGAAGTTTTAGCTGGCTGGCAATAGTAGGTTTGAGTGTATTTGAATAAAATTAAGTTTCTAAAAGATTATCAATATACATTGTTTACCACAGTTGTTGTGTAATTTCTTTTTCACCACCAAACCACTAGAGGATAAATTTTTAAATTGTAACAGTACCGATCCGGTCCCATTTAAATTTAATTGAGATCTGAAGACTAGTATTTGAGTTATCCCTTATAATGAGTGACTTAGTTTACGTTGACGACGTTCTCATTCCCTCTTGTCGATGTAAAATGAAAAAAATAAAGTTGTGTACGATGGTTTGGAAGAGCAACGTGGTCCCTTTCTAGTTTGGTGAAGATCTGATGAAGAACAGAGATGATAGGAAACGAAACTCTTCAATAAATTATAGCAAATCTTTCGGGATTGCTGAAATCGCATGTTTGCTTATTGTTTACACCAATGTGATGGGTACATTTAGGTGGGGGGGAGATGTCTGTGTTCAAAAAACGCAAAAGCGGAAGTCACAAACACCGAGTTCCGAAATTAAAGTTATTTTGTTTTTTTTTGTGTTTTTTTTTCTAAATTGTTTGTAAAATTTATAATGTATATAGTTACAGACGATTTCCAACAATGGAGGTCTTTCACATCGGTGCTATTAGCATTGTATTAGACACCCACATCAGAGTTTGAGTTCAGGGACCTTCTAGCCAGACCTTCAATCGTTTTGATACCCAAGCTTTTCATTTACATATCCCGGGAGTTGTCAGAAACTATAGTTTGACAGGTAATCCCTTGAAGCTACCTGTCGTTTCCGGCATTAGATCCGGTAACGGGATTAGATTCCCCTAGTGATATTATGGTCGAAATGACGAAATATTTGAGCGTGATTAGAATGTCTTCCTACATCAGGGCCTCAAGTCTACTATTACAATAGTGTCAGAATGGTCTATCATTGATCTCATAATGGTCGATTTTGACAAGTTTGGTAATCTACTAATATAAAAGCGTCATTATGACTGTCCAGTGGTCAACTACTGACACTCCATTGAAAGGAATGGCATAGAATGGTAATCTCGTACATAATGACAAATGAATGACAGACGTATGCGGTAATCTGCTAAAATTTTGACAGTTCCTTTGATCAGTGACCTACCATTAGAACGACATTGTGCAGTTATTGGTTTTAATAGCTCGATTATCAAAAAGTATTATGAGACCATTGACCGACCAATGATCGATCATTATGATTTTAGCAAATTACGAACTTTTAGCAAAATGACAATGGGATCGTTTAGGAATGACAAATTTATAAAAATAGCAGACTTGGGGCCCAGATCAGGAGTGGGGAGCGAGACATCACGGCTAGGTAAAAATTGTACCGAGTAGTGACGCCACACGAATTTTCAACGCACTGTATCGTCTTTATTTTTTGTTTACGTGAAAAAAGAAAAAATACGTGTCCAATATTTTTTGGAAAACTATCAGACGGACTAATCAGATTTTTTTAGTCCACTACCCTACTGCATGGCGTGCAAACTGTGCATGCGATACACATTATAAACGAATATTAACCCACGACTATGTACAACTGTATCGCAGCACCTATGCACAGCGATGCACGCTACAGTTGTACATATTTGTAGGTGTGTATTGTGTACTGCAGTGGAAACGTAAACCCACGTGGTCAAACTAATAGATACACGCAGCTAAAATGCGCCGTGTGTCTGTGCACAGCATGCGCCGCAGTGGGTTGACGCCTTCAAGATCTAGCACAGTATTTTCTTAACAGAAAAAAGGACTGTGCATCTTGGATGAGATAAAGTATAGCACTGTAGTGCTATTCTAGTAATTTGTTACGGTGAAAACGACGGCTCAGTGAACATGAAGAAAGCTGTCAATCAAGGAGAAATTACATTTACCTTCAGAATCATAGAGACATATTTCTAGAATGGGCTATTCTAGAAATATGTCTCTTTTCTAGAATAGCCCATTCTAGAAATATCGTTACTTGCTTAGTGTTTCAATAATTTTATTTCCCCCACCATGTTTCTCTCATAAAAAAAAATAATGGTGCAGTAGTTTTAATCAAACGTTTGCGTTTATCACAGTTTTGTGTGGAAGGTCGCAAGGGCGGGTCTACAAAGCCGGATACAAAGGGACCCCAGTCCAAAGGTTTTAGAAAAAATTAAACAGACTTTAACTTATAGATTCATTTTTCAGGGTGTCTGATGCAGGTTGATTTATCTATACAACTTGTATAGATAAATCAACGGGGTCATTGTACTCATCATTATGAACAAATTTTACTATTGGATCAACCCCTAAAACGCGAACAATAAATCTGCTACTCAGTTCATTTTGTTGAGTTATTCGCACAGAAATATATGGGGCAGTCGATTTTTAATCGCGATTAGGGTTTTAGGAAACTCCTTCCGTTAAGAGTTAATATAGGGGTATAATAGGGGATCGAAGTTTGTATGAACATTTTTATTTTGGGCTAATGTACTGATATTTGTACGACTACTGACCTAAGAATTTTAACACTTTTTCTGATGAAGTTGAAACTCCAGAACTCGATTGATTATTTATCAACAAATGTAGATGTAAATTAAAAAAAGCGTCAGATTTCCTTAAAATTCCATACAATGGACTTAAAATTAAAATACAGGATGGTGCCAGCGAAAAATTTGCTTTTATTTCGTTATAACGAAAAGAGACTAGATTTTTTTTCACCTGTATGTACGGATTTCGAAATGGTGTGGTGGTGGTTGGACATTACCTGAAATAGTTTTTTGAGAAAATGGCAATCAGTTTATTAAGTTAAAAAATAGTGTTATCCCAGGTTCCCAAAAATTCACGTTCCACCCCTGGAGGGTTCTATCTGTTGCTACGAAAATTCCACCAGCCTAATAAAAGTTATGGTGCAATTTAAAAATTCCATCTTTGGTGCTCAATGTTTTCGTAAAAAAATTGTGGGTCATCCCTTCCTCGCAGGGCCTCCGCAGACCGTCATTAGCAATTTACTCGAACAAAGATGAATTATTACGGGAATTAACACTGTAGGGTCATTGTACCCTGTCAGCTGAATTTATGGAATCAATTCATAAATGTGAACGACGGAACGTTCATCTTTAAGGGTCCTTAGCCCTTTCGCAGTTGTAATAAATCTTGCAATGTGTGTATAATTTAGTCGCAGAATATTAGGTAAGGCGCGTTCAAGCAACTCGCATGCAAATTTAAATTCATTGTGGGGCACAATCAAGCGATTGATCACGTAATACCGTGGCAGCCCGCAATGTAATGCGACTTGCAAGTAAGCTGTTTTTTTTTTTTAAACGTTGCCCCACACTAGGATTCACTCCTGTATCGTGGGTGCGTTCACAAACATGTAAACTCACATACACAAGACACCCAGACCCGGAACAACTATCTGTAGGCCATACAAACATTTGTTCCGTGCGGGGATCGAACCCGCGACACACAGCGCAGCAGCTGAACGCTCAACCACTGCGCCAACCGTGTCGTCAAGTCGCCAATCTTCTGGAAATAACCTATTGAATTAATTATTTTCTGTTTGAAATACGTGAAGTGGAAGAGAAGTGATTCTTTTACAAATAAAGATTCCAATACCTATAATTAAAAGTTTCGCCGAATCCTCCCAAACTTTTCCTAGCTAGGTTCCTTGTTCTCTTGATCGATAAACAATCGTTATCTACGCACAAAGACAATCGCGACTTGGAGTACACACTCCACTCGGGACAACTCTGATCAATGGATGATTACGGTACAGCCCTAGGAAGAGGCCGAAGAGGGCTAGGTCAACGAACTCGCCAGAGAAGACAATTAAGAATAACGTTTTGTTAATTGGTGTAAGTGAGACTTTGATGCTCAAGTCGGCGCTGATGCTGGGAAACAAATGACAGCTTTGAGCAAGTTGGACGTTAGAGATATCCACATTGTTCAGATGAAGTTTAAATTGTGCAGCATTCCTACTGATACTGATGATTGAATATAATGAAAATTAACACGTATATACCGTAGCATATTTTTAACTATAGATTTCATACATGTGTTCGTGTAAGTGCATGACGAGTAATTATTTCGAAAAACTTTGCAGACGAAACTCATTTGTGCCAGCACTTCAACAGCAAACTTAAAAAAAGTTGTTCAATGTCAATATGATTAAGGTACTTTCATAAGTGAATAACTTTTAGTCCATAACTTGGAAGGATCCCTCACTCCCCGTTTCCCGTGCTCGTGGAGCCGGATAGCGAAAGTTTCGACAAAACTTAAAGAAACTTGTCGTCAACTGCTGTAAGACAAGTGTCTCTGTTATATTGTCATTTAGAAGTTCTTTTCCATAATATGATGAATAATCATGAGCATCTGAACGTCAGTTTCCTACCAATAAACTTTACAGAATTGCAATTAATTCACGTTTGTTGGTTCCGTTTGAGATCTGGAATTCAACTGATAAGGTGCTTAGGAAATCGTAGTTTCTGGTCCAGTAGCAATTACCTTATGCGATACAGCTTGTTCAGAGGTAAATCTAGTTCAGATTTGCATAAATTTCTAATGTATCGCGAAATACACATTAAAGTTAAGATACTTTCGTCCGCGGTATTGAAGACTATCGAAGAGGATCTATTCACAATTCATACCAAGTCTTGGAAAGTAAAAAAAGTTTTTAGGACCATTCCCATTTAGGATTTGTAGGCAGTACCTCGAAAAGTCGTACCTACTGGCAATAAGCAAACAATGAAAACCATTCGAATGAAAAACGATATTTGCTCGAACCTTTTTTCGATTTTGTTCAACCTGAAATGATCAGATCTTAATTTGATTTCTCATCTCCTGTTCAATAAATCCGTATTAAATTGATTGAACTTGCTTAGCAGTTGCGAAGGTAAGTTTTCTTTACAAGGAGTTCATAAAGTAAATATTTACTGGAAAATGTCGGTGTTTATATCTCGCCTGTCAGGCAGGTTGCCATGAATGGTGGTAAGTAGTTCCTAACATGACCTAGTTTTATCGTATTCATGACGCTTGGTAGACAGCTCGCGGATATTAATGTTACATAACTGAGGAATATCTCAGAGTTATCTCTAACGAATGAACCCGGAAAGGCAAGAAACAATACAAATGACTAAGGTTACGTTAGTACGTCTCAATATCCCTTCGATACAAGACATAATTGTTTTATAAATCTATACTAATATTATAAAGCTGAAGAGTTTGTTTGTTTGTTTGTTTGAACGCGCTAATCTCAGGAACTACTGGTTCGAATTGAAAAATTCTTTTTGGGTTGAATAGACCATTTATCGATGAAGGCTTTAGGCTATGTATCATCACGCTTAAGCCAATAGGAGCGGTGCAGCGATAAAGAATGTTTTAAAATCGGGGATTCCACGGGGACGAAGTCGCGGGCAGCCGCTAGTATTTGATATATTGAAAATTTTTGGGCCGACCGCTTAGAATAATAAATGACAAAGAACCATCGAAACAATCTGCGTTCACAGCTTATGATTGAACGAACAAACTTTGTACAGAGGACGGTCCCTCTGCTTCAAAACTTTACGGTAGACCGGTACTCAATTTACGTAACTAAATGTATTTTTTTTTTTCAAGAAAAACGAAGCAAGAGCTTTTGAGCCATGAATGATTCACAGACAATGTCCCTGACAGTCGCAGTGCTGAGATATTCACCCTGACCATTCGGAACCGCCAGTTACTGGTTAGCAACAATCGCTTTTCGACACTTTTATTTTTATAACTTCTTTCTCTTTAATGACTTTCATAAGTTTATTAATTGGCCCAAAAGTAGCTTTAATTTCCAAATTCCTATTTCAAGAAGGACAGTCGATAAAGAAAAGTCTTTTTTATTATGAGTAAAAGGAAAGTTCCTTTTTACTCATAATAATTTGTGCTCATGAATAATAGAATATCAGGCAAATGTGGTATTATTTTGTACTCGTTTGGTATTCTATTAGCGTTCGTGGCATAAAGATATTATTTCGTGGTCTTGTAAGGCTTTATGTCTGGCCCTATCAGGTCCCTCGGTTCTTTCTTATTATTCATGTAGTATGATTTATGTTTTCTTGTTTGCCTTATTTACATTTTTTTTGTGAAAATTGTATTTCCTGTGAGATATTTTTGAACCGACTTTTAAACGTAAGCTTTAGGAAAGATTTTTACCGTACGCAGCTTTTGCTTTAATTATGAAAAGGAGGAAACATCCATAAAATAGTGTGGAGTTTACTCGTAAATTGTATGAACACGTAGAAATTCAAGAACAGAGTAAATTAAAAGCATCCACGTTTAGGTGTCGAACAACATTTACAAATAGAGATGCGAGAATGGAACGAAAGCTAAGTCTGCAGATCCTTAAAATAAAGCTTAATACATTATAGAAGCTTGAAATTATGGAACTTAATGCCTTACCATCATTGGCAGATTTTTTTACATGGACAAATTAAGGCAACAATTGTACTGGATACGCATCTCTATTCACTCAACAGTTGATATCCGCCGATGTGAACACGGAATTACGGATACGGTACAGGTATGTACGTGCTACATCACTAGTTGCGTACTTGCGTGACACACGCCACTATATCGATCCACGTGCTTCTAGAACGAAACTGTCTCTAAGTACCTATGTAGTATATAAAATTGAATTATTTATAAAATCCATCATGGGTCAGTTTACCGTTGGATGTTCAAACAGATGAGTAATAAACACTTCAATCAGAACTGGACTCAAGTTTTGTAAAGATATTGAAGGTTTGTAAATGATGCGCCAACATTAATTTAGTACTTTTCGAACTTACTTCTCAATGCTGATTCGGCTCTCCTGCTTAAAGTTGGATATATCCTTAAACCAGAAAAATGGATAGACGGAAGGGAAGCCTTTCCCTAACAGAGGAACACAAAATGTTAAGAAATAGCCTGTCCGCCCAATATTATGCTTTAATAAGCTTTTCATGATTCCAAGAAAATGCGGCTAAGTGAAGTCCAAATAGGTATTATTTTGATAACTTATAATAGCATAAGCCGTTTAGTTGGGACAATTTCAATTTCCATGAAACCGAAAACCTAACTTCGAAACATTTTTTTTTTCATAATTAAGTTCTGAGAAAATACTTTAGTTCTGTTACTACACAAATATAGTTTCAAAGAAACCCACTTAACATCATAATTATGTATGTATATTTAGAAGAGTAAGAAGGATTTACAGAAGGTAAGTTACTAGTAAAATAAATGATGGAAACTGTTACTTTTATAAAAATAAACCTTCTTATAAAATGCAAACGTAAGAACTACATTACTCATAGAACTACATTAGTCATAGCAACTGGTACAAATGTCATTCCATAATATAATTACTATAACATGACCTATAGATCAACACGATTATATTAATACTTAAATGGCATTTATAGAATAAATAACGTATATCTGTAGTTATCCGGTGACTATACATATGTCCCTACGTGTGACGAAATATGTAGATCTAAGAAAAAATATTGAGAGATTTAACAGACTTCTGTCAAATTTACTTTGCAAACGCCGACACCGTGAAACGCAAACATCGTTCTTGTGTTTTATCTACACAGATCGTTGACGTGACTAATTGTAAGAAGACTATTCAGCAGGGGCGTAGCTACCGCCGTATCTGCCGTATCAATTATACGGGGCCTCCAGGCTACAGGGGCCCCGAATTTGTGTATGCAAAAATTCCTAAAATATTGTCCATGATATTTTATTTCAGGTAGAGGTTTTTTTTATATAGCTGCTGTGCCAAATGTTCAGTATATAAATCACAATACACCGAATTAATATATAACGCAGATTTGTTAAAAAAATACGAAAAGTACTCTTTAATTTTAACCATTTTTATTTTCAAAATTTGTTTTCAAATCAATATCGTAGTTTTTTTTTTAAATTCAATTGGAGCTTTTTTCGTTTCTTTTATAAAAAAAAAAACTTTATACTGTTGGGGGGGCCCCTCAACACATTTTGATATAGGGCCCGTCTAAGGCTAGCTACGCCACTGCTATTCAGCTAAAATGGGTCTGGGCAGGTCATGTCTGTCGCATGCCTATCGAGAGGTGGTCCTGTACAACACAAAAAACTTTTACAAAAAATATTTACAACAAAAAAATAACACAAAAAGTATAAAATAAATTTAAAGCCGGTGTTCAAAAAACGAAGAAACAACCATGAATACCGATTTCCGGAATTAAAGTTATTTTATACTTTGAAGTGAAATCTTCTTTTGCATCGTTGTGATTTGAAAGTTTATGAATCGAAAAATCTACAGTAAAAAGAGACAGACACATAAATTCATGTATCTGTCTCTTTTTACTGTCGCTTCGTCTCATTATCTTGAAGCCAAAATTTTTGAAGGTTTCACTTCTACCACGAGTGAATTGCAAACATGTATTTTTTTTTTTGTTTAGAAATCGGTTGTATTTTTTTGTAAAAAAGTCTTTTTTTCTTGCTTTTCACTTTTTGGTGGTTACACACACTTTATTTCACTTTTTATTGGTACCCCACAGCTTAAAATACCCAAAATAGCGTGCGTGTTATAAAATGGTGAAACAATATACAGAATATCGACAAGTGAGAATGAGAAAGTTTTCACTTCAAAAACAGAAAAGTCTCCTTTTTTGGAAGTCGGTTAAAAATTAGTGGGACGCGACAGACTATCAAGGAGATGTGCTTAGGAATTGGCAAGAACCGGCACAGAACCGGGAACAATGGAAGAAATGGAGGGAGGGCCTTTGCCCAGTAGTGGGGCAGCCTTGGCTAGCCCACTTACTAGTACATTTTTAGGAGACCCAAAAATCCTGATCTTCACAAAAATGTCAGATATGACCCTATTACAACGACATTGTTTTTTATTACACAATATTTCAGGATCACCCTAGATATCATATTACTTGGGATATTTCATATGAAAGCTCCTTGTTCAGTTTTACGAGCTATAATATATTAATATTGACATATTGTTTAGTTCTAATAGAAAAAAAAAACATCGGATACCGTATGGTCATGTTTTACGACTCGTGCGTTAATAAACAAGCAGGTCTACAAATGGAAATATCGACAGTGTGAAAGCGATGCCCAGCGCTATAATTTGCCGTTGTATCGTTAAATTAATAATAATTTAATTAGTTAATTTTAATTAATAAGTAAGGGAGAGTATAGTTTTATAACCCATCATAAGTTTTATTACTTAACTCATCATCTCAACTCATAATCTATTGAATATTAGACAGCTATATATTTACTACACCTGCATTCTTCTCAAAAACATAACTACTAACTCAATACAAACTAACATACAACTAAAGAAAAAAACAATGTCATATAACCTGAGAAATAGATACAAAAACAAACTTGAAGTCATCAGCGTACGCACTAATTACGGTAGAAAAACCATATTATTTGAAGGAGCACAGCTGTTCAATGAATTGCCGGACGACATAAAAGAGTGCGATAACGTGAATATATTTAAAAAAAAGCTTAAGAAACATGTATCATGTACACTATAACTTTGATACTCCGGAGGAAATTGCATTGTATCGTATTATCATTATCATACTTACTACTTTGTATCTCATTATAAGCGGACTGTAAGTTCTTATGAGAAATAAATGTCTTTAAACCGAACTCATACTTAACTGGTGTACAAGTAAAACGTACGTGTATTGGCTGTATGAAAAGACGCTTTACCTGGAATCGACAATTAATTTTATATACTAGCTTCTGCATATACCGCTTTTTCCCTCTTCCGCCAGAATTTCGAGATTAATCCTCTTTAGTGCACCCCTATAGTCTCAAAGGCTTTCTGCGACCAGTAGTTTCGCTTGTGCGTTGTCTGTCAGCAACGACCACACAGCAGTCACTCAGCAATGCAAGAGTTTAATATATATGTATACATATGTATATATTGACGATGTACTAAGGTGAATTATTCAGTAAAACGTGAACGTGAATCGCCCCTTTTAAGGATACAGGTGACTAAATCGCCTTCTGCCCAGTAACGTATTTCCAGAACGTAGATCTAGATACCATTTCTGGAAGGAAAATATAAACTCTTCACAAATTACACGAAAATCAGGTGATGCAATTGGCTGTTCAAAACGCACTTTATTATCTGTAAGTGGTTTAAATTACCTCTGAAAGCGCTTTTGATAATTTTCTTTTCAGAAACCGGAATTTAAACAGCTAAAGGCAGGCGGAGTCAGACACGACACGACAATGCAACAACTCCTTTTATAGAAGTTCTTCTACTGATAATAAATAAACAAATTTTGATACAAAACCAGAAAAGGGATCATTGTCTCATTATTACGAACAACATTTACTATGCAACTTACTAAACTTATTTAACCGAACCTTACATGTTTGTGCGCACAACTCGACAAAATGTACAGAACAGCTGATTTTTTCAGGTTGCTATTACTCCCTGTATACGATAATATACAGCTCTAAAGCGGATGATACATCGTTACTACACTCCCTTTCTCAGTAAACCCTTAAACAAATTAAAAAAGCCCTCGCATTCTAAGTGAATGATGGTATGCGTCAAAGAGACCGATTACGTCGCAGCCACACCACTAACCTAATTGGACTGGAGAGACTTGCGAACGTGAAATACTCTATGAGTAATGGATTAACTATTATCTAAGTTACTCAAGAGTCGCATGATGAGTATGACGACAGTATTTTATAAATTGGCTACCAATTTTAACGTAAACATTTCATAAGGTCCTTGCGAAAGCTCTATGGTCTTATGTACCTATTTCTTGTTCTATGTCTCCGCCTTTTCTGCGGGGTAAGGGTATCATCAGCCTGTTTCGGATACAGCGGGAGGACACGTCCGGGTGTCAAGACTGTGTGGATCGCCCGGAGGACACGGTGGAGCATACGGTGGAGGTCTACCCTGCTTGAGCGGAGCAACGCCGTGTCCTCGTCGAGGCGATCAGCGGCGGCGACCTCTCGAGTCCGGCCCTGGATCAATCCATGGTCCGGAGCGAAGAGGCATGGGACGCGGTCGCCTCCTTCTGCGAAGCAATAATGCTAGCAAAGGCGGAGGCAGAACGCGTGCGGGAAAGGGAAACCTCACGCTCCAGCCGCCGCAACAGAAGAAGACGCCCCGAGGAGACGGCGATTCCCTGCTACCGTAGGCGAGGGCCTGCGGACGGCAAGCTATGGGTAGCAGCTATTTGTCCGATAGCAACCAGGCCCGGGTCGACGGCGCGTCGTATTCCAGCCGCGCCCCATAGGGTCAGTGCCTGCTAGGGTGCGGAATTTGTTAGAAAGAGTCACCGCGGCACTGGAACGCAAAGGGCACTAGAAGGATCACGGGTGGGTGTTAGTCAGTAAGAGTCTGACACTCCCTTCCGCTCCGCCCAGAAGTCATTTATGATTTCAAATCCAAAAAAAGGGTATCATCGTCATCTGTCAGGAACTCAGGAGCCCCAACAATTTTCAGGTCTCGCTGGACATCTAAGATGATTTGTGGGCCCAGGGCCTGCCTTTTCTGTCTTTTCTGTAGCCATCGAAACACTACAGATTCTCACCACAACACGCTTTAGCTTTAGTTTTTATTCACATGGTCTAAACTGAACAATCAAGGCTTTCAGAACCTTGCTTTCACCAAAATTACATTAGTGAAAAATTGGCCAAGTAGTTTTCGATAAAATCCCAAGCCACGCCAAACGGATATGGAAAAAACATAAAAGCTTGTTCGCTATAAAGAAAATACAGATTATAAGCAAGGTGTTTTCACAAAATGAACCGGCTTTTACTTTCATGGGAGTGATTGACCTCATGGTCATGACCGTGAACGTCTTTCATGTGGCCTTTAGGGAGGGAAATCATTACTTAATGCCTGTGTACCGTAGAAAGTATTTTCTGATTAAGTTCAGTGAGTAACGGAAGCCATTTGTTTACCTAACGATTATGTGCTAATTAATTTACTAATTGATTTATAAAATAAAGTAAAATTGTATTTGCTTCTTTTCATATAAAAAAATGTTTTAATTGACATGTTGTTACGTTGTTAAAAAATGGAAAGTTTAAATTGGCCAATCATTTCATCCGTTGACGCACAAAAACTCAATTTGATAGAGTATCGTAAAGTTATAACTTGAACCAATCAATCTTTTTCTTGAATAAAGACATAAAATATATGACAAAACGTTATGGCAGTTAGTTGTGATAGTAAAACATCCGAATTGTACACACTTTGTATGGTAAAGAGTCATAACTCGTAACCTTCGCACAATGGCCGTAAACGTGAAACAACTGCTGTTTGCAAAACGAACATATGAAATGCCAATGTTTACGTTTTGACTGGTTTACTCAGTTTGACTAACTGACTTCTGATGCACTTGCCTTTTTGCAACCTAAGAGTATTCCATTCCATTCTATCTTATTTACCTATCGACGCTGAAGCTCTATGAAATAAACTACATAACGTTACATACATACATACCATTGCAATAGGGATGTTTCCTGAGAAATAAAAATATGATTCCATTTAGTCCGTCAGTTATATTATTGAAAAATATTGGACACGTATTTTTAACTTTATCAAATCTATAAAAATTGACGAAGATAAAAAGCTTCAAAGATCATGAGTTGCTTGTAACGTCACGGCGTGGTAGTCTAAGCCACGCATTATTAGGGATAACTCAAATAATAGTCGTCAGAATCATCAAAATCTGGACACCCAGTACTAAGTTGTATGAGGTAACACACGCAAAAAAAAATACAGTCGACTTGAGAACCTCCTCCTTTTTTGGAAGTCGGTTAAAAATTAAACAACGCATCTTGATTAGACAAAACTTTTTTGAGATGCTTGATATAAACTGAGCATAGACAAAAGCATCAGACCACATGACTCAGGAAGGATTTGCAACCCATGCCATAGCTGAAGTATTGTTCTAAGATATCAAGAAATTTATTATTGAACACAATACAAAATAGAACGTCCATAGCTCACATCAACATGTTTATACACTTAGAGCAAGTAATATTAAAAAATGAGAATATCGTCTTTCTAAAATGATGATGTTAATGATATTGGTATTGAAATAAGCTTCCTATGAACTTCAACTGTCTGAATTGACTGCTTTTGATTTGGTGTATATTTTTCTATAATCTAACTGACGGACTAATTAGAATCATATTTTTTTAATCAGGAAACATCCCAATTGATCAAGGAGTATTGTATAACTGAGCACAAACATAATAATAGAATGTCCATAGCGCCGTCCGCATCACCATGTTTGTTCACTCGAGCAAGTTAAATATTCAAAGGTGAATCCCGCCTGCTCATTTATTAGTCTGAGCCCATTTGTCGCCAGGCAGTCTGGCTGATAGATGTGACACCTTCGTTTATTGCTCTTTCTTAACTCTTTGTTTGTACAAAGGATAGGAAAAGACGGGTCATTTAATTTTTTTTTCTGAAATATTACCTTTTCTTTTGAAATGTTATTGGGGTTTTGGACATGACACAAAATAAGCTTTGATTTGTCAATGTCTTTGTTCTTTTTGGATGGGCAATCATCAATTACTTCTCCCGCTCTAGGCGGGGCGGTAGGGAATGTCAGACTCTTACTGACTAAAACCTACCCGTGTTCCTTAAAATACTTTTTGCGTTCTAGGGCCGCATAACTCTTTCAAACGCAACCTCGAATATGTAAATGTCTGGAGTTAACAAGTGTCCTAATTACGGATGCTTTAATTTGTAACACATGTATTTCGGACATGCAAACGCTGAATTAGTGCGACATTCAGTGAGTAACAGCACTAATTTAAAAAGTTCCTTTTGAATATAACGTAGGTATTTCTGTATCATGCATGAGTGTTTTCGACAATGTTCGCATAACTGAGACTCCTCCCCACTCTCCCAACGTAAATAGGCATTATAATTGAGTTACGAAAGCGCTGTGTATCGCAAACATTGTCATGTGTAATATGACTCAAAACATTACTTCGATATCGCATTATTGTAACACAAAAGAAACCGCTGAGACCACAAAAGGGAGTACTATATTTCTTTTGTTTATTTTCAACCTTAATCCCCAGTAGATTCTTCAGACGTTAACAATTATCTCTTTCAAACGAAGCACTCGAATCGAAGCGAATACTCAAACGCCACTAAAAGCTTTAATTAAGCCCCAAAGGTCTGAAATCCTCTTCAAAAAACTCTCGACCTACATTTCCGTTCTGAAACATCCGTTCTGAATGACAGTAGCATTCATTAGAACGCTTCATTGAGGCAAAAAGCGTAAACAAACGGTCGCTCTCATTACAAGCATCGCAAAAGTCGGAATAACGAACGACTTGACATTTACTACACCTGCAGGACGAAAAAACATGGGATTGTACTCATTATGTTATTCGAGGCTTTGTTTACGTTATTCACCATAGAAACTAAGACGCTTTTAACTGAAATATCTTCTTGCCTATGTCCTTTATTTGGGATAGGTGGAACACCTATACTTGGTCTTACATATTATTCGTCATCTCAGTCATCACCTGCCTAGCCTTTTCCCAACTATATTGGGGTCGGCTTCCAGTCAAACCCGGTTGAGCTGAATACCTACTAGTATTTTACGTGGAGTCGTGTAGTCGTCATCTCAGTATTCAATAAAAAATCTAGTCATAGCATCTTTCACATAGTTCTTCTACTATTTCTTTAGTCTCCTCCTACTCTTATAGCCATCCACATTCGTACTTAAAAACTTTTCTCACATTTTCCTCTCCATTCTTAAAAACATAGATTTTTTTCAACCTTTTTCAATCGCAGTCATTAACAACCAGCTCGAGCTTCAGAACTACCTGGAGAGGATCCCGTAAACTGGAGACTTGACTAGAATGCCCGCTTCGTCTAAATCACTGCAGAACAGAGAAATCAGCTAAATGTTTGTGATAAGTTCCTGCAACTTAACCTCAAATAGCAGTTGAAAAACTTCATGATGTCGACAATCCCCAAGTTGGCGTCGCCTGTTCTTATGTGCGACAGGATAGATACTGTATGAACTTCCTTCCTTATTCACTGTCCAATTTACCGATGTTACCTCCGGGAATAGTAAACAAACAAACCGACACTTCCTTAAGACTTTCGTAACACTTAAATCCAATACAATTTTGGAATGAGGTTTCTTTTACTGCATTTAGGTAAGTTGAATTTGGTCGTGCTTCCGGCTAAATATAGAAGACCCCATACATTTCCCATGAGCGCCATAAAAGACTGGTGAGGTTATGTCGAGAGGTCGGGTCTACCTACCTGTGTAATTGTAGGTAACTAAGCAATCTCTGATTGTCCACACATGACAACTTACTGTTGATATTTATAGTTAACTCATTATATATTTAAAAATGTGACCGACCCCTTATTAATCTGTACCCTATCATCGATTAACAAACTTTGACTTGTAATGCTCATAGACCGGACCTTCGACCTTCCGCCTGTCGATATTTCAAGGCGGAAGGGCAATTGTTCTTTAACATACAGATGAACGAATGCTCTTTTCTTTGAACAATATTAGTAAAGCAGCAACGAGATTAGAGAATTAATATTTACCAGATAATATTCAGTCATGCGTGGTATATCCGATGTAATTACGAATCAACCTACGCAGCGAATTAAATAGTAGCGTAGTTTAGTATAAGTTGCGTGCGATAAAGCCTATTCCAACCTTCGTGTCAATCACCTTTCTATCAGATTGTACGTAATCTATCCTGCGACCCGTGATGAAAATATATGGCGATACGGGTATAGCAGAGTTATTTTGCCGGGGTGGAAACGTTGGTTGGCAGGATTTGTCTCTATGTAGTATTCACTAATGAAGAGGATTTCATGTACCCACAGCTTATATAATTGAAGAGAATATAGAGGTATTGGCTTTTATACCATTTCAAAGATGATTACAAGAAAAATGGACTAGAGTAATATTTCATTGAGATAATGCCATTGTTTCAATAGCTTAAAGACTACAGGGAAATCAAGAATAAGATCAGCATAAAATTGAGACCTAACAGATCAACATCTCAAAAGGAGAGTTATGGAAAACGGCCTGAAGATAAAAAAAAACGAACTAATTAATAAATTCACCCACAACATCAGAAAAAATGGTGGAATGCTTGAAAAGATGCTATGTAAGCAGACATAGCTATAAGAAAGAATGTCATTACGAAAAACAACGAAAAAGGCATAATAGAATTTAAAGCTCTCTCATCGAATTTATTTTGTAAAGTAATAGGACCCGGGGAAGCGGGTTCAGGGAATAATGCCGGGTCAACAACCTCAAATACTCCTTTCCCTGATTTACCCCAATGAGACCCGTTCCTAGTATAAACGATTTTATCAGTGTACTTATGTTGGTACTCCGCTGTGTACGGAAGTTATTCGCAAAATATATTTCTAATTGAACATAGAATTCGTTTGAATTGATTTCAGGAATTTGGAACCCGTATTATTTTGTACCGAAGATTTTATAATTTGGTTTTAATGTTCATTCATGACATTAACTTGCCTTTTAAAAAAAATCAGGCACTTAAATCTAGAAAGTACTTCCCTGGTTAATTGACATGACCTATGCATATGACTGACCAGAAGAGTAGTGTAATGAATATGGCCCATGAGCCAATTTCATTGTTTGCAGGCTGAATTCATTACATACATAAAGGTAGATAACATACTTATACAGTCGATTTTGGAGTAGCAATGTATTACGTGACGATCATAATATTTAAAACATGGATATGTTTGTGGCGAGTTCATAACCTTTAAAACGAAACTTCAGTAAACAATATTAGACAGCTATTCGTACCTGGCACTTTCCAGGAACAATTCGATTCAGTGAAGTTAAGCCACTTTGATCCTTACTTACGTGACGGTATAAAATTCAATTGTGTTCTAAGACAGGTGCTATTAACGTGCCTCGACAGCGCCACAGGAGAAATACGATATTCTGGAAGCTTAGGTAACACTGGCCAATAAGATTGAGAAGAGGAATGAAAAAGCTAAATTGATTCTTATGTAATAACATTTTTAATGAAAAGAAGCCAGTTGGGAGCATGCTGAAAAGTGTATACCGATTATGAGTAAAAATATTTGCAAATAGAAGACAACGATAGAAACTACGGATTTGTGTATAAGGTCATATGGCCAGAAAGGAGATGAATAACAAGATGTGGGCTGGTCATGATGCAGATAAATATAGTGCTGACCTCAATTGAATAAGAACCTGTTGATGTTGATAATTACAAGAGCCAATATGGAACCAAGATCATATGTGAGTCTCAAGCCACGTAAAATAAAATAAAATCTTCTCAAGATTTTAGTAATCAATCATCCTGAAGGATGGGTAATAGATAAATCAACACCATTCTGCAAAGTTGTAAAATTAGCCCTGACTAAACCGTTAGCCCAGTGCTAAGCAGACCAGGGGCCGTATTATGACCTCTTAAAACCATCATGTTTTCGGTGTGAAAAAGAGACGGAGCTATACAGGACGAATAGCACTATCCTTTTCTCACACAGAAAACATGATGGTTTTAAAAGGTCATAATACGGCCCCAGGAGGGCCTAATATCGTTAAGCTTATAAAACTTGAAATAGCGAAGTGCCATTCACGATCTTGCATCATGATTTATCTTCAAACCAATTAAAAAGTTAATAAAGCCCTGTAAAAACAGCGAAGTATAAACAAGCGAGGTTGCGACTAGACTACAAATTTACGGAAAAAACGCCATCAAAATTCTACGATGAATTATGTTACAATACTTTGTCCAATTTATGCTCGGAGAGATTTATGTCCAAGTCTCCGTTCTGCATAGCTAAATAGTCCATGTTTATGCAGATTGCTTAACGGAACCATTCAAAGTAAAAACTCTTCAATTTCTAAAACATATTTTACCTTTTTAAAAATTTGTTTAATTTCCTTCCATTGCTAAGTTTTACCTCGTTTCATTGTTTTCATGCTACATGTTCAAAAAGTATTTTTAGTATGAATAGCCGGAAAATCTATATTAGTAAAACTCAGCCCACATGTCGTATTTATTATTTACTTTATTAATTAGAAACTCGACTAATAAAAAGTTAATCGTACCTAGAAATAGAAAATGATGATTCAACAAATTTGAAGAACGAAATAGTTCTCATGTCATAGAGAAAGTATAACCTGAACAGCTTCATTACTGTAAAGTGTAGTTAAAAACATATTAGAGAGAGGTTAATAACTCAAAGATCAGCTTTCCTACAGTGTGAGACACATCCAAATCCATAGACATGACTAGCATTGCCAGGCGTCCGGATAAAGCCGGACACAGTCAGTCTTTTTGGTTGAGTGTCCGGCCAAATTAGACGGCGTCCGGCTTGTTCGGATATTTGATAGGCTTTTTAAATTTGAGCATTTCTTCGCTCACCTTGTATTGCTTCTTACGTAGTGCGTACTAATACTATTGCAATGATTGAAATGAATATTGAATGAATAATATAAAGACTGGCTCACTCAATTGTATTGTTGTTTCATTAGAATTTAAGAAGATTTTATAGTAATTGATTAAAAATAAACTTTGTTCGGTTATACTAAGACTACTAGCAGCACCCCACGGTTTCACCCGCATAGTTCCCATTCCCGTGGGAATATGAGGAAAAAATATAGCCTATATGCCAGGAATAGTGTAGCTCCCCAACAGTGAAAGAATTTTTCAAAATACGCCATCCTTTTTGCTCAAATGTCCGGCCAAACTGGCTGGTTTGTCCGGCTTTTCGGTTTCAAGACCTGGCAACCCTAGACACGACAGCGACATATGCATGTAGGTAGACTTGTTCTGTATAAGTGTGGGTATGTCTATGCTCTAACGAAGTAGGAGGTTCCGTACCTGATGTTAGATAAACCACGTACGGAGCAACGTCATTTGATAGTCTTGTTACTGAAGGCTTGGCTTTAGCAAGATGAATGGAGTAGGTAATAAATAAAACATTCCACAATGTATGAATCCTCATCCTATTCATCTTACAGTTTTTTAAAGGAAAATTAGCTATCAATAATAGCTGTTGTTATTGCTAAGTGGAAAATAATAATGAGCAAAACTATACTAATATTATAAAGAAGAAATATTTGATCGTTTATTTGTATTGAATAGGCTCCAAAACCACTGAACCGATTTGAAAAATTATATCACTGTTGGGAAGCTACACTATCCCCGGCTGACATAGGCTATATTTTATCCCCATATTCCCACGGGAACGGGAACTATGCGGGTGAAACCGCGGGACGCTGCTAGTATTATGTGGTGGTGGTGTCTGGTGTGGTGTTGGAATGGTTTCGACCATCCCTTTTTATCTAATACTAGCAACGCCCCGTACATCATAATCCGTTCATTCATACGATTGTAAAGTAATGAAAATTTAAATATCTATCCACGATAATTCATTTTACAGAAAATAATGCATCTGAAGATGAGAAAGCGGTAAGTAAGCTAAAGTTTATCGCAAACAACCATTCTTTCACTTCAAGATTCTTTCAAGATAAGAACCAAACAGCGAACTCTAAAAACGCCACATTTAATTGAATCTGCTGGTATCGTAGCCATAAAGGCGTTATCTAACCCTGCACGACCTGGCTTCGAGGTCTCGGTTCTCCAAGGATACCCTAACGACCTGCCAACAAAGCCTTATCATGTTCCACAAGATATTACACCGAGCGAAGAGAATATTATATGTACACTTGATTTTTCGGATTATATTATAACGTAAGAGAAGAAGCCGCCTTTATTTTGCCACCCTCATAAAAAACTGCTCACATTTTTCTACGTGGGACGGGAATATTAAAAGCATTCGTCTGTGAAATTGTATCAAGGTAAATTAAATTGGTAAATGTTGCCCGAGCTCAGAGTATGGTTCAAGAAGTAAGAAAAACAAATGTGCTGTTGATTGAAATGTTGATTGCATTTACTAACATAAGTTTAATTAAAGTCTACATTGCACTACACTACATTGTTGTTATTATTTTCATAGTTAATATTCAAGCTTCAAGCTGGTTCAGTAAGGTTCATTATGAAATGTAGATAAAGCAAAATAAATTATCGTTTTCTAACAAGATTCCGAGAAACGGAGGTTTGAGTCTTTTCAGAACCAAAACTTTTAATTGCTAGTCAAGCTCAAGTCGAAATGGAACAGATCACTTCAAGGCAAGCAGGCTCCGTCGAACACATTATCGCTTTTCATCAGGTGAGAGAGTAGTCCAACGAACGGTCAATTACAAAAAAAAATGCTAGTATTTTACGGTATCATCCTACATCTTCTAAATATATACATATAACTCAAAAGTGACTGACTGACTGATATAGTGATCTATCAACGCACAGCCCAAACCACTGAACGGATCGGGCTGAAATTTGGCATGCATGTAGATGTTATGAAGTAAGCATCCGCTAAGAAAGGATTTTTGATTTTGATTAATTCTACCCCCAAGGGGATAAAAAGGGGGATAAAAGTTTGTATAAAACTTTGTCAATTTTAAACCAATCGGGCTGAGAGTTTCAAAAGAGGGTAAAGTAACTATTCCACGCGGACGAAGTCGCGGGCAGAAGCTAGTATACGATAAACCATAAGCAAAAGCGGCGTAAGGCGTGGGTGACGTGGGCCACCGCCTAGGGCCTCGCGGTCCTAAGGACCTCGCAGCTTTTGCTTGATGCAAAAAAAATCCAACCTATTCGACTGTATTTGCAAATCTTTTGAGTTCGCTTTACCCTCTCTTGTAACGTACCGACCGACCTTCTACTTTCGCTTTGCCACCTCTTGTAACGTACCAAAATTCTACTTAATTATTGTCAAGATATAAGCCGCGGCGGTAAAGGCACTATGATTTTCAAGCACTCTATGCTAGCTAGTTCCATCATTTTTTTTTAATTTAGTTGTTTCAAGAATTTCCCCACTTTCGCCCAAATATTTATTATTTCTGAATAACAAGTCAAAACAAAATTAAATCTATTCGTGACGAGGTGCAGAGTCGGACTAACCATATTTTCGTGGTATCTTTTATCAGCCGGGCCCTCCCTAGCTTTCGCTGGCCTTCGACATCCCGGGCCTTGCCGCAAGCCAGGTGGTTGGTAGGGTAGGAGCCCGCGCAGCTTGGGGACAGCTCTTACCGAAAACTTAATTAAGACCTACATATATACTCCAAAATATTTTTGTAATTCCAAAATATTTATACCATTAAAGCAGGTAACTTTAATGAAACTCTTACATTCTACACTCTCTAACTTTTTCAACACAACATTAATGAAGTGGCAATCCTACTAACATTAAGTAATTCATCATTTGTATATGGCATTATTTTTTAATTTTGTGAGGAGTCCGACCCTATGGGGAGAGATTAAGTTCGCCACTCTCAATTGCAAAATCAAACCTCTGAAAAATATCACTGTATTCTTGGTAGATCAAGAGGGCTTCGCAAAATACCAATCATGTCCGTATGAAATTAAGATTATGAGCATAAGATAGCAACAATAAACCTTGCTGAACAAGCTATTTTACAATTGAAAGGAAGACTGAATAATGTATCAAAAAACCTTCAATTTAACATCGCATTAATTTGACTATTACAACTACTACACAAGGTAATATCCTGCTTATGAACAACCTTCTAATCACCTGCTTATCTAGCTGATCTACATACTTGTAATTGTAAGACCTGCAACTTGCAATAGATTTCAAAGTCACTTAGGCAGTTAGTGAACAAGACTATATTTTTTTAGCCTCGATGAGGAACGAATTCGTATAAGGTGATCCGAGACGATTAAGCAAGTTTGGGAGGCAATGGTTAAAGGGGGGATTGTCATGTTCTTGTTTAGTGACCAGTCAGTAAACAAAGATTAGGATTTTAGTATTGGGAGAAAGGTGGCTGATAGCAACTGGATGACTATATGATTGCTACTGGACTTGAGAGCTGCCCAGGTAAAATTACTTGCAACAGGACTACCTAATTGGCATGCTATGGCCGAATGACGGAAAATGTACCATTACTGCCCTATTGGTCTCCACGCCGCAAACGCGACTACCGTGCTGCGTGGTGGTTGTGTGACACCTCGCCTCACGCCCTCACTTCGGAAAACTCGTCAAGTTCGTCCTGCGCTTGAACTCACCCCAGTCGTTTCGTATTATCGTCCCATTGGACTTTGAAGGTATAGGAACAGAAAATACACCTGTTTGCGTACACACTTGTGCACTACAAGGGGCCATCCATAAATTAGTTCACACGAATTTCATCATTTTTTTACCTCCCCCCCCCTCGTCCTTGTCACAGCTAGTCACATTTGCGAGACCCCCGCTCCCTGGTGTGAGGTCACATATTTTACAATTTTGTTCGTGTTTTTGTTCGTGTTCAACACTTAGATTACAATAGATTTCGAAATCTGACGTCACACAATGTCACACTTCGTCAACCCCCTCCCTCCCCCTTACGTGTGACGTTATTTATGGATGGCCCCTAATACGTTAAGATGGAGATTCGGTCGAGAAGGTTAATGTACCTAATCAGAAGCTAAAAATAATTAAAAAATCCCATCTGCCTTCATTCATAACAATTTATATCTTTCCACTAATGTATTAACTCAAGTAATTTGAAGATACAACGGTTCTCTGGGGAACCCTAAAACACGATTAATAAACCATATACCATATTATATTATATTAGATACACAGCAATTGCAGCCGTGGGACGCACACTTAGTTTTTGTCATACCTATTTTTTTTTTTGTTAGTTCCATTTACCTACTGTGCGTGCGTGCTTCGTGTACATTTATGTATGTATGCGCAAAATAAATATTATTCATTCGTTTTTTTTTTCTTTCTTTCAATTTAAACATTGTAGTTAGGTGTACATTTCCTTGGCACATGTGATGCAGTCACCAAGGGCGTGTCAAGGATTTACTGCTCCAGTTATACTTCAGACCTTCGGAGGCAAGGACCATTCTATGCTAACTGTAATTACTGGCCGAGATTATCTAATTGAAGTGTGTTAAGTTTTACCTTGCGGTAGAAGAGGTAATTATTTAAATAGACTGCGGTAATAGTATTGCAAAAAAATCTTTAGATATTCTTAAATATTTTTGAGAAGTCTGCGACTAAATAGCAACAGCAGTCAGGGTTGAATTTCGAGGTTTAGGATATGGTCCCGACTGATATTTGAACATCTATGGCTCGTTATGGCTAGCCAGGAGTCACAGTCTTGGGGTTTATTACCCAACTACTGGATTGTGGAGGTCAAGCAGAGTAGACTGCCAGTAAAATACCGATATGCAGCTGAATACCAGTATTTTACAGGTAGTCGCTCCATGTAAAATACTGTATTCAGCGGTATATATCCGGTTAATTCAACACAGTGAAGAAAAGTCTAGGCCATGTATGCTAGTGGTGGTACGTACAAAATAATTCGGGCACGCCAAACTCAAACTCGAAGCATTTATTTCAATTAAACCCTTTTACAGACACTTTTGGATTGTCAAAGTCGAAAGAGGTGAAGCTATCTTTACGTACTATCTAGCACGTTCCAAAGCGTAGATCTCTATGGAGAAAAACGTGCTAGAAACTCCACGGACACTCTTTTAAATCAATTAATGATTGATTGTCTCAAGATCAGGTTTAACTCTGTTAAATTAAGAAAGAAAAATGTGGTAAATGCTATCTCACATTTTGCTACATATCTCAATTTTTTTTCACATATCTCAATTTTTTGAATATTTTATTGAGATATATGGAAAAAAAAAACATATTATAATATATTTTTTTCCACATATCTCAAATATATATTATGATACGTTACGGATATTTGAAATACGTGGAAAAAAATAATATAATATATTCCACATATTTTCATTCTTTCCATATTATTATAGGTTTTGTCCATTATATAATTTACGGCAAGATTCGTTACTGGCACGCCATGGCCAAATCAATATACATTTTTTAGAAAATGCCACAATTTCCTGTAAAGGTTCGCCATCCACGGGCTAGTCAGATTAATTCGAGCTGGTTGTCCTTGTTGGGTTTATTGCGTCGATCTCGCTCGATTATCATCTGCCTAGCCTTTTCCCAAGTATATTGGGGTTGGCTTCCAGTAAAACCGGATTCAGCTGAAAACCAGTATTTTACATGGAGCGGGTGAATAGAAATGATTGATTTTGACTTTAAAATACAAATGGCAATGTTGCTATTGTATCCTGTAAAGTCTGGAATATCAAGTCATCGTCTTGGCACTGACTGGGTTCTTTGCTTCTCTGGAGAGTTTGCAAGATATAATCGAGAACGGAAAGACCGTATAAAACTGTTCTGAAAACTGAACCACTTCAATGTTAATATTCTCATATTTAATTAACTTTATGAGGTATTGAAGGTTTCCGTTGATAGTAAACATAATATGTCTAACTCTCAGTACCCAATATTAAAGGGTGTTTTCCTTAATAAAGGCACAACTAGAACCCTCAATTACGGCTTAATTGCTTTTAGAGAAGATTCTGCGAAGAAAGCTCTTTGACAATCAGATGTTTTGTTACTTTCGCAAACGATATTATTATTCAATCAGTGGGGTGATTTGAAGATGTGGTTACTGTTACTGCGATGTTTTATGAGAACTTAAACTGACTGGGTTAGTAAGTAGGTGTTAGCATCAATATTGTGGCAATGCAGAATAGGGTATTTTACTGTAAAAATCTAATTAGTCCGTCTGATATATTTAAAAAAAATATTGGAAACGTATTTTTTTCTTTTTTCACGTAAACAAAAAATGAAAACGATACAGTGCGTTGAAAACTCACGTGACGTCACTACGTTGCTACAATTTTTAACAGCGACGTGACGTCAAGTGAGTTTTCAACGCACTGTATCATCTTCATTTTTACCCTATTGTAAAATACCCTATTGTAACCAAACATGCAAATCTAATAATATGCCTACTAAAACCAGTCCTAAGAAAACGACATCCAGTACATACAGCTTCATCAAATAATTACATGCCCATAATAAGGAAAAGATTAGACTTCCGCTCTGTACGACTTGGCAATAAATCACCAGCAATTTGTACCAAAGGATCGATAAATAAGTCATGAGAATAACTTTATGCCCTTTCCGAGGAAGTAAGTCGGTTCGCTGCAATGACCTTGGACCTTCCGGGTGGAACTCGGTTACCTTGGTGGGTAACCAAGGAGACACCTTGGAATTGGGAGGTTTTATGGTCAACATAAAATGTTCGCGAATTACTGAGCGCTTCCGTATGGCTTTTGTCATGCGAAGGAGTTGATGGAGCTCTTTTATTTATTGTTTAATGTTAGGGCGTTGTGTTTTGTTTTGTTGTTTGATGGTAATAATCATTTAGCTTTTTCGCTTATTGAATTTGTGATGGGTTGTAAATCTCATCTTCCTACTACGAACACTGCTGCTTCATTTAAAATTACGTTAATTATGTGGTTATTTAATTTAGTTATAATTACAGAGCGCTTCCGTATGGCTTTTGTCTTGCGAAAGAGTTGATGGAGCTCTTTTATTTATTTTTTAATGTAAGGGCGTTGTGTTTTGTTTTGTTGTTTGATGGTCATAATAATATTGCTTATTTCGCTTATTGAATTTGTGATGGGTTGTAAATCTCATTGCCTTCCTACTACGAACACTGCTGCTTCATTTAAAATTACGTTAATTATGTAATTATTTAATTTAGTATTAATTACTGAGCGCTTCCGTATGGCTTTTGTCATGCGAAGGAGTTGATGGAGCTCTTTTATTTATTTTTTCATATAAGGGCGTTGTGTTTTGTTTTGTTGTTTGATGGTAATAATAATTTAGCTTTTTCGCTTATTGAATTTGTGATGGGTTGTAAATCTCATTGCCTTCCTACTATGAACACTGCTGCTTCATTTAAAATGACGTTAATTATGTAGTTATTTAATTTAGTATTAATTACTGAGCGCTTCCGTATGGATTTTGCCATGCGAAGGAGTTGATGGAGCTCTTTTATTTATTTTTTTATGTAAGGGCGTTGTGTTTGGTTTTGTTGTTTGATGGTCATAATAATATTGCTTATTTCGCTTATTGAATTTGTGATGGGTTGAAAATCTGCTGCTGTATTTCAAATTAAGTTAATTATGTACTTATTTAATTTAGTTTTAAACAACATTTTATACATGCTTACAAAATTTTCCCCTTTAAGGAAACCTTGATGAATTTGACGGTTTAATCAGTAAGCAATATTGAAAAAATCTACGTTACACAAACTCCAAGTTCCTCAAGCCATATTTCAGTAAATCCTAAAGAAATCTACAGCAAATTCCGCATCTAGACCTTCCGGGAGGGAACCCTGTAATCCCAGCCCTGTAGATAGATTCGAATAGCCGAGATACCGAACCCGGTTCACGGCATTATTTTTACGCCATTTCTCGTCAGGATGAGCTTTATGTCAAACATCCGGAAAATAACGACAAATTGAATTGTCCCGACCGTTCTGTGCAGGGACATGGCCCGGATTTCAAATATGGTCTTGTGTTTATGCGATAATGATATTCTTTTGGTTTATGAAAAGGACCAAAGGTTATGATTGGTCCTTTCGCTCTAAATAATTATGGAAAAATAATAGCTTCTGTGGATAAATGTGTTAGTAACAAACGCACATAAAAACGTAAAAAAAATAAAAATAAAGAACCAAAAATCAAATAAAACTTACATGATACCATGAAGAAAATTTAAAGAAACTTGTTGTAAAAATAAATATATCAGCTACACATCCAGCTCCTGCAAAGAAAAAGAAAAAATAAATTAACAAAAGAAACAAATCTAAAAGGGCTTGCTCAGTTTGTTAGGGCAATTTGGCTTAACATGAACATTAAGTATAACATTTAATGACTAGGGTTTTTAATAGTTTATACCTAAAAGAAATGAATTATAGTAATAAGGTTGCAGGAAAGTGTAAAAATAGTTCATATTTAGCATGTCTATTGCTAAAACTTGTCGCTGAAGAAGTTACAATTATGAGTGTTTATTTTCCAAAATAAATCATTTGCCTTTTTAATCATGATATTATCTTATTTTGAATCCGGTAGTAACATATCCTAAGGTCATTTAAATGGAAAAAATAAAACTAATATTTTTAATCCGAATGGTAAATTAATAAAATATCATCTAAAAAATAGGCTGGCGGCCTAATATTATTTTCATGCCTTGCCCAGCTTAAGTACCATATTGTGGTCATAACGTGAGCACAGCAACCTACCGTTCTTCGCCCTACAAGGCAATTGCAACAATATGGAGTAATTGCTTCTCTGCCTTGCAGATTATGTTAATTATAATATACCTGTACGAAATATAATTTTCGGCTTATGTGCCTGCTTTGAATTTTTCCTCGTAATAGAGTGCAATTGCCAGATAAGGGTAAACCTTCAAGGTTTCACGTTTAACAAAATAGAGCCAGGGTCATCGTCATGAGCAGATTCAGTGTCCAAGGGTAAAGCCGGGTCGTCAATTGAAGCGGTATCAGAGTCCATTATAACTATAACAAAAACCAAAAACTTCGCAAAAATAACTGACACAACATTCACAATACACTTCATAAATAATATTTTCATTTCGTTGTCTAGATTTGTCATTATTGACAGCTAGTAGTGTTGCCAGGTAATAAAAAAAATCGATTTGACAACGATCAAACTAATACTATAATCGGATGTAAAATGATTTGATGGCCTAAAACGACGAGTGTTTTGTTTGTTTTTAATGTAATTAAAGGAACATAAGTTTAAACCTTTTGAAAAAAAAAAAAACTTGTTAAAATACATACTTTTTACTCAGTTTTAGCAATCGATTATTATCTTTAATAATCGATAGAAATCACAATTATTATTAATGTGGCCACACAGAATCGGTCGCCAACCATAAAATGGCGACGCTTTTTAAACTCAATCGGCTTAAATACTTATTAAACGACTTGTTTTTATATTTAACTTCCTGCAACGAGAATCAAAAAAATATTCATTTTAGTTTTAATTATATTTTTTCGTAAAAATACTTTTCGCATAGCAACTTGTCCACGTTAAGCCAATAATGAGCAAAACCCTTTAAAGTTTAAACAGTAAATTGTTAATGTGGTTTTGAAATTTGCTAGAAAATATTCATATTATACATTTCTAATAATGAAGACTGATAAAAAAAAACAAAACCAAAAACAAATCAGTTTGTAAAGTTAATTTCTAGCTGCTCCACTTTCATTTACAGAACGCTTAATCACACACACAATCTCCATTTCAACGTTCAGTTGAAACGTAAACAACTCAAACGAAATTATAACAAACAACAAACATGATTCACAAATGACTTTCATGTTGCCATTGCTGCCACAAATTAAAACAAACATTATAATAAAAACAAATGATACTAAATGTACAGTCAACCAGAACCACACGGATTGCTAAGCCAATTGTCAAGTTACATTTGGAATTGACGATATATGAAAATTACAACTGAATATCATAAGTTATCAGCCACCGGAAAATGGCAAACTCAGTAAGATTATAAAATATCTTGAGAGATTGTAAACTCTGTATAAATTGTAAACTGAACATTAGGAATACTTTTTACGCATCAAAATTGGATAGTCTATAATGTCAGGAAGATTAATAATTATTATCCGAGAAATTGTGGAATAGCTAGTAGCGAAACATTAAGTATTATACAATATCAAAATTCTAAATTCGAATAAGGAGCCTAACATGAATGATATGATGAGAACTAAGTTCGCTCAATCTAGCTCCCGTCATACCATTCTAATCTAACCTATCCGTGTCGGGGAGACCTAAGCTCTCTGTAATGTTCCGCTACTTGACTAGGCAATAAAATCTGATAAATTGACAACTTTTTCGGAATTAATTCGAGAGATCGTATTTAGTACCTATGTCAAATTTTGGTGCGTAAAAATATTCCAAATTTCAGTTAACAATATATCGAGTGTTTACAATCTGTCAAGATATTTTATAATCTTACGGATGTTACAATTATCCAGTGACAGCTTATAACTAACACGAAACTAAATGATTGCTTTTTCTGGGCGTACAAAGTAAGGTCTCCATGCACCACTTGAAAGAGCATACTGCGGTAATCCAAGCTTTTACTAACAAGCCACATGAGTAACAAAATAGCCGTTACATTTTCCCCGTTCTATATTTAAAATCCTTTTATCTCGCACGTCGCCAGTTGCGTCCGGATGCCGTGGTCACGAATAAAAAAAAAGAAAATGCACCCTGCGGTCGATGCCATATGCGACGCAGTTTCTGACAGACGCCTAGAGCCGCTTAATCGCTTTATCGTGTTAACCCTCTATACGTATGTACATCAAATATAAAGCGCTTTTTATGCTATAGCGGGAAAATTGTGATCTTCCGGTACCATAGTATCTACTGTTTGCATATAATATTCCTAGGTTATTGGCTCGGCGAGTCTGGTTTTACGTATCCTCGTTGCTCGCACGGTTCACAACAATTTAGTTAACGGCACAACGTGTGCTTGCACTTTTAATGGCTTCTAGCCATCTGATGTTTTCAATCTCTTCGTTATTGGCTTTTACACAAAAGGGACGAAAAACTCATATTTCAATTGGCACTTGTAACTCAAAGTCTGCCTCTCAAAGTTGAAACGGAATCACACTTGATTAGTTTTTCAGGTCTGCTAGCCGAGTAAATAAGGGAAACGTTATTAAATAGAGCTCATTTGGCACGAAACGTGTCAGGTCTAAACTAAGGAATATTACGTTAGTCCTATTTCGTTTACCTACACTGCTGCTATATAATACCTGCTTGGTTAAAGGAGCACGTTTAGGTGAACGTAAGGAGCTCGACTTGGATTAGAATATTTTATGTCCTATTTTCGTCTTAGACCTTAATGGAGAACAGCACAAAATAGATCCAAAAGTTCGTAAAAGTCTACGAAAATGTTGATGAAGAATATTTTTGACAGTAAACGAGCACTATTAACAACCAGAAGCTATATTTGAACTCTATAACTCCAAACTGACAAACGAATACCGCAATTATATAAAATGGATGACCAAACATTCTTTAGTTGATTGAACATCTAAAAATACGAAGGAATTCAAAAGTATTCCTGATGCCCACACCATAATATTTCAACAGAAAGATTTAAATACATTAGCGAACTTCTGATAGATTTATATTGGCAAAGTTTTATCCGTGTGCACGACAATTTATCCTCATTTATGTCTTATAGGACAATGCGTGCTCTGAAAAAGATCTGTACAAGTTTAGAATGACATCAAGTATTTCACTCATATGAAGTATTATTTGAAATTATATTTTATATCCGAAAGTGAGCTCAGTTGAAACTGTCATAAAATTATGTTTCAGTTTTATTTACTTAATTATGTACATAGGTCTTGACGAGGTAAAGCTACTAAAAATTATTGCACACACTGACTCTGACTTAAGGTTTAGTGTCATTGACTACCTATCTACAGACATACATTATACTTACTAGTCCAAAATAACTATGACTGACGGATGCTGCTATTTATTATTTGTTAGATATTCAAACACTGATGAAAGAAAAACTACAAAGGCGTCCCTGGTGACTGGACACGAATACAATGATGTACCTATAAGTAAACATACACACAAACGGGCAGCTGCACAAAGGTCCTGAGTCATTTTAATCAACAGGCCTTTGATAAAACAATAATTGAAGGTAGATGAAGATAGATCATGTAATCTAAAACAAAAGAGAACGTTAGGGACACAAAATTCCTGCTAGGGTTGCGGATTTTGTTCGAAAGAGTCACCGCAGCCCTGGAACGCAAAGGGCACAAGAAGGATCACGGGTGGGTTTTAGTCAGTAAGAGTCTGACACTCCCTTCCGCTCCGCCCAGAGCGGGAGAAGTCATTTGATGATTTCCCATCCAGAAAAAAAAGGGGCACAAAATTATAGCTTGTGGTGACAAGAGTAGACCGAAGTGGTAGAAGAATCCGATTATTTTTATGAATCCATGCCTCAAGCTCAGCATAAGTCATACTTCTAATAACGTCATTCTCATTGTAAACAGAACTATAGTCTAGGACCAGAAAATGACGTATAGCGAGCCAGTCATGGAACAAGATTTCACGCAACACTCTGAACCTTCAAAAACACGCCACCAGTCAAACGAACACACAAATTCTGAGTCACAGCTGAACAGACGGTTAACGATGACCTAATCAATGTTTACACCATCCTTGAATTGAACATTTATCTCCCACTATTGCGTTCTGCAAACTGTTGTTATTTCTGTTCGGGTATAACGTACGATGAAGAGTATTGGGGTCGCCGTTTTCCTTATAAACTTTTAACTGTGTGGTGTTCTTGTAGTTTATTGATAGAATGAATGTAAAAGAGACTAATATAAAAACATGACCAATGTTATGGCCGTAATTCAGAAACCCACAGATGGTAAAGTGAGTGTACTGTAGCCTACATACAACATAGCATCACAGTATTATATCTAAAGGTGGATTACCTGAGTCACATCGTTGAGATCCCACGAGATTCAGTACCTAGTTTATATGTGTAACGTAACTGAATGATTTACATATGAGCAATACGTTGTCGTAACAAGACTAAAAGAAAATTTGCATCCGTTAAATCTAGCCAGTCGGTAACCAGCCAGTTTGCGGCGCAATACAAAATGATTTCAATAAGGAAACCATGTTTGTTTAACCATACAAAGGTGCTTTTTCCTTACATCTCATGAATTCTACGTACACTATAATAAATCCATAAAATAAGGTCTCAAATCGATTTAAACATGCTCTTCGTATTTGTACAGAGTTGGTTCAATGATGGTGTTTATAAATGTTTGAACAACATCGAGACGGCCGTTCTGCGGTTTTTGTTGCTTTTCTATTCTTGAAAGCAAACTTTTGTATCAGTTTCACGTCACCGAGACGGTTACAAATGTAATACTTATTGTTTTATTTAATTGAAGCTTCATCACTCTACAATGCTTCATAACAAAGATGCAGCAATATTTGAAGATAGTATAGCTCTCGCTGCTCGTTTCTCACGAGCAGTAATATTTGTATAATGGAAAGTTTAAATTACGAATGAATAAAATCAGTCAAAAAAAAACAAAAAGGAGAAAACAGAAAGCAACAAGAATGATTTTGAACACACAGATATGCAAAAAAACAAAAAACATCCGAAAAATGTTAACACAGGAAACTCAACAATGAGCAAAATCGTAAAGACCAATCTGAATTCAACATACAAAACGATCAATACGAAATAACAATCCCGAGAGCAGTACAACAGGCTCCAATAAGGCACCTGAGGAAATCCCTTCGCCTATAGACACATAATACAGACCCAACGGTATGGTTGAATGGGGGCCATCCAATTACATAGGTAGTGCTACTCCTTTGATCACGTGGTACATGGCACCCTCTTTTGAAACTTCATCAACGAGTATTCAAAGTGGTGGAGGTTTTTATCAATTTCATTGTGAATATTGAGTTGCTTTATTTTAAAATCAGATACGACATCGTATAAGTTTTGAGCTTGAAGGTTTTAACAAAATGTTGATGATTTTTAAATAACGCATAGTTCGATGTAACAATGATAGTTTAAAATATTGAAAGGGACAAATATAAGAGGTAAAAAATATGCCAGAGGCCATAGTTAGACGAATGTCGATAAAATAATTACAATGACAGCAACAACAATTTAAGAAACGGTAACACGATGTTTCTTTGTGAACAAAATATTCAAATTATGCTTACATCAATATCTGCGAGAGCCACGTATGCTCCTTCGCTGCATGCTTCAAACACAACACTACAACAGATTTGCATCTGTCAATTCAACTTTCAATAACAATATTCAGATTCCTTCGGTGTAAGAGCAACGGGGTGAGTGAGAATGCGGTGCGTGAGAACATTCGATGCGGGCCTCATCTCACACCGTTCCGGTTTCATTCCGCCCCATTCCCGGCAAATATAGATGTTCCGTCCTTAAGATTAGACTGCATATTTAATTACGACATTATCGTTTCGCGCGGTCAATGCCTCAAGTGGAGCAAAAACTCGTTTCACAGTATGTAGCAGTGACAAGTTTCTTGAAGCGTCTGGTTGTAAGCAAATGAGATTAGATACTCATTTGAATATTTTGTACGTTGTATTTTCTTTATGTTATTTTCGGTGGATATAATTTTCTGTAAAATATCAATAAAACTATACCTAATCGATAGGTTACATGAAAAAAGTACAGATGATGAAACACGTGCAGCCTTGAAATAGTTGAGGAATACGATCCTGATTTCAGAATTTAATTGACTTTTAGAGGTAAGTACCACGCCGTACCAATTTCAATCCAAGTCGAGTTAAATAAACACATATTGCCTCTTAACTCTAACAATAAACCGCAATCCAGTCAATTAGTTGGTTACAAGGAGATCGTATCGAAAGCGAAGACGCAGTCTGTCAATTAAATAACAGCGGAAACACTGTTTGAGTAAAACATAATAAATGAATCATTTCCCCTGACTTTCGAGAAACAAGTAAAATCGTGAGAGATGTTTAACAATAAGCAGCCGACAACGCTCATATAACGTCTCATAAGAGCGGTTGCAATTATAGCAGACATTAATACGCTTCTTGCTAACATATGTTAAATAGAACGAGACGGTATCTCCTCTGCTTTTTATTTGCTTACAAGTTTCATGCAAACCGAATCAGACCAGAATCGTAGTGAGAATGTATAAAAGCTAATCAATACAAATTATTATAAATGCAGTAGTGACATATACTCATAAAATTAACTTACGATTGTCGAAAGTCAAATAAAAAGATTAGAAAAATAAACTGTAAAATAAAAACAAATAATGATTGAGGTCAATAAATCAACGATATCATAAAATCCACAAAGTAAGATAACGGATCTTGGAATGACTCAAAACTCTCGCAACAGTACAGGTGATGGACAACGACACAGGTAGCGCTAGAACAGTCATACATGTCACTTAATGACAGAAATCACTTAACCTAAAACATGTAGCAGCCCGTATAACTTGAGTGACTCTTTAGAGTCGTAAACTCGACGGTACGCAAAGCGTACGAAAGCCAGTCTACCGGCAAATAAAAACGATGTTAGTGATGTTACGCTCCCTATATACAATTCTAATGGACTCTATTTGTACTAAGAATGTTCCAACACACAAGGCCAGACAGACCCTATTTCGCTATCAAATATTACACCAGAAAATTGCCATCTAATAAGAAATACTTATCATAATGCGCTAGTTTTATGTCAGCCATTAAATGTGCAAACATATTCAGCAGACCCGGGGCGTACAAATTGATAGCTGACAGATCTTGAAATATATAACATAGGAGGGTGTACGATCGTTTCATTTGCTTAGCGATTTCCCGTTTAAACAAAATGTAACAGGAAAGAAATTCTGAAAGGATGACTCGGATTACTGAAGAGGAAGAAATGTAGCCCCAATTTATTTAGAAGCTGCAAACAAACGTTTGTTCTTATGCCAATCAAAGCTCAACATCTTGTAGGCTTTTTTCATATTACTAATTTAATTTATCTCACTAACAAACTGGTAACTGCCTAAATTAAATTTGAAGTTGACGTCATCCTGCTGGATCATGAGGACCGAGGAACAAAATCGAATTATTTGAGCGAAGAAACCGGAATGGGGTCAATGGATGGTTAATGTTAGGACCGTCATCGCCAATAAAACAGGAAAATTATTAACGCCTACAATAACATAATATGTCCACAATAAAATGAAGAATTTACAGTATAATTAGTCATAAATATCAAACAAAAGCATAACGGAAGATCAAGTTAAGTTTCAAACTTAATTAAAAGCCAAACGGGATATTAATCGTCGTTAAAGAATGATGCATCTTTTGTTTCGGAAGTGTGTCATGGATCGGCAACCCGGAACAAGTCAGCTAGTCTTACAGTATTGTAATACAATCTTTCACATAACAAAGGCCAACATTGTGGTGACAATGGAGCTATCAAGTATCCAAGTGTGTTGTGTAATGTGGATACAGGGCTAGTTCAGAGTCGCAGACAATAGGTAGTTTGGGACACAAGCTTTCTAGAAAGGATGTTTGGTATTTCAAATTACCGCTGTGTATGGGTGTTTGACACCTAAAGTATAGGGTGATAGGAAATCAAAACACTGTCACACAGCCACATTACAAATAATATAAGCAGCAAAGCTTCTCAAGTTTACAGATCCATTAATCATGATTTCACGAAAGTAAAAATCGAATGGCAAGGCGCGCCAGGCGCCAGATCACAAAAACAAACAAATATAAACCGAACATGTGCAAGTATTAACAAGACAAAAACGATCGACACTCGAATTCAGCGGTCAATTTCACAGAAGCATCGAAACTGTTCATACTGAAGCGGAATAACCAATTAAGCAGACCGGCGCGGGCGCAACTCGGGCCAAAAATTACCTACCGTTACCATTACTGTTACAGAATCTTGTTTACAAGCCACATCGCGATTCGCATTTTGAAAACCAGTGTAATAAAATTAATACCAACTCAATTACAATATTTCAAATATAATTCATATAATTTCTTAAAATATCTACATGGTTCGCCGCTAAATGACCGCTAATATTTATATCTCAAGCATAAACACATCATTAAAGCTAGCAAAACAGGCTGTCTGGAGGCTAGACTTAACGACCTTGTCAGTGTAACCTAACCGCAGCCTACGCAATTTAGTTCCTCAGCCAGTAGGAATAAGGACCACAATTTCTGAAGTGATAGTCTGAAAGATTGCAATACAATGCCTGTATTGTATGGAGTACGGAGGTGAAGACTATTATTTATCATTTGAATAATTGACAAACCATTATAACCTTTGTGGCAAAATACTTAAGATGATCAACGATTGGGAATAAAACATGAGCACTTTGAAAATATGATACTAAACGTTGCAACAATAATTGGAGATATGATTTAGTTCAGTACTTTATAATCGCGGACCGGAACTTATGTAGAGCTGTTGCGATTAGTCAGTACGAGCTGGCTTCCTCGAATTTGTAGTCACTGCTTGTTTATCAAATAAAATCTCATGTAGGTACTAGTCATATGGTACCAGAAATTTTCTAGAAGAAAATGGTGGTCACATTACTCTTTATTTGAAAAAAAAGCTTCATCATTGACTATAACATGTTCATAAGTAGTAGGAATTCCCCTCAACATGAAAAATCTCTACAATGCTGGACATTAAAAGACTATCGGTAGACTACGACACCTCAATACCTGATGCAGGAAAAGCCATGTATGGACATAATTTTTGGTAGAGCAAAACAGTTAGTGGCCGATGGACAGTTAACCGCTCAAATGGTTACAAAAATAAGTTGAAGCTAGTATTGACCGTTTCAATTCAAACATGTCCAATTTTACGACACACATTTATAAATCATCAGTCATCCAAGAAGACTACACTAATTCAAAACTAAAATAGACTCCTTACATTGTAAGTGCAAAGGTTAACAACGGTAGTCGGCGTACAAAATCGATCGGTTCAGCTAAGTTTGTGCTAGAGGGAATATGTGTGAGGAGTGTTCATAAAAACGTATAAATTGTTTAACGGTTACAAACCGGACTCACTTGGCACACCTAGACAGATTAACACAAAATAGACGTACCGAAAACATCGTCCACATACACACTCGCATGATGAATTTGGCAAGTAATAAAGATCCTTTTACTGAGGCAACAATTTGATTGCGTCTTCATGTTTGTTGTTAGGGAACAAATAGAAACAGACGACAGAACTGTTATAAGCAAAGTTAGTCAGTAACATCTTGACTTGAAAGTTTGCAATAAAGGCTGGAGCATCCGTGGTTATGTTCTGAGAGTTACAAGGACACAATATATCATTGGTAACATTATATTAGTAGTGTATGTACTCTATGGAACGTGCAATCTGCCTGAATTACGGATTTTCTAGTCTAATTACCCCTTTATGGGGGTGAAACGTCAAAAATCCTTCCTTAATACCCCTCATTCTGCATTTTGTTACACTTTTTTAAACGTGTTTCTAGACTCAGCAGTTGAGGCTGTGTGTTATTTGTCAGTGACTGAATATACTACAGACTTTATTAAGTAGATGTATTATGTCCTGAATCACAAGTAATGACTAGTTAAATAATAATTTATCAGCAAAGAAAACCGTATTAGTAATTCGCATCGTCAGTTGTTCGTCTCGAAAACCACTCGGTTTTTTCGCTGGCTGATAAGCGAACAAATTCACCATTATTGTACAGTTGGTTACTTGTAATACTTATACAACGAGTAATGCAGATAACACATTCACAAGCATTAGTATGTTTATACATTTACTAGTTGTTTGTAGGTCAATTAGAAATAGATTCGACTAAGCTATCTAACAGGCATGCTATAACTTAGGTACTTTTGCGAGTTAAAATGTATTTGACGTTTTAACTCACAGAACTACCTAAATCAAAGACAATCCTATTTCTATTTCTCCTTCTAGTCTATGACCATCTTCAGAGTGGCAACTAGCGTCTTCTAGTGTTTTATTTTCAGCTGCAAACAACAATGAACTAAAAAAAATAACGATGAAAACAATAACCCAAATGATGTCACTGTGCAACCATTCACTTTTGGTATTACCAAGAGAGTTGAAGATTATTGCGATAGTACCAACTGCAACGCAATGGTTATGCCAAAACTTGTACGAATAGTGAGTATTTTGTAATACAAATACATGCCAAATAATGTATCTAAGAGTCCTCAAGCCTTTTTGATAAAACAGACTGATAACTTCTCTAGAATTTTATTTTTTTACTAACCATAAATGAAACTCCACCAAAATACCATTTGGTGCCATTAAAACTCAAAGTAAAGTTTTAATCTTTGCAGTCCAATCTTCTTCTTCAAACAAAACTACAGAAAATTTAAGTAGAATATCAGTTAGTATCAAGATAGTTCAATAGCGTCCTTAAGCGCGGAAAGCCATCTGATCTGATTGCTGAAGTTAAGAACTCGTGAAGAATCCAATCAAACTTCTTGTTTGCCAACTACGATTGAGTTTTGAAATATCTTTCCAAAAAGCTTTATTTTCTCCCAAGAAATCGTGTTATTAGTTTATGTCTCCGTCTATTTTAAGCTTGTTTCGAATTACAGGCAAAACAGGGCCATTAATTGAAAGTCATTAGGTCAACGTTAAGATCAAGAAACTAAACAATGGACGATCGAAGAAATAATGGCATTTCAATTCAAAAATACATTCGATATTTTTTTTTTATCCTGAAATCCGGATAATTAATTACTGGGAGGATACCTCCGGGCAAGAAACAAAGACGCGGAAATGAGAATCCCTAGCCTGATAAAGGTGAAAAGAAGGAATTATTTGATGCTCCATTAAAAATTCGTCTGCTCTACGTAAACGTAGTACCTATTAATTGTTGACGACAGCAAAAACCCCAATTGAATTTTAATTTCTATACAGCTTAAAAACCATTTGAGAATATAAAAGTATCGTGTGCAAATATTCAACAACCTTTAATTAATGAATACCTCAAGTACCGTACCGTACTTGAAATATTTTTAAGGGTCATTGCTTTGGTAGCTGATGGACGAAGAAATTTTCGAAGAAAACCGCCCACACAAATACTTGATCTAAATTCTTTAGCAAGGAGCGAATGAGGTATGCATTATCAAATCAAATAAATAGGCTGTATCCCATGCAACCATTTCAATTGGTAGGATACAGCCCATTCATTATTTTTCAAATTGGGAAAGATTGCCAATCAACCTCTAAGAAGTTGTACCTAATAATTTTTACAAAAGTTAAAGATTTAGAATGATTTAGACATAAGTTTTCTTAAATTTGTACCTACATTGTCTGTATGCGCTAAATAAGCTTTTTTCATTCTTTATCTTTGGCTGATCTTTTTTTTAAAATAAATAATAGACATGGACCTACCTAAATAGTAATGCGTTCCTTGCAAATCATTTCTATCGTCAATTTTCTTTTAAGTTTTCAATGGTTTTGAAACTCATATGGCGCTGTTACAACTATATAATGTCAATGACGTCAGGATAAATATGAATATACCCGTTGAACATCAGGGAATGCAAATATTTTTAAGAGAACACATAAAAATGATATCTATTCTGTTTATGACATGTTTTTTGGATATTTTTGTCTAATTATACACGACATTTCAGCAGCATTTTACCTTTTCTTCCTGCAAGGATTTGGTCTGACGTTCAACAGAGCAACTTTTTCTAAATAAAACCATCACACTGGAACATTAACGATTTGCATGCAAATACAAACAACGTCAATATGTACAATATCACAAACGCGCACAGTTATTTCATTATTAATCATTCATTACGAAATATTCCACACGCAGGCACGTGACAATGAATTTATTATGTTCCGATACAGAGAGACATAAGAATTTTATTTATATGGAGGGTCGGCTCGCTGTCTGTCTCTTGTGGATTTGCTGTTAAAATGTGAGGTATTCCATGAAGCACACCCAAATGAAGCACACCCAGACGAAGCACACCTAAAGTATTCCACTTAGCACACCCGTAGGTGGGCTTCAAATAAAAATTTAAAATAATTAATTTCCTATTCCACGAAGCACACCTACGAATATCACTCGCATAGTGCGGGGACTAAGAAATAAAAATGTCGATAGAAGAAAATATTTATTATTTAAAAGACTAACTTAAACTAACATCATTCAGTTTCATTATAATAATGTGATACAATATTTGTCATTTTTGTAATCTTATTAAAATCACAGATTGTTTCATAATTATGCAATAAAAACTTGGACAAATATCAAAAACATTATAAATATAGTTTTCCATAGAGATCCATGTTGAAGTTTTCTTATTAGGTACTTATTATTACTAGAGTATTTTTATTATTATTTAAGTAGTAGCTATAAGAAAACATAATAAATATTTTCTTCTATCGACATTTTTATTTCTTAGTCCCCGCACTATGCGAGTGATATTCGTAGGTGTGCTTCGTGGAATAGGAAATTAATTATTTTAAATTTTTATTTGAAGCCCACCTACGGGTGTGCTAAGTGGAATACTTTAGGTGTGCTTCGTCTGGGTGTGCTTCATTTGGGTGTGCTTCATGGAATACCTCTAAAATGTGAATTATTGTTTGTTTTTAGGTGCGGATCTGAAGTAAATATGCTCAACAAAGTATCTGATGGAAATAATTGTTTAAACATAGCACTAGATCGAGGTCTCTATGAAAACGAAAATACAGGGTTGATTTTTGAGATGGGGTGTAAGAGTAATGTCGATAGATTAAAGCTTCAGAATGGTTTATAAACTGTCAAGTCACGTAATACTTGTACGTACAATGTTAAAAATAGATCTCCCTTATTGATTTTTGTAAGACCATTAAACGGTATTGGGTGACCCTGACCCGCAATCATTATTGGGTCATGAAACAATCTACCAAGCCATCACATGCTTCATTTTTTGCTGTCTTGTCATACAATATATTTCTTATTATGATCCACTTTCTACTTATTTTTTTTATCCATGACTTTACTTTTATGGCCTATCCCACAAAACTCGTCAATTTTCCCGGATTAAGTGTAACAGTGGAAAAAAATACCAGAACAGTAGGTATACTGTAGTTATGTGTGTAGGTAGATTGTAAGCAATCAATCTCACATGTTTACTACAATATTAGTGATCTTTCAGATGAAGTTCACCATTGAAGTACAGCAGGTTTCAGGTTGGGTGGAAGAACGAATTCTCACGTTAAGACTTCAAAGTCGGAGTCGATGTCTACAAAGACAATCGATCATTACAAAGCCGTCATGTTGAACCCCAGTAATAATGGTCTAGTCGACAGACAGACGACATCTTAGTTATTTAATTAAGGGACCAACCTGGCATGGTTCGAATTCTATCTGGGCACAAAAGAGATTCTCGACTTGCTCTTGAATCGAAACGATAGTTCCAATATCGGAATTGTAGGGATTCCAGTATATTAGGTACCTTATGTAATAGAGGAACGACTTCCTGTCTTTTCTGTTTGTAAAGGACCAGAAACATTTCAAAAGGTTGCATTATAGTCATACTACCGCAATACCGGATTCGACCGGGTACCGGGTGCAAAATTATATACGAAAATCAAGTTTCAAGTTTCAAGTGTTTATTGCAATCCACAATGTGCATATACAGGTGGTAAGTAAATAAGAGCAGTATCAATTATGAACCCTGTAGGGCACAGCAACATTTAATAGGTAGGAGAGAGGAAGAGCGCTTTTATATATTTGCCAAATACTAATATATGTTAATAATTAAAAATTAAGCTATTATTTAGTAAAATATACACTACATATCTGTACTTTGTATTGTATTTATATTTATTATTCTATTAATTTTTATGTGTATTTATATATTTTATAAAATTGTGATATGTTTATTAATTAGATATATTATTATTCTTAATTTAATTTAAATTTAATTATGTTTATTGCATGTTCATCTATATCTACAATATTTTATATTTCATGTATACATTTTACGCATACATAATACTGGTTATTAAAAGTCGTTTAGCCATGTTATTATATGCATTTTTTGAGTCTTATAATTATGTTATTTGCACTTCAAGTAAACAGTTAAGTAATGTAATATATCTGTGTTATTGATTTTATTATTTATTTAATTAATGAATATACAGTAAGTCAGATCAATCAGTTAATTTATCCGTTAGAAATTCATCTATGGTAAATCCCCGTCGTTTTTTGCGCCTCGTCTATTGAACACCGTACTAAGCGGAAAAACAGACAGCGACTTTGTTTTATATGGATTACTATTACTAGCACTTCGCCCGCGCCTTCGTCCGCGCGGATTTTCGCACTTGTGTTTACAAACCACACTACACAACCTCCGATTCCTCTAAAGGGTAGGTTCGATCAAACCGCAACATATTCCTTAGTTAGAGCATTTTTATACACGTTGTATATAACTATTAAACGAAAAGGTCCGATTTGAGTAATATTAAGTAAATTAATTTTAACGTACATAATCAACTTTAATTAACTTTAAAACGAATAAGGCTTAATATGATTATACCAAAATCACTACTATTCCATTCAACCCGGGTTTTGATTGAATAATTTGAACAAAAGCGCGCCTTTAGTCTTTATCCGTAACGCACCTAGTTATAACTTCTTTACAGAAAAATACAACCGACTTCTAAACAAAAAACACAGCATATAATTTTAATTTCCGAAGTCGGTATTTTTGGTTGTTTCTTCGTTTTTTGAACGCCGACCACATGACAAACACCAGCCTTCGAATATAAAAAGAATCATCAAAATCGGTACACCCAGCAAAAAGTTATGAGGTAACAATATAAACAAAAAAATACAGTCGACTTTAGAACCTCCTTGTTTTTTGGAAGTCTAAAAAAAGCGTACTAGCAGTAGCAGTTAAAATGAAATGACAACTTGCGAGGTGACCCTCGTTGACTACAATGGAATCCGTGAGAAGTCGGGTAAGGAAACTAGTCTCTATTTGATGATGGTTAAAGGTAAAACATTAGATAGGTATTAGAAACTCCAGAGGATAATGAAAGCCATATGTAATGTCATTTAAATGGAGGGCATACCTATTAAATGCCAAACCCAAAAAAGTATGCGTAAGTATACGAACATGCTTTTAATTCTTTCCACAAAAAATGGAGAGAATTTTAACAGTGTCCATGGATTTTAATTGAAAACGTTTTCTGTTCTAATTAAGATTTTAGACACGATCTAAAAAACAAAAATTTAAGAATGCTGACTCTTGCCTTATCGTTGTTGTTGTTAACATTAATTTACTCATTTACACAAGTATTTTAAAAGTTAGCAGGAATAAGTTCGAATTCTAAACAATCCACAGTTTACCGAACAAGGTTCGCGAGGCAGCCATATTCCAATTAAAATTCATACCCGCTTAGTCATGGTACTGTCGCAGTGCCAAGAGAAAAAAACGACCTGGCTGTATACATATAAAAACAGAGGAAAAACTTTTCACCTTACGTTTTTTTTTTTTTGCAAGTATTGAAGTTTTAAAAGCAAACTGTTTCACGTTCGAATTTGAAAGAAGAATGGCGGGCCGCACACGCCGGGCGACCGTTACATCGCTGAGAAGGGCAGCTGTGATCGCACCTGCTACGTAACAGCTGAGCAAGGAAACGACGCATTATTAAGTTCCGATAAAGACTCTTGTAGACGGAGGGGAACTTCATACGAAGAAATACTTACACTCACGTTTCAACTTCAACGTCTGATACTTACGAAAGATACTTTTTTTTCAACTTTTTTAACTTTTCGTTAACTACCAAACTGAGAGAAATGTAATCGATTACAAAAACACAACAGACGTGAGGAAATTTACTGCACAGTGGAAAGAGATTGCAATTACTCAAAATAAAAATATTCAGGTACCTTTTGTGCCTAAATAAACATGATAATACTTGGAATGGTACAAAAAATCCAGTGTAAGGGAATGCAGGTCGGCATCGACATCCTTACGTGGTGATATTCCGAGGTGCGAATACTGACAAAAGCTCGTGACCTTCGTACTTAGGCTCGGCATTCCACTCGTGGAATTCAGAGTAATCCTTGGTCGAGCACTTTGGTAAATTGCGGTCAAGTTGCTGAACTGCGATATTCATTGAGTGTAAGCTATTCACGGTCACAAAAAAAATGGGAATAGAAGTTTAAAAATCGTTGGCAAGAAATTGCAAAACTGCAAAAGCCGCAAAATTGTAAAATACCGCGTGTAATTGTAAACTATTTTTCCTTAATAAGGCTCGGGTGTATTGGAAACTATTGAATTTGGGTGGGATTTATTCTATACAAAACGATTATCTAAAATAGATATATTACATTCTTACCAGCAAGTTTCCGGTAACATATAAAAGCTATAGATACTTTTCTTGCAGCTAATGCAAAGATCATAAGGTATTTCTTTGTTTGAACTTCGAACTCTTTCTTTCTTAGCCCTTGTCTAAAAACTACTTCAATGCAGTCAACATTGAATCTTTAATAAAAAAAGACCCCCAACGATACCAGATTCAGGCCCACATGGCTTTCTGGTTAATGCATATATACTGTTTCCTAGCCGTTTCGTTTGTATGCTACAGTTCTGGCTACAAATCAACAATCAGTTCAGTGCTGTCCATATAGTGTCCATATTTAAATATGGAAAGACTTAGTACCGAATAAAGTCACAACCACTGGACCGATTTCAAAAATCCTTTCACAATTAGATTGCTACCTTATCTCTGAGTAATATAGGCTATATTGAAATAAATAAATGTACACCCGCGCGGAGTTGGGATGGGCCGCTAGTATTTTATAATATTATGCACCGCATCAGAGTCAGTCCTCGCATGGTTGAGTTTTTTGGTATTGCTACATCCAATTACACCTTGTTGTCCTAATTAATTTTAATGAACCCGACGTAATTCCAACATGAATTCAATATATTGATACAGCTAGAAAAGTAATAGCAAACTCTGTTCCTAACTTATCGAAAATATTCAAGACTTTTTTTTTTAATCTCTGTCTCGTCTCTCCCAATGGCCAACCTGAGATCCTTCTAGGTATTCTTTACTTCAGCCACCTCGAATCATCCCTGTAACAAGCAGTAGACGTCTAGATCATTAAGTACTAAATTGGATTATTTTTTAACATTCTTAACACGTCGTTTTTGTAACGAAACATATTCGTGTCTTTAGACTGGAAGAAGATTTGTAAACAGTTGACAAAGTCACAGCATTTCGATACTTTGGCGAAAGCAAGTATTTGATTGTGAAGTTTTGAGAGATAATCTTGTAAATCCTTCTACGATTCTTTTGCCATCCATGGGCTTTATGCATCCATTATTTTAATTTTGGGTAGGATAGAATATTTCATCTTTATTAATTCTCAAGACGAAAAGCTTTGGATATAAATGGCCATTCCCAAACCACATAAATTGATTTTATAATTAATTTCTTTCTCTTCTAAGAAACCGCAAATGTATGCTATTACTGGGGCACCGTTTTATGATTTTCAGCGTTAAAATTAGCTTTATCTTATGACCGTCACGATTTTTCCTCAACTGCTACAAATAAATTGGCAGTTTAATTTTGAGTTTGTTTGCTCGTATACGGTGCGAAGTTATATGACCTTTTTTAGAAAGTCTGAAAACTGTTAAATACATTTTTTCTTCACAATTTCGGCCAACTTCTCAGATTTATAGACGTTCTACATTTTTATAAGAAAATTGAATGGTTTTATTACATTATTAGTTCTCAACATGAATCTTGTAACATAAGGATCGACCATAAATCCGGTATGTTACGTGAATGACTGGATTTATTCCATAAAGTTCCACACGTAAATGTCTTTAATTATTTTGCAGGATAATTAAGTTCGCCATTAAGTTTAAGTATCGTAATTATTAGGCGGCGCTCCTTGATCGATGTCGGGAATACCTTGTTTGAACCGCAATACCTTCTATGTGAAAAAGATTTCAAACCAACTCGTTTATTTTCTTGATAACATTTTCACTGAATGTTTCGGTGATTTTCTAGAAAAACCATCACGCTATCACGTGTTTATTACCTACGTCTGATGTGCATCCGGTCGTTCGTATTTTCCAACTCCTATGAAAAGATGCATAAATGTGGAATCTGGAAAATAAGGAAGCGTAGCACGCAGTACGACGCAGTTTGTCACCGCGATAGGGAAAACTGCGTCACTTTATACATGTAGGTATTCATACGAACATAACACATTGTCAACAAAGGGGTGTGTCTTTGGGCCTGCGGACGGCGAGCTATGGGTGGCTCGCCGTCCGATAGCAACCAGGCCTGGGTCAACGGCTCGTCGTGTTCCACGCGCGCCTCAAACAGCTGTCAGCAAAGAAGACGGGGCCCCATAGGGTCAGTGCCTGCTTGGGTCGCGACGTCGAATTTGTTGTCGAAGAGTCACCGCGGGCCTGGAACGCAAAGGGCACTAGAAGAATCCCGGATGGGTTTTAGTCAATATGAGTCTGACACCCCCTTCCAATCCACCCATAGCGGGAAGTCATATGATGATTTCCCATCCAGAAAAAAGGGGGTGTGTCTTGAAACACAGAACCTGGCGTATTTATTGAGTACGCCACAGTAAACATAAAACACTAAGTATACATTACTTTACATGTTCCATGTCGTTTGGGTCGTAAAAACCGCCGGAACCAAGGACGCGTCCTTCGTGAAGCTCCTGTGCGTCGTGAAAACTCAATCGATCAACAATTTACCTTGAAACGCTCCAAAATGTATGTATCATCAAGACATAACAGCGTGTAAACGCAAAAGCCTCCAAAACTCAATTTGAAACCCAGTATTCCGAGACAACCCTTCGACTGCATAAACCAGAATCAATTCTTACTTATATTCCGTGAATCTGCAAAGCCGTTTTACAAACCCAATTTGTTTGTCAAGCAGATGATTATCAAGACAGTGTATGTATATGTAATAGGAAATGGCAATGCGTTAGACATCGAGAGCGTGTTTCTGATTGGAATCAGACGTGATATGTATCGACCGGCGAGTAAAAGCCTCTTCCGGGCAAGTTGTTCGCTTACTTGTTGCGAACTGTTACCGATCTTGTTACTTCTTATCTCAGCCTTAATTTAATGTCCGGAGATTTAATCCATGAGTAGAGGACTCCATGATTCGTAATTAGACTCCCATTCAGTCCTTTGTGCGAGGGGGTCGCAGGCTCTGCCTAGAAAGACAGAAGGTTTCTGGGTGCTTCACAGGCTTCGCGGAATGTCCTCCTTTTCCGAGGGATAATTCAGAAGACATGGCATCGCAATCCAGGATTACGTGAGCAGCTAATTGACATCAACAGGGCTTAATGACCCCGTTACTACAGATAAATTCCAGTCGGGAAAACCTAATCATCATCTTCCTGTTTTTTTCAATCCGCTCACTAAACCAGCAAACAAACGGTCTTCCCTTTTCTTTCAAAACATTTCTCACACAATACATCTATCTATCTTTGGCCTTGTTGTAGCTGGAAAGACCCAAAAACATTTAACAACAAATAACACTTTTTTAATTATAATTAGCAGCACGCTCCCAAATGCTCTCATGCCTCATTGAGGACTAACATACACCGTTTCGGACAGGGCATGTGTTCGTTTATGAAGATGGTGAGCTATTAACGTTAATTAGGGGCTCGTCCAAGCGTTCGCGATAGCCCGTGATCGTTACTTGTTTCTAAGAGACGCCTCTTATCCGAAGAACCATTCGATAGAGATTGTTTATGGTTCGTTTCGTAATTGGAATTGATTTGTTTTTGCGGTGACGAATTGACGATCCTTGTTGTTTTTTTTTTTATCGATAGGCAGGAAATTATGTCATCAATTTTGATGATGGTATCGTAAGCAAGACTAACCATGTCTATAGATCTGGTAGCTTAGCGCCCAGTTTTAAAACGTTAAATAATGCAAAATTATCAAACGCGTGTTATCTGCTGTTGTTGGTTGGATCAACAACCAGTCACATCAATTAATTTGAGTTTAATTTTTCATTCTTTCTTCTTTAGCTAGTAAGTATACCCGATACAAGTAGTTTTCCTGAAAGCCGACTAAGGAGACATTTCGCATATAACCTGAGAAATATGAGGGCATCTCAGGTCAAGGAACGAGCAGATAGAACGCTTTTACTTAGGATAATAAGACTTCATGTGAATGGCAATAACCTGGATGTTGTGGAAATGTTTAGTTTTTCTTTATTCCTTGGGCTAGTCATAAACACCCAATATGTTTAGTAGTTTCCACCTCTTAAACCTGGTTCTTTCGTTAATCTTCTGCGTCATTGCGATCTAGTTTTCTGGTCGTAAAAATGTTATACGAGTTGGTCTTCATGAGATCACCTAATTCAACCCAATAATTTCAATCATAGGTAGACTAATATAAGACGTATGACTGTCCGAATATAATTGAATTCCCAATACAATTACTTAATTTGTTCAATGTTTTAAGTCAGGGCATGATTCCCAACCTCTGATACCAACTAGAGGCGGTAGGTAGGTACCTACATTTGTTCAGTCAGACGGGTAAAATAAAATATAAAACACGTAGCTATAAAACATAATTAAAAGCGTTTATATACTTAGTTTGTTTTTTTTTTCTTCTAATTTATCAGTTTACATTTCCTTATGACGAATTTTTTAATGCTATATTTTAATTTGTTGCTTACAACAAATCAATAAAGCTAACAATTACTAACAAATAAATTAAACTTTTTTTTTAGCTTTATTTATCAGTAATAAAATAAATTAATGACATAATAAAAAATATAGTTTCTGAACATATTTTCGCTGTTTGTTTTAATTAGTATAACAAAAACAAACAAAGTTTGATACTCAAAATTTACTACACGTAGGTAATTTAAAATTCCTACATTATTCAGTAGGTACCTTAGTATCCAGGTGGCCCTAATAATTTTATTAAAACAAAATATTTTTGTAAAAAAAAAGATAAGTACCTAGGTATGGTGATTCAATTCAATACATTAACAAACAGGAAACCACAACCGTAACGGGAAAAGGAACAACAAAATAAATTAATTGAGGAACCAGTTGTTTTCTAATGAATTTAAAAAACAAACAATTACAAAATATTTGACATGATTAAGCACGCGCCGTGTCGTGTGGTGATGAATTAATTATCATAATAAATAATACAATTACTACTTACAGCTGCTGGACACATGGCATTCATTCAGTACGCACTGGTAGATTATCCAGGATTCCAATTCAATCATCGTGGATGCGGTCATTTTTGACACAAAATGTTTATTATTCGCACACAGTCAATAAGTCAAAAACAAGCCTTAATAAGACAAATACCACTTAAATATTTCACTTCATCTCTGTAAACGTTAAACGCTAAATAATCTCAGTCAATGTTCTCAATTTTTAATTTGTAAATAACACGCGCGGTCTACAGTACAGAACGTTGTTTTGTTAGGTATCGCCCACATAGGATCGCGAGCTGAATGATTTGATTGGACGTTCGAGCCATATCGGCCCGCCCGACAAGATTCAGAAATGTAGAATGGTGTTGCCACTGCATTTAGTTGATTTCCTCAAAATTGCTGTCAAACGTCAAAACGCATTTAATTTTCGAAAATGCGTAAAGCCAAAAGAAAAACAGACAAAAAGCGAAATCATTGGGTTACTTATTGGTTATGAAACTTCTAAAAACCTAAGCCAAAATACTGTAAAATGTTTTAAACACTGTTATACTATACTACATATTATATTGGCAATATAAATTATTCGATACCAATACTAAACTTATGCAGACAAAATATCTTTCTTTTGATTACACAAATACACATCGCATTGACTGACATCAATTGGTCAAACTAATTCATCAAATTTATAATTATTCCCAATAACATAGGAGAAGTTTTAACTTGGCAATATTTTTTCATAGACACTGTGCTGTGACACAGACGACTTAAATCTATGTTGAATCGATTTAGGAAATTGATTATGAAAATCGCGAATACATCACATTATTGAAAACTTATAATATGAACTATCACAAGTATTCCAGAAGTAAGTAGAGTCACTATTAGATCATGCATATCAATATAAAAGTTTTAGACTATTGCAAACAAATCTAACAAAATAAAATCATTAAAGTGCAACTAATTTAGTTCAAATTACACGATTAAATACATTTTTCATAAAATTATGGCGTTTAATAATTATAGTTCAAATAACACAAACTTCTGAATCTTTGATATTTAGATGCAATAACGAATTGTGTGTGAGTGGCAATTGATTCTAAAATCGAGCATTCATTAACTACAGTGTCACAACACTAGACGTATCAATCAACTGTCAGAGCGGCCAGTCTATTTTGTTTTTGGTTTTTATGAGAGCTGCGCGCAGTTAGAAAGTGGTGTTTATTTGTAAATATTGTTGATACGTAAATATTCGTAGTTTTCAGTGTTTTATATTTTGATTTGTGAAATTATTGGAAGTGAAAGTGTTTTATGGAAATACAGAACATTATAGGGATTTTTATCCGTTTTTTAAGGTGAGTTATTTGCGAACGATGATCAAACACCTGTCGTATCATACGTAATTTTCATGCAAATGCAATTCATTGTTTAAATATAGGGTCATTTTATTTTCGTTATGAGTTTAATTCTGTTGTTTTGTCTGGAACGTCGGCCAGTTGCGTTGTTTCGCGTAACCTTGAGTGAGCGAAGCGGAGTGTCATCGTCTAATTCGGCCTTATGCTTGTGCCCTACAAGTATTTATACGGCAACGTTAATACTTCGGGTATGTACTTGTAGAGAAAACAAGCATTACATATCACGCACGTGTTATAAAACGTTTTTATGTACTTACCTCCTCTTTTGTTTGTCAATTGAAGATATTATTACGATTTACTACTTACATTTAAAAAAAAAAAGTGTATTTCCGTTCGGTTATTTTGTCCTGAAATTATAATTTAAGAATGTACAGTACTGCAAAATCTCAGCCTAATAAAAACTATGAAAACATTTCTGATTGGAAATTTCATGACTCCATTAACGCCTACATGACTACTGATCAAAGAACAATCTACCTACATAGACATTCTATAAAAAAGATTATCCTCATTAGGCAGCCCACAGACAGAATTCTTCACACCCCCATAAACAAGTAGACTTTTCTGCCTTATTACACCTCTTTGGTGCATTATCATTTATCAGTGTAGAACTAAGTACATAGCATGATGATTTTGGGTGTAGATCTATGATGAGTTAATTAAGTTTTATGTCAGCATTATGGCCTGGTCTTACAAAACCTGGTTGCTTATGGTTAACTAACAACTAAAGGCATCACAATTAGTACTTATATTGAGTAATTATTCTTGTTAATGAGGTTTCATCATTTTATGTCTAAATTGCTTGTTTTGTAGACTAATAGGTAGCTAAACAAGTTTTTACCCATAATAAAAACACTTAGTTCTGGGCCAATCTTAGTTTTTGCCTAGAAGCAGACAGTGAAAATCTATTGTATCTCATTTCAAGCAGTTGGCAAATTCTACCTGATCAGTAACATAATACATGATATTAATACTCTGCAGTTTTAAAATATTTAATTCTGGAATTTATACCTAGAACACTAGCTAAGTTGCTTATGTTATTTTTAAATTACTGGTAGGTAACTAAAAGAAAGTACAGTGCAAACTCTATATAACAACACTCAAGGGCAAGTGCATATTCTGACATTATAGAGAATTGTCATTATATGGAGTTTAACTTTATATGTCACTGGATTTTTTTTAATGTTCACATGCAAAATTTTTTGATTTGCCTATTCACATCAGCTGTTTCTTTAAAGTCTGTGAGCAACTAAGGATGTTGATAACGTATAGATAATCTGTGACTCCTACTAATAACAGACTACACATGCCAGCAATCCCCAGCAATCCCAATTTGTACACAAAAGAACAGGTTTTTAGAGAGTTCGGTAAAAATGATGTGACAGTTGAGTTTATTACGGCTAGGATAGTAAAGCGACAAAAGAATGTACACAGTTTTATTTTGGCAACTTAAAAAGTACTTTTTGTTATTTAATTGTTGTCGTTATTGAGAGTACTAATGCTATATAGTGTATCATTATATATGTAGAAACCAACCAAAACGGTGATTTCGACGCTTTAAGGAGTTTGTCGTTAAATTGAGTGATGTTACATGGAGTTTACACTGTAGTTTATTTTTTTAGATACTTTTATACCAAATACTATAATGTGTAGTTAAATAATGAAAATGAATTTTATAAACAAAAACATGGCTTAAAGGTCTTAGCAACCAGGCCATAAAACTAGTAAAAAAAAAGAATTTAATACCTACATCTACTGTCATCTACAAGTGTTTCTTTGATAACTGTGTTTGAAACATAGGTATTATTATAATACATGTTGTTTTTTTTTTTCAATTTAGACTGGTTTCAATAATGGCATTATTATGTATTCCACAAGAAAGTTCACATTATATCTTTAGGTAGTTGAGCAGCTAGGTAATATTTTTTGATAACATAAATTACCTGTTATAGAAATGCAGAACAATTAAAGATCATTATTTTTCAAATTTCAACACAAATAACTCATTACACCCCCATAGGCATTCAAAATAAAAATATTTCAATTCAAATTAAATGCTGGCGTTTTGTCCACTCACTGCTGTAAAGATAAGGCTTCTAATCAGGCAATGGTATGATGCGTCATGTGTGTTAAGCCATCACTCACCTATTAAACAAATAAAGTAAAAAGTAGTACACAAATATTAGTACCAAATACTGATAAGCTTGGTTAAATATATTATTAAAAGATTAATATGTATGTTGGTATGACTGTTTGTTATTTTATATATTGGATAATACGATGAAATATGAAAACACCTGCAAAATATGATCTAGTAGTACCTTTACCCTGTAACCCACTTAAAAAAAATATCTTACCTGCTATTTTGACCGCAGGTCCTTTAGATATTTCAAACAAGTTAAGATTCTACAGGCAAAAGGGGGGAATAAAAACAAACGAAAGGCTTGAAAACATGTTGATTTTATTTTAATTTGTGGCTTGCCCTGTCTTCGCACGGAAAACATAATAATCAGCCTTTTAACATTCCCACTGCTGGAACACAGGCCTCTCTAGGAGAGGGAATGGGCCGTAATCCACCACGGTGGCCCAGTGCGGGTTGGTTCGCATGGAAAAGGACACACTTTTTTTTCAAAATACTTTTTCATAAGAACCTTATTTTGACAGTAAAAAGCACAATAAAAAATAATTAGCAAAATTGGTCCAGCCATGCATGTGTGATGCGTGGGATCAAGGGAAATTGGTATTCATTTTTATTTTGATATTATATAGATAGAAGATATTATATATATAGAAGATTATCCAGTTATATATAAACTGCCCAAAATAAGCACAACAACCATTATTCTTTTCTTGTGTCTAAATATCGAACAGCAAACAAAGAAGCATCTGTGTTAAATAAAGGAACAGTTTTGTACAGTTCTTATTTTTCATAATCGTCATTGTATTTCGTGTACAATCTTTCAAACGAACTGACGTCATTATCACTCGTCATAAAAGTGTCGGGCGATATCCTGAGTTCGCCAGAACATATTTTTAAAATTAATTATTTATATTTTAACACTCTTTGTCATCGTTTGTTTTATACATTTTTATTTTTATCTTTCATAAATATTTCAAGAAGCATTAAAATATTAATTAATTATTTAATATTTTAGAGCAATGGGCCAGGATCGTCACGCAGTGCGTGCCTGAGGACGGCCGTCGTAACTCGTATCCGAGGCAGCCCAAAGAAACGCTGGCGTGACGATTTGACGTCGTTCATGATTCTGAGGCTCTTAGTGTTTTGCCATCTCCATTAAACCTGGCAAATGGCAAAGAACCTTGGAAATATATTTTCCCACTGCTGAACAAAGGTTTGGCCAGAAGTGGGATAAAAAAAGGTTACAGAAAAAAAAACTCATTCATTATTTCAGTTTCTTCTGATGATCAAGTGTTTTTTGTACCAATATTTTCCAGATCTAATTCACTAGGAATCGCCCCACTCTAGTTCAAAACACGCAGTTACCTGCTGAAAGGAAAATCACTCAGTATTTAATACAGCTGTTAACACATGCCGCTGAACGATATTTACTAGTCCTTTTTAATCGTTTTGATTAGATTATTTTATGTTGATTCTTATCTAATCCTTATCTATCACGTTTTTCGTCACTAGTTAGCTTATTGATGAGACATCGACATGAGGGTGCATGAGGGTATAGGTATAGTTTGAAGGATTTAATAGAGAGCCGGGCTTTATAGGCACTGTTTTCCGGCCACGATTTCTATTAACGGAATGAGTTATTTAGTGGGTTCCTTGAAATCCTAACTTATAAACGTGAGCGTTTATTACGTTTTCACATCTGAATTCAATCGATTTTGATGAATTTTAGTGAAACGTTTTATAGGACCGAAAATACGCCGCAGGCAAAAGTCAAAAGTCATCCTATCACAGGTATACTATTAGACATAGATAGAACTCTCCCAAGTTGCGCCAAAACACCCGAGGCGGGCCCGGCCTTGCTTGGATGTTGACCTTAATATTGTCAAAGAGACTATGTACCAGAACGGCAGCCAGAGCTCAGTTTTACAAATCCCTGAAACACAACCGCTTGAGCCTCAAGATCTCTTCATTATGTGTGTCAATGATAAAGCTGTTTATACAGAACGAAGCCTTTGCAGTAAATGTGAGGTTTTTAAATCAGCAACGACATAACAATTTGTACTTAAAGATTAGATAAAAATGCTGACTGACTCACCTAATTTGTATTGTCATCTGATCGACATCAAACAAGAATTCATGCAAGGACAAAGCAGAAACATCAACAAATTTCTCTGAAAGTATGGACGCATAACAAGAATCCACATGGAATTTTAAAAAAAATAGGTGTCTGATAAAGAGTTAGCCACTGAGATAAAAATAACAGAAACCTGATGAATGGAAGTATAAGCCAGCACGGACCAAATACTGAAACTGGACAAAAGAATGGTGTTAAGGGTTTCCAGTGACAAACTGACGAATGAAATACAAAATTACTTCTCGTATTACGACGTCTTCCCGTACAAATTACGAGAAGGTACTTACCACGCTCGAATTCGAACTGCCGCATACCAATACCCAATAGGTACAATACAACTTTCTCTTGTACAATGACATGTGTAGAAATACGATACGGTTCGCTATAAACATCGCTCTTCAGAAAAAGCCGATGCGAAAGTTGTTGGATTGATAACTCGTTGAGGTTTTAAAATGGATTGTTTTGTACGACAGGTGATGGTCAACCTGTACTTAAACGGCATTAAAACCTTTCGCTCCTAAAGCTTCGCATCTTTGCTGCGAATTTGGTGGGATAATTTACTAAAATCAGCGTAGCCTTATAGCAGCGTTAGACATGATAACTTGCACCTGCTCATACCTATCTTAATGGAGTTAGAACCCCTGCTTCCTAAATCCAGCTTTGCTGTGAAACATTTTGGTGAGACTCCGACGTTAGATCAGACATTTCTGGAAAGTGTAATCGGTCAGACACCAGAGTCTTCAGTAAAAACTAAGCAAGGTTTCCAACAAAGATCGGAAAGCAAGCTGATTCATGAAAGGCTAGAAACCAAGATTATTTGTGATATTTTTTCGTGATTTTTCTGATTTAGATAGATTTTACTTAGCATAATTTAGATTAGCTAAACTTATTTCCAAGTTTGCAGGAATCTTAACAAAATTCAGCCGTGACAAGCCATGCATAATAAGGTCAAAGATTCCTGCAGTGCGATCAACCAGAACCATAGAACTGAGAATGGTATAGCATTATCTAGGTAACTACGAATAGAGTGTTCTCGATTGCATGATATTAACCAGTATGATGCCATGATCGAACTGTGAGAATGAAAACTGCGTGAGATTATAAAATAAAAACAAGAGAAAGTGTTGCCGCTGGTACCGATACAGAATACAATAAAACAAGAGTGCGATCAAATAACTCGATGACATCGAAACATCTGAAAGTCACGGTGGTTATTGACATAAAATTGGTGATGGAAATTTGGCAGACCGCCAAAGTTTCAAGATACTTCCCGAAAGAGATACAGTCCAAAGTGGATAGCGTCTTAGTGTTTTCTCAAGCATTCTTTCATTGCACATGTTTGTTTCTGATCTACAATCGATACTTTTCCCGACGGTTCATTAATTAATTTCCAAAAAAAGTTATTCATTGACTTTTTTTAAAAGGCATTCACTTGTTCTTAGGCACGTTCACGGCAAATTCGTCGACCCTCGAGCATTCATTAAGCAAGGTTGAATTGTTGTAAAGCAATTTGCTTACACATGCTAAAAATCAATACTTACTTAAGTTAATTAAACATAGGTATCGTAAGGTAATTAGTCAATAGACTTAGGTTTAAATCCTCACAGTTTTATACCTTGTCCTGCTGAAATAAACGATTTAGTACAAGGATACAAAACAAATCTTAAAAATAAATATTCGTCTTGCGTATGTTGCTACCCACGCTCTCTCTACGCTCTATAAAAGGCCAAAATGTATTCGGCTGGAAGCTGGAACAACGGAGCGTTCTAAAAATAAAACACAAAAACCAAACGAAGACAATGAAAACGCCCTTGCTACTGTACAAAAGGATAAAAATATACTCCTAATACCAAACACGTGATGCGTATGGAGAGAATAGTTTCCGTTCCCAGTTCCCACATACCTATCTGGGGTGGCGTCACGGCTCGACGTCAATATCATCTGCACTACATTAATATTCAAACTACCAACACCGCCATATAAAGTAATATATATACCGTATTTCGCATTGTGAATTCAATGTCATCCCCATACATGGGTTTGACCGCTTATTAATGTGACCGTGACGTATCCGGCGATATACGACCGTTCAAAATCTTTATCGTATGGAATTATGGTCATCGAGTTCCGAATACGTCAGGATACTCTGCTGTAATGGGAATCTCTGGAAGACTATGTCGTAATAATACTTTAAAGACATAGAGAAAAATTCGTCTTTAACAGTTTATGAATTAAAAACAAAGGTAACCTTGCCTAGCTAGTTGCAAGGCCCACTAGTTCCAGTACTGACAACAATTTTCGAAATGCCATATCAAAGTTATTGCGAAACCACACAATATGATTGCAATAGTATCACAAGCCTATCCAACACCTTGGAAAACTGAATAACAGTGAAGTGTTTCCTAGATTTGTTACAACGAAGTTACATAAGTGATGTAAAATGTGATAATGTTCTAACAGCCACATTCTTAGCTCTTGAGTGTTAATTAAGTAAACAAAAGCCTAGTCAGGACCGGCAGATTGCTCAATTTGGGAAATATATCGCTTTCAGTTTTAATTAGTATAACTGACCTCCATATTTCCTCCACTAATATTGCTTTGTTTTTGTTTTTTTTTTTCTTCAAGGAAGTCGATGCTAAGTAATCCACTTCCTCATGTTTTGATACGTCGAAACCAATACAAATATGAGTCATCGCTAGATCTCAGTCGGACTTGCTCAAATCGCTCTCTTATCTACAGCGTGCTATGTGTCATTTGAATGCGAAGTTATCGTTCAAATATCTGGTGCATACAATGCGCAATGGTGGGCTTCTGTTGAAACAGCTTTATCGTTGCAAAACATGCTTTCGTCATGTTTACCTTTATGTGTTCCAACAGTTTTCAATGTCTCCTTATCAGGTATAAACAACCATTAGTTTAACAAAAACGACGATAGAGACAGAGAGATGATCAAGTGCGTGGACCTACACAAATCCTATTCAAGATCTGCTTTTATGGTCGTTCACAGCAAGCGAATTATTGTATGTAGGTGTCATTTAGTGTAGGATGTCAAATTGCAAACATATCATAAATGTAGGTATTTAATATACTACCAATAATTCTAAAGCAGAGCTGTTTATCTAATAGCAAGTTTGAAGGCGTTGATTTTTCCGTACCATGTTTATAATCAACTAATACTAATGTAGTAGGTGCAAATTGGCGTAATAATTATGTATAATAATAGCTAATAGCATTTGTTTTCAATAATTTGTCATTCACTACGTCGTATTCCGTAGACCATAAGAATAAGTCACGGTATATAATTCGCCTACACACTAAACGCTACCTGGCTACTTATATCAAGTTTGATTCAAGAAGCGATAAGCAAACATTAGGACCGTTTACCTGTTCGATTAGGTATTCTAATGAGGTTTGTTGTTTAATCATCACCATAATCATCGTCAGATGTAAACAAACCTTCCCGGCTGTCTCGTTGACTTCTAAACAAAACGTTGGTTATAGTGCATGTGTTTGTCCAAGAACACAATTATATGGACGATCAGATCTGGCAATTTAAATCTATTTAAAACCCCATGTGGGTGGTAGTACGTGTCATTATTGCTCACGACGATATTTCTGGAGTTAATTCGTCATTTTCCACGCTGGCAAGTCTCACTGTAAACACTGTTTTTTGTTCAATAAATAACGAAATATTATTTGACTTGTTTTTGTGTGCATGTGGTTGACGCAGTTAGCTTGTTGGCAAGCGAGCGAGGTACTATCGATTCACATTGAAACCCTCACGAGGACTATTTTATGACAGTCGTAGAATTCCTTTTATAAAACAATTTGGAATGAAGAACTGCTTTTGTTGCAGGGCAGGTAAGCCGGGATGGTGATGGAAGCCGACCCTATTGCTGGCAAACACACTGATGGTAAATATGAAAAAGATCCTTCTTCAATCATTTTGGTGTCACGTCCATTTTGAAGGTTTATTGAATTTCTGAATACATAACGAGCTGAGGTCTGTAATTGAATAGGTAATGTCGAGGTCTTTATGACTGGCAGAAAGTAATTTATGGAGCACTTACTGCAATAACGCTAGAACTATTCAGAATTCGTAGCGTTATACTTCTATTTGTAGGCGTATTCATTTACATATTTCTACCACAAATATGTAAATGCTTGGTTTATTTCGTGATTTTCTTTTAGACGCGTTTGAATTTTTCCAAATCCTACATGAAAGAAGCAATCAAGGTTATGATCTTCTAGAAAATCTTGAAATATGCAAACTGTAGCTGTCGTTGACCGAGGTGGAACGCTATGATTTCGTGTGGTACTATGATTTATTGTGTAATCTCGTGTTGCTGTGTCTATGCTGATTAATAACACGTCAGACGCATCATGTCCCGTTTGACGCCTACCGTCCTATTTCCTAGCCTCGCATTTTCTACTTACGCTCACAAGTCGTTGTCCCAAATTTTGTATGCTTGATGCCACGCTATAAATACTGGGCACGTCCCTGTTTTATCTGAATGTCTGGCTTAAGTTATAAACACAAATTTTTGATGCATATGAATCATGTTTGTTTATGACCACAAAAGTAGATAACTATTATCAATATCACTGATACTGGACGAGAACGGTCCGATCGTTATCAATTCAATTACGAATGTCGTTGGTATTTCCTAGATTTATTATTAGATTGAAATTTGATAAGCCTCTTTTTTCTCGCGTGTGTATCGTGTCGATAAAATCTATTTCTGATTTCCGTAAAACTGTAGCAATATTTTTAAATTGTCTCAGGTTTTTTATTCAGCTATTAGAGCTATCACTGAAAATCATTCTACAAAATACTGTTTTAATAGCTATACCGAATATACGATAGTTCTTTTGGCTGGCTGGCTGTAAACCCAGAAAATTCTGTAGGAGTCACCTAATTTGCGGAGATTCAAACTAAATTGTCGGGAAACAAATCAGAGCCAGACATCGCTGCTTTGATCTTCGGGCGTGATTTGTAGCACAGCTCGCTCTTTGAAAACTTCTGTCTAGTGTCTTGGTCTTCCTGTGTCCGTTACACTGGATCATTATAAATAGCTTGAAAATATTATCAGTTTGTTGTTGCTCATTTTGAGAAACAATAAACGCAACTGAATACATTTCTTGCGGACGTGATTCTTATTATAGATAGCTGTCCGCACAACTTCGTTTGTGTCACATTTTTCATGACTGCTCCGCTCCTATTGGTCTTAGCGTGATGATATTTAGCCTATAGTCTTCCTCGATAAATGGGCTATCTAACATAGAAAGATTTTTTCAAATCGGACCAGTAGTTCCTGAGATTAGCCCGTTCAAACAAACAAACAAACTCTTCAGCTTTATAATATTAGTATAGATATTCCCAATATTCCATTCAATTGCTTCTAGTGGTCAATCTTACTTATGAATCTATAGAGGGATGCGGCACATAGTGAAGTCCCGCAAACCTCCATTGAATAGGGAGAATGCTCCGGCCGGACGATAGTTTTGTCCAGTGGGCAAGTGCCCGATTGATATTCGGGCTGTTGTACATGTTCTAATCGAACGGAAAACTGTGATACCGCGATGCTGGATTTTTAGTTCGCCGCTGAAGGGATAGATGGCGTGGCGATTTTTTTTTTGCCGCACAACGCATTTGTTTCATTCGTTTTTTTGTTTCTTGTGGCGGCATTGGCACTGGGCTGGGAGACATGTGCGTACAGACGTACATGTGCAAAATTAATGTTACTTTTATTTATTTTTTTACTAACATTAGGTTAAGGTAATACTAACACAATATGGATCCTGTTATCTGAAATAAAGAAGTTATTATTATTATTTCCTTTATTATTTTCACTTACTCACTAATTTACATTTTTAAATATATCTTTAAAAAAAACACATAAAAAAACATTTAAAAATATAAAAAAGTAGCGGTCCGCCGGTACCGGGAGCAGGGTCCAAGCTACCGGTGGTTAGGGCTCCAGAGTAAGGAACCTCCTCACAATACGAGCCGTATCGAGGAGTACTGCCTTCTGTAACCAACCGTGCCCTTTAACCAACCGTGTAACGCCAGCTTCGACAGATGGTCGTCGAAGCTTTTGGCCATTAGGCCATTGGCCGTAACAACTATCGGCACAATGACAGCCGAGTCCACATTCCACATATCGACAACCTCGTGTGCTAAGTCGAGATACTTGATTTGTTTCTCTTTCTCAGCTTTCACGAGGTTCTCGTCATGTGGGATGGTAACATCGATTATCATTGTGCGGCGCGCTAATCGGTCTATCACCACTATATCAGGCTTATTGGCAACAATAGTCCTATCAGTGATGATAGACCGATCCCAGTACAACGTGACATGGCCATTCTCGAGAACTGGGTCGGGCACATACTTGTAATACGGTACTTCAGAATCCACAAGTTTGTATTTCAAAGCAAGTTGCTGATGGATAATCCTGGCTACTTGGTTGTGTCTGTGCAAGTACTCGCCGTTAGCCAGACGAGAACAGCCAGAGATAATATGTCTGATGGACTCACCCGGACGGTGGCATGCCCGACACACGTCAACCGTCCCGTCCTTCATAATATGCCTCCGGTAGTTGTTCGTTAGGATAACTTCGTCCATAATTGCACAAACAAAACCTTCAGTTTCTCCGAAGAGATCACCGAAACGTAGCCAGGCCACGGACGCTGAGAAATCTACATCGGACCCATAGAGAGCCCGATAGAAACGCCCGTGGAGCTCCTTGCCTTTCCATACCTCCTTGCGGTCATCTGTAGTATGTATTACAGGTTTGCGCCAGTTCTCGTTAGCCATGGACAACGGGGTGAGTCCTTTGTCAACTGCGACCACATCTCGGTGCATACCCACATCGGCTTTGAGAAAATATTCTCTGAGACTGCACATCTCGCGGTTGTGGAGAGTCTTAGCATTTAAAAAGCCTCGACCTCCACACTTCCGCGGGATGTACAGTCTCATCACCGACGATCGTGGGTGATGCATCCGATTTGCGGTCAGCAGTGTACGGACTCTCCTATCCAGGGTGTCGAGTTCAGTTTGAGTCCATTTGAGTATGCCGAAAGAGTACATTAGTACCGGCATGACCCAACCGTTGAAGGCGCGCACCTTATTTCCGCCCGACAAAAGGCTGTTTAAAACCTTTTTCAGGCGTCCAAAGAAGCGCTCCTTCAACGATTGCTTCATGTCAGCAACATTAATGCCTAACGCTTCCGACATACCCAAATACTTGTAGGTTTCGGTCGAGCTGAGGGATCTAACCTGTATGGAATCTGAGAGTTGAACTCCCTCAGATTCCATAATCTCCCCTTTCTTTACATGCATGACTGCACATTTGTCCACACCAAATTCCATCCTGATGGCACTACTGAAGGTTTCAGTTATCTTCAGTAACTCCATCAGTCGCAATTTGTTGTGGGCAAAGAGTTTCAGATCATCCATGTAAAGAAGGTGAGATATGGCCTGACCACCTCTTCTCAACCGATAGCCTTGGCCTGAATCCTCCAGCAGTGTGCTTAGAGGATTCAGAGCTAAGCAAAACCAAAGTGGACTCAAACTGTCGCCCTGAAATATTCCCCGTTTAATCCATACAGGTTCATCATTCCCTTGAATCGGTCGACATCCTGGATAGCAAAGAACCGTTTTCCATTGCCTCATACATGACTCAAGGAAGGTGCGCAGAGTTGCATCTATTTTGTACAACTCCAACACCTTCATGAGCCATGTATGTGGCACAGAATCGTACGCCTTCTTGTAATCTATCCAACATGTCGACATATCCTTGCGGGTGCGACGAACCTGTTGGCTTATGGTCATGTCTATGAGGAGTAGCTCCTTAGTGCCGCGGGACCCCTTCCTACATCCATTCTGAGAGGAGGACATAATCAAGTTGCTCTCAATGTGTTCATTAATTTTCACTCTCAGGATGGATGTAAGAAGTTTATAGACCGTCGACAAACAAGTAATCGGTCTATAATTCTTGGGTTCCGCGGGACTACCTGTCTTATGGAGCAGGTGGGTAACGCCAGTCGTTAGAAACTGTGGTAGCGACCCAGACTCCAAAGATGACTGGAATTGAGATGCCAGGACCGCGTGTGAGCTGCTATACCACTTAAGCCAAAAGTTGTGCAGCCCGTCCGCCGTCCGGTCCCGGAGATTTCCAGTTCAGTAACGGACGGACTGCTGTGGCTACATCAGTTGGTGTTATAGTGATTTTTTCCATTTGTGGTATAGCTTCACACACGCGCTATTATTATTATTATTAATGCCTCTACAAATCCCGTTGATCATTGATCGCTTGCCTTGATCATTATCATCATAATATATATTCTGTTTTATATACTTTATCATAGTTTTCATGAATAATCACCTTAAAAGTTTATATCTAAAATGTTATCTTATTCTTCTTGTAAGATTTGCCATAACTTCATGTATGTATCTACAATTCCGAAGATGGTCTGGCAAACTTATGGTTTTCATCATCTTCTGATATTGTATCTTTTTTAGTGGATTGCAGCTTCCAAGCACAACACGTACCAGTGACTCGCTCATTTATAGTCAAAACACAAAAAGTTAATGTGCAAATTGCATTTTAAATTGAAACAACGATTTACAAAGATTCAATGTAGCGTAACTTTATCCGTTGGCTTTGAATGGCGGCCATTATTCAGATTGGCCATTGATGTAGTCAATCGAATCGTATGGTCTTGCTCCGTCGCGCCTTTTGTGTTTCATTTTTATTTGAACATCGGAAATATCTCGATGTGTTGCCCCTGATAAATCAATTCAGGTCTTGTTAAATTAGTCCTTAAGCGTGATTACCATTACGCTACTACTATCAAAAAATAATATAATCTTAAGAAGTTTTAGAAATTGGTAGATAGACACAATTTTTATAATTTCATCTAAAATGATTCAGTACTCAGCTATTAATCCAACCTTAGAAAAGAATTCCAGAAAAGAATTTCAATAACTAAATCTTACTTAACAAAAATCCTATTTCAAACTTACATATCAGGCTATATTTATTATTCGAATACTTGCTGCAATTAATTGCACTTGCTTCGATAATTTCTACAGGATGTCGCCTAAATCACTCACGGCTATCAAAGACGTTCCGAATACAAAGTTACCAAATATTGCAGTTCATAATGTGTCCAGTTGAAGGACTGTCCCCAATCAAGCGTATAAAGCCGTATTCAATCCATTGTTCGTGACACACTTCCCTTCGGGAAATGGAAGTAGTCGCCATTGCGCTACATTTTACGTGACTTATTCACTATCGGTGTTCATATTATCCTCAATACAAACTATGGCATTAGCATAATTCCCTGGAAAATTTGAAAATGAAAATAATATATCTAGTTTTAATTTCCGCGAATATTAGTGGGTTGCAGGCATAGAAATATAAAATACAGGAGAAGTGGCAAGGGGGCGTGTCGGTGTCCTCGCGACATGCTCTGGGCGAGCATGTCTTACGCAATGGTCGAATCCGCGAACTAGTGCGCTTACGACCGTGAGCGTGATAAGATATAAGAATGCCGTGTTGTTCAGTGTTTTCTTGTAAAAACCGAAGCATAAACCAAAACTTTGTTAATTATGGAATCACTTACCATATCAAAATACAAGTATTTTACTATATTTGTCTTTAAAATCATGAAAAAACAACAAATCGTAAAATATTTCTTGCTTATACTATGTTATTTTTGTTTTCAAATGTCACAGCGACAATAACATATTACAATGAATACACTGCTCCTTAACCACTACCTAAGTTTGTCGCTAAGTGACTGGATGAGCAATGTAAAAATCACAAAACGATACTTTAGCAAGCCGATGTATCGCATAGTACGGCCGCTGCTTCTTGCCGCGAGTTAGTGATGTAATTGTGCAGATACACTGTCGACAACAATGTCGATTGTTGAATGAAATATTACAAAAGTGTACCAAACTTTCTTAGATTGCAATAAATTTTTGGTAAATAATCGTTCAAGTGTTTTTGGCTTCGAATTATCGTATGTATGCCTTATCCTCGTGCTACTTCCTTACTTTTTATGGTAATTGTATTTTACTTTCGATAAAGTTTCGAATGCATTATAGTAATCGGCATGTTTAAGATAATATATTAGTGACCTTTGCTTAAAATAGTCAACATATTCATGCTATTTATTTGTTATACATGGGCAGCATGGCGTGTGTAATAAATGCCAGAATCGATAAGTCAATCACTAGCGTATATGTAAAATAAATTGCTTTTGCACAGCACAACGATACCCAGCGTTGTTTTTGTGTGAGTAAGTTGCACGGTGTACTGTAAATATACGCTGTGTTTATTAGGATAAGGTTTATAATTGATTGTGTAGTACAGTCCGATTTCAAAAATGCGGGTGTGTGCGCGACTGCGTATCTATTGCTTTTACTGAACTGCATTCGTAGTAGTTGCCGGGTGGTAGGGCAAAACAGGAGACACAGGTTCCGATACATTTTCGGCTACAGGGCATATCTCCTTGTTTATTATATCTATGGTTGCAGGTATGCACCTCCCTGCAACCCACTAATATTCGCGGAACAAAAAACTAAAAACTAGATATATTATTTTCATTTTCAAATTTAAAATGGATTCCCGCAAAGTAACGCCTGACTCAATCAATTTTATAATTCCCTGGGTTTTTTTATTTTTTTACGAATTCTGGGTTTTTGAATCATGATCTGCATTTTCGCCGCCAGTTTACCAGATATTCAGTGCTTACTTAGTGTTCAATGTGCAACCAGTAACAGTATTGTATATTTCAGTGACGACTCGTATTGTCAAACAAATTCTCTAATAGCCGCTTTGTTTTACAATAGGTCAGTGCTAAATTCTGTTAGGAGCTTAAGTAGAGTTTTTCGAAACGACCGTCACAATGACCAACCACTCAAGTATGTGTGTTTATGTTATTTGTATAAGTTAAGCGTAGTCAAGCCTCGATTTAGCTCAGGTTTGTGATATCAAACTCGGGCATTCTCAAAATAAACCTTAATACGCAGATCTGAAACTAAAATGTGTAATATGAATCAGTGTTTGTTATAAATAGTCGTACGTAACACAGTGATGCGTTATATTATCGGGGATTGTCTCTTTCAGAGAGAGTGCACGGCGCATCGTTGAAGGCGCGGGCTGGTGGTGACGTCATCTCTCCGGAGCGCTCTGTGGGTACCCTCGACCTCAACATGTCGTTCTCAGCTCCCTCCAACCTGGTGCTCACACCCGCTCCTGAATGTGAGTAAAAAATAGATTTATTGATTGAAAGATTGATGTGTACAAAGAAACAACTGAATAAAATAATAATTGTCCTCCTGACTGATTTTGGCCATGGCATCAAATATCATCGGAGATTAGCTATAGGTACGGGACTACGGGACAAATACACAATGCACAAGTGTGTGCTCTGACACAGAACTAAATAAGCTAGAATCTGGAAGAGTTCAAAAACAAATACAGACGTGTATCTAGTGTATCACGGCATTTATATGGCACATTGTAGATTTTTAAGAGTAACCTACGACTGACTGCATAACTGAACTAGTCGGGACTTTCCAAATAACCGATTGTGTTCTGCGGCCAAACAAAATCTTCAAATCTATACTAATATTATAAAGCTGAAGAGTTTGTTTGTTTGTTTGTTTGAACGCGCTAATCTCAGGAACTACTGGTCCGATTTGAAAAAATCTTTCAGTGTTAGATAGCCCATTTATCGAGGAAGGCTATAGGCTATATTTTATCCCCATATTCCCACGGGAACGGGAACTACGCGGGTGAAACCGCGAGGCGCTGCTAGTTCTATCATAAACATGCTGCTTTTATAAACGACTTTCTTTTTCATCAGGTCGAAAGCTGTCCCGAGGCATCTCCCGCGCGACAGACAACGAGGGACTCGTGTGGGCATTGCGCAACAATACAGAACCAGAGCCAAACACAATCAATTCCGATCACATACTGCTGCTTCCAGATATTTCTGTCTACCCACCTGATTTTAGGTAAGCATATAATCTCGGTAATTTAATATTATGCGAACAGACTAAGGTCGTACAACTTAATCTGGTACTAAAAGTGGATTGCCTTTTGGCTATTTTCGAGGCAAGGCCGAAGAACATGACTTGTCAGCTCATGTTTGAAAAACTTGACAGCTCATCATTGACAGCCTAAAATTAGGAGCACTCCGCGAGTCTTTGTTTTGAATACCAAATGGATTTCCGCAAACCGATGTCCGATTTGATTTATCGACGCAGTTTATTTACAAAACTGAACTCATCATGTGAACGTTTCGTGAATGTTAGTACTGAAATATAGGGATGACTTGCTAGACAGAAAAACAAAATGATGAGAAGCGTGTGGCCCGCACGCTACACTTTGGATAGCTTTTTGGAGTGATGCCCTTTTAAATTAGTCACGAATGACAAATATAGTGGTAGACCGTGTACCCGTATACGTGTAAGTATAAACGCCCGTGCGTCGGTGCGTACGCTGGGTCGGCAGCTAGCCAATATTCATTATCGTTGCACACGCAATCAGACCGTTTGTTGTCGTTGAACTTTCTGTTGTTGTTTACCGTTCTTTAACCTTTTCGTGCTTCGGACACATGAATCCGACATTGGCCACATTGATTTTTGGCCTAGGTGGAACGCTGGTTATGTGTAAGAGGAAGTATCAGGGTTCTCGTGGTTACCGTTAAGGAAAATTACAAATGTAAGTGGAACACACGTCTCGATAAGAATCAGTAAAGTACCTAAATAAAATAATAATTGGAATTCCTTGTTAGATAAGAATTTCGGTTTATTAAAACAGTAGGTTTAATAGCAAATACGTGGGTTTGGTATTTTTGTATATAATATATATAACTAAAGTTAAAAAAAAAAATCTCAAAACATTAAGGTTACTTTCGCACTGCATGGCAGCTTGCATAGACCCTAGATCGGTAGTCATCGGGCAAGTAACGAGCTAAAACGAATGTTTCAAAATATTCGTAAACCATCGCACTGGCTTCTTATGGGATTCGCGAGTCGCAAGCAGGTGACAATCCGTACGTAGTAATTTTCGCGATTTGACACCATCTTCATCAAATGAAGTAGCTTCTCATTTTTTCCAGAGCATTCTTAGAAAAGGACCTCCTAGAGACAGCAACACTAGTTACTCTAGAATCCGCAAACATCCTGAACTGGTGGCGCCACGGTCGCGTCCCGGGGGCGCCTCGCCTGCTCCCGCTGGCCACCTCGGGCGACGGCAACTGCCTGCCGCATGCGGCCTCACTCGCGGCCTATGGCTTCCACGATAGACTGCTCGCTTTGAGGACTAAGGTTCAGGCGCTCCTATCTGGAGAAGGTGGTGAAGTACTTACCAGTAAGTATCAAAATGTAATGGAACATTATCTACCATGTATACTTCCAGGAGCAATTGAAACTTCGTAAGGTTAGAACAATCAGAATTGCTCTCTGCGAAATACTGCTACTTTCTTGATTTGGTATGGTGGCGCTAAAGCAGTCCTCTGAAGTAATGGTCATTCATTTATCTATAAACTTACTTCGGGCAATGCAGTTCTTTCACAGTTATTTAAACTCGGATTTATACGTTATTGTCAGTAAGCGTCAATATGTATTTAAATTGAATAAGCGCGTTTTAAAGCTAAGGTTTGGTGAGCACAGCTGCACAGCAATGTTAATAGGCACGTAAGATGAAGCTGTGGTTCCAGACGCAATAAAGCGGCGCTGGCGCTGGTCGGAGAGCATGTCGCTGCGCTCGGCGGGGCTGACGCCGTCGGAGGCGGAGTGGGAGCGCGAGTGGGCGCAGAGCGTGGCGGCGGCGTCGCCCGAGCCCGCGCGCGCCGCGCCGCCCGCCGCGCCGCACTACGCCGCGCTCGAGCACCTGCACGTGTTCGCGCTGGCGCACGTCATGCGGAGGCCGGTCATTGTCTTCGCGGATGTCGCGCTTAGGGTCCGTATCTTTTAATTACTTATTCATGTGAATGTCGAAAATTGTCCCAAATTAATCTTTCCCTCTTCTAGAAAGGAGGCCTGTGTCCCAGCAGTGGGAACATTAAAAGGCTGATTATGCTTATCTTCCTTTAGTATAATTTTATCTGTGGGAGTATCTACTCTCGGGATAAAATTTTGTACAGAATTTTTATCAAATTATGTACAGATGTGTGTGAGCTATGTAAATTTCAGAGTAATTATAATCTAACATTTAATTACAAACTATCACACGATAACACTTGTGCAGCGAAAACCGCTCCTACTGCTACCATAGAAAAGTACTATCCATTCCATTACCGAAATTAAAATCTGGCAGCCCTTCCAATAAGTGCATTGTCTAAATGAAAAGTCATTTTTTTAAATAGACTGAGAGCCAGCACTTTGTTTTAGTGACCGCATACTTCATATCCGGTACAATACGGCCGACGTAACTTGGCGAGTCCGAACTTCGCGCAGAAGGTTGCGCAATAACTTTATTTAGGAACCAAATGGAGGCACGAGGCGACGTGCGCGGGGCGGTGGTCTAGGCTAGAGATTGACCTTATGTTAATACAATCGATCCTTTATCGATTAAATATCGTAATCCATAAGTTTCATTTAGAATTTATTGATTTTTGTTTATATAATATATGAAACGAAACAAGATTTACAAATATAGTGAATTTTGTCGTTAATGAACGAGATTTCGAAATTAGTAAAAAAATAAAACTAACAAAATATAATTTCTCAGTTGAAAGTCATGATTCACTTATTTATCACTTATCTATTAATGACTACTTGAGTAACGACTGTTCGAGAAAATTTAAAACCTCCTTATATAATTGAAAATAAATATATTATTGAGTCTTAATTTCAATCGATTTGAAGAAAATCGATTAAACAACACCCTCAGACACGCGTATTGGACATCCCTTTTTGGTAACTTCGTAAAGCTTCGTGCGAATTCGGCAATGCTCGGTACACGATAATATTGTCTCAGTCACACGTTAGCGTCGCGGTCGGTGTCGTGTTCGTGTCGCTATCTCTGTCTTGAGCGCAGTCGGTTACAAAAGTTTTCGTTGTTGTTTTATTGGTATTTTTAATTTTTTGTTTAGTGTCTAAGATTGTTGTTACTGTTGTTAAGTTTTATTAGTATTGTTAAGTTTTTGTTTAGTGTTTAAGATTGTTTTGTGTGTTATTTGCAAGAGTCAGTTGGCACTTATATTATTCGTAAAAATGCCACCAATAACAGTTTTCTTCACGATTGTACATGCGCTAAAGTTCGCAAAGCTTATGTTCAGACTCGCCAAGATACGTCGGCCGTATTGTAAATATAGTATTTAGGTACCTGCACGTCGACCCCTCTAACGATATCGAATTTGAATTGTGGTGTAGGACTTCCGCGGCGACCCCATAGCGCCCATCCCGTTCGGCGGCGTGTACCTGCCGCTGGAGCTGGCGCCGGGCGCGTGCAGCAAGACGCCCATCCTGCTGGCCTACGACGCGGGCCACTTCTCGGCGCTGGTGCCCTGCGAGCCGCTGCCCACGGACGGCGCCAGGGTGCCGCTGGAGGACCACGCGGGCAACCCCATGCCCATCAGGTCAGCTACGTAGCCAGTGCGACTATAGGGTAGTTGCCTAAAAAAATCTAATAAGTCCGTAAGATAGACTCCCCAAAAATATTGGACACGTATTTTTTATTTTTTCACATAAACAAAAAACGAAGACGATATAGTGCGTTGAAAACTCGTGTGACGTCACTTCGTACGACAATTTTTACCACGCCGTGATGTCACAAGCGAGGGGCTTGTGACATCACGGCGTGGTAAAAATCTTGATCTTTAAAGCTTTTTATCTTCGTCATTTTTTAGAGATTTCATAAAGCAAAAAATACGTGTCCAATATTTTTCGATAATCTATCTGACGGACTAAATAGGATCATATTTTTATTCCTCAGGAAACATCCCTATTGTACAACACTATTCATTGCATATTCATTGAAAATGCGTTAAACATCTCAGAGACTAAGAATGAGAAAAATATCCTGTGTATCTATAACATTGGTCAACACAAGTCTAGTTTTCTTTTTTTTTCTGTTATTGGGTATTTGTATGGCCCTGACTATGAAAAAAATACTGGGAGATGACTAACGGCTTTACTTTATGAAATATACAGTTTTATTATATTGACAAAAAAGTACAGAAAATTAATAAATAATTATGGTAACAAAATCTACTAAACACTACCAAATGGTCTTTTATAAGAACTCTAGCAGTAGGCTGCCATCATATGTGAGTTCCACCGCCCCTGATAACGCTCTTCCATTGTTCGTAGATCTTAACGGAATCTTTCACCCTGCTGCTCACTAAAATAACCCAGATTTTGTGAAGTTCTAAATGCGAGTGCAGGAAGTGGATTTGTATGCTAAATATTAGCATAAAAATCCACTTCCTGCACCTAGGGTGCAATATGAGCATAAAAATCTCTCTCTTGCAAGTTCGATAAGTCCATGCTATACGTGGTCGTCAAATTTCTTTTTGCCTATGAAATTACTCATAACCAAAACAAATGAATCCAAGCTTTGGATGACTGATGACTGAAGTCGATTCTGTTATTGACAATATGAGGAAACCATGGCTTGTCCTGATTACAAAATTTTATTTTAAAGTAGTGATAATACGGAGTTTTTACAAAGTCCGATATTAGTTTTCGAAATTTTGCAAATACATATTCACCACAAATATTGCAAAAATAGTCGGGCACACAACATCTTCTTGACGAAACCATATCGAAAACAACAAAAAAATATATTTGAGTGTCCAATAAAAAACGCAAATCTAAATAAAAATATTAAATGAGGTTAGTTAGCTGTAACTCATATACAAAAGCTGTTCAGAAAAATTGTTGCCATATTTAATAAAAAAAAATACGCGTCAATTTGAGATAAAACAAAAAAAAATACAGGAAACAATTTTTTTTGTTCACCAGTGTATTTATATCAGTAAAAAAGAACCCCCAAATTTACAGCAACACTGATTGATTTATTCCAACACAGATTCAACGTGGACCCGGGCGAAGACTTCCGCTGGGACGTGGAGCCCGACCAGAAGACCATAAACAACATCTTACCCGACGAATACCAACGTTCCTCCATGCTGGCAGCTTACTTAGACCTCGAGCCAATCGAATGCATCTCCCTCAGCCAACCGCCCGAAGAACTCCGAAGATCTTTGGACGCGTTATCGACCAAAAGTTCAAAGCAGATGAACTCCGTAGCCAAACAATTTGGAAGTATTGGCAGGTCTATGAGTAGTAAGCTGAAAAAGAATTTCGGTTCAATGGCGAAGTTGGCCGGTAAAAGCAGTGGGAGTCACAGTAATCCTGAAGAGAGTTTGATGAGGACGCAGTCGACTTGTGAAGTTTTGTGCTGTCGAGTACTGGCGGCTAGGGCGCCCGTGCAGGAGGAGATGGTCAAGAATTATTTGAATGAGGCTTGGATTGGGTAAATTAAATTATATTCTCATCCTATTCCTTTCGCTGCTGGGTTTTCGCTAAAGTCCTTTTTTTTTAAACTATATTTTAAAGGTAACCAAGCCAATTTTTTTTGCGTGACGGACCTAGCCCAAATTGGTACATATAATAAAATCGTAGACTTACCGTGTCTGTATACAATATTTCATAATGGAATATTTTTGCATAAAATAACAGCGAAACGTGAGGAAAAAGACGATGTTTGTGGAAGCATCATACAAAATACACTGATTAGATTCGAAATCTAGGTTCTAAAAAATACTAAGTGCTATCCCGAGCTTGTTACCGTTAATTATAAGTATTTATTTAATTAAATTCGTCACACGACATCAAAAGATATTGAATTATTAAGTTTAGTAAGACATTTCATAGAGCGCTAAACGTCACGCGTCGCGCTGACTGAGTCTTGCACGCATCACATGAAAAATACACAACCAATATAGATAAGTTTTATACACTAGAAATTTACGTAACTCTGAGTACAACTTAGTTTTGTATCGTTGCAATCGGATCACTCTATAAAAAGATGAGAAAACAAACTAATTTTCATTACGAAATGCAGGTAGGGTATTGGCACCAATAAATGAACGATTAAGCGTTTTGGACAACTTTACATGGCTGTAACTCAGTTATTTTATGACATTTATTCATGCTTATTTTTTTTTATTTATCCCTAATCCTCAGGGTTCGACGGATTTAAAAATAGAACCTTCTAGATCTACAATATATTTTTTTAAGTGGCTATTTATAAAAATATTAGGGTTTTACCCCAATAGTTGAACATTAATCCCTAATTATGAACATTTTGTATCCAATAGTTGAACTAACATTTTACTAGTAGTTTTTAAAGGAAATTTTGTATGATTATTAGAAATAAAAACATGGTAAGTACTATTAAAGGCTTTTCATTATTTTTCTATATAATCAGTCTCGGAAAAAAAAATTGTGGGACATATTTGTTATTCATGATAATAATTATCAAACTTAACATAAAATTTAGTATTGTGCATTTTCAAAACGAATCAAACCTCTTCTTCTGATTCGAGGACATGGCAAAATATTCACTTCAGTTAAATCAGCAGTAGGGCTCAACGAAATATATCAAGGTGTCAAATTTGCTGGCTTTCTTTCTCAAACACCTAACTTTGATGAAAATATTTTCGTAGTCACACATTAGCACTTGCCCGACATAGTAGCGGTTTCGTTTATTTCTCTGAAATTCTACAGCAACATAATCTCCAAAATGTATATGCTCCTTATCTTTACTCAGACTTCTACAGCGTTCAGCTTATGGAGCACGATACCCAAAATTTGAACGAATAAAATGTGAATATATTCCTTAGTTCAAATTTTGAGCATGAATCCTAAAGCTGAACAGTGCAAGATTTCATACTAAAATAAAGTCTTAAAACTAATTAAAAACATTAAAATAATGTGTTCAACTTTTGGCAACTAAGTTCATACGTTTATTATAATTAATTTGAGTGGTTTTGTTTTGGTTTTTATGCACGAGTTTTTAAGAAATGTTAGCCGTAAAAATATACACTTTCTCTATTAGTTGAACGCCGTTCATCTATTGGATCAGGCGAACAAAATTGAATCCATTACTTGAACATTGAATTTCTCTTAAAATACGGTAAATACTGTATATGTGTATCAATATAATCAAAGCCAAATATAACAAGATTTTAGTCTAACCATATCCACTAAAATCTATCATTAATTATTTTGTAAAGTGAAAAAACACTTAAATTCGTAGGGCACTTACCTTAAGTAGGTTTCCATATAAAACTGATTTTTGGCGTGAAAGGCTCACGCAACGGCTTGCTGCGAGCGCGTTTGAATTGTCCCTGTCAAAGTTTTTATGGAACAGGGAAGAAAAAATGTTGACCTAAGCTGGAGAAAATATTGCACATATGTAAGTAGCGGGGTGTTTTATATTTTTCAATTTTTCGGTCGATCGTTCATCTATTGGGGGTCGTTCAACTATTGGTGCCACTACCCTACACACAGTGCCATCTATTGAGCAAAGATAACGAATTTAACTAACGTAAGAAGAAATGCGAATGCGGAACTTGTAATACGTAGCAAGAAAAAAACGAATATTTTAATATATTAAATATGAAAACGCTATTTACACACGTTTAGAGGAATCCTGATTGACAGTAGATTTTGTATTTTAGTAAAAATTTTAAGAAAATTCTTTATCCATATAGCGAAATTCACCAAAAAAAGCTTTTAAAAGAACCAAATAATGATCCAAAAAAGTTAATATACTCTAGACACTTGATGTGTGTATTTTGATATTACAACCATAAATTTGCCAAAAAAAAGACCAGCTTTTCTTGGGTGGCAACTTAGTTACTAACAATTTGTTAAAATCTCCAGATACACAGCCGAAAAGAACCGCAAAGAACAAGCAGTCCAGCCCAGCCAACCTCGCTACGGCACGGGGCGCTCCCAGTTCTACGCGGAAGCAGAGCGGCCGGCGCACGAGGCAGCGCGCGCCGCCAGCAGCAGCAGCAGGTCGGCGCGCGCGCCCGCGGACCGCACGCTGTACCTCAGCCGCTCCACGTTCTACGACGACCGGCCCGCGTCGCCCGCGCCGTGCCGCGCGCCGCTGTGCCTCTACTACGGCAACCCCGCCACGGGCGACTACTGCTCGCGCTGCTCGCGCCTGCAGTGACTCCTGTCTACTGACAACACCTCTGAACTGCGACTCTGCTTAAAGCTCACCGTGGAAGCTAAGGTCAAGCGAACAGTAAGTAAGCTGTCAATCTATTCAAACAAAATGGAATGACAACATCTGGGCGTGTGAACTTGTCCAAGTGTTCTGTCATTCCATTTTGTTTATAAGAATTGAAACGCCAGTTCATGTTCACTTCATCTATGCTTTCACGGTGAGAGTTACAGAATCACACTGCTGAGTTTATACGGTGACATGACTGAATAGAGCGCATCTAAAGTGCGTTCAAGAACTTTCAATGTCATCAGCATCGCTGTGGTGGAATATTGGCAGTGTAACTCTAAAACGCAGTTTAGATGCGCGATCAGATTCACTGGTAAAACTCGCCCTCAGGAGTCATAGGTTAGTCCGGCTAAAAGTCCGTGAAGCTGTTTTATCAAATTTTACAAAAAAAAAAAATGATCTTAAATATCTACTGTACGTTAGAGTATTTTGAATTATTAAGTTCGATCGGAAGATAGTAATTTTTTTTTTTTACGATTTTATTTTTTGGCCTATTATTTTCGTTTCTCATACTAACTTGAGTTATGTTCGAATTAGGCTTTATTACTTTAAAAATGATTATTAATAAGTAATATTATCGTTCGCGTGGGTGATATTTTTTATTGTTACTTAGATTTAGTAAGTCACCTTTGTGTTTGCCCCACCATTATTAATAATGCATAATACTAAGTAAACACAGATAATACCTGTGATTTAATAATAATATCATAATATTATTACTGTCATTACCAGGATAACCAACCATGGGCGTATAAAGGTGTATCGAACATAAACGGGAGAAAACCCTTGCTGTAAACTAAAACAAATGACCAATTAATGTTGATCTCTCATTTTAATACCAAATAATATCCCAAATTCTTAGAAATACAGTTTAATGCAAATGTAAATCATCATTGCCCCCTTTATATGCGCCTGTGGTCTGAATGACCTATGCGACTGCTATTATATTATCAAGTGCCAAAAAGTGGCTTCTAACGTATTTTACAAAAAGTATTTGGAGAATGTAAATGTCTATGAGTGTTTAAGTAACAAATGTGTTCAAAATTCAGTGCCAGGTTGGAAATGGGAAGTAAATTTTGGACAATACGGCGACTATGATGTTTCATACATTTTTACTATTTGTTTTAATAAATAAAATGTATTTAAAAATTGACGACAGCGTATAAAACAGGGTAAAATCTGTTTAGATACCAACTGTGTATACCTTAAAATTATGTTGCCTTTATAATCGTGTCTTTTCGCATTGAAAAAATAACCATGAGTATTTTTATTGTATTTTAAATTGAGGATAATAGATAATTAGGGTGTTAGTATTAAATGTTCATATATTGGCGGCTAAACTTTCACGACTTAAAAAAGAAACAAGATGTTATAAACGATATTTATCATCTATTACCATTATAAATGTGTAGGAAGAGTTTATTACTAAGATATAATATTATAAAACTAAATTCCTACTATAAGTAGGAACTATTTCAGCTTAAATTCTGACCATAGACTTGTGGAATTGTGATTTAGAGGTTATATATATAAATAGAGACAGATGTATATTTTTTCATTTAAATCATCCTACTACCTCATTGATGCAGCAATTTAGTGTTAAAAATAGAAAAAAAACGACTATGGCTGATTTATATACTATTGTCGAGGATAGTGCTTCCAGTATTTTTTTAGCAATACCTTTTTACATCTTACATCCTATTGAAAACAAAACTTTAACATAATCATAACTTTCTTTAATTTTTAGTGCCCAAACATTCTATTCTAAGTCGAAATATTCAAGGAATTGTTCTTTTCATTTTTATACCAATTTCGGTATACGTCTGAAAGGATATTTATAATACTCCTTTGGTATCTTGATCAGCCATATTCGCCTGAAATATTTTGGACTCAGGGTAACAAAATCGATGCACTAAAATTCCTAAGATAATAAATAGTATTTAAACCTCTCCAAAAATAACGAGCTTGGAGTTCGGCTCCGTCCTTAATTTGCTGGTTAGGAAAATATATATTTAGGCTTTATTTTACCACTGCTGAACTGTTTCTTAACAAAACTCAAATGTTTAAAATATCTCATAGATGTGCTTTTTGGTAGTGGTGGAACCCAGCCTTTAATATGAAAATTTTGATCTTCTAGTCCCGTATGATATAATACTTAGTTATTAATGTAATAGTAATAAGTGCAGTGATTAATCAATTACTGATGTTATTAAACGATTAAAAATCAGTTGCATAGTGTGATCCAATCATGTTGTTTATGTTTTCACTGTAATTGTTAATTTTCAAACTTCTGTCCTATCTGTTGTCTAATATAAATATTTAAGTACGTTTTGTATAGCTTAATTAGATCTGTGAAGTTGTAACAAGATTGTGAGAAATCATGACAAATATAATTCTTTCATATTATAAGTAAAAGTGAACACATTAAATCATGTTGAAATCAGAGGTAATATTATACCTATATTTTCATATGTTTAACAATATAGAGACAGCATATCATGTTTTGTAGAAATATAAATTGATATTACATACCTAATTTTGCAAAATTAATTACTGTATTTTATTTAAACCTCACAGAGACTTGTTGTACCAGCAAAAGTCTTAGATGCCTATCTAAATACTAGTATTTATTTGGAGTTATGCGGAACAGGGTGTGAAGTCCCACAAACCTTCATTCATTGAAAAGGGACGATCCTCCGACTCGACGTTTGTGTCTGGTGGACAACCCCAATAGTTGATATTTATTTGGATATTTGGCGGAAAACTGATACCGCATGCAGGATTTCGTTTTGCAGTTCACTGCTGGCGGGATAGATGGCGCTGCGTCTCTTTTTGCAGCCGTACAAACGCTTCGTTAGTTTTTCATTAGTCTATGATAAATGATTATAATTATATACCTATTACTTTACTCTTTGATTGCAATCACATAGTACTTTTGATTGCAATTGCAAATAACCCGCGCCAACGCGCGCATGCGTTTCAATCTGGTTGTCATAGGTGCTATAGCCTATCGTTTTTGCACCTACTCGTAATCCTGGTAATTTTTATGTTCAGGAAAAACGAGTAAGTGCACATGCACTTTCATATTTGGCATTTTTCCAGGACTGATAAACAGAAAAAAGTATTATTTTTTATGAATGGCGTCTCGCAGTTCATCCTAAGGTTGTTTTTTACCCGAGCTTGCCTGTGGCGTTTCTCGCTGTGAGAACAAAGTAAGTCCAATTTGGACTTTATTTTTAGTCAAACGAGCCATTGACGCCAGGAGAGGGGTACAGGTTGCACCTCCCTTTTTTTTGGATGGGAAATCATCAAATGACCCCTCCCGCCCTGGGTGGAGCGATAGGGAGTGTCAGACTTTTACTGACTAATACACACCCGTGCTCCTTCTTGTGCCCTTTGCGTTCCAGGGCCGCGGTAACTCTTTCGAACAAATTCCACAACCCTAGCAGGCACCGACCCTATGGGGCCCCGTCCCTGGTGCTGACGGCTCCTTGAGACGCGCGTGGAACACAACGCGTCGTCGACTCTGCCTGGTATCGGACGGCGAGCCACCCACGCTCACCGTCCACAGGCATCAGCCACTGCGCACATAGCACAGCGGCCGACTTGTCTCTGGAGGAGGCTGCAATTACTGGCACTCCATTTCAGCCCCCTCCCGAGTATCAGGAGTCGCAGCACCCACAGCAACAACGGCAGTGGTGGCGACGGAAGTCGCAGCGGCGGCAGGGGCGGCGGCGGCGGCGGACCTCTTGCGCTTGGTCGGGGCGGTTGGCGCGTAGGCCTTTCCCCCGGCCCAGTGCTCAGCTGGCTTGCCAACAGAGTTGCACCTCCCTGACTTTCAATAATAGATATGAAAACAAACAAAAATATATATATATAATTATAGTAGGGGAGCCCACGATGCTAAATGGGGATTTACTCGAGCGTCGTAGAGACCTATTGGGTTGCAAAGCTTAGATGATAAGATGAAAAAAATGTTATATGATATATACCTTTCATCGGTGGGGGAAGCGGCTATAGATTTTTAAATATGTAAAAAAAAACTGTTGCATGGACATCCTCGAGCGCGTCAGATATTGATAGCATCAATGCCCTACGTATTTATAATAATGTACGTATGTTAATCTGATCGTTTGCATGATGCGGGTGGTTGTATGTAAGGGTTGAAAACGAAAAAAAATAATCGAGCGCGTCAGATTTTCTAAGGGAGTGTTAAGTGCACCAAAAAAAAGCTCTCATTCACTAATCTGACGATTTCGATGGGACGCAAACTCGCGGCCATTTTCATAATGTGCAAAAAAAAATCGCCATTTTGAAATACTCAAGCGCGTCTGATTAAGATATATATGGTTCATCTTTATGTCCTTAACGTACTGTCTCATAATCTGACGATTATCTAGAGGGATTCGCCTGATCTGACAAAAAAATAATAGAAAAACAGTTCACCCTAAAGGCCATCCCTGCAACTTCCCGCTAATTCCATTCCTGGGCGCTTAAAATTGTACTTATATGTGATATTTTGAGCTCGCTGAGTTCAAAGAAATAACATTTCTATGCATTTGAGCACTCCCAGCTCGAAAGTCTGATAGAAGTTTCATAGAACACTATTTTTGGAATTTTCAAACCGCAATAACTTTTGAATGGATCAATCAATTTTCACACGGTTGGCGGCATTCGACGCAGTTTTATTATCCTCATAAGTAATTTTCTAGTTTTAATTGATCGAACCAAAAATTACGGAGTAATCCCGAAAAAACACTTGTTCGGGTTTCTTTCGTTCACGATATCTCTCGAACGAATCAACCGATTTTGACCAGCTTGATGGCGATCGACGTGGTTTTTCAAGCTCAAGGGCGACTTAGTTTTTGAAGTTGATCGATAAAGCCGTTTAAAAGTTATTCCAAAAAACCACTTTCAATAAAGTTTTTCAAAATTTCTCAAAATCTATCGGTCCGAATCGGTCAAATTCACAGGAAATCTAATTTTGAGGGAACTCTTTAGAACGCCGTTTAGTAGATTCTGATCGGTTTAGTTGTTCAAAAGTTATAAGCGAGTCACATAGTCACACACACATACATACATAGTGACAACATCGCGGGGGTAGTCAGGGAAGCTTCCTATGACCTTAAAACGGCGAGATCTGATGAAAACTAGATTTTTGCAAAACGGAGTGAAAACAATAACTTCTCGATTTTTGAAAATCTTCGATTTTCTTAGCGGGAATTTTTTTTTTTTTTGTTTTTTTTTTTTTTCCATTTTGTGATAAATCATTGTCGTCATATTTGTGAACAAGTCGTTGGTGTGCCTATGTAAATAAATAAATAAATATTTTTTTTTAAATCATTGAACTTAATTAATTGAAAAGCTCAGGAAAGAGCATGCCAATAAATAAGTGTATACTTTTTTAGTAAAATACATGTATTTATAAAAAAGTATTTTAAAAGAAGCTTAAAAAAATTAATAGATATAATAGATAGAGAAAGAGTGAGAGAGGAATAGAAACGCGGAGAAGGAAATGTAGGCATCACGCAGCTGCACGCATTTAACTTTATCGACGAATTCTTGTTATTTCGGCTTGCGGAAATCGTCAGATTATATATTTTTCATTATTCTTGAATTATTTCCTTCTAAATAAAAAAAAATTTAGCTACGCTCGAGAATGTCGAGATGACGTTTTTTTTTACAACTTTGCTGCCCTCCCCTTTCTTTACGTCACTCTCAAATTGTCAGATTAGTGGAATATACACTTTTTAGGATGTAATTAACTCACCCTACCTTAATCTGACGCGCTCGAGAATTTCTGATGGTCATTTTTTTTTTACTAATCTGATCCTGTATCCTTCACGGGCGGCCTCATATATGGGCCTCATGTTTGGTGGAGGTACTTAACCGGGCACAAGGTATCCCCCTGTATATTAATCTGCCGCGCTTTAGTAAATCCCGAAATCCCCGCTTGGGCTCCCCTACTATTATATATAATAAAAAAAAATAGATATACATATATTTGACAAGCGGAATGTAGTGAAAGGGGCATATCCAGTGCGAGGTTGGTATTTCAAGCTCCCTTCGCTGGGCCTTACACCCGGCTTCTTTAGATGTCTTCTTTAGATCTGTAAATTGTAACAGTTTTTACTAAAAACTGTATTTCAAAAAAACTTGGATAGGTGTTTTGCAATTTCATAAAGCGCTTATTACACTATCCAATTTTTAGGAAGCCAATTAATTAGGAAACAGGATAGTGAGGTCCATGATAGTGTAATTGAAGTTAGAGGCCGATTTAGATCGAATTCGTAAATTGTATCCGATTAGGGTTTCCTAAAAATTGGATAGTGTATTAAGCGCTTTAGCGTCAATACTAAAACGAGAATAACAACCCCGATTTTATTCGTTCAAAAACAAAACTTTTGTAATTTAATGTGTAACATATTTTGTTCTAAAATAAAAGCAGAATGGATCAAACAATTTGAATTAAGCCAAAAAAAATCAACAAGTTTCAACCAAATTGTTCATTTTAAGGTTCAAAGGAAATTATGAAAGATTAACGGAATAGCTTGTTCTTATCTACTTGAATGTTTTTGTTTTGGAACGAAACGCGTCAATGTCAAAAGCGCTTTTTCTCCCTCCTGTGGAATAAAGATTATAAAGATGCTTTTCGGTATAATCACATAAATGTTATAGAATTTCATAAAAAGCTATTATAAATGATGTCCGGTGGTCTCATAGATAAAGTTTATATCGGTCTGGATAATGCGCCGGCCGCATTTGATATAAAAGGACGTATTCTGGGACCCGTAAGTTTTTGTATCTTAAGACTCGATTTCCGGATTCTAAACCACATAGAAAACAAAGTAATCAATTTTGTTCCAGAATGGCACTAACTTGGAATATATAAGGTCAGAGACTGGTGTGGTTGCTGTTTTAAAAGGTGATAAAATCGAGCCATTGCATTTGGCTCTTCATCATACGAGATCTGAAGCTTTGGCTGGCGCGAGGTCACTCGCACAGAATTTGATAGAGACCATAAGGGCTGAGTTGGCGCAATGGAGTGCGGCGCAGGCTGGGGGTCCGCCGCCGGCTCTGAATGTACCTCCACCGACACTTACGACGACTAGCGCACCCCCAACCGTGCCGCCACCTGTGGTGACAGCGGCGCTGTCCACACCTCCGACGTTGACGTCCGCTGCTCACCCCGCTGTCATCCCCCCGGTCGTCAGCGTGGCACCAGCAACCACTCCTCTCATGACGGTTCGTCAGCCTACCATGTTACAACTGCTCCAACCCCAACAGCAGTATGTGTTGAACCAAGAGAATGGGCAGCTAATACCTATAGTACAACCTGGGATGCAAGTTTCCAATAATTTTACATCTTTGCCTCTTGGTCAAACATTGAGTTTGCAGCAGCCAAACTTTGGGACACAGATAGTAGATATATCTAGTATGCAGCCAGTGAATGTAACTCCGTTGAGGCTGAGTGGTGTGCCATCTTCTATGTCAATGATTTTACCAAATGGCTTAACATTTCCTCAAGCAAGTCTTTCCACATCTGAGAATACAACAGTAAGCACAGCTACTTCTACTCCAGTTGTTTGTGCGGCGCAAAGCACTAATGCTTGTCAGAAAATCTTGTATAGCACAGACAAGGGGGACAAGGAGGTCAAATATCACATACAAGGGGCTGACACTGTACAGTGGACTATGCCGGGCTCCCAGACAATGTTGATACCTTATCAACAGCTGCAGGACTTAGCAGGTCAACAAGGATTGACCAACTTTCAACCTCAGCAGTTTGTATCTGTAAGTAATTTAAATATCTTCTAATCAAGGCCTCATTGTGGCCCCTCTACCTGGAAGTATGTATTATCCAGATAAGCACAATATTAATCACATTACAGATAGCCCCAGCCGGTGGTCTGCAACAAACATCTGTACCTCTAACAGCAGGTCAGTTGCAGCAGCTTCAAGCCACTGGCACTTTCATGCAGCTAAACCAAAAGGTAACAATATCATCACACCACTTTGCTTATTACTACTAGATTATGAATATTGTGATTCTGGCTTTACAATTTCTATGTTACCACAAATTACCATTCTAAATGATTTATCTGAAAACAACATTTTTGAAAAGTCAAAAGACATTTTATTTAATCTATCCATGTTTCTAAAATAACGTCAGGTCATTATGTTAACAATTAAAAAAAAAATGAATTGATCAGATTTTAGATTTATTTGTTTGGTTACTGCAAATACATATGTATGTACAATTATGTTTTCTCAAGTTTACAATAAATAAACAGATACAAGGCCAAGACATATCATTGATAATGTTTTAAATTTTCCCAACAGCCAATAGCAAGCAGTGGTTCTTTGATAAACATTATATCAACTGGACAAGCGTCTTCACCACAAATAATCCCTGTGAGCATTAGGTTTATATACTAGCACATACTAATATATGATGCTTTAACCTCACATGCCTTTGGTGTTTGGTCTAGGGTTTTATTTTCACAGATTTATTTAGCAATTTCTTTTTTTGTGGTCCTGCTGAAACCTACATTTTATGTACTCATTTGTTCATTCATTTCGGAGGTTGTCTTGTTTGATATGTTTCTTTTCCATTAATGTTAACCATTTCTTATGGTGTAGCTATGATGTGCTCATTGATTTTATGATTGGCCTAATAAGTATAGCATATTTCAAATAAACCTTAACTACTATAACATCATCTTCTCTCATGGCCATCTAGCTATGCCACGGCTGAATTCATGTGCTTCTTTAATTTTATTAATTTTTCCCATGTACTTTTTCCAATCCTAAAAATATAAAATAACAATTGCTTCTGCCCTTATTATTGCCCATTAATCCATACCCTTCAAATGTACAATACATCAAAAAAATTGTTTGGCATTTCAGAATACAACAGCTCCTTCAAAAAGTGCTGGACAAGAGTCTCGAGGTCAAAAGAGGTTGTCTGATGGAACGCCAAGTCAGCAGCTACGACCCATAGCTCCGGCTGTGTAAGTTACAATAGAATAAGGAAAACTAATTTTGACTTTGTTTCAGGATATCATAACAGTTGGAAGAGATATTTGCCAACACTATTTTTCTTTTATTAAATATTTTGTGATTGAGCAATTGATTCTAAATAAATGAAAAGTAAATTAGTAAGTTGTGGGAATTTGACAAATATCTTTCCTTCCAGATTTTAATATTTGCTGAAAAGGTATGGACATGGAATTATTTTAATGAATACAAAAAGCATTCAATTTCAATGATAGAAGGAGATGTCGAGCAATTGGCGTTATAATTATAACTACCTAATTTTCGCGCAAAAATTAAAATCTTGTCTATGAACCTGATACTTGAAGCTTTAGAAGAAAAATTGCACTAGAAGAAGAAAATCCAAGCTTTTTATTTTTTGTTTTATTACTATTCTGACTATACTTCTATTCTCAAACTGAGCAATTATGTTTTTTATTTACTGTTTTATAAAATTCATCTAAATACAATTATAAATTAGGTCAAAATAGTAATGGAATATGCTTTTAATCCGACTTGTAGGAGGTTCTGTCATCGACGCGTTTTTCAAAATCAGAACAAAACAGCCAGTTCTAGAATCCAGACGAAAGAAGAAAGGAAGATATTCTCGTTACAGAACCTTCATACACCTGGCCTTTTTGAAGAATTTAAATGAAGAACTCCTTTTGTCTTTGGCCCTTTGTTTTTTTTTTTGTTGTGTTGTGTATTGAAACGATTGATGCTCCAGGTCGCATGTGAGCCATGACAAGAACTCCACGAGAGATTCGCGCTCCTGGACCGCGGCACCAGGTACATTGAAGATTATCCGCTGTTTTATATGAGATGACTTGAATTTAGAACTCACAACTAAACTGGTTGATGTGCATTTGCGTAGTATCTGTAGGATGGCAAATGCTTTGGGCAGCGGCGTAAAGAACAATGAAGAAGCTCTACTATTTCCATAACAAAATTGATTAAAAAATGTATAATCATTAAAATAAATAATTAATTAATTATCATTTTAGTTATATTAAATTTTGTAGGTCCAGTATAAATAAATTTTCTTAGAATTCTGGCCATTTGCGTAAAATCTATATTTTAAATCATAGAAAAAATGGAATGTTCTACTAAACTAGTCATTATTATTCAAGTCATCTTGTGTATAAAATTTTTGTGTAACCAGCACCCGCTTTCTTACAATTAGGTATATTAATAAGGCTTGAGTTTTTATTTATGTTATTTTATAAGGCATTAGCGTCGTTTCCTCAAGATTTTACAACAAGCAAGGCAAAGGCGACATCATTCGAATAATTATTGTTAACGATATTACAAGAATTTGTTAAGCAGCTTTCCATGGATTCTGAAGGCATCACTGCATCAAACGAATCACGTGGCTGTGACGAGGCATCTAGTCATATTGATCCTTGTTGTTTTTTTTTTTAATTTATTTTTTATAGCAGGTGGAACGGTGACTTGGTGAAGGCCGCGGTAATCCGCTATAGGAACGCGGGATGTCCGACATTTCGTGGAGTTCTAAGTCCAGCAGAGGACGTCTTTCGGCTAATATGATGCTTTTGATATTTAAACATAGCGTAGCCTGGTTTTGATATTTAAACATAGCGTAGCCTGGTTTTGCTAGCATTGGCGCAATTTAGTACTATTTACAGACCCCAAATTGGCGAACTAATCTTACTCTTTCAAGCTTCCTGAAAAAGAAAAATCGGTTCTTCGTGCGGTATCCCTTTTTTGTTTTTAACTGGTTTCTGGTAGCAGATCCTGACTTCGTCCGGATGAGCAACTCCATGTAGTCTGTAGCCTGTAAGTCCCCGATAACCCCGAGGATCAAGATCAGTCAAGCAGTTTGAAACAGCCACACAGAGCAAGCAAAGCGTTTCCCTCATTTTACAGAGCTCAACCAAAATAGTCTGATGATGGATCGGAAGATGCACTCACGTCACTATTGAAATGCAAGCAGCGGCGTAACAAACGTGTTTTTAGCGCTTTTTTGCGATTGAAGAAGCGGCTTTGCGCTGTTTTTTTTTAGAGTCTTCTCAGCCTATTTCTCAGGATGAAAACGGAAGTTTCAGGGAATGCCTACCCGTTGGATCCAATTTGATGTTTTCAGCTTTCGCAAGCACAACCAGCACAAGTGGAGAACGGAAGATAATGAGCCCGTTTTTTTAAATAATTTTCTGTTCTGTTGTTTTGTTCATTCTGGCTTTTGCATAATGCGTAAACTTCAGCGTATTGGGAAACTCTTTAAATGCATGGCGTAGAAGCGTACATTTATTTTATTGCTTGCAACTCGCTTATTTTGGTGGTGTTGTTCTTTCTATATTTTTTCACCCACCACCTACTAGTTTATAAGCCACTAGCAGCGCCCCGCGGTTTTACCCGCGTAGTTCCCGTTCCAATGGGAATACGGGGATAAAATATAGCCTATGTTACTCGTGGATAATGTAGCTTTCGAATGGTGAAAGAATTTTTAAAATCGGTCCAGTAGTTTTTGAGCCTATTCATTACAACCAAACAAACTAAGTTTTCCTCTTTATAATATTAGTGTAGATAATAATATTTTAAATACGTCAAGCCAATAGCGTCCTCAATATATTAGTACGATACGATCTCAGTTCAGTCAAGAGTCAACTATTTGAATACAAAATCAAAATATCTGGGTAGTTCAATGAAGATAAGCGATACTTTCCTTTTTTAAACCTGCGATGTTGTCTTCACCAACCTTGTTTGATTGGAAGAGAAAGATACCTTTTGGTCGCAAGAAGTTTTCCTAAAAAAAATCGTTTTAGCGTAACTCGCGCAAAGTTAGACAGTTACGGACCTACCTCTGTTTTTAGTGAAAATATCAACCTACTTTTAACCCTAGCCTGCTGTGACAACCACTAAAGGGGACTACGAAAAATACCAATTTCTTCATATTAATATTTATTTATTATATTTCTTTATTGTACACCTCATAATAAGCACAGGACAAACATTTATTTTAAAAAAACCAAGTGTACTCTTACAGACAACCTTTGGACGGATGGAATACTTATTGAAAACCATAAACATCTTTTCAGCGGAGTATTTACTCAGTATAAGAATCCGAGGAGACCGTCTTTCAAATATCCATAAAACTAACGTTTGCTAAGCGAAGCTTCACGGCAACGGACTGCAATGCTGTGAATGTTTTGTAATTTTTTTTTTTTTTTTGGAATGGACCACTCGCAGTTCAGCACACTAAGGCTGGTTACTGCTCAACCGGACAATCCTGTGGTGGCCTCAAATGAATTTAAGGCCCCCAGCCAGGGCTGTTTTGTAAAAACTGCAATTGCGTCTTTTATACTTGCGATCACGAATTGTACGGAGAAAGCATGGAGTAGACTGGACACATTAAAATAATTCTTTACAGATTTCGATGAGGGGTTCCGAGATCCAACATTTTTTTTGCAAAGCGTAGTTTAACTGAAGTCTTCGTGACACACTAACTGCATTAGTCACTCGTTCAAAGGCCAAGCGCAGAGCAAAGCGTTAGAGTTTTACAGAATTAGTATTACAACGTGATTTTAATTTACAGCCAAGGATAATACCATCGTCAGTATGGGAATGAAAATTAATCCGGCGCACGGCACCATCATACAAGTGTCTTCGGGGCAGCAGACGAAGTGAGAAAACACATTTTTTTTTATTAGGAAACGTAAAGAATAATTATCTAGCTAGTATTCCCATTGCAATACTAGGTAGACAGTTAAAATAAAGGAATAATTTCCTGAAATATATAATTATTTATTTATTGCGGCCACATCTTTTTTCCTTTTTTATCGTTTTACTTTCGTTGCTCTTTCTTTTCGTTAGGCGACAAACTCCGTCCAACTTTTATAGTTTCTTTTTGGCAATGTAATATACTAACTATAAACATTCCTTTACAGTGTCTCATCCCCCGGATTGGGCCAAGATGGTACGGGAATGTACATCCGTCAGATCGACAGAAACGCCATACAGATCCAAACCAGCAAAGATGGTCAGAAGCAAGACCTCACCAAAGTGCAGAATACCGCGCAGAACGTGCAAATGATCACAGTGCCCCAGGGCATGACTGTGTTACAGAACCCTTTGAACATAAGTCAAGTCCCCACAATGCTTGGGCAGCCGAATAGCCAGGTCTATATGATACCAGCGAACCATCCCAACCTTATGCAAAGTGCATTACCTCCAGGCTTCCAACAAGTTCTCCAGCCCGGTCAGAATGTCACAGTGATGCAACCAAACCAATTGGGCATGCCGGGAGGAGTCCAATACAATGTGCCTTTGATGAATATGCCAGCTACCTCGCAGTATATGCCTACAGGACTCAACTTCAATACGCAGCTGTCCGCCCAGCAATTAAACGCAGCTCTCGCAGGGCATCAGTTGAACCCTAATTTAGGGACTATTCCAATCATGCAAGCTCCCCCACCGTCGTCTCCTATGACAAACCCCGGGCAAACTATTCCTGGGGCGCAACCGCCTGTCCACCAAATAGTACCAAACTCGTTCCTAACACCAACGTCGCAGTATGCAGGGATGCCCCAACAGTATATGATGCAAGGAAACTCTGGAACTATAACTGTACCAACCAACAATCCAACAGTGCAGTACAGCATACCAGCGGCACAAAACACCTCAAACAATGGCAATGGACAATCTACCGCCACAGAAACTGATGCAAATGGGGCCAACAACCAAACTAATTACATTACGTCTTCATCACAAGATAATGGGTATTCGATGACGGGTACAGTGCAAAATCAGCAAACATTTACGTCAGACGGCCAAGCAACGCAGACTACAGGATTTACGCCGACCAATCAGAATGGCACACCAACGTACGGGTCATCGAACGGCAGCCAGACGGCGACTTACGTCAGTCAGACGACGACGACTCAGCCTCCTCCCACCTACAACCCAACAAACGGGTCGAACCAAACTTCTAACCAGTCTTACGTGCCCCCAAGCACACCAACATCACAAAATTCGCAGGCAAATTTTTCTCCATCGACAACGCCAGCGCCACAGACGTATCCTACTGCCAACCTTCCGAACATGCCTAACGTGGCCTTCGCGCCAAACCAGACCCAGCAAAACCCTTATCCAAACGCCACTGGACAGAACTTGGCAGCTTACGCGAGTAACCAGTATCAATACACAAGTAGACCTTGGTTCAGACCAAGGTATGGGTCTCCACAAGGATCGCCTTACAGTGCGGGCACAGGACCTCCACCGAATGGGCCGCCAATGCCCGTTCCCCCTCCCTCAGGAAACTATAACTATTGGCCGGATAGCTGAGAGTTAGAAAATATTATTATTGGGACTGAATTTGACCAGTGATAACTATAGAATAATTCATTTGTAATAAGAGAGACTGCTTTATAAATATACATACATTTATGAAATGTAAAGAAATATTTTAGACTTTAGATGCAATAATGAGTATTTCCTATACTTTTTTTTTATATTGTAGGCAGAACGAAATGTTTTTTACTGTAGTGATGAAAAGTGAAAATGATTACAATTCTGAAGCCACACTATCGACAATTTCAACTATTGTAATGTGTGAAATGCAGTTATTATATGCAAAAACTGATGCGATACTTATGACTTACGTGGTGACTATACCTATAAGAGTTTTTATATGTTGTGTGGCCCTAATATTATAGTAACTTAATCCAAGAATATTGTTTAAGCTAGCACGTTATTGTTCACGCACAATTTTGTAAGAATCTAGATAGTTATGGAAGTAAGAGATGCGCTCCCATGCGCACGACCTCGAATAAATGGTGACCTATTTCTTAATAAGCAATTTCTTTTAGAGCTATCAAATAGTACCTTCATCGATATAGCTTGATGCCATTGGAAACTTGAAAGCTTTCGATCGTAGATTAAGCGGGCACTTCCAGCTAGTGTAATGTACGATCTCCACCGGCTGTTAAGGGAAACCTTTTAATCGCGCGGACAAATATCAATTGCCGTGTCCCTAGCGCGCGGCTACAAATCTTCAAAATAATACCAACAATAAATAAGGAGGTGCAATCGTTGCATCGATAAAAAAGCCAGACAGTTTTATGTTTTTATTTAAAAAATCAGACTTTTAATACCTGCCTAAGAGAGTCTTACAGACTTCGGCTTATCTAACCGTGCCAGCGCGCGGCACGGTTACCGGACCGGGACGCGGGAATGGATCTTTTCCGGTCGCATATAAGGACTTTAGAATCTTTACGGCCGGTTAATTTTCCTTTGACGCATTGTATAATGTGCTTCGATAACAATCGACGTGCACTTATTCGTGTAAATAGTACTTTATAGGAGTTGTTGCTAGAGCCTATGCTAGCACTACACTTGACGTATTTGCTTTATTGTACTAATACAAAATTAATTAAATAAGGAATGAAATATGGATTATTTTGTATAACTTAAGAAACGGAAATCCTTTTAAAATTACGCCCAAGTGGAGTGTTAGTATTAGATGAATGTGATGAACACCATATCAAGATGTCTGTCAGAATCGAGGGGCCCACCCTTGAATTGAAAAACAATTGCTAAGAGGAATTAGTAGAAGTTGAAATTTTTGGATCGGTTATGCAATTTTTCTACAACTTCTAAATAGCAATAGTTGTTCAGTCCAAGGGTGGGGCCTTCAATCCTGAGGCACATTATTTCTAGCTATAGTCTCGTGACTGATGACGTGCTCGTGGGATTTTTCCATTCGTCTGGGACGTTCGTTGTTACGAAAAAGTTTCTAGTCCAAAAAAGTTAGCTATGTATGCTCGACTTACTTTTCTCATCTAACGCCATTATTCTTGGCAATTTGACATTGACTGTTCGACGTAAATCCTAAAATCGCAGGAATTAAAAACTTTAATAAAAACATTTTACATAGATCAAAGCAATTTAAAAATGAATGAGAACCGTTATCCGGTGACGGCATCTCTCTTCATGTTAAAAGAAATAAAACATAGACAGGAGCAAGTAAACCGCGGGTACCAACTCCTCAAGCGCAAGGCCGAAGCCCTACGCATCAGGGGTAGGCAAGTAGCCTCGGAATTGGCCTCTACCCAGGCCATTTTGGGTCACACTCTAAGAGAAGCTTACATAACATTAGCAGCTATTAAGTTCACTAATGGAGAGTCGAATGCGTTGGTGCTTGAGAATATCGGCCAAGTATGTTATTTTTCTTCTACTTATAAGTTTTATGTAATCATGCACCAGATAAGTAGGCTCATGAATGTAGATAAGTACAAACCATACATTATCATCATCTTCGGTAAACTTCCTATCCCAAATTTGAATGTAAATGATGCAGGTTCCAGTCTAATCTGCTAGGTTTGCGGAATTTGTTCGAAAGAGTCACCGCAGCCCTGGAACGCAAGGATCACGGGTGGATTTTAGTCAGTAAGAGTCTGACACTACCTTCCGCTCCGCCCAGAGCGGGGGGAGTCATATGATGATTTCCCATCCAAAAAAAAAGGTTCCAGTCTAACCAGCTGCAGCTGAATACAATGCATATATATAAGTAATAAATATTTACATGGTGCGAGATTCTGACTTCCACAACCCAGTTGCTGGGTTTTTTCCACTTTGTACCAAGGGCTGACTGTTTCTCGTCGCGAGAGAATGATGGACTTGTACTAATTGTAAGTTTGCTTCCCGTAGGTACTAACATCGTATATCAACTTTACAGAAACAACATTTTGAATTTTGCCAGGTAACTCTAGCGGAATACTTCAGAATTGAAGTATTCCGCGAAATTAAAAGAAAGCAACTTGCATATCGAACATGGACTCTTTCCCGCCTGCAAGCAACTTGTAAAGTTTTACAAGTTTAATCACATTGTGGAACTAGTTCGATTGTTTGATTGCATTATATTATACCTGTGTTGCCCTCAATGTAACGCGACTTGACAGCAGCTGGAAAAGTGACCTAAAAATGTTGATCTTTAAATTCATATTTACCCACTGATACAGGCTCAAGTTCGAGTTCAGCGTGTAGCTGAGAACATATCCGGAGTTTCCACGATATCTCTTCTAGCTATAGAAGAGGATGGTGTCGGGGACTCCTTCCGATACGCAGGCCTCGGCGCCGGCGGGCATCGCACTAGCGAAGCTAAGAAAGCTTTCAGGGAAGCCGTGCGAATACTCGTGAAGTTTGCCTCCTTGAGGAATACTTGCATGCTCTTGGACGAAGCTATTAGGACAACGTTGAGGTAGTAGAGTAATAGAGTTCCATCCATTTCAACTATTAATCATCACCCACATCCCGACTTCGCCCACTTTTGGGCATAGGATCGTCTTTTCTTGTGCCACCCTTTTTTTTACGGGGAGAAATCCTCATGGATGTCCTCCGCCCTGGGGCGGGCGGAGGGGTCTGCCAGACTCTTACTGACTAAAACCACCCCGGTGTTCCATCTTTCACCTACGCCGGGGATCGCGGGAACTTATACCACATCCGTAATCCCCGGCTGGTGCGGGCCACTTCGTGTCTGCGGAGGGAGTGAGGTGTTTGACACCCTCCGCGACGTCAGAGAGGGGCGCACGGGAACACCACGCGCCGCCACCTCGGGTCCGGATGAATGGGGGGCGACAGACGTCCCCAAGTCTGTCGCCCCTGGACCCAGTTAGGGGGGGCGGAAGAGGGCAGCGTAAGCCCTCCTCCGACGCCCGGTGCGCCTGCTGCGGGCGGGGAGAGAGGTCGAGATCTCCCTTTCCCTTTCCGCAGCCTCCTTCTGCGAGATAACTGTTTCGCAGAAGGAGACCACCGCGTCCCAGGACTCCTCGCCACCGACCATAGATCGGACTACGGCCGGTAGCGAGAGGTCACTGCCTACCATAGATGTGAGGGCACGGCGCGGCTCCTCCCAAGCGGCACACTCTGCCAGCGTATGCCGCGCCGTATCCTCCCGACAGTCGACGCAGTGGTGACACCGAGCGTCCGGCTCCCTGCCTATGCGACACAGGAACTTCCCGAAGCAGCCATGCCCCGACAGGACCTGCGTCGCACGAAACGACAGGGAGCCGTGCCTTCTCCCGAGCACTGGCCGGATGGCCTCGACAGTGACGAGGCCGGCGGTAGGTCTTGTGCCACCCTCACCCAAGTTCCACCCGCGATGGCAACAATGGCAAGCATTCTTATAAAAATTGTATTAAAAAAACAGGTTATCTCATTCCCAAGTAGCACATGACAGCCGCATAGTGACTTGATTATAGAATTTTGTGACACTCAAGGCTGCTTTAGTTACCTGCTTAAGGGCTGTGTAGCTAACTACACAGCCCTTGTAATTCTAATTTGGGCCCCAAATTAAGCAGCCTTGAGCATTACAGTGACTGGTTAACGGTGGTATAATCATTGAAACAGCTGTACGAGGCCTGTACAATGGCTTATACTGCTATACAACAGCCATTGCAGCCTAAGATTCAGCTACTTTAATTCTCTTCAACAGCTTTTAGATGTTTTGAGGCTTGGCAATAGCTTTTATTAAAGTTTAAATAACCAAACAAAAATACTTTTTTATTTAATTTTCTTTTGTGTATTTTGTGACAGATGACATTTATTGTTTGTTAAAGTGCGCGGGCGGACTATTATTTAAGGTAAGATATTTTTAATAGTTTTCACGTTGGTTTTAAGTGTCCTGTATGTAAATTGAGTTGCGAGTACCACTTTACTGTTAATGTGTATAGGTAATTACATCAAATATTTCACGCGCCATCAGAATAATATCGCTTTAACGAAAATATTTCACAAGATTAAATGGTGTACGAATACTTAATAGATTTATCACTCAAATTATTGCTTTCGAACTTAATGTATTCTATTAGGAAATAAGTGGAAAATATATTGTTTGAATTAAAAGCTATCAAATATCCTTAAAAACTATAAGAAATCATTTGGATATTTAATAACAAATCGTTTCTGTACTGCTAAAATGGCGTTAATTTGTTACCCAGTACAAATTCTCCAGAAATTCTTTTAAAAAGTTATTTGCTGTACAGTGGTGTTACCAAGTCAATGTACCAGCTTCTAGCATTATAATGGCTGGAGAAAGGATTTTAATTATCTTTCTTACTGTGTACTGGTATAAATATAGAGCATACAGTAGCTTTTCAAGGATAAAGAAATCTCGACAGAAAACCATTTCAATATGTACATTGTTTGGCTTTCGAAATACCCTTGCAAGCCCAGTAGTTAGGTAATTTTGCGCATCCTTCTCTTTTTTTTAATTTAGTTTAGAACAGCGCTATCCATGTCATTTCGTCAAAACAACCGAAAAATATTTTGCTTTTCCCTTTTCGTATTATATTATGATTGTTAATTAGTTAATTATTGTTTTCAGGAATAATAATGCCGTTTAAAATAATCAAAACCGTTGAAAAAGGAAACGAAAGATTATAGAGAAGGAGAAGAAAAGTGGTTGGGAGCATTTCATTTTTCATAATGGCATTCGTAATTATGTTGTATTTTCACAAATTATGTTTCATATTGATTAAAAAACAGTATTTACAAATTTATACAATGATTTTTTATTTTTCTTATCATCCTTAATAAGATTGTATCTTTGCTAAATTTTGAAAATAAATTTTGGGGATACTTTTATTATCCTTGGTCATGAAAAGCACCTCCTTTCGATCAGTACCAAGCACAACATTCACTGAGTCTTTTTGCTACCTGCGAAAGTGGTGTGCTACCTCTTCGCAACATCATTTTAATCAAATGCAATTTATTTTCAAAAGGATAGGCACACAAATCTATTTGTGCGGAACCCTATGCGTAAATGACACTGGCTTGTAAACATCAACTGCATCAGTACTGCTCCTTTGCAATTCGTTCATAGAAGCTTCAGCGTATTCTTTTAACAGTTTTCTTTTTACTCCACTTTTCATTTTTTATTTAAAGTGTATTATTAAAACATACGTAGTATAGCTCTTGAAATCGCTTCGCACATTATGCAAAAATAAATCAAATTTGACGTAATTTAAACACCAATAATCTAGATTTACTCTTAAATAACGCTGAAAGCTGTATAATAACTGTCAGCTACACTTTATGCATTGGCATTAGGATGGAGTACTCCTATTCCAATTTACAACTCAGGGTGTTTAATTATTCTCTTATAAATCTAACAGCATTTGTAGAAATTCCTTATACACTTTTAACCAGCCATTAACAAGCTCGTTGAAGTAGAATTACAATAGAATTAGTGTATACCAATTAAAAGCTAGTGGCATTATTCAATGTTTTAATGCAGCCCGCAGCATTACAAGAGAGGTGAATTTTACGTATTAACCAGCCGTTAACAAGCTTTGGGCGTCTAGACCAGCTAGTAGTATCTCAAACAGCCAAAAGCTGGACTAGAGCATTTTAAAATTCTACTTAAATGTTTTTAGTATACTTTTTCGCCACTATCAAGTCATTAGTCAGCTATGCTGTTTAATAGTGTATAATCTTTCCTTAATACAGTCTAAAGACTCACCCTATCCTTTAGTACAGCTGTATAAAAGCTGTAGACTGTAATGTAGCTTATTTATGACCTAATTCATCGCTAAAGTGCTACTTGGGTTATTATCTCGATTTTATCCTAATTTACCTAGAGGTCTATTCTCTTCCATACCCAATACCTAGTTCTCTGTTAGACGTCATCCTCTCTCTGGACTTAAATTCGATTGAACTCTTTATCTTGAATCTTCACAGGAAGGTAAATGGTATCGAAAAAGTCATCATGCCGAAATTACGCAACACTGAATCTTATATTTTGACGGAAATGGATGAAAGGGTAACTATCTGGTCCAAATAAAATAATATCTATTGAGTACCTTAAGCTCAACTTATTTCTGCAATCAGGAGCGGGAAGAGTTTCATCGTTTGAAAATGGTAAAAGCGAAGAAGGTTAAAAATCGAGCGCGGCTCCAACTGCGGCAATCCAGTAGCGCTTTTGGTGCCGGTGAAGCTCAAGGCATGTATCATTTAACTAATTATTATAAGCCAGAATCTCCATCCTGAATTTGTGAGTCAAGTGGCTATTCGATAAACCACAAGAGTTGGTATTTATTAAGTTCTACCATATCCTCGGCCAGGGTGCACATGATAGCGCAATAGTGACTGTGGTCTAGAAACGCGTGAGGGAACAGCCTTGCTAGCGACCGGTCATATCGTTTTACCCTAACGAAACACTTCTAACCTCTACTGTACTTTACTGGCCACTTGCCACAGTGCATCACGAGGTGTTGAAAAGGACTCTGCGCGCCCGCACTCTCCCTAGTCACCGCAAGTCACTCTAGACGGGACCAGGCCAGCTAATGAATTTCTTTTTGCTTATTGCCATTGATTTGATAGATAAGAACATCAGCATTTCTCTTTCAAAAGTAGCAGAAATAATCGGCATTTTCGTATTCTCAGACGAGTCAGAGGACGAAGACCCTGCACCGTTGGCAGCTCACCGCCACTCTCTCGAGTGCCTCACCGGTATCCTCACATGCAACTCTTCATTTTCCATGACCACGGAGTCTGGTGATTTCAAGCCTGTTTGTTACCCTCACAACTGGGATGACGATGACTTGCTGTTTTAGGTTGTAAAACGGGTCAATATTCATCTTTTGTCGTTGCTTACTCCTAAATATGTACTTGTGTATTACTTATTGAATATGTTCATGTTTTTACTGTGGTAATAAATTTTTATTTGAAAATTCGAATTGATTTCCATTTCGAGATTTTTGGGAACTTGTAACAACTGCAGTTAGGATAAAACCATAAAAGTCGTAATTTTGCTCACAGAACGTTTTGATATGGAGACGAATCAAACTTAATGGCGGCTTGGAACACTCTGCCACTCACTGGGTAGAAGCAAAATCAAGTGCCAGCATCCCGGCCGTAACCTATTAAACCATGCCATGTCTTTTTTAGTAACGATAGTGAAAATTACGATGTAAAGGGCTTGAAATACAAAAGCGACCTGGTTTGTGTAAAACTTTAATTAAAATCATTATAATTTTAGACAAGACTTTTCTATGAGAAAAGAATAGAAATAATCTACAAAACCCAACCATCGTCCAGTCTTTCCTCCATAGGACGAGTAAAGTATTGGCATCTTCGGAACTTTTCCAAAATTTCTCCCTGTGAAACAAATTACGCTGTTTTGAAATGAGATCGATACAGTATCACTAGGAATAGCCACCTTCTGGCAACAGAATTTATGTTACAGCAATAAGACAAAGGACAGAATGGCACTTCTTCTTTGTATATATAGATAAGAGGTAAGTCACATTGGTGACAAGCTCTATGAAAGAGGTAGTTTGTTGGTTGGTTAGTGTTACTTACAGGGCCAGTCTTAGTAGTAGTTTCACTATAATAAGTTATGGCGCTGGATCCGGTGCCGTACAACGGATACTTGAGATGCATCTGAAAAGACAAGTAACTGGTGAGGCCAAGAATCAACTGAAAACCATTCAGTGAGCCTTCAGCACGTTCAACTAGGTACGTAATTATTTTATACACGGTAACTGGAGATTACTGGTGTTGCTTATGTAGTACGTAAAATCAACTATCCAGTTTCGCCCTGTTTTAAGTTTTCTCCTCTTCTATATTTTCTGGAGTACATCATTATTCAGTATTCTATTCTGTTTTAGTTTTTTCAGTTCATCCAGACTTACGTTTTTATCAGCAGTCACTTCTAAATTACGAGGCTCAAAATCTTCTTTGACGTAATTAGCGTCATATTCTGTGCAATACTCAGAGACCGGTTGAGATGTCTTCAGCTCTTCGATCACTTCATCCAGCATTTGTTCCCAAAAGAAATCGGTTAGCATTCTTTTGCGGATACCTAGAAATAAATTTAATGCTTAAAGATACCTGATAAACCTCTGGTAATAACTGAATGACAATAAATTACCTTCCCCGTATTTAGATTTTTTGGGGATTTTATAGCAGGCACGCATCTCGCTCCCTTTTTCAGGAGCTTCACGTCCATCTTGTAGAATCCAAGGACGGCTGAAATTCTTCCCTTTGCCATACGCAGACGGTTCAATAGGAACTTTGGGATGGAGCTTGATACGTTCTAGTGGCCTTATCTTCAGTGTTTCTTCTACATTTTCAGGTTCAGGAATGTCAGCTTGAACTTCAGCATCAGTGGCTGCAGGATTCATGTTTTGATAAACTTGAATTCAAATATTTTACGCGAAAATTATACTCAAAAGCGTCTGATTGTTGTTATGGATACGAATAATAAAGTTGCTTTTTTTAATTCTTTATGCTATTCAATAAAGTTCTTTGGTGAATTGGAACGTAAACGTCGATGTCACTCAGCTGTTGAAGTGTTGACTGCTGCTGTTGATCAAAAATTGCTTTCAGTGTCAAATCGAAATATGGAGGCTTGTGCGGTAGCCCGTAAACAAGATTTGCCCCCTCCAGGGGGCTACAAACCAATTCCTTATAAAAGGGTGCCTGCAAAAACATTATTTAGCGGTAAGTAAGATAATAGTTTCATTCATTTTAATTTGTAAACACGATTAATACAAGATTATGTAACCTACGTTTATAGGTTAGGCTGTTATGTTTTTTAAAGGCTCTTCAATACGTTTTCCTATCAATAAGATCACAAAGCAACCCCTACACACTATAAAATGATTAAAAACGAAAATAAAAAAAATAAGTATTTATAGCTGCGTTCATTCTAACTGATATTTTAGTATTCATGACTGTTATACTGAACAATAAATATAGTGTTTCTTTTAAGACTTCCAGACAGGCCTAATAATATTTTTCTTAATTTATTTTCAGGGTATACTATGTTTGCTGGCTACATTGGCGTTACAGCCTTCGCCATGTATTTGTATTCTAAGAACTACAAACAAATAACTAAAGATCAAATTGAGATGCGGTCTGCTAAGATGGCTATATTCCCCATGTTAATGGCTGAGAGGGACAGAGCATTTTTGAAGCAGCTCCGTAAGAATCGTGATGCTGAGGCTGAACTCATGAAGGATGTTCCCGGATGGGAGGTAAAACATTGCTTTTATTGATAAAGTGGCCATGAAAGTGTCCCTGAAAAGGGTGCTTCCAGTGAAAATTAGAAGGCTAAAAACAAATATTTATTTGACTTCTGTATTTCATTATCCTGCTATTTAAACATGAAGTATTTTTTTAAACTACTAGGAGAAAAAATTAAACAAATACATTGAGTACATTGGTCCAGCTAAGGGGTTCAAAACCCTCCCCCCAAAGTTCCAGGTTTCTTTGGTAGTCTACAACCTAAGTCATTGACTTATTTATAAAAAGTAATATAAGGACTCTTGTTATGGGTTTTGCAAGATAAAATGTTATGTGCTTTATATTGTCGCTTTGCTTAAACCCACCCTCAGCAGGGTCAGGCATTTGCGGAATTTGTTTGAAAGAGTTACCGCGGCCCTGGAACGCAAAGGGCACAAGAGGAACACGGGTGGGTTTTAGTCAGTAAGAGTCTGACACTCCCTACCGCTCCACCCAGGGCGGGAGGGGTTGTTTGATGATATCCCATCCAAAAAAAAAAAAAAAAAGCGGGGTCAGGCAAATGATAATCTGCCCCTGATAGAGTATATGGGGACAAAAATGAGTAGTTGTGTAGTTTCTACCTATTGATATTGAGCTACGGTGCAATATTATGTAGTTGTGATACAGAATAGTAAGAATTGGTCAGCAGATTTTCCCACCAAGCTTATTGGTGTGAAGAAATATACCACCTTTATTCCCAAAGGTATTCTTAAGGCAAAAATATATCTGCAGCTAGCAGTAATATTATTTACATAATTTTGATTGGGTTTGTAATTTGTCTTGTATGCAAAAGAACAGTATTCCTACCTATCAATACTTCTTGAGAGTATGTCCTTACGAACAAACAATTTAATTTGCCTCTTTATTTCTTCCCAGGTTGGTACCTATTACGGCGAGAAGGTATACAACCTTCTCCCCCCTGACACCCTGGTGGAACCTATCTACCATGAGTACTACGCCCACTCCAGAGCCAAGGAATGGTACCAGCGGGCATACCTTAAACTGCGCTCTTAAGAGGCAAAGACATGGTACTCTTACAGCCATTAGTGATCTAAAGTCTCATTGGTGTGAAGTTACACATACTAAGTTATTGCTTGTGACACAAGTGCGGTTACTGTGTATTTAGGCGATTTTATTTCATTTCAATAAAGCATAGTATGAGATGGTGAGTTTAATTTTATGGATGTGTAATTAATATATGTAATGAAAGTATTTTGTTATGATTGGTCAAAGTGAACTAACATTACATGGGGCAGGTTTATTCTATACATTCTATTACTTATCTGCATTTGTACTATATTTTTAGCTTTAGCTCAGTTTCGGAATGGTCAGTTTTAATTTATTTTCTTTAATAAGAATCCCTCTAGAACGTAATATTAAAAAAATATATATAATAATATTTAAAATAAATATAATCATTTTCTGTCAGTGGCACAGTTAGATGACCTAGACCTAAATGAGGAGACAGATACACAATTAATCCAGGGTTCCGTTATTCTATTCGGAATCCTTAAAACTCGGAACAGGAAATTCTTACCTGACAAATTATATTTTCGTTAGTATTTTTGACTTATCGATTAATGGCGAAGTAATCGGCATTCCTGCCGCAAATACGATTTGGATATTGTTTGTACTTCAATAAAAAAAGATTATCTGATAGAAAATTGTACAAATAATTGTTTATTTGACTATTTTGTTTATTTAGTATTGGGCAAAAATACTCGCCCGATTGAATCTACATATAAGTCTAAGCACTAAAATAATTACAAACGAAACATGCAAATAATTTAGGATGTAAATAAACAACTGCTCCATTTTATAAACAAAACATTTATTACTCTATTCACCATCCAGTATACAAAAATGTAAACATAATTCTTACAAATAATTGCCTCATACATCTTCATCATTAATTTATTGACATGAGAATTCATTGTTTCCATTTCAATAAACAAACATGAGTTTTTAAATAAATTAATTACATCAACCAAAAGATAATAAAATCATATGCAAAGCTCATCCTTAACCACATTTATCTTAATATAAAATATTACTTTTTTGCTATCCACAAGCTCTTTGCAGCTTTATAAAACTAATATAAGGTTCAAATTGAAATGCAACATCTGTAATGTACAAATAATATTAATTCTAAGTTTACTTTGTGTAGCCTAGAAACATCAAGAGGACATAAGACTTTATTATAATTCATAATTTTCAATGAGACAACTATTAGTACACCATTTATTTAAATTAATGCCAACTTTTTAGGCTGTGAACATGCAAACTGAAACATTTATTAACATAACATTCATTACTTTGCAAATCATTAGAAAAATTTACTTCATTTACCATATAATAATGGTTCTTGGGTTCTAGAACCAAATGCAATGCAAATGCATTATTTATTAAATTCCTAATACTTGTCAGTATTTCGATACACCATTACATCCTCTCTCCATCAGGACGAAGTCTTATTCTCACAGATATCACACATTCACTAAGTTTCCCAACAATATAAACCTTTACTGAGCAGTCCCAGTAAAGGTAACTCAGTTTAGGTCAGTACCCATACCCATTACCCAAAGTAAGTTACTCCTTAACCCTACATCTAGTATTTTCAACTGTGACATGGCATTTTGACGGTTTGGCAGTTTAAAAAGAGTAATTATTAGGCTATTCAAATCAAGGTAAAAATATATCTATTCTAGTAAAAGTAGTCAGGGTGAAAATGATCCTATTGAGGTAAGTTTTAAATGCATGAATATTTATTACAGTAATAATTATGCTTTATTTGGTTACGTTATTTAACTGTCTATGGTATTATGAATGAAAGCATACTTTTACGCAAAATGATGGGTGTCCAAAACACATTTTGTGCACAAGTACATATTTGAGTAAATAATCAGTTTCTAAATCGATCTTACATATTAAAAGCGGACTTATAAGGGTTTCCTTACACATATATACCAAAAAAATTCATACCAATTCAGTAAAAATTCGTGGGAAACGCCTCGGCCTTATCTATTTGGACTTCTTAATAACAATCTTTGGCTTCAGCTTGTGAGTCCTGAGTTTATGCATATGAGTCATTACAAAATACATCCCTGGGAATGTTAGAAACAGTAAATAGACCCTTAAGAACGTTGGCATGTGGAAGGCAAAGTTCCACTCATTTGGCAAGCTGACTGTGAACCGGTTTGTTTCTTCAAAGTACGGTATGTTCCGGAGAATGACTATAGCTTCGCATATAATGCCTATGGGGTAAAGAGGTATCCACATTGTGTAGCGCAGCCACGTCAGAATGTAAATCTCCTTTTTGTACAGCTGAGAGATGTAGTACGGGTACCTGTAACGGGAGAGCAGTTATTGATCGGCTTAAATAGTTCTTGGAACAACGCACCTGTCAAGATAGGAAGGTCAAATAACAACAGTTCTGATGTCGAAAAGTCGATGTTCCAAAATATACATAAAATCTAAAGATCTATTTAAAAAAAAATTAAATATAAGCCCCCTCTTACCTGACAACTTCAATCATGCTCCACATGACAAAGAGATAGAAAACCACCGGCTTCGTTTGCATCCGCGGCTCAGCTTCAATCATTACGAACAGAACAAACGCTCGACCACTCACTTGCAAGAAAGGAACGAGAACACCACCCTGTAAATACGGGAAGAAAGAGTTTGTGAGATTTTGAAATGAAAAACGTGTGCAATAAGAGGCTAATGATAGCATGGCCATTGTTGGCCGTACCCTCAACTGCTTGTTTCTTCAACTCGAGCCACCTGTACATACTCCTCTACCGTCAGATAAGTATTGACCAACTGATCTGGCAGGTAATATAATTTAACCGACTTCATTTTAGAAAACTATATAAGTAACTAGTAGTAGTCGTGTAGTAGTACATAATAGTACTACTACTACTATTTTTTAGCCTTTTGATTTACAAGCAGATTTAGTGGGGAACAAATATTTCTTCACAAAGGGTTTTTGCATAACAAGCTCAAATATCAATCTATAACTTCCTTAAGGTGATTGTTTCGCTGGCCTGTTCATACATTTAATGCATACACTCTACTCCGTACATAGACACTTTTTTCTCAAAACAAATCATTTTATCACTTTTCTTCAATGAAATAGGTGCGCATTAGACTTTTTGGTAAATAATTTGCACTATATATTGAGAAAAACAGTTATAAAAACCGGGCAAAATTTGACATTTCGTTTACTAGTGTGAGTGCGTTTTGACAACCAAAACATACCGCCATGATTGCGATGTTATAATAATTTGACACTAGATGGCGTGCAACCGGTAATATAAATTTGAAAAATCATTACTCAATTTAAAATAATGGATGGAAAACATTATAATAACATAAAACTAACTATCAGAAACAAAAACATAAAATATTGTTGTTATCAAAAAATTGTTAGCATTACCTAGTTTATGATTATTGTTAGTAGGTGTTTTATTCATCATACCTACGTAAGACGCGATGCGCGAGGTTGCCGTTCTTATTACTTGACCCTTTGACCTTAGATGTAACGTCGGAATTTCTAAGAAAATCTGTTGCCAAACTTCGCAATGTGATGATTCGATTGACTTGAAATAAAAAATACATTTTGAAACCAAGCTAGCTAGTGCGGTGATAGGCTTTACGCGCGGAATTGCTTGTATATTTTAAATTGTATACATTTTCATTGATTTGAACTAATATTATGTTCTTGTATGTATTTCATTACAATTTCATATCATTATTGCAAGGTATTGTAGTATAGGTTGCTTACACGCAATTTTATTTTAAAATAAAAGTAGTCTTTCGGTGGTGTTAGCAAGTCGGCCCGTGAGTTTTGCTGGCTATTACAAACAATTACCTACAAACTAAAATCTTCTCATAATAGATAGAAATCACCGATCGATATTGTAAAATTATAATAATATCAAGTGTTCAAAATTTTATAAGTAAGTACATAAGTACCTAAGTACTAAATAATATTATTATGTATCATTTGTAAACTTAATTTTTAAGTCGCTATATATATAAATATATTGTATTTCCTGTCATATTACTTTTTCACATTTGTAATACAAATAGTTATCGACGGACAACGAACAAACAAACTTTAGTTTACTGCAATCGCGTTTCATGTTATATATGGTTGCGTGCATTCCATTACTTTTACATCAAAATGTATAATTATGTTACCTATATGATTTGTTATTTATGAAATTTTATTTTATATTTAGACTAATCCCTGCAGAATAACCTGCGGGGATTTGTTGACTAGATATTATTTTTTTGATTGTCAATCAATACTATATCGAAATTATTTAGGTAAGTAAAAGTTTACTGCTATATTTTTCTAAAAATGCGAATGTAAGCTCGACCGTAATTTGGAACGTGCTCCAGTGCAAACCTCTAACCGAATCGCGAAACCGACCAACGCGCAACGTCACAAATAGTACTTTACAGTCCTTATATTTTGTGACTATTCAATTTGGTCGGATTCGCGATATAATCGCTTTTGACTCGGAACTAAGGGTCTGTGTATTATCTATGGTTATTTGGACTTGCTGGTCACTTCAACAGTGCAACTGCATTTCGAAGCGATCTGATCTGGTTACGTTTTATGATCTTACATTCAATTTTATTCGAATTCCGAGTTTATAAAAGTAACTATTGTCTTGTATATCATTTGTTTTTGTGTATTTCTGTTTCAGATTCGGTTTACGTCTAGAAGCTTACTATGTCTGGTTCAACGAGAAAACTAGCGTATCAACGCCACCGATATTCAGGCGTCCGTAAATCGTCTACACGATCAAAAAGCGCATTGAAAAGACTGCATGGTGATGACAAGTAAGCTATCTCGAATTGTGCCCAGCTTTCTTTGTAAAATTCTCAATCTCCACAAATAAATTGAAGCAAAATGGCGGTCGTAGCTATGGTAGATACAACCATTCTGTTACTAAAATTTATATCTTTATCGTATTACAGCCGCGTGAAAATTTGGAGATCTGAAGAAATCAAGAAAAAGTTAGCGAATGAACAAATTATCGCTGATGATTCTATAGTGTATGTATCAAATAATCATTATTTATTGTGGTCGCTGATCATAAAATGTACATGTTGTGTCATTACGCAATAATTTATTTATTTCTTTCAGTGCCCAGAATACAGAACCCAGAACATATGCGCGTGTGAAACCGAAAGTTCACTTAGAGGCCACCTACAATGTTCCTACTAGCACTGTGACGGCTGAATCTGAAGTGGTGGAACCTGTGGTAGACATAAATTGGCCACAAGCAGATCCTGAAATCGAGTCTTTTCAGTTTACTGTGGAAACTGTTCCAAATACATGCTTATCTGGAATATCTGGGTATCGTATTGTGGACCTTAGACATGTTATTGAGTGGTCCTTCCTTATGGAAAGACACCGTAATCTCTGTGAATCTTCACAAATTGAATTTGTCAGTGAAAGACGTGATGGATTTCGAAGTGCATTGACATTCAAGTGTAGTATGTGTGGAAAAGCGTGGGAACACTGCACAGAGAGCAATGACAAAGTAAATACTGCATTTGTGTGGGCTACTGTGACTTCTGGTAGCTACTACACTCAAGCAGCTCATATAACAAGTCTGATGGATATTCCAACAATGTCACCTAATAAATTTCGGCGTGTTGAAAAAAAGTTAGGCAATGTTTGGTTAGAACATTTGACAGAGGAAATTAAGACAGCTGGTGAACAAGAAAGAACAATTGCTATTGAAAAAGGTCGTGTGTCTTCAGACGGTGTTCCATTTATTACTGTGTATGTGGATGGAGGATGGTTGAAGAGATCATATGGGCATAACTTTGATTCATCGTCTGGCATGGTGAGATAAATTATTACTAAACACAAATTGTACTTATTATCAAAACAATGTAACAACCAACAATATTATGCAATGTTGAATTTGGTTATTTTCTATTATTGAATTGAATGCAATCAATTGTTTTTCACTTCCAGGCCTGCATAATTGGGAAAGAAACTAAGAAATGTCTATTTCTTGGTGTTCGAAACAAATATTGTTATACATGTCAGTATTATGATAAGAGAAATATTGATATGAAACCGCATAATTGTTGCAAAAATTTTACTGGACCGTCAACAGGAATGGAATCACAAATTATTGTGGAAGGCTTTCAAAAGAGTGAAGAAATACATCAACTTCGCTATTTGAGCTTTATTGGTGATGGAGATTCCTCTGTGTATGCAAATTTGAAAGAAAAGGTGTCTTATGGAAACATAATAAAAAAAATTGAATGTAAGAATCATGTAATCAAAAATTATACCAGTGCACTCTACAAGGTAAATCCTTACTAATATTATACTTGTAAATGCATAAGTGAGTTATTTGTTGATTTGGATTTCACATCTTAACTACTGAACTGGTTGGCGCAGTGGTTGAACTATTGACTGCTGCGCTGGGTATCGTGGGTTTGAACCTCGCAAGGAACAAATTTTTGTGTGGCCTACAGATAGCTGTTCCAGGTCTGGATGTTAATAATAATAATAATAAATCCTTTATTGTCCAGAAAAAGATCATATGTCTTGTGTATGTGAATTTACATGTTTGTGAACACAAAATTATTGAATCATATACTATATTAATATTTGTACACTTTCAGATTTTGGGCAATACTAAGCTTCCACTTCGTGGGAGAAATATTTTGAAACCAAAAGTAATGAAACTTACCTTAGTGGCACGGAAAATCATAATGTATAGCAGTGATAATACTGTTATGGCTGCAGATTTGAGAAATGGCCCACTTCATGTATTTGGAGTACACGGAAACTGCAAGGACTACTACTGCAATGTCAATGGAAGTGAAAAGGAGGAAGAAAACCTCGTAGAAGTTCTAAAAAAGGATGCTCCAGAAGTGTGGGCTCTGATTTATGCCGCCAATGAAAAAATTGCATTGAAGGCAGGTCGTTTGTCAAATGAGACAACAAATGTGGCAGAAAACTTTATGAGCGTAATAAATAAATTCACCTGCGGAAAACGAATTAGTTTAGGTAAAGGGGGATCGTATCAGCGACGTGTTCATGTGGCAGGTAAACAGTTTAAACATTTAATTTTCTAGTTTCTTTATATTTATATTGTACACTAGCTGCTGCCCGCGTCTTCGTCCCCGTGGAATCCCCGATTTTCAAACATTCTTTATCGCTGCTCCGCTCCTATTGGCTTAAGCGTGATGTTATATAGCCTAAAGCCTTCCTCGATAAATGGTCTATTCAACCCAAAAAGAATTTTTCAATTCGAACCAGTAGTTCCTGAGATTAGCGCGTTCAAACAAACAAACTCTTCAGCTTTATAATATTAGTATAGATAACATACATACATATATAATTTCTATATATGTTCTAGTAAAATTATATTTTGTTTTCAGGGCTATCGCTTGCTACTGGACACAAATGGCATGAGACTGCATGGAAAAAGCAGACCACACAGAGCCCAGGAACACATTTTAAAAAATACATAAAGCGAAAGGAACAGAGCAGGATACGACAACAATCGTCAACACGCAAACGATTGTTTGTTCCAAGAGAAAAATCCAAACCAGACAAGAACTATGGACCTGAAGCAAGTGATCCAATTGATATTGATGAAACACAATTGAGAATATTGTGTGAAGAACGGTTAGCTGAATTCCAAAAGTCACCAGAAGACATAGCTTCAATTGAAATGTCTACTGTAGGGCAGCATGAAAATGATTTATATACTACTCATAGGAGTGACCGTCTGACTGCTAGTCAATTTGGAAAGGTAATGTAATCAGAAATGTGCATGTGTAATTTCTGTGTTTTTAGAACACCTATGCAGACAAAGCATCTTAAAAAAAATTATTTTATCTTTTACAGGTATGCAAACGCCGGAGTACAACACCATGTCACAATCTTGTCAAGGATATTCTATATAAAAAAAATATTTGTACAAAAGACATGTTATATGGACAGCAAAATGAAAATGTGGCAAAAAGCATATTTATGCAACAGTATAATAAAACTGTAAGGCCTTCAGGTCTTTTTATTGATGAAGAATTTGGATGTTTAGCTGGCAGTCCAGATGGTAAGTCTTTCTTTATCAATATTCATGTATCATATGTGTATAAATTGGATCTTACCTATACATTTGATAAATATGGAAAATTATAACACTAGTTATAATCACGTAAAATTGTTATAGGTGTAATTGAAATTGAGAGAGCCGTAATAGAGATCAAGTGTTTTCCATCATTGGCGAGGAAAAACCAAAGCCTAGAGGCAGCTGCACTAGAAAAGAAAAACTTTGCTCTAACATTGGATAATAATGTTCTAGTTATGAATAAAAAGCATGATTATTACTATCAAGTAAGTAATTCTATTGCATGTCCACTTTATAATTTATTTTAGCATGTTATTTACTCTTACTACAATATTAAATCTATTTCAGGTTCAAGGACAAATGCGTGTCAGTAACATGGATAAATGTTACTTCATATGTTTTATTTCAGTCAATGAACCTCTGACTGTTATAGAAGTTTATCGAGATACTGAATTTATCAGCAATATGATGCCAAAGCTATTAGGCTTTTTTAAATACTGTATTCTGCCAGAAATAATTTTGAGACGAGTTCAAAAAAATTCGAAATGTATAGATATGAAAGGTACACTAAATTATTACTTGTCTATTTACTTCATAATTTCCATTTTTTCTTGTGGGAAATTGTTTTTCAACATCCACATCAAAAGTTACACACAAAATATACTCATTATAGTAATTTTCTTTCGTGGCAGCGGTGTAGCAGCGGTGTAGCAGCGGTTTACGGACAAGAAAATCAAGAACATCAGGAAGAGTGAAAACAGCCCATCAAATGATTTTTGTTTTAGTTGTACTTATATAGTAGTTTGTTTAGAATCTATATTATCAATGTTTGAAATCAAATTTTTTGCTTACCAGAAACCTGAAATGGTGTGCTCATCGTAATGTTCGTAATGTGATCAATACATTGACCCTTTTTTTCAGGTTTCTGAAAAACAAAAAGAACTCTTGCTTTTTTTATTTCCTTTACAATCACAACAATACTTTAGCAGATATGTATAACCATTTGTTAGTTATATGTGATTATGGATGCTTCGATATTATCAAACATTTTCCACCTTCTTGGTTGTAATCTCTCATTCTAATTTGTTGTCTTGTTATGATTTATAATGTCTTGCGTTTGTCTTGTACTAGTGTGTGATTGTTGTAAATAAATATACCTTGAATTACTTCAAACTTACATTGGGCCTAATACCTATTTTGATAAAGATTGTTTTTAGTAAACAGTTATGTATCAAGCAAGACATAAATTGTCACTATAAATACTTGTAATTTTTGTTAGTTGGTACATGTTTTTTTAAATAATGTATAAGGTAATATAATAAAACTATCTATTGCATTCTTGACATTAATTTAATTCCTAAAATAATAAATAGTTTACACCAGAAATACCACCTTTTATTATATAATCATAATTCCTTGTATTTCATAATACATATAATTGTAACGGGTGGCGTTAGAATAAACTTACCCCCCAGACAATTCTAATTTCTCGTAAGTACAGCCTAATAACTTTTCATTTCACGCCATCTAGTGGTTAATTTTGCTAAATGCTTTTGACTTTAAAGTAGTCACTCATGTCTATGTGTGTGTAAACGATACTATAATCAGATTTGTATGAAATATGGCGAATCAAATGGGTTTTGAGGCTTTAATTTGATTAATTTCGGTAAAGTGGAATCTCCGATTTGCGCGGTGTTATTTCTGTGACATAATATTGTTCCAATTACACTCAAAACTAAATAAAACTGAAATTGTCGACTTCAGCGCCATCTAACGGGAAAATGGCCACGAACAACCCGTAGCATTCACCTTAAAGATATAGTTATTTTTTCAAATCTCAAATTGTTTACTGCAATCCATAAATACACATACACAGGATTTATTTCGTTGTTTTATGTCTACTGGCAATTTTTTATATATTTTTATTGACAGTAGAAAAGTGTATTTTGTTTGGCTAGATCTCGTTTTTATGGCACACATAATAATTTGTTTTTTTAAATAATAATAATAAATAAGTATTTATTTCTTCGCCACGATGAACATTACAGACATTGTTTCAAATTATAGATTATTTGGTTTAGTTTACTGTGGGAGAATTTGCCGTTTGCATTCTTAAAAGATAACTTTTTTTTCTGGATGGGAAATCATGGAAAGCCCCACACAAAAAACAGATATTGAACTTACCCTAGTATATCCAAACAGCGGATGCATAACTTCGAGATACTGTAGCAGTTGTAAGAACTTCATGGCGGGTCCAACATGTTCATACGTATCAGCGACCGAGTCATACTCCAGCTTAGCATATCTGACGGCCATGACAGCCAGCACATACGTGTATCCAATGAATTGGAAGAGGTTGTACAGCTTCAGGTATACTTTTTTGAGGTCCTCTGGAATGGGGGTTGATGTATTTTTTTATTATATAATGGGGAGATTAGGTATTCACGCTACAGTTATTATCAAGTTGGGAAGACAAGCATAACTAATAAGCAGAACTAATAGCTGGACTATTTGTGAAATCTAGTTGAGAATGTTTTTATGTTATAAGCCCACATAAACTAATTAACCGACTTCAAAAAGGAAGAGGTTCTCAATTCGGCAGGTAGGTATGTTTTTTTTTCTATGTATGTACAGCGATTACGCCGAGATTTCTGATCCGGTTTACGTGGCTGTTTTTTTAATTCGATGAAGAATTGTTGCCATTCGTTCCCATAACAATTTAGTTCAGTTTCGTCGAGTAGTTTTTATTTTATGAGCACTTATGATAATTTCAATAAATTATAGCAAATCTTATAGTTCAGAGGCTTACATAATTAAAAACATATATTTAGTTAGGAGGACAGAACTTCAAGAATATTGTTATTCGAAGGCAACATTTAGGTACCTACATGGATTGTTTTATTACTATAGTGCTTTGTGCCAAGTATTGTTAAATGGATTTGATAAACAAGTTTGCCCACGTTCAATAATTACTACTACTAAACTATCTAACTCTGTGAGTAATTAAATTAATTGCTTACCTCTTCTGTAGCCCATCTCTTCTTTATGCAGCTTATCATACATGCCAGGGTAGTCCTTCATGACGTCACGTTTCTCGTCCTCACTGTCCGCAGCGTCTTCTGAAGTCCACAGGTCGAAGTTTATCTGTCAATTTGTTCAATAGGTCTTTTTAATTTTGATGGTATGTAATGTTACTGCCATGACGATCGTTACAGGTTGCCAGAAGCAAGGAAATTTTACAACAGTCTTGCTTTGCTATGAGGTATTGTATTACCCAGTGTGTTGTGGATGCCAGATAGGCAGTCTCTCTACGGAAAACAGTGATTACAGTGAAATTGTCTTAGCTGTAATAAAGTGTAGTTGAAAAAAAAAAAACAGGGAAAATATTTTTCCCTGCTGTTTTTTTTTTTAATTTTTTTTAACTTCTTTTTATCTTTTGGTTTTGTGATATATTATAAAAAAATCCATTCAAATACCTGAAATAGCCTATTGGGATATTCCGTACACACAACACACTATTTACTTTTATTTATTTACTGTAAGTGGTTGTGTGGATGGCTGTCCTTAAAATGATCAAACTAAGAATACACTGAATGGAACTTTGTTAGCAGCAATTAATTAAAAAATATTTAATGTCCCATTGTTATAAATATGTTAAGTTCAAGGGCAACCATTATAGCAAGTTCTTGAGAAATATACACAAAACAAGAATTTCCTACTGGAATAAAAAAAATTAGTTACACTGTTTTTTTTTTTTTTATTAAGTTACTGGACACAGATCCCGCTGGTTTGTGTATAACCTTTATTCTGCACTCACCTACTTTAAAATGCGTATGATAAGATTGTTACAACTATCTGCTATGCTAATCTAACATTGATAGATAAGCATTAATGTAGTTGATCTTTTTAGTCATGTAATTATTACATCTGGATTAATGAATACCTGTTGCTGGTTAGGGATAATTTATAGAAAAAAGAAGCCTTACTTTAAGCCATGCAGGTTTCTGTGGTTGAGCAGTTAGTCGGGGCCACCAAGCCGGTTTTTCCTTCTGCAGGATAAGTTCCACTCTATTTTCAAACAAACGGACAGTGGTAATGTGGTCATTTTCAGCCTGAAATAAAAAAAATGAATGATGCAGAGTCCATACATACTTTTTTGTTTTATCTGCTGAATAGATTTGTATAAAACTTGGCACACAGATAGATCAAGACCTGGAATTGGACATCAGGTAGGTTATTTTCACCCCATGCCTATCTATGTATATTTAGTAACTTTCAATAGAGAAGAGTTAAAGTGAATTAGAATGGGGGTGCACCAGGCCTCAATTCTAGGTCCATTCTTAATCAGTTATATAATGTCTTCGATCTTACATGGCATGTCATTAAAATTGTGATTTTATGATAAGTAATTTTTATTTACATTTAAGTAATACAATCTCGACAACTATCTGTATTTTATGCATGGATTTGGATAAATTGTAGCTTAGTCAAATATTCCAATATATAATAAATATATAATAAAATAAATAGTTTTCAAGGTAAAAAGGGCCCTACATTAAGACTGGTTAAATGCTTGAAATAAAATAGTATTAGTTTAAAAATTATTTTATTTTAACTGTACAGAACATCTTATATATAAAATTCTTGTATCACAGTGTTTGTGGTGGTGGCTCGACCGACCACCCCTAAATTTTTATTTTATTTTATGTGTCAAAACGATGTTTGTCGGGTCAGCTAATTACATTATTAAAAATATATAATATATTTTTTTATTTGCACTTAATTTAACCCCAAATCTATCATGATCTGCCTAGCTTTATCCCAAATTTATTGGGGTCAGCTTCCAGCCAAACTGGTTTCAATTGAATACTAGAATTTTACATGGGGCCTACCTACCATGCCTCACAACCCATTACCTGGGAAACACAGTACTTCTTGGCAAAACTGGAGTCAACTGCCAATAATATACAAATGACAGCTGGGACAAATGTCCTAACATGATGTAAAGATGGTCACCCATCCACAGACTGACCTTGGCAAGCATTGCTTAACCTTGAAGATAGACCCCTATGGCTGTTATTAATCTATCAACTACATATTACTACCAATAATTTGTTTATACAAGTTACAACCTTTTTGTCACAATTATTTTGTTTGATTTGAGAAGCTATTTTACTTATAAATCAGTTATGCTCACATTGCTCAGCCTTTTCTAAACCAAATTCTGTTGCTTTTCACAACCTGCTTGCTTCATTCATACAATAGAATGTTTGCATCGCTTATATCAATGCAAGAATTGTTTACATACTTTAGAATAGAGATTTAAAGGCGAAAATACCAGCTTCATACATCATGTTACCACAACAATTTATTTGTACTGCTTAATTTCAAATTAGATAATGACTACTATTAATTAAACTATTATAATTCATTTAGTCAAAGGTCAACAATACGTAATTACATCCTATCTTATGTATACAATACCAGCGCCCCGCGGTTTCACCCGCGTAGTTCCCGTGGGAATACGGCGTTAAAATATAGCCTATACTGCCTATAATATGTTACTCAGGGTGTATGTAGCTTTCTAAAGGTGAAATGATTTTTGAAATCGGCACAGTAGTTTTTGAGTTGATTCATTATAAACATACACACACATAAAAATACAAAATCTTTCCCCTTCAGATTAGTGTCGATGAAGGATTTATTTCGGCGAGAAACGGAAGGTACTCACTGTTTTTACAGGTGAAAATAAATCCAAACTAAATTCATATAGACTCTCGCCACGGGCGCCGACACCTTGTGCCGAGAATTTCAAGTTATTTTCGAGAACTTTCACATCAGGTTTTACAACATTTTTCAACTCTATCTTCAATGAAATTACACTCTCAGTTTGTGCCCAATAAACAAACGGGCTTGGGATGATCATTATTTTCCACACAACACTGCACAATGCTGTGACCGAAAAAATCAAAATTGTATTAGAATTAAACTTGAACAGGGATTTACACAGATTTACAGCGAAACGAAATAAAATTTATATATTATTTCTAACCTGTCAATATAGCTCAACAATCTATCAGCCGACCGGCTACAAATGTTGCCAGTACCAACGAACTAATTAATTTAATTGGTTGGTAGCTTTTGGATATGAGTGAAACATTAGTCGTCTAAGGTTCCCTCCGAAAACTATAAATTCTATTATTACACTTCAATCGACTAAACGTAAAATGAATGGTACATCTCTACTATTCCTATTGCTTTTTTCTTTTTACATTCTGTGAATTTCTGTCTGTCAAAAAGCCGTTTGCTGCTGTTGATGGGTGTCGAATTTCTGTAAATTTCTCATTTTAATCGTCTTTCTTTGTGATTCAGTATATTCCCCGTCAACTAAAAATGGTTTAATTATTACTTCGCACTATAAATTACGTACAGTGGTTGTTCTCTAACTCTGGTAGAAGTTGTAAACAAATCCAAAATGTCCGTTCCTAGCACTGGATTGAGCAAATTGAAGAAGAAACACATCCGTGTAAAACATCAAAAAGTGAAACTGTTTCGTGCAAATGAACCATTACTATCTGTGTTTATGTGGGGTGTGAATCACACGGTAATTACTTATTATATTATGCACTAATTGCAGTAGTATGGCGGGTGTATAATCCTATTTGAAACGATCTCGGCGAATGAAGCATCATTATTATGTCATTTCCCACACAACTGGTTTGTTGTGGTTAAAATGTTTACATTTAAATTTACCAAATAAAAAAAAAATCTAAACCACCCAAAACCTATTGTAAATTCTGGCACTTTGTCAACACATTATGTTTTTATGTCTCCTTGCCATTGAATATAAATAGACTAATAAGTTTTATTGCGTTGGACAAAGGTGCAACAGATTCAATCATGTTAAACACATCAATATTAATTTGTATAGACCTCTGTGTTGATAGTTAAACATAAATTTTAATTTTCAGATAAATGAGCTCAGTCATGTCACAATACCAGTCATGCTCCTCCCGGACGACTTCAGAGCTTACTCCAAGCTCAAAGTTGACAACCATTTATTTAACAAGTAAGAATTCAGCCAAAACTATCCTTAAGTTGTTATAAGAAACTTGGCTCTGAGCTCAGACCGAAAAACAGAAAGAAAAGTATCCATCTTGTAGGATAATGATGATATCTGCAGTAACAACACATTCAGACCTTGTACGATCTATTATGATGATCTTCAGTTGCCAGTATCTCTGTGACAAACTTAACAGTATTTCCTGTAACAGTACTTTTATCACAAAAGAAGTCAGGGTTCAAATCTAAAATGCAATAACAATGCTATTGTAAAATATACCAGATATTTTCTACAGTATATCTTACAAAGGGACTACTTTTAAGTATAAGGAAAACCTGTGCTAGAAAGCCCCAATCTTCTAAACTAGCAGAATAGTATGTAGGAGTATACTTTATTTTTTACTTATTTAACTTATTAACTAATTAGCGCCCTGGCTTCGCACGGATGCAATGTAGTTAGAGAAATTATTATTTTCTTTACTATAATATGCATGTATTATACTTATAAACCTTCCTCTCCAATCACTCTATCTATTAAAAAAAACCGTATCAAAATCAATTGCGTAGTTTTAAAGATTTAAGCATACATAGGGATATACAGTCAAAGAAAGCGAATTTTTTTTATACTATGTAGTTTATTAATGGAAGAAAAAAGGTGAATAGACAAAAATGGGTAAGCTCATTCCATCATCGACTTTGTTTCTGTCACCTGTAAGTGACAGACTGGACTAGGTCTAGACTAGAGTCAAGAGAATATCCATCTAACAGCAGAAAAAAAAACTATAATGTATGCGAGATATTGTGTTCAACATTCAAAATTCTTTCTTGTACAAAATTGAGAAAATTCACATTTGTACAAAGTAGACACTCAAGGGCAAATTAGTTTCATACTAGTTATTGATGTTTTGTAGCACATTTGTTGTATAATATATTGCACATAAAATAGATTTTCCTTCAAGGAAATACCTAGTATTTAGTACAACATTAGTCATTTCTGATGATGTGATTTCTGATTAATGGAAATTGAGCATGCAAAAAATTTGGGAAATAAATAGTTATGTGGTTAGATAAGGTAATTAAACACTACATAATTATGCTTTAAAATTATAAAAAATACTGCCAAAATCAGTTCAGTACTAAATATACCAACATTATTAAGTAGGTAACATAGATGAAAATCATTAAACACTCATCATCTGCCTAGTCTTTTCCTAACTATATTGGGGTTGGCTCCCAGTCAAACCAGCTCAGTCAATTCAGCTGACTGCCAGTTTTTTATACAGGCTGCCTACCAGATCCCCACAACCCATCAACTGGGTAACACGGTACTTCTTGGCAAGACTGGTGTTAGATTTTTCTGGCTTCTGACAATCCATTATAACTCCCAATGATCTACAAATGGCACCCAGAAACCAACAGCTTAACATGCTTTCGGAGGCATGGAGAAATCTCGCTATGTAAAGATAGTCACCCATCCACAGACCAACTTTGGCAAGTGCTGCTTAAACCTTGAAGATTGATCCGTGCAACTGTTATTATTCCATGCGGGTGCCATGAGCACCTTAGCTCTTTCTATGTTTGATTTTAAAAAACAGAGCCAAATAAGATTTGAACCAATACCAAGGATTCAGTACATGATTCTGGACCCCAGCATTGGAAGTTTTTATCAACTTAGGAAGTGCAGACAAAATATTCAAACAAACTAAATCCATGGTATCTGTGTCTTCCTACACCAATGAGTCTCACACCCTATATCTTATATCTAATTAATTCTCTGATGTCACACACAAATACACAATCTAACCACTGGTTCAAAAGGTTTGTATTTGATGGCCACCATGGCCTACACGTTAGTCCACCATAAGGACTTAGTGTGGAAACCAACTCCTGATAGATAGATGCCTATATATTTTGCATAAAGTTTCCTTATAGCATGAAAGTATTTTAGAAAATATATATAATTAATAATATTATGTGAACTTGTAATCAGAATAATTTTTATAAGGAATATATTAGAAGAAAGTAAGTGTAATGTTTGGTTATTAAATTAAAAGGATGTAGTTAATTGAAACCGATAACAAAGTTTAAATGTCTAGGTCACTCTTCTTTATGTACCTTTTTTTATTCTGCTCTGAGCTGAGTGCACTAAAACCCATCCGTGTTCCTCCTAATGCCCTTTGTGTCACAGGGCCGCGGAGACTCTTTCGAACAAATTCCGCTACCCTGGTGCCTCAAGTTTGCTCTCACAATTGATAAAAGTACTAAGTATACTAATACTGATACTCAACTGAGTCCGGTTTGACTGGAAGCCGATCTGAATGTAGTTGGTAAAAGTCTAGGCAGATGATGAATGTATCAACAAATGTACTTCTGATATAGGAATATTATCAAGTAAGCTGGAAGTAGTGAGGCCGGCTTCCAGAGTGCGCCAAACATATGTAAATTTAAGTTTCGCTACACCTGGATACTAATTTTGATGCAGCTCGGAAACTATTCTTACGGCCACAAAATCTATCGTCGTCGTTCAAGTCGATATCAGATAAAAATGTAAACAGATGAAAAATGCTGCTTTATCCTCTTTGATATTTTCCTGATTTAGTTCTAAATCTCGAGTTGACGAGAGACTAAACGCCAACAAGAATACTGCCTATCCTCGATAATATCTTCCAATCCTAGTCAATTATGGCATAAATAGTAATAGCAACGCTCTGCCATCATACCACACATACACTAATCTGTAGACTATTAAGATCTGTTAAACCATTTTATAATCTCTATTCTAATAAACGACTATGATGCGTCAATGCTAATAAAATTGATAGAGCTAAATGATTCGCTTAACGATTTAATCGCTTTACGCGGTTTATTCCGGTACCTATATAAATTGAATACACAAGAATATCTACTTTGTGTACTATGATACTATTTTGAGACAGTATTTCCTCCTAGATTAGTTAGAGTATGTTATCTATCTCCTGGATGTAAATAATTTATATTTTCTTCGAAATTACCTTTTCCTATTATCTTAATGGATTTATGGTAATTCAATGATGAAACGAAAATACAGGTGTTTTCCTTACGTAAAGTCGCGCTAGGGTTTCCCATCATTAAATAGCACTTATCGACAAAATATTAAATGAGTTATCGATTGTTTCAGAGAAAATATGCCATCTCACTTCAAGGTCAAGGAGTACTGCCCCCTTGTGTTCAGGAATCTACGAGAGAGGTTCGGAATCGACGATATTGACTACAAGGAATCACTCACAAGGTACAACCCTGATTATACAACCCAATCATAGGCAATACCAAATTCAAACTCGCCTGGCACGAGTGATACGCTAACGATAATTTATTTCTTTATTGATTATATATTTATTTATGTTTATTTTTACCCCCATATTGTATTATCTGGCATCCTCGATCCCACATCCCATCCTGTGGTCCCTAGGTTTAGAAAGCCAGATAACTACCTGTGTTCGCGGGCCCAGAAGAGGCCTAGCAGCATGCTGCGGCGCTCGGCGACGGCGCCCACCGGGGTTGCCAACATGAAAAACGAAACACATCAAGAGAGCATATTCCACGATGCAAGCGAGTTCGTCAAACGAGGGCTGACGATAAAACGCCTGAGGTCAGCGGAGTTTTACTAAGCAGCTGTACGATTTTTTTTTTCAGTTTTTTTTTCTCAATAACAGTATGTAGTGTGCCTTTCGAACTGACACGGCGAGCATAAGCATTACCACGATCACTGGCTGTATTGTGAAGTCATTCCCCTTGTCTAACCGCTTGAGAGATACCTCCATGAGAGACGGTTTCTAAAGTTTGGATATGAAATTGGATTTTTGTTGGATTTTGGTTTTTGTATGCCTACTGTCCTATTGTCCATTCCAGTTTAGGTTAAATGGGTGTCAAGAGTGCCTCGATCCTTGATTGGCCGTGACCTCCATTGACGTTCCTTAACCTCCGCAAATGGTCCCGTATGTCTCGGTTACTTAATATATCGTATATATTTTTTTCTTTAACATTAACACTACATGTGCACATTACTGCTGTGAGCACACTCATGTGCACTTTCACCGGTTGGTAAGTATTATGTTAATATGCGCATCTCTTTCGCACGTAACACGAAATAGAAATGAATGAGAAAGAAGTCACACGAAACAACTTGCATTGATATTGGACAAATGTAAGGATATTCAAGGAGCTAGGGAATGATTTTGACATAAGGTATTTCAATACTTTGGCTGACTTTGGTGGAACGTCCGCGTGGTGTTATTTTGTATGTACCTGTAAGGGTCGCCACAGACTACCGACATTACCTGAGTGCCAAATAAATCCGTAACAAAAATAATGTAGATGTTTTTTCAATCTGTTGGTCGTCTGTGTAGCCCCTTATTCCAAGACCTGCAATTTTCTTTGAGTGTCCTTAATTTCCTGTTTTGTTAGGGTGTGGTGTGCAAGAAATGACGTCACAAACTCGCTCACAAATCACTGTTGATTGTAATTACATACACTTTGACTTCATAACCATATACTTTGTACATTAATTCAGTTTCATCATGTAACAGAGTATCTTGTGTGTCTTATACTGAGTTAATATAAGTTTTGTTCGCCTTAGAAAATAAAATTAAATGTTTATTTCAGGTATTAACCTATTATAATACAAATTAAAAACAAAAGTACACTAAAAATATATTAATATTTTTTATGTACTTCCTTTATTCATATTGCATACATATCCTTTACATTTTAAAATATTTCTATAAAAATAAAAACAAAAAATAGTAGCCCACCGGTATCGGGAACAGGGTCCAAGCTACTGGCGGTCAGGGTTCCAGAGAGAGGAACTTCCTAACAATGCGAGCCGTGTCCAGAAGTACCGCTTTCTGGATCAAACCCTTGATCCAGTTGCCTAACGAGAGCCTTGGTCGGGGCTCTTGCCTATTAAGCCATTGGCTGGCACGACTATCGGTACAATGATTGCTGAATCCACATCCCACATGTCGACAACCTCGCGAGCCAAGTCAAGATATTTAATTTGCTTATCTTTCTCTGTTTTCACGAGGTTCTCGTCATGCGGAACGGTTATGTCTACAATCATTGCACGCCTCTCGATTCGGTCCACTACATATGTACTTAATATTAACAAATTATTGCTATAATTTTTCATAAAAAATTAAAGATCATTTACGTCGTATTTTATAAATAAAAACGGAATGTTACTTCGGGTACAAGCGATATTGGGCGTTCTATAGGTACGTCACTGATACTCGTAGTAGCGTGAACGCTCTGAACGCGTTCGAAGTCAAATATTTGTTTCTTTTCTTAGGCATTGGGGATAATGCCAGAAAATCAGAATCTAGGGCTGATTTTCCAATACTCCAATACCTAACCTATACAATAAATATGCCCCTTTGAAATATTTTCGATAGCAAAGTTGCCAAACCGCCTTTTCTATTCCTCAAATATGTCTCTTAGACTACACAGATCTCACTATTGAGAAATCAGACCTATTTGAATTCTTATTAGGGGTTTTGACGAGTTCATAGGATCGCTTTCAAGTCTTTATTTCAATTAATAGCGAGGTCAGGGCAAGGTCGGCAATGGCGCCGTAAAATAATCATTACCTAGGCCTTTTGTTGTCAACTCGTGAAATTTTATCTTTTCAATATACATTTTATCTTATATCTTTTTTTTATATTCTGAGAGTAGCTTAAGTTTCATTTTGTCGATAGCATCATAAGTAGGTACGTGTGTACCTACTTACCTGACATAAAGGAAATACTTTCTTAGATAAAGACTGACTTATAATGTTGGTATGTTCATAGATTTGTAAGATTATTATAATATTTGCTGAAATCTTTTGAGTCATTGATAAAATGTTCTTTGTTTAGTCACGAAGTTAATGTCGAGAACGCGATCTGTTTGGAGTTAAATTAACACCTTCTTTTATTTGACCGACAAGAGCGTAGAAGTCATACAAAAAAAAGTAGGATAACTCCTAGCTTAAAGTAAAGTCAAAGGGTAAGTGTTCAGTTTACGGAACGAAAACGAAACGTCAAGCGTGCGGAAACTAATTGGTTCAATGAATTAACAACAGCCAATCACAGTGGTTTACGAGCAATTGACAATTTGTCATATTTTTAAATGCCCATTGTCGTTAAAACTTCGTTAAACAAGAAATCCACTGAGGCTTTTCTACATAGAATATACTTTTTTCCGGAACATCAACTTTCGCGTGAAACTTTTCCAATTTCTTCGAGGTGTTGAGAGTTTGTTTATAAAAAAACCTTATGATTTTTCTTCGGGCATACTTACTGACTGGGACATATCAGAAAAGCCCGAAAAACAGAACAGTATGCTTTTTTAGAATAAAAGATAAAATAAAAGTTTTTGTTGCCAGTTCAACTTGCCCTCCGGAAATAAAAAGCATTAAGAATACATTAAAATAATGATATTTAGTAACGTGTTTTGTTTAGCTTTTGTATTAGTGGGAAATTAGTTTCATATCAATAGAAGTTTCGATGATAACTACAACACGAAATATATTGATTACCAGCAGCGCCCCTAGGTTTTACCCGTATTTCCCGTTCCCGTGGGAAAACGGAGATAAAATGTAGCCTATGACACTCATATATAATGTGGCTTTCTATTGGTAAAAAAAAATTCGGAATGGATTCTGTAGATCCAGAGATTACCCCCCACAACTTCATAAAGTCACAAACTTTACCTTTTTATAATATTAGTCATACATAAATGATAAATTATATTTATTTTGTAAGTAGGTTAAACATAACACTGTACACGTCAAATATTTCTGTTCATTTTAAGCTAGATGAAGCCGGCGTTTCCTAGTCGACTACACTGAGAAGAAACACCGAAACAAACTCAGAGGTCAAAAGTCTCTTTTAAAGTCCATACAATCCGTACTGGTCAAGTCATATGGGAACCATGTAGGTTAATGTCTGAGGTAGCCTTTTGAAGAATGTGCCACACAAATTTGATTAGACCTGTCCAGACAGTGCAAGCATTTGTCAGTTACCGTGTAGCACAATTTACAATTTACATGGTTACATACAGTATAGGTTTGAATATGTACATGACTAGGTTTTCCCCGCGGTTTAGCTTCCGTGTCTATCTCACAGAAATCCGTTCATTTTTCCGAATATACAAATTTACCGATGATACTTTACGATAAGTGATGTTTAGTAATCCAATGAGTACTTCCAGAGGTTATCTCCTAAAAACAATCAATTTTATATCTAATATTTTTTCCGATTTATTTGTTTGATACCAGCAATGTCATATTATACCCTTGTAACTTATTCTAGAATTTTGGACCGCCATTAAGGGTGATAACGGCCGGAATTTATGTCCTTTATCAAAGTTTTCTCCTAAACGGGAAGGACTGCTATCAATTTCCTTTCATTTTGAAACAAGTTGTTATAAAAAAGAGTAGAAACACATTACCGCTTACATTTAGCGGGTAGCAACAAGGCACATTTGATGAAACAATCAATCATTAATTTTATGCTATCAATTTTATGGCTACTAGGCCCAAAGATGTAGTATATTGTTATTAAATAAGCGTAGGCCCAGTTTGTAGAACGAAAACAAAATTATCAAATGCGCGATCGTTGCTATCATTGTTGAATGATTTTTCAACAGGAAATCTCATTACTCAATTATTACCTTTCATTTGCATCGCGTCTAGAATGTGTTCTCAGGAACCGGTGGTTAATCAATCGATAATTTATTTTAAGGCAATTAGATCTATAGATAAAATACGTAGCTTAAGCGATCCAAGCCGAGTTAATGTCTTTGACAAAAGAATGGTGTCAATAAAATACCTCGTACATAATTATACCGACCATAACAAATAAATAAATTCTACAATGACATAGGTATTCATGTAACCATCAATCATCGTGAAACACTCAGGTCCGAATTCTAGATCGATATTCAGTTATCATGAATTTGTTTTAAAAATAACACATACAATTCTAGTTCTAATTTGATCGAAAGAGATGCTTCACTGGTCATCGTTCTAGATTCTGGATAATTTAGGGCGACTGAGCAATCATTAATATTTTATCTTCTTTTCGAGTTGATGGTTAACTTCTTAGACTTTTTGGGTCCAGTAAGTGCTGAAGTTTAGAACATTAGCCACAAGTTGTCCCAACGGTGTCCCATACAACTATAGTTTGGGGATTTTATGAATATATTAAATACTACGGCTTACGGTCAAATTGACTCTTAGAACTAGCATTATGGGCATTGGTTTAACTAAATCGGCAAATTTCTGAATTGACATATTGCGAGTTAATAACGTTTCAAGCTAAAGTGGAATTTCAACTTTAATTCGTCAATTGGGTCATTAAAAAAGTGCGCTAAACAACTGTTGTTGAGCAAACCATTGATGTATGTCTTTAGATTTCGGGGTTATGGTTATTGTAACGTTATCGGAGAGTTGTGTCAGGTAAATGGAGGTATTTGGGCAGCCATTGCTATTGAAAAAGTGCGTTAAACAATCACTGACGTTTGTCGACAGATCTCAGCCGATCCCTGACGATTCTTCCGGCAAGTCGGGGGCGAAGTTCTACCAGAGTTACGACCGCTTGTTTATCCTCAAGACTCTGACCTCCGAAGAGGTCGAGAGGATGCACTCGTTCCTTAAGCATTATCATCCCGTAAGTATGAATTAACTTAAGGTTTAAAGGTGATCCACATATATAAAGGCTGCGCCTGAGACGTGGAAGGGCAGTGGTCTATCACCACAGAGGTCTCGCTGATGGTGGCGCGTGTGTTGGATCATTCGGTTCCCTTCAAAATGGTTGAGCTAAATGGTACCGATAGACGCGTCATGTTCGTGAACGGGCGCCGTGAGACTGGTCACCTCTTAACTGCCACTGACTTGTTTTAATCTTTATATAGTACTTTGAATTGTTTTATAGTTAACTTTTTTGCATTGTCCTCACATATATAAGCACCAAGGATGTAACCAAGGTTATGTAATACAGAACATGATTCAAAAGAGTGTCCGGGAGTTTCTTGCACGTTCTGTTCCATAGAGATCTACGCTTTGGAACGTGCAGATAGCTTCACCTCTTTCGACTTGACAATTCAAAAGTGCCTGTAAAGGTTTTAACTGAATTAAATGCTTTGTGTTTAGTCCACATGTTGGCAATGGCAAATTAAAGGTATGATTCAGCAGGACTAGGCAGGCGACATACATATTTCTATTATATTATACCTTCTGTAGCTAGCGACATGCTCGCAACACTACTCGTTTGTATGTAAAAACCAGTAGTGTCGCGGCCATACGTTGCCAGCTCCTGCCGCCAGCAGTCAGCTACTGAATGACACCTCTATTAATGAAACGGGTTTGTCACATAACTATCATACTAGAGGGATACTATACACCTCTGTCAATAAAACCGCGAATTTTGTTACTGGCCCGTTTTCGACTCGGGAACATCATGTAAGAATGCAGCGGAAATAGCGGTAGTCGAAACAGATTAGTAGTCTATGCATACTCCTCATTGAGCTCATTATTTACAAAACAAATTATTTACATGTCACCGGCAAAATGCAAACTCCGTAAGTTTGTAATAAACGTTCATTAGATTATATATTATAATTATAATATCATTTATTTTTTTGTGGTTATATTATCTTAATTATAATTGATCGATATGATATGAGAAAATAATTTTGGTTAGAATAAACCCCATCCAAATTAAATAGTTCACAATTTATCCGTGACATACATATGTACATATGAAACTCTTCCGCTACTGAGTGACTCACAGACAACGCACAGTCAAAACTACTGGTCGTAGTTTCCTTGGGGAGTGTAGAGGAGCACTAAGAGAGGATTTCCCGAAATTCTTAAGGGGACGGGAAAAAACGGGATACACGCGTACGAAGTCGCGGACAAAAAAATATAGGTATCTATTTATAAAGAGTCCCTGGTGACATACTGCTGAGGTTATTTACATACATATGCAGCCTTTGCATAATGCCATTAATTATGCCGATTATTCATGCATTTTCGTAAAAGTCACCTGACAAAGTGTTCATTGTGACTCATTTTGGTAGCAAACAATGAGCCGACGGACTACGAAACGTAGGTAGCTTTAAAACTACTATCTTTAGGAATTAATGTTTGGCCTCTGAAAAAGACAATAAACCGAACTTGAATTATATATGACGTCACGAAAAATTCAGTATTGTTAGGGACCTAATTAAGGACTAAACTCAAAATGCAGTGGACTGTAATTTACATAAATGTATTCCTAAAAGGTACAATTTATATGTTGATGTTGTTTCTTTTATTTTTTAAACGTTGCCCCATACTAGCCATTTCTCCTGCGTCGTGGATGCATTTATAAACATACAATCTCACATGCACAAACAGCCAGACCCGGAACAAGTACAGGCCATACAAATATGTATTTGTGCCGTGCGGGAATCGAACCCACAACACGAAGCGCAGCAGCCAATCGCTCAACCACTGCGCCAATCGTGTCGTCATGATATTGGTAACGTATGGAGTGCGCGGGCGTGCCGTTCACGGAGACCGGTAGCAAAGTGTCATTCGGCCCGTACCTCTCGCAGCACCGCAGTCTCACGACTGCAGCCGAAATTAGCCGAGTGGTTGGCGGTGCCCGAACAGTATCGTACTACACACCTTTCGGTATCGAAAGCTTGGTGATTATAAGGGAAAATTACTTTGCACCCTTATTCGTATCGATTGTGCAAAAATTCAGCGCTGAAGACTTATCAGTTATAACCGATCACAACACTGTTATGCCTAAATGCAGCAAGCCATCTCGCCATGCACTCGAAATTATCATTATTCAAATTTTACCGGATATCAACTACATTGACAAGTTATCAATCCACTGGTAAACAAAACATAGTCCTCTATCTAATCGTTGAAAGTTATGTGAATTGATGTGTTGATAACATCAGGAGCTTGTGACTAAATAATAACAGCCGCTCGCTCTTCGACGCTAAGCAGCGCTTGCCGAGGCCGGTTCCTGGATGGGTCGCAAACTTAGATTCCGAGGCTGTTGCATGGCTCGGAAAGCACGTTAAGGCGTTGGTCCCGACTTTTTTTTTAAACCTTGCCTCACACTACGAATTTCTCCTATATAGTGGGTGCGTTTTCAAAAATATAAATTCACATACACAAACATCCAGACCTGGAAAAATTATCTATAGACCATACAAATATTTGTTCCGTGCAGGAGCAGGGACCACGACGAAGCGCAGCAACTTATCGCTCAATCACTGCTTCAACCGTGCCGTCAAAGTGATTTTGCTAGTCCTTATGTGATAGTCAGAAGCAAGAAAATCTTTACCAATTTTGCCAATGGGTACCGCATCCACCAGGTATTGCGTTGTGCAGGTCAGATAGGGAGTTGCTCCATGTTGAATACTGGTATTTAGCTGCACCCGGTTAGACTGAAAGCCGACCCCAAGATAATTATGTAGTTTGGAAAAGATTAAGCCAACGACCATACTGCCCTTACACGCCTTATAACAAGGGACCGATGTCTCTCAATACATCAGACTTATAGATCTGATGTGATTGCCACTCAAAAATTTCGAGTTAGTATCTACCAGTTCTTTGAGCTGTAAGCACTTCGCGTTAGTCAATAAATAAATGGAACGGGAAAAGAACGGGCTCTTGTGCAATACGTTGGTGTGATAATAATAGCCTAACTTGGGCCCATATTCCAAAACGTAAAATCCAATTCCGTTGGAGCTTGTCTTGATTGAGTCCGATGATAAGTATATGAAAGATAGCGTCATTGTGTCGTTCGTGTAAGTAATTTAGAACAATTTTGTGTAATTAACTGTTTGTTCTAAATGTGAGGCAGGTTATCTCGGTTTCTTAGACAGGTTGGCTTAGTTTCCGATGAATATGGGACGTTTTTATTTGTGGTTGGTTGCTATGGGTGGAAATAGATTGCAAACTTGTTCGAGTCAACAATTGATAATATTGCTACTGCACTTTTAGACACAGGATAATCACCACACTATAGTTTAATACATTAGTATATTCAAATTTAGTCAGGAAATACACCAACTTTGAACCAAGAACGACCATGCTCAGCTTGGGCAGTTGAGGCATGTGCGGATAATCCCTCGCTTCCAGACTTGGATGTATAGTCGCAAGCGAAAGTGCGTTGGATTGCCGTACCCTCCCTCTGTGAGGAAGATATGGTTGCAAAGGAGGCGGCAGAAAAGAACAGGATAAAACCACCCTCCCTATCCGAAGTAGACGCACCGGACGCCGGAGGGCTTGGAACGATCTCTGTCCGATATAATGCACTTGATGGCAGATTCTTCAAATAAATCCCATAAAACAAATATCTTTGTATGTTTTCAGTATATAGTGGAGCGCCACGGCAAGACCCTGCTGCCTCAGTACCTGGGCATGTACAGGCTGACAGTGGACGGCATCGAGCACTACCTCGTCGCCACCAGGAATGTGTTCTCCAACCACCTCAACATACACAAGTAATTCCAACATAGCATAAGCATAATCAGCCTTTTTATGTTCCCATTGCTGGGACACAGGCTTCATCTCTAGGAGGGGGAATGGACCGCAATCCACCACGCGGGCCCAGTGCGGGGTGGTGAATGTCTTCGATTTTTTGGTTGGGACATGCCGATTTCCTCACGATGTTTTCCTTCACAGTTTAGAGAGCAGTGGGTGATGAAATTAATTAAACAAAGTAATGCGCCTGGCTGGGTTTTGGAACGAGAATTTGTTTAATTCCTAAGATTAAGCTTTTAATGACGTCTCTTAGCACGTATTTCACTTCCCTTCGATGTCATTATAAGCGGATTCAACTGTGTTTCTAGTAAAGGGATGACTGATGAGTTGACAAGAAGCATTTAATAAGACGCGAACATTTTGCGCTTCCCCCAAATAAATTGGGATTAAGAGTAAGAGCATGATATGTGCTAGCAGTCATCTTTGATCTGAAAACAAAGATTTGTTGACTCTGCTTTAGCCAAGCTTGGTTTCATTTTCGCCGTGGCATTAACTAATTTCGGTCTTAATTAGCGAATCAGTTTTTTTAGAACGCGACATAAGCAACATTCTTCCTGTTCCCTATGATTAGTGTATTTGTACTCGCTTGCATGATATTGAGACTTATCGCTAGGTATATTCTTTATATTTGTCTGACGGCATAGGATATAATAATGAATATTTTTCGCTTTAATGCCTTATTCTCAGTGATCGCACATTGCAGCGCCCAATTAAAATAACCAATATTGATTATTTCATTGGTTTTTTAAGATAATTATCTTATTTTCCGTTTTGTAATTAGTTACAACTAATTTAAATTACCTAATTGGATATAGATGTGGAACAGGGTGTTAAGCCCCACAAATCTTCTTTAAAAAGGGAAGATCTTGCGATCAGACTGAGGTATTGTGCCTGGTAAGCACATTCCCGTTTTTTGTAGCCGGGCGTTGCATACGTTCAAAACACGCGGAGAACTTTAATACGGCGATGTGGGATTTGTAATTGGTATGTGGCGGTACAGATGTCGCTACACTCTTACCCCAAATAAGAAAGATCGGTCAGAATTATTGAAAACTCGACATGCCCTATTTCCGGTCCTCGCATTCGCTTTCTTTATCATTGAATAAAATTAAACTGTCTTGATAATCCATTTATTGCGTCTGTTTCAAGGAAATACGACTTAAAAGGTTCGACAGTAGACCGCGAAGCTTCGGAGAAGGAGCTAGAGAAAGACCTGCCCACGCTGAAAGACAACGACTTCATCAAACAAGGAGTACGCATTGACATCGGTGATGCCGCCAAAGAGAAACTGTTGGAGACCCTTACTGCTGATGTTGAGGTAAATCTTACTACTGTTATTCCGAATGTTTGAATGGATGTTTAAAATTGTATTTCCACTACACTTTAGTTAGTCTGTGTTGAAGAAGAAAATTGTCTATAAATACGGGAAAAAATACGGGTGGGTGGGTTTTAGTCAGCACGAGATTGACACGGAGCGGAAGGGTTCCCACTCCGCCCAGAGCGGGAGGAGTCATTTAATGATGTCCCATCCAAAGCAACTTACTTTTTCTGCTATATAAATGTGCCAAAATAACGGCTTTCGGGCCTGCGTCGCGGTAATAGCTGCTTATTGGACGGATATCGGTGGCTTAAGCCTATTTACAAGTAGGCGTCTGAGGCAATATTTAGTAGTTTTTCCCAACAGAAATTTCAGTGATGATGTATAATTTTATTTGTCAGTTCCTAACGAAGCTGCACCTGATGGACTACTCGCTGCTGCTGGGCATGCACGAGTGCGGGCGCGGCGAGGCGGAGGCCGAGGCGGCGCGCCAGCGGGACGCCGAGCGCGACAGTGACTGCGCCGACTCAGACTCCGACAGCGACACCGACAACAGACACCACGCCGACCGGTCGCTACTGCTTACTCTATTTGTCGTGCTGTCGTGCCCGCACGCTCACACATCTCACACTATACTTACACCGAGCGCGACAGCGACTGCGCCGACTCCGACTCCGACAGCGACACCGACAACAGACACCACGCCGACCGGTCGCTACTGCTTACTCTATGTGTCGTGGTGTCATGCCCGCATCACACATCTCACACTATACTTACACCGAGCGCGACAGCGACTGCGCCGACTCCGACTCCGACAGCGACACCGACAACAGACACCACGCCGACCGGTCGCTACTGCTTACTCTATGTGTCGTGGTGTCATGCCCGCATCACACATCTCACACTATACTTACACGGAGCGCGACACCGACTGCGCCGACTCCGACTCCCACAGCGACACTGACAACAGGCACCACGCCGACCGGTCGCTACTGCTTACTCTATGTGTCGTGGTGTCATGCCCGCATCACACATCTCACACTATACTTACACCGAGCGCGACAGCGACTGCGCCGACTCCGACTCCGACAGCGACACCGACAACAGACACCACGCCGACCGGTCGCTACTGCTTACTCTATGTGTCGTGGTGTCATGCCCGCATCACACATCTCACACTATACTTACACCGAGCGCGACAGCGACTGCGCCGACTCCGACTCCGACAGCGACACCGACAACAGGCACCACGCCGACCGGTCGCTACTGCTTACTCTATGTGTCGTGGTGTCATGCCCGCATCACACATCTCACACTATACTTACACGGAGCGCGACAGCGACTGCGCCGACTCCGACTCCGACAGCGACACTGACAACAGGCACCACGCCGACCGGTCGCTACTGCTTACTCTATGTGTCGTGGTGTCATGCCCGCATCACACATCTCACACTATACTTACACCGAGCGCGACAGCGACTGCGCCGACTCCGACTCCGACAGCGACACCGACAACAGACACCACGCCGACCGGTCGCTACTGCTTACTCTATGTGTCGTGGTGTCATGCCCGCATCACACATCTCACACTATACTTACACCGAGCGCGACAGCGACTGCGCCGACTCCGACTCCGACAGCGACACCGACAACAGGCACCACGCCGACCGGTCGCTACTGCTTACTCTATGTGTCGTGGTGTCATGCCCGCATCACACATCTCACACTATACTTACACCGAGCGCGACAGCGACTGCGCCGACTCCGACTCCGACAGCGACACCGACAACAGGCACCACGCCGACCGGTCGCTACTGCTTACTCTATGTGTCGTGCTGTCGTGCTCGCACGCTCACACATCTCACACTAATTTACGAGATCATTCTCGAAGCTGACATTGGACGAAATCTCGCCAGTTTGAGGCAATTCTGCAACATGTACTGTTGACAGCAACTCGGCAACACGAAACGAATGATTGCCGTAAAAACGGGGCTTAAAGGTGGTAAAAGTGTAGAGCTAAGGATGCAATACAAATAACCTGCATAAGGTGCCACACGGTCCATGATAATTTGGTTGGCCATGTACTATGTACAGTTATCCACTACTTTGAAAATAAATTTATAAAGCACGTACGCGGACATTAATAAAAAAAATAAAAAAATAAATAAAAATGTTTATTGCTTCAACTTAAATAACTTAATCTAGTTACAATGTCGAGTATCCTTTTAAGCAAATAGTTTGCTTGTGTTAGGATTAAGTTTCTGGTAATCGATGTTCCATTGCGTTTTTGGTGTAATAAACTATTGACTGGCACGCAACGAAATTTTCCCAGCCTATTACTTTGTGCCAGCATTTAGCTCTAATATAATTTTCGTTCAGATGGGGCTACAACACTCCGCCGGACAGCCCGCGCGGCTTCGCGCGCCAGTCGTCGCTACGGTACGAGGGCATCATCCCCGAACTCGACATATACGCCATCCCCAGTCAAGATAGTAAGTAGATAGGCTCATATAGCTAATTACTCCTGACGTAAGATCGATCCAACACCGTACCGAAACGAGACTAACTGTAGCCTTGTTAGAAATGACTATTAGACTCCGCGTTAACGAGAAAAACGATATTTTTAACACCGATCGGGAAGGCTCTTTTCATGAACCTGACCACCTGCTTAACCTACCTGGTCTCGAAAGTCAGTATCCAAGTGGTCACATGCTGGTTGTACCAAATTTGAAGAAGTTGAGTCAATCTACGCAAAATAAAGCTGAACTTCTTAAGTAGCCACAATTACTGTCAAGGTCTACAGAATATACAAAGTTGATTTTGGTTTGGATTAATAAAAAATCAGCAGAATTAGGTTGCGGACAAAACTGACTCTGGTGTCCAAAAATCACCAGTACGTGCAGTCAATAGTCAACTCTTATTATGTGCATTTGTGTTTCAGGTGCCCCTAAAAAGGAGATTTACTTTGTCGCCCTGATTGATGTTTTGACGCACTATGGAGTGAAGAAACAGGTAAACATTTACATCCTAATAAATATGTAGTTTCTTTTTCAACAGGTTGAAAAAAAAAACATTATTATATCATAAAGAAATCGTCATAATACAGGGTGTTCTGTAGCTATTATACAATAAAGAAAAAAAAGACTTTTTTTATAGTGACTGCAAATATCAACTAAAAATTTAAGAAAATAGAAACATCTTTCTAGCTGTCCGATGCAGGTAGTGGTGTTTATTTTAAACTAGTCACACCACCTGCTGCACTAGACTGCTTGAAAAGTGTATTTTTTTGCATTGTTTCTTCCCCACTACGGCCACGCACTTCTGAAGACGCTGTATCTACAGTTGAATTTCCCATTTCAGGCGGCGAAAGCTGCGAAGACAGTGAAATACGGCAGCAACGTGGACGGCATCTCGACCTGCGACCCCGAGCAGTACGGCAAGCGGTTCATAGAGTTCGTAGCCAAGGCCATCGAGGGCAACTAGGCGGCCTCGCACACCGGTGCTTCTTTTAGTACTTATTATACGTCGCGGAGTAGTACGGAAATGGAGTGATAACTAGCGGCAATAAAATGAAGGGTTAGCCACCCCCCCCCCCCCCCCGGTGGCCAGGCCAAGCGAGCACCGAGCAGCCAGCCACGGGGTTGGTGTTAGCAAGCCAACCAAGAGGTACAGCTCGAAGACATGGTAAATGTTGATTAGGGTTGACATTTAGTCGTGCATTGGTTCAGCTCAATTCCATCTCGACTCAGGCGTCCTAATAGAAAGCGATCATCACGCGAATTCGCGGCTGTCGCGTTAATTTATTCGGAAATAGCGAAAGGTGCCCTCTGTCGGCGCAACAACACGGTCGTAGTTCTATAATAAGTCATCACTTTAAGGTGAATTAATTAAATGTGAGTCGAGTTGGTTTTGATTTGTTAAGGTGAGCGTCGATCATATCTGTATTACGGAGAGTGATTTGATTACACGTGCCAAGTATTGATAGGCATAACAATGTTCAGACGAAGCAGAACCAGTTCTCTCTGTCGGGTTCTTTGTTACTTAAATAAATTTTGCAGTCGGCACTTGTAATCAAAGCATAAAACAACTGTTCTCGCAGATGTATCGATTGGAATCACTAAACAAATTAGTGAAGTTAAGTCAAAGTCTCATAAGAAGTGCAAATACCTCTGTTATAAAACTGCTCTAAAAAGACCCGCAATTATTGCCGTATTTAGATTAGCTCTCCATTTGTTTACTACTCTGTGTTTTTTTGACTTATAGATGGCGCTACTGTATTTTGGGGTGTTGAAAACATTGCCTAACGAAAATTTTATTGTTTTTGAAGATTGATCGAATTTACAAAATATTTCTGTTTTGGAAAGATATGTATCTGGATTCTGTAGAATAAAGAGGATAAAGCGGGGTTTGCGTATGGCTGAGGATATCCATACGTAGTTAGATTTTTACACGCTGAAAAAAGGGCGTCTGTAACTGAATGACACATTAGAACACAATAAAAGATTTACACGAAATTAAAATAACAAGTTTACCCAAGAAACGTTAGCGCCATTAACCGAATATTTTGGACTGAACAGATACAATTTTTTCTAGTTTCTCTTTCGAAGTGTTTTGATTAGTATGGATACAACTTTCATAACGAAATAAAGATAGTCAATGTATGAACGATTCCCATAAGTTTCTAATATTTTCGCTACATTCATTGTTTAGTTCTCGCTAGCTCATTTATTAGAACTAATTAAGTTCGCTCACGATCCTTTGTTATTTAATAATTGGAGTTTACAGGGTGATGTAGATTATAAAGGGCTGGTAGTTTATTTAGACGCGTTTTCAGTTAAGACAAATACAGATAATTACTCAAGTTACACGACTAATGTCAGTGAAGGATGAAAGTAACTATGTATCAGATAATTTTTGTATCTCTATCTTTTTTGTCTCTAATGGCCGTCATATGCTAGAGCGAGACTTCGATCCCCATAGATAGTGTTGTTCCATGCTTGCGAATGGGATATTTATCAGAAAGGACTAGAGATAAAGTAAAATACTGATCTATGCATGTCCTTTTCATCCTAATGTTGGCATCATTCAGGTGATATCGATAAATTATAGGTGGTCTCGGCTTGTTTATTATTCCCACGTAGTTACGTACTGAAAGAAGCACCGCTTAAATGTTGTTATATCTTGTCCAAGACAAGTCCCACGATACAGTAAGTGTAATAACGTCGATTCTTATTGAGAAAATAAAAAAATGAAAATAAATAAAATTTCATAAATAATGTTAAAAAAAATATTCGTAGTGAGGAGGCATGTAATTGATATTAGCGATTATGTGAAACTATCGGACAGTTCGGCGAAAGTTTGTCGTTTTTATCAAATTAAAAATATCGTATTTTATTCGCTTTGCGTGCGAATTTACACCGTTGTGCAATAGACACGTTTTAAGGCTGGCTTGTGCTAAATCGTAGAAAGTTCGAACCGTGAACGAGACCAAATTTCGTCGAAGAATATGGACCTGATTCGTTAATACAGTGCCCAGGCGTAAACATGACACCGCGAGCGACCTTCACACAGGAGTGAAAGACCAAAGAAGACGCTTAACTAAGTAGAACTTGTACTATATCTCAATGTGCCTAATGGCTCGGTACTGTAAATACCTCCATCTTCGCCAAAGGTCGGGCTTTCCACGATCTAGCATAATTTCCCCAGGTCGGTCATTGTCCGAAACAGGGACGGTTACGGGTTGAAAGGGACCCATATTTTTACAATTATAATGTTCTACACTTTCGTCTTGATGTTTGCAATAATAATAATAAGCGGACCCTTTTTGACAATATTCACATTTTATTCTTACACTTGAGTCCCTGTTTTGTGCTATTTGAATCTTATTGTATTGGTGAATTCGAGGCTGGCTTGTTTAAGTGATTTTAATGTTTGGTAATAAGACTGTTGTCCTATGCACACAAGTCACAAATTGTGACTCGCGTATAACCGCGGGCACGAGTTTTCAACCTTATTGCTAAGAATGTAAGGGTGAAAAAGTCAACCGCCATAGTCCGTGGTTGTACGTCTACTTTACGCATACGAGTTAGATTAGCTAGGGGTTGGTTGAAAACAAAGATGGAGTGATTGATTGATTGTAAAGATAAGTTAGGAATCTGCGATGTGAGCTTTGTATTTGATTTACAAGGCGTTTCGAGGCAGCCTCGAATTCAGTAATTAAGCTACTGCGCACTGTCCCCAAAACCCGATGAAATATCCTTTGACAAAAAAAAATACTTCAATTTATGATACGCTCGAGGGAAATAATGGCGCCGAGCAATTCAAAAATAGAACATTGCAAGCTGTCGTATACGTTGGCAAATACCTTAGTTATACAGATCATCGATCGATCGATAAGGTGTTCAAAAATGACATTTTGTCACTGTTAACTCACTGCCGCTGTGTGTATGAATGTATGTCACTGCTTCTCATCATACGGGTCTTTCCCGTGTCATGAATGTGATGATCGCCACGTGAAGTCGTGAAATAGGTGTATTTGCCAATGAATACAAACTGCAAACTTTGTGTATAGACTGCGTTTCGACTGCAAACTGAATGCAGTATCGACGTCTGCTGAATCTACCTTAACGCAATTGGCAGTCACGACGCAGTTCCTCAATACAATTTCACTTATATTCCTCAAAGCACGTTCGCAATAATTTTCATAACTCGTTATTAGCTTTTTATAATGTTCCGCTAACGCGTAGTTTAGTATTGACAAATTATAATGAATAAATAAAAATGTTAAATATCATTGAATTAGGATGTTGACGTGTTACGGTTGGCCAATTTAAATTTATCAAGGAAATTACATGTATACTATTTATAATTGGCCGTTGTATTATATATCTTATTGTAATGCCTTCGATATATTGTATATTGTTTGAAGTACATACATGTTTTGTTCATAATAAAAGTTGTGGGAATATCCCCCTGGGGAGTATGGATCGACTCGAAATACAAACTTATGAAATTGTCATTAAAGGTTTTGAATTCGGTTTTAAATAGTAGTGAATGTTGATGTGACGTTATTAATATAAATACATTTGTATCGATCCATACTTTTAGTAATGTATGAGGTATATTGTTGTTCGAGAATATTAAAATGTGTATTGAAACTGTCAGGATTATCCCTCAAAAGTGTGAAGTTCTCAATAAACCTCATAATGTGCAATTCCCAGGGAAGACATGTTATCCGTGTATTTGGTATTGTACTCGTTAACTAACATTTAATTATGTATTCTATTACATGGACAGTGGAGTTCAAAATCGTATAAAAGAAACGGCCATTGTTGAGGGTCGGTGTTTCACCCATTACATAATGTCGTTTTTGCCAATGTACCCATACCTAGTTCGCTTAGTTTCTGTCTAGAGTAGTGTTTTTAATAGTATGATGTAAGGTTTTGTTATTTATTATTCTATATTTCGAATAAGACTTGGATTGTTATGAAGTCTTTGTGATTTATTCTGTGAAAATTCATGTGCCGTTTACGGTGAACTAATAATATTGGTAAATTTTATACTTTTTAGGCGTTGATTCCTTCGCCCCCTCGACTAGCGTGACTGAACGCGCTATATCGAATGTTTAGCTGACCTCAGAATAATTATATCGCTCTTCATGTAATTTATTTAACTTTTGACTGTTTATCGGGGAAATATTACAAGATTTATTCACGAAAATCAGTATTCAGGGCTCCATTCGGTACGCCTTCGATTTGAAATATTTTTGTCAGACGTTAGTTTTTTTTGTGATAGATATTGTTTACTTTTAGATATTAATTTTATATTAGATTCCGGGTTGCCCACTTCTTTATGTTTCTAAATTAGAACGAAGTGAAGTCGGTAATATTTTGTTATGGGGTGGTCAACTTCAGTAGTGTTAGAAATCCTTTGTTACCCTCTCAGTGAAGAGGATTTTTTTTATTTTATCCCGAACCCCTGTCTACATATTCCTGAACAATGTGTTAGTCATGAAATGATTAAAATTATGTCATATGTGTTGCCATTGTTTAGGTCGGTAATTGTATTTTAATTTGTAGTTATGTTATTTCGAATAGGTTTTATCTTGTTATCGGTGACGGTTGAAGCCACGAGCCCGCAGTGTAAGGCATATATTTATTAAACGATAGCTTCGCTACAAACATATTCGGCATGTAAGCAACACGGTTGAAATGTTAATTCTCTAGTCTACTACTCTTGTAAAGACAAAAAAATGTGTATGAAAAATTAAAAACTTAATTTTTTAAATATTCGGTTTATAAAGATTCTGCATTATGTGAGCTTTTTCATTGATTCCCTTTTCAACCCTTGACTTCATTTTGGCATAAGAATAAAATTGGTAAAATTTTTACTATTGAAAATACATGTAGGTAATTGGATCAAAAAGTTTGTATTGCTTATGATAGAAAAAACATTAGTGCTTGTACTGTAGTATTATATTATTCGTGGTGCTGGGATACCTCTGATTGATGATTTTATTTTAAAATACATCATCAGCGGTAAGAGGCACCTCATCAGCAACTCGGATAAGCTGCCATATAGTTTTATTAAGTTGAAAGAACAGAATTATTTTCATAATAAGCAAACTGATGAGTGAGGTAAAGTATATCTGTGTACAAGACAGTGAAAACACTTTATAAATTTTATAGTAATTTTATTAGTAAAACCTCCCAAACCACAGCATATCTTACAACCAACTAATCCATCCTCGTCTTGACGTGCTTTTCGGTGATCTTGTCTTTCTCGACGATGTAGACGACCGCACCCCAACCGGAAATCGCGTCACGGTCAGCGGCGTTTACCAGAGCCTGGAAATAAAGTAAATAGATATGTAAAAAAAGTTTAAATAATGTGGTTATCGGGTGCAAGTCTTGAGAACTATTTTCGAGCTGGTTTTATGTTATTTTTAGGTGAAAAGGCTGAAGACTAACAAGTGTAGGTCTTTTCACTCTGTTGTGGTATGGATCTTACAAAATCTAGGACTTGGCGGAATATGGTACAGTCTGCCCAGATCTGTCAGTCTTAGTTTCCATCTGCTTTTCTATTGTTAAGACAAAAATAAAATGTTTCATGTGTGGGTTATGGGACCCACACACTTCAAATTATAGCAGAATAAATGATGAATGGTGAAGTTAGTGGATATTTCTGTACCTATACAGGATCTATTACATTTTTTAAACAAGACTTCTAATAATACAAACTTGTTTCTTAAGCGTTGAAAAGTCTTAATTAGAATCTTACCTGTGAGATGGTTTCAAAGAGCTCATCAGGTGACAGGTTGGGTTCCCACAAAGCTTCACACATACCATAAAGCTGTTCTGAACAGGTTCCTGACACTACAAAGTCTTCAGGCTCATTGGGGCAGCCAATCTGTATAGCAAAAAATTAACAAGTTATGTTTGGTTGAATATTTAACCTTTTTAACACCAGAGCATAAATGCATTGGCATATCTGGGGGGATATGCAAAGCAAGTTCTGGGCACTGTACCAGAACTTAGCGCATGGGACAAACAATATTTTGCCCACAACTTGTCATTATTCATAGCGACAACTCGGTTTCGAGTTGTGGGCACACAAACTAAATTATTGTTCAGACCATATTATGCTGAGTTCTGGGCACCAAAAGAGTTAACAGAATTGTTTGTCATATACTAGTCACATTGGGGAGCAGGGTAGACTTTTGATTGTCACATGTATGTATGTGACACTGATGATCAAATGTTAATTCTCCTTCCAATGGAGTGAAAAGTTAAAGTTGAGTCAAGAGTAAGTTGCCACATATCAAACAAATAATGTTCATGGACAACACTACTTGATTTAATTTTGTAATATAGCAAGTGTTCCTTGCAAAGTAATATTAGGAAATCAGCAATTCATGTGTCAAATCATCATTAGCCTGTCAGTTCAGACACAATGAAACTTACCAGATCCATATTGCACACATAGGGCTGGTTATCATAAGGGTCTAGTCCAGCAATGACGGGCTCAATGAAGTAGGGTCCGAAACGCCTTTCATATAACAGGTTGGACAGCATCGCTGAGAATGTCTTGGGTCTCATCATTCTGTTCTCTTTCAACTCATAAAGATTCATTCTGGAATTACAGACAAATGGATCAAACATATGAGCTAGGCTGCAAAATACAAAGAGAGTGCATGTTTGCACTCTCTTTGTATTTTGCAGCCTAGTTGCCCCTTTTCAGTAGCTCTTATTGAACCTACTCAGATTTAAAATACACACATTCTGTTTACAAGAGTGCTTCTTCTTACCTGAATTTTAATCTCTGGAACACGGTCTGTGTGTCGGTGGCTAAGCCAGGGAGACCAACATATAGCGTGGGTCCCATTTGATACACCTTTGGAAAATTGGTGGACACAGTCTGAGCCTGAATACCGTAACGCTTGTCAGTGGCGATCGCCACGCAGTCCTTCCCCTTCATTGCGACCACTGCGCCTCCATTGTAGGCCAAAATAGACTGAAAACCATTTGAGATGTTAGAAAGAAGGAAATCAAAACAGACATGAGTGACGTTTTTAACAACTAATACTGTAAATCATTGCGAATATTGTAGAATTTCTAATGGATTCTAAGCTTTTAGGACTGCAAAATTGTATAAATAAGTTATTTTACAACAAAATACAAATTATGCTTCGTAATGTTCGTGACGCTATCATAACCAATTTTCATAGAATTCTAATATTGATCGCTCTATAACAGTTATAATGAGTTCAGCATTGTAAAATATGCTTACCATTTTGCTTTATATAAATGAATCCAGCTATTTCCTAGTAAAACACAGCAATAAACTTTACACGGGAACCGAAAAAATGACAATTCATCGGCGAAAATTTGTTTCACAGATTAAAAATTATGATTATTAAAAGTTGCCATTGACAATTTTCTGAAAAATCTGGACTTTCTGTCTATGGGTACAATATTTTCTCATTCTGAGAAAAATAAGGACATTTTTTCCTAAGAGGTTTGTAATATCTAAGCGCTTTCATGTAAAGGGCAGTAACCATTTGTGCATTTTGAACCGACTTGTTTGAGGATCCCTTCAACAGATGCTAGAGATTGCTCAGAGAAACTACTTGTAGTCGGTGTATTCCCGTTCGTCCCCTCGACTTTGTCCCCCGACGGGGACGAACGGGAATTTATAAAAATAATATTTAATTTGTTCCCGATCGTCCCAATCCTAATTCAAGAGGGGACGAGTGGGAATATGTTCTTTGATTAGTGCCATTCGTCCCACTAAAAAGATTTGTGCAGAAATATGTTTATTCGTTGTTTCGTAGTTTACTTTTAAATTAGTTACTTCGTTAGATTTAATCATTATTTTACAAAATTCTTCTCTATTTTTTTATGAATTATAAAACGTATCCTAAGTTTAAATTAAAACCACCAGTATTATATTATTTGAAAGAAAAAGAAAGAAAGAAAAAGGTTTATTTGGGTCTCGCACAAAACAAACAAAAAACAGATAAAATAAAACTAAGAACTAGAAAAATAAATTAACAAATGCAGTTGATAGAATTATACAATTTTCTATCAATTTGTACCTAAATGTAAGTGTGCGAGGCCAAAAAGGTTCCTATCTCAGCATATGCTGCGATATTTAAAAATAAATAACACAGCGCTGGTATTCTGATAGGTCCTGTACAGATTACTTTTATACAATTTGGTGGGGGCAATACCCCTAAAGAAAAAGAATTAATAAATTATTCCCGTTCGTCCCCCGAAAAATTTAGAGGGACCATCGGGAAAATAAATAACGAATTCCCGTTCGTCCCCGTCGGGGGACAAAGTCGAGGGGACGAACGGGAATACACCCTTGTAGTCAGGGTTGCCACATTTAGGAAAAAAAAAATCAGGACGATCGGGGCGATCGGGCATCCATCAGAGACGTTCGGAGTTTGGTCCAATCAAAATATGACCTATGTGAGACAGTCTAAGGAAAATGAAACTTTATTTTCTGTTTTTATTTGTATTTATTTTATATAATTAATTTTTCCATACGTATTTCTTGTAGTTACGAACCGCTTTTAGCATTTCTGCGCGCGAATACGAACGCGTTGCATGCGGCGCGCGGTACATGGCGCGGTGGCGCGTGACTGGGTTGAGTACCCGTGAAATTGATTGAGCCTATCGCATATTGTCAAAAATCGGGACAAAATCGATAGGCCGTCGGGACGCGGGACAATGTCTTCGAAATCGGGACTGTCCCGGCAAAATCGGGAGGGGTGGCAACTTTGCTTGTAGTCTAACTAATTATAACATCCTCTGTACATGTCGTGCTCATATCGTTCATTTGGCCATTTCATGATGTGGAGTGGATCAACTTCACAAAATTGTATTGTTTTATGAAATGGCCAGCTAAAACTGACTATATCGTAAACGCCAACGTTTGATGATATATAAGTCCTCGTTTGACCTTCCTTTTGCCTTTTGCCTTATATTATGCCTGTCCACATCATGAAATGAAAACTTCAAACCAAACTTAAACGACGGATCCTCGCTACTCGGGTTTCCTGTACCTGCAGGGTTTAAAAGAACCTAACAGAAATATAACCTTGTCGCTAAGTTCTTTCGCTTCGCTCGATCACTCCAGCTTCCGTCACACGCACACCATTAGAACCTATCATAACCTGAACAAGCCTCGACCACATCACGAAATGGATTTTTTTCAGCTGGCTGTTTTTACAGCAATATTATAAAAATATTTCTATAAAAATACATATTAATATAAGATTATGGGCGAATTTTGACCACTGGGCATCCTCTAGTTTTAATCAATAGGAGAACCTTCGGAATCATTGACAACAATTCGTTTATTACAAAATCATAAAAAAAACATTAAAGTTTTCTCCATTTTATGTTTAGAGTAATGCATCTTTAATTTCTTTAGCATAATCACCTAGCCGGGCAGTCATATTAAATCCCCAATGGTCTTTTACTTGACGGCAAAGATTTAGATCCATTTCGATAATGAGAAGTCCGTCTTTGTCTCTTGATAGGCCAAGACTTCTGCATCCATTAGGAGCTGTGACGTAGCTTGATCCATAATATCTTCTAGTCACTTTTTTCTGATCGATTTTAGTTGTGAAATTTTCAGTGCCAACTCTATTGAGGCTGCAAGTAAAATAGCTATTGGCGATCGCCGCATTCCGGGCTTCTATTCCCCAAAACGATTCTCCAAATTCAGATATTGTTGCAGCTGGATTGAAAACGATCTCTGCTCCATTGAGTCCAAACATCAACCAGTTTAACGCATGGTGGCGTCCGTAACAAATATTGACAGCAATCTTGGCGTATTTCGTCTGAAATACAGGATGACCAGTGTTACCAGGTAAATAATAAAACGTCTCACTAAAGGTACCAACACTGGGTAAATGATTTTTGCGGTGTTTTCCCATGAAGTTTCCAATTTCGTTTATAACAACTGCAGTATTCCACCACACTCCATTATCATTTTCCAAAATAGGTGATACAATAACCATTTCGTATTTTTTGGCTAATTTGCTCAGAAACTGGGTGCTGGGTCCATTCTCTGCAGATTCCGCAAATTCTTCCCAATTTTCCTTTTCTCGCGTACACAAGAAAAACGGCATGGACCATGCTTCTTGTAAGCAAATAATCTGGACGCCTTCCGAAGCTGCAGCATCAATTAACTTTTCCACTTTATCAAAAATTGCATCTCTCTGTTTGTCTATGGTCTCATTAGTCGGCAAAACAATTGAATGCTGAATTAAACCGACCTTGACGATTTTCGGTCCTATAACCTCTTTTGCAGCATCAAAAGAAAAGGCTGAGACTTCAAAATTATGCACCTTACCCGCAGCGAATGTAGAATCTTGAATTTTTAACACACAATGATCAGTTCTTCCATAGTAAATTCTGTTGTACTCCTTTAACTGTTCGGAGTTTAAATTATCTTTCATAATTTCGTCGAAACTTCGCACTGTTTGGGAGTCCATGTTTGAAGTTAAATGATATAAATAGCTCTGGTACAAACAAGTTATAAGTTACGTAATGCTGTGTGCGATGTAAATAAAGCGTGGCTTGCGTAGCTGATCGATGTTTAACATATCGGCTCGAGTCGCGACTCGTTATGTACTGGCAATATTATTCGAGATTGGTTAACATTTGATTAAAATAATAAATAAATAAATATCTTGGGACAACTCACACACGGCTATCTGATCCCAAGCTAAGCAGAGCTTGTGTTATGGTAACCAGACAACTGATATACATACTTATATCATTTATAAATACATACATATTATAGATAAATCACACCCAGATACAGAGCAAACAATCATGCTCATCACACAAAGTTTGTCCTGGGTGGGAATCGAACCCACGACCTCCGGCTTAGCAGTCAGGGCCGCTAACCACTAGACCAACAGGCCCGTCAAAAGATGTGATTACACAGATTGGTTGCTACAAAGCTCTTTCTGGTATCTCTTGTTTACCTTTTAGCCACTATAAAACCTAAACGTATAACCTCTCTAATTGACCTGCTGTAGGTATTTGGGGTATTATCAAGAGTATCTACCTACTTAGACATTCAACAGGAATGCGTTATAGCTTGATTAGGTAGGTACTTAACTAATTGGTTTCTACTTTGTGGTTCCTTAGATACGTATAAGGTAAACAAGTAAGTTAGAATCATCATCATCTTCCTGCCCTTATCCCATGTTACTTGGGTTCGACGGAACACGTTTTTTTCTTCCATTCTGTCATGTCAGCCACTAACTCCCTTTTATTTCATATCACTCTTCACTCAATCCATTCATCGTTTCTTTGTCCTACCTCTCCCTTTCCATCAATCCAAATTTACATTCATAACCCTTTTAGTTACATGTGTTTCATCACTCCTTTTCACGTGACCAATTGACCATACCAAGACAAGCGGTTCCCTTTCAACTTTTCCGTCACTGGCGTCACTTTTAAACTAGGTACTACCTCTAATGTACTCATTTCTCACTTTTTCCAACCTCCGTTACTCCACACATCCATCTCAACATTCTCATCTCCGCTACATATAATCTATTTTCATCAATCTTTTTCACAGCCCAACAGGGCCAACATTCTGATCCATACAGTACCTACGACAGGTCTTATCACGGACTTGTAGATTTTTCCCTTTAACTTGAGGGGCATCCGTGGATCACAAGTTGTTCCAGTAAGCTGTCGCCATTTCATCCATCCTGGGTTGACCCGGTAAAAAAGTTAGAATACCTAATAAAAAAGACGGAAATAATTTCCATGACGAGTAAGCACCCCTATAATGTCTTCCTTCACATATTGGCGGCGCAGAGACTGCAAAATTCGCGGGTTCGGTTTCCGCCCGGAAGGAACACCTATATTGACCAGAAAATGTACTGAGCACAAGTTTTTTTTCGATGTTTGTCCTTGTTTAGGTAAAATGAGTTCATAATGGTGATTAAATGATCCCTCTCTTTAGATTCTGCGTTCACTCTGCTACATGTTGTAAACTACTTATTGGTATGGCTGGCGCATTTTTAGTATTTCATTGAAGACCTAGTCCAAGCAAAATAGTAGATAGCTTTAGGTAACTGTGATTTATATTAATACTAGCATAACCCCGCGGTTTCACCCGCGTTGTTCCCTTTCCCGTGGCAATATGGGGATAAGATATTATAGCCTATGACACTCCACAATAACGTAGATTTCTATTTTATTTATTAGTATAGACTAATAAAAATTAGACATGAAAACAGTATTTTAATTTAGAGCGGCTAGGGCTAGCTGTGATCTTTTAAACGCGGCTGCGCTCGCGTTAATAATTCGCAAAAAAGAAAAACTATCGTTGTACCGAAAATATACCAAAATAGAACAAAAAAAAAAAAAACCTAAAAAAAATCACTTTCACATTAAAAGATAATTTTATATGGCAGGTGTCTAATTGTTATTATTTTTTTATAGTAGACCTTGTTTAAACCACCTAGTTACACTACTACTGTAATTAATAAGAATAGACATGAAAACAGTAGATATTCTAATCTAGGGCGGCCTGTGGTTACTGTATCGCATAATATGGTCGTCTAAGTTGCTATTTATAACCGCAATACCTGATAGGTACACTACGACGATTTGGAAACCAAAAAGGAAAAGTTTCTTAGACAGAACAGAATTTCAGTTTAACCTAACCTAACCTAACTAATATTTTTCTTATCCTCTAAAACTGTGTTATTAAGTTGCCACTGGCCGGCCATAGTGGCTCGGGCCGCATGAGTTTTTTAATCTGAAACCAAATTGAAGGATTGATAGATAGTTACTTTTTTAAGGATTGGAAATCATCAAATGTCTTCTTCCGCTCTGGGCGGGGCGGAAGGGAGTGCCAGACTCTTACTGACTAAAACCCATCCGTGTTCCTCCAAAAGCCTTTTGTGTTCCTATGCCGCGGTAACTCCGCAACCTTTACAGATACCTGGACACCTGGATGTATCTGTTTTATCTCCAGTCTCATTTATATGATCGTATTGCTACTGGTCAGATTTTAGGATGGAGATGAAATGCTGAGAGCTTCGAGCTTCGAGAAACTGAAAAAATGATTACAAATTAGTTTTGTTTATTACAATTTACAAAACACTTTAAAACCTCAATAACACTCCACATTTGGGCAGTCCTGTACCTAAACTTGATAAACAAGAAATGAATTCACTAAACAGTAGTTGCCAACTTGGTAACGTAATATTAGAATTTATTTTCACATTCTACTATCATCGTCCGACACCCCGGATAGCTCTTATTTCTCCGGTCACGTAATCGACGAGATAACCGAATATTTTTCAGCGTCGCTTCTAAACTTATCGCGAAGGGTCGAAGGTCGCTCACAGCCGGACCACACAGATAAAACAAACCTACAGCCAATGCATCACTAACGACCTCGAAGGTATTTAAGCGCCGGCGCAGGCTGCAAAACACAGTCGTTGACGGGCAGTCAAAGGGGACAAACATTTATACATAAATAATTCAGAAATGGAAAACGAAACTCTCAGCTTAGAAGCCATCATCAACAACAACCTCAGTGGTCGTGATCTTGAAGAGTTCAACAGAATCCACTATGGAAGAATTGATAACCACGAAGTGAAACTGAAGGATTCTTCAATCGCAGCGGCAAAAGAAAATGACTTCGAAATCGCAGCCTACGCCTTCCCCGCCAAGAAAGAACAGACTAGACCTCCCAGGATTGTGAAGGTGGGTGTCATCCAGCATTCCATCGCCGCGCCCACCGACCGCCCAGTCAACGAGCAGAAGAAAGCCATCTTCGACAAAGTTAAGAAGATCATTGATGTCGCCGGACAGGAAGGAGTCAACATTATCTGTTTCCAAGAGTTATGGAACATGCCATTCGCTTTCTGCACGAGAGAGAAGCAGCCGTGGTGCGAGTTCGCCGAGTCAGCTGAAGACGGCCCTACCACGAGATTCCTGAGTGAGTTAGCAGCCAAATATGCAATGGTTTTCGTGTCATCTATTCTCGAAAGAGACGAGAACCACTCGGACATTTTATGGAACACCGCTGTGATCATCAGCGACACCGGCAGCGTTATTGGTAAACACCGCAAGAACCACATCCCGAGGGTTGGAGACTTCAATGAATCTAACTACTACATGGAGGGCAACACTGGTCACCCAGTCTTCGCGACACGGTACGGTAAGATTGCTGTGAACATCTGCTTCGGCCGTCATCACGTACTGAACTGGATGATGTTCGGGCAGAACGGCGCGGAGATTGTATTCAACCCATCAGCTACTATTGCTGCTGAGGCTGGCAGCGAGTACATGTGGAACATCGAGGCTAGAAACGCTGCCATCACCAACTGCTACTTCACGGCCGCTATCAACAGAGTTGGGTATGAGGAGTTCCCTAACGAATTCACATCAGCTGATGGAAAGCCTGCCCACAAGGACTTAGGTCTCTTCTATGGATCAAGTTATTTCACCGGTCCTGATGGCGTAAGGTGCCCAGGTCTCTCTCGTACCCGGGATGGTTTGTTGATCAGTGTGATGGACCTGAACAAGAACAGGCAGATTAAGGACAGGCGTTGTTACTACATGACGCAGAGGTTGGATATGTATGTCAATAGCCTCAGCAAGGTACTCGAACTAGATTTTAAGCCACAAGTCGTTCATGAAAATGAGAAGTGAGACAATAGCGGAAACTTTGAAACCTTCGGCAATACTAAAATGTATGGAAATAATGCCGAATATGTATGCAATAGGTACTAACTAATCTCATGTATTGAACGTCAACATAACAACCTTGATTCCCTGTCGAAATATGTATTGAACTTTCAATAAAAATATTTACAAACATTACTCGTTGTTTTTTTTTAATAATTGAATTCATTCGAGACATATCTATTATTACGATTAAAATAGAAGTAAACAAAGCGAAGAAACTGAGAAAAATAAACATGCTTATCTTTTTAGATATATTTTCATTAGTCTCTGAATTAATGATTTTGGATAGATTATTTCAGCTTTGAAAAAGTTCAAAGGATTTTCATGAACTTGTACCTATACTATAAAAAAAAAAAAACGAAAAGTTTGCCGGACCTGAAACAGTAATTGTGTTACACAGGATTCAATTCTGGGCCCATTTCTGATTTATTAAAGTTATTTAACTGTCTTAATGGATACGATATAAATAGGCAATACACATATTATTATACAATAAACAATCCCACACACAGAGCTGATTAGAAATTATCGGTAGCCTCTTATCATACTATTCTTTTAAAGACCCTATATTAGCATAATGAATGGCTTCATTAAGAAAACTGTTAATGAGATTGTTTGCTATCTGCACTTGGTGATCATTAACTTAAGTAGTTATACCTATTTTAGATAATCTCAGGCGGTTAATGACGTCTTTTATATTTTGCATCAATTAATCTAATATCATTTAGGTACGCGAAGTTGTTCATTTAGAAATTGGTTGTTGTTCCAAGTTGGTTAGGTTAGTATGGATTAATGTTTGTAAAGGCGATAGCTACCTTTGTAAAACATCTGATTTGTGAACAAATAGAATAAGATCGTTTGTAAACTGTATTGTAAACCACAAATAATAATCCTACTAATATTATAAACGCGAAAGTTTGTAAGTATGGATGGATGTTTGTTACTCTTTCACACAAAAACCAGGATTTTTACCCCGATATTCCCACGGGATCGAAACTTTTGCGGGTGAAACCGCGGGGCGCTGCTAGTATACCTATAAAAACCTTGAAAAATCAATCAATACAAAAATGAAGTGTAGATATATAAGCATAGTTTGGAATCGATAATTTAATGAAATAAAGATAATAAATAAATAAGTCAATATTTTGCTTCAGTCTATCTATTACGTTTCATTAGACCCAGCCTGCTGATAGATGCCAGTATTGACGATAAACTTATATGGAGGATAACCTTGACATAACGTGAGCCGAAGAAAAACACCATAGTTATAATAAAAACCCCATTTATTTTATTTAGATCTGCGCAATTTAAATGCATATAACAACCTGTATTATTGATGAATTCTTATGCGTATGCAGTTAGCCGGTTTGGTCGGTGGAATATTTATGTAGGTATCAGGTATTAGTAGTCTAGAAAGGCTCTAGGTATGTGGGACGCATGCCGTTAAATGAAGGACAGCTTAGGGCGGTGCACTTATGTAGGACTAGGAACGTTTACTTACGGTAGGTATTTCATACAAAGTCGCAAATCCTAATTTTTGAAATTAATTAAATAATATTTAATGAGTCTCAAATGCGTATGCATTCGCTAGGGGTTCCCTCTATCCGGGGATACCGTATGGTCTCCGGCGAGGCAGCGAGCCTGCTTGCCGGATTGCTGCTGTGGGATCTGGAGGCGAGAGCCCCCACGCACGTTTATGCGTTGCGCGTGGAGGCGCTACGCTGGAGTGAAACTCTGCTAACGCGGCAAATTGCTGCGCAGCGGACGGAGCTTTGGCGGAATCTCACGCAGGTATGGAGATAGCGCCTTGCATACCAGCGCTGGGCACGCCAGCATTGCGGCGAATATAAAATTTATGCCTAAAGATGATTCTGACCAACAAAATTATGAGTTTTTAATGTATGATAAATGAGAGTATACCAAACAATTTCTTGAAAGTGAAGTTTATGCTATCCGTTGTTGTGCAAAAATGCAAAATAAAATTATGACATTAAAAGTTCTGCTATACATGGTATGAGGGTAGATCGCTATCGATATGAAAGACGATTGCTAGTGTGAACTTTCTGGGATATGATGATTCTACTTTTTAATTATTATTTATATGAAATTTATGGCTAAAGATGATTCTGACTTACAAACTTATGAGTTTTTACTGTATCATAAATGAGTGTATGCCACGCGAGTTTCTGTGGATTGAAGTTTACATAAAAAGTTTTGCTATAGAAGGTAGGTAGACCTATTCGTAAGATGGTTAAAAAGTTAGTTGAGAAAAAAACCAAACACCAATACACTGCCCTAGACCATATCTAAGAGGGTGGCACTTAAAAAAAACTGAAGTGCAGTACACGCTTCTCGCTGAAAGCTGCAACACTCGCCAACGTCGTAATTCCTCTGTAATTTTCTCACTCGCCCAGAGATGTCGCTAATGTGTTGCTCTCGCGATTGTCGCACCATCTAGTCTTCGAAACTACAAACTTTATGGTGCATTATTTCTGCATCTTATTGTCTCTGCGTTAGGGTTGGTTTTCTATTGAGATTGGAGAAGGGGCGGTGGTAAAGCCACTACTTTCTAGAGCACTTGTGGAGTTGCAGCCCGTGACATCCATTACAATAATGATGTCTTTGGTTTAGGGTTGGCTCTTGATGAACGAAGGAAAAAATATAAATGAAGAGTTAGAAGAATTTTCTTGTTAAAGCCACCATGAATCTGTTTTGAAAAAAGGATAGTCCTATTCGTTCTGTATAGCTCCGTCTCTCTCTCTCATAAGGGAATCATGATGGCATTGGTACCTATGTCACAGTAGAAGGCCGTATCTGCACTTGTTTCTAACGTCTGCAATCGTCACAAGTTGGCAACGCAATCAATAAGACCAAGCAGGTCTTGGCGTCATGTTGTGTAGTGGGTGACCTGGTATCAACTGCATCTACACAAATGCAGTTGATCTTTTTGATTCTGGCTGTACTGCAACACTCATTTGAATTTAGAATCGTTTTGAATTTGGAACGTCAACTAAAAAAAGTTGACATATTTTTTCTTGCTCGTGACGGCCCTACCCGGTAACTGGGTTGCGTGTAGTGTCATCGCGGTGTCGCCGGAAGTCACGGGAGCACTCGCGACGTGTACGTACTACGCTCAATGCACTTTTATTTACACCTACCCTACGAATTATTTTTATTTTATTTGATTATGTACTTCAGTAAAGGGTTCAACGGAAAATAAATGTACAAAAAGTTGTAGTGTTTACTGTGAGATTTCTGAAACACCACCATCACGAATGAGTCGTATTCTTCTTCAACTTCCTAATACAGAAACTGTCCATAAAAACCTTTAGAAATAACGCGTAGGTAGATAATTGCTAGACTAAATAAAATCTGCGAGCATAATTATTTATACAGCAAGATTCCAGAGTCCACAGACATTATTTAGTGTCTCAGTAACAGAATGTGTGGCGTAAAATAAGGCTTTGGTGTGAAGGTACACATAGCTGCTAGTTTGACCAGGCGGCAAGTTGGCAGGTGGGCTCTGGGGTCTGGGGTCTTGGACTAGAGTGGTCAACATTATCTAAATTCGAAAGAGTGTTCCAATCCATCCTGAACTGTTTTTCTGCCTAGGTTTGCATCTTACAGGCGCATGATCTACCTAGGGAAAGCCGTCAGCAGGGTCTGGCTTTGTCGTCACCTACTATTGCTCAAAAGTTTTTAGCCGGTTAGCCCCCTGCATATTGGGATTACGAAGCAATTAGGGTCAGTGGGGCGTCTTAGGGGCGGAGTGTATATTACGAGAGAAGTTCTTAGGCAATTTAGTTTTTATTTCTATGTCAAGCAGGATAACACCACACATCCTAACTTGTTAGTTAACACCGTCTTCTAACATACCAGAATAAAGCCCCGTGAGATTGCTTATTTAGTAATCATAATACCTAGCTAGACATTATTATCATAATCACAATGCAACTGTGATTTACAATGAGTGTCCCTAGGTATATTAGTTCAATGAAACATGCCTATCGACTATTCATTAGGTAGGTATTACCAATGAGCCTTCAAAATAGACTAGGTACAGTACCTTCTTAAAGGACCGCAAAAAAAAAAGAATGAATTGCAATGAGGCTGCTAAGCAAAGAGTATAGTAATATAATTTTATTATGCTGCTAATTTATAAGTTCTAACATAACACTAACATTTTGACTTTTACCCAACATTTTAAGATAAAGTTGTTAATTCTTCTTACTGATGTACCCTACCTATGTTTAACTACTTACATAATAGCTATGTAAGTAGAATGTTAAGCAGGATGGCACAAATAACCTAGAGTGACAATTTTTTCGTAATTAGAAACTAAACCCCAACAAAACAATACCCCGCTGGCTCAAATCCAAAGCCGAAGTCATTTTTAATTCGATCAAAACAATAAATGTTTCGTCGGTTTGTTTGTCGCCGTAATTAAGGCCGTTCCATGAAACATGGCCGCGCTTCCGCATCCGGCGGGACTTTTTTAATTTTTAATTTACGAATGGCCGTTTCAATATTTTTCCTTCTAATTTCTCATTAAACTTAGATGCACGTTTGGCCTGAGGGTTTTGAAAAATGTAAATTAGCGCGACAGTTATAATTAATGTAGTGATTTGTTTTTTATTTTGTAATTAGTGAGTCCGAACAAAATTTTAATTAAGGAAGTGGCTTTGGACTTTCCATGCTTTATAATCTACTTTGTCGTCAATACATATACTGAAACGATTGAAATACTTGCAAGTTTTTCGAAAATGAAAAACCCTTTAGTTTATTCCATTGTTCGCGATATACATAAACGAAATATGTACGACAAAAGACAATTTTTATATACACGGTAATATGGTAGGTACATCCTTAAGTATGGTTTGAGTAAAATACCTACGTATACTTTAAAACTCTAGTTTCTGTACAAAACAGGTTTTCTCCTCCGAATGTCCCCATATTTATTCATAGAGCGTACCTATCTATGAAAAATAAAATTCACAAAGAGGCTCTTTTATTTTATATCGTCAAAGAAATCAGCATTTTACGGTTTTCTGCGCTGTGGTGAAAAGAAATAGAAAAGCTTTTAGAAAAAATCTCAGGCTAACAAAAGTTCGCAACTTAGTGAGATATAAGCAAGTACAAGCGTGATAGGGCTACATACATTCTAGCTGTTTGAATTTGACCAATGTATTCTGATTACTTTGTTTTCTGTACCTAAGTAATGGTAAAAAATGGAAAAGTATACATATAACAAACTACGTCATTTGATCTTTACTCTTAGGAGCATGGTTTTTTCACTTTATTTTATTTTCGATTACCTATATCAGATGTAAAAAATCAATTTCATTTTTCAACACACGTTTTACGTTTACCGTTCCGTAATCAATTTTGATTTATTTTATCACACCAGCAACGCAGGTGTGTTTCTTTTTCGATTGATGACGTTGATATTTTTTTCTAAATTCCCGCCACGTTTGACAAGTGTCGCTTCGTTCAGGAACACGGGCACACGACAATAGTTCGCTGGCCGATTTCATCGACACATGCTCCATTTCATTTCCGCTGCACTCTGTTCGGTGCGAGAGGTTTTTGAACGGATCCATTGTAAAAAAAAAGTTTCACTATTACACGAACTTGATTTGACCAAGGACACTGAAAACTTAGGAGAGGTGTGGTAATTTTTATTTTTAATAAGTAGAATCATGTTATAGTCTAATTAAACTGTAAAATTGTTTTAAAGTAATTATTATAAAGTTAACAAAAGTTCTTGCAATTTCGGGTTTTTCTAAGCGTTTTATCTGCTTGCGGAGTGTCCTATTTACAACTCTAGAAGTCTAGATACTATCTAACTTCTTCTCGGAGGAGTTGCAGGCTCATAAGTTAGTTGATAAAACAATTACGTGTGTGAGTTGATTAAACGAATTACTTAGTAGGGTAAGGTTTCTTAAGTCGCACCACCGCCTAAGTCGTACTCTAGCAATAATTAATTCCCTGTTTTATAAGACTAAAACTAAATGCATCCTAGTAGCTGCCTTCGCAGCCCTCACCTTCCTGTATTGTAAGTTGGCATACAATGGAAGACACTAGCTCCTGTAATACAGTGTACACTAGCGCAGGGGCTAGGGAATTCATAAAAATAATGTATGCTTAATTTATGTCAATAAAGATTAATATTATTATTATTATAATCAGTGCAATAATGGCTGCAGAAATAAAGGTTTTCTTCCTTAGGTTGCGTCCGGCGGCAAATTATTCAACACGCGTCACGCTTGTTATTTATTAAAATTACATTTGCCATGAAAAAAGACTGTAAATTTAAGAAGATTTTGCCAGAAACCGTGAGTCAAACCATTAAGACAAATTTATCAGTTTTTATCAATAATGTACCTTCAAGAACGGAAGCTATATTCATGGTATGTCATTCAAAGAAAATAAAGAAGAAAATAGTGAAAACACATTAAAATGTTCCTTAAAATAGAGCCATGATAAAGGCTCATTATTATAAAAAAATAATTGTTTTTTGTAAACAATTTTTTTTTTTATTAACATCTGTATGTTTGGTACACCTGAGGTTAATTAAATACATTTCTATATGAGCGGCAATATTGCCCACGCGCCTACTAACGCTTCGTAAAAGACACGCCTACACTGGGTATACGTGTAGAGGATTACCAACCACCAAACCAATCGATATTTGTGTACAGTCTGTTGTCAACATTATCTGACCCACCCTAAAAACAAACGAATTTGGACCCTCTGCCTGTGACATTAAAGTTTATTCAATTTATATGAGCTTATTAGACGAGTGCGCGAGGACGCAAATTTGATCTTTAACACGTAACGTTAAGGTAAGCGTTAAGCTATTTTAATCATTATCTCGTTGACATTAAAGTTGAAAATCTTCTAAGTCACAATATATAATTACAACGGAATCTTTTATTTCGCACATTATCAATAAGTTCTCGTGGCTTAGCGGTTTGACGCTGGATTGGCGACCAAAACCGTATTGGTTCGAAAACGCGTTTCACCTGTTATAAGTATCTTTTTTAATTTGTTATCATTTCTACACTATTGCTTGCATTATTAAAGAACGACCAATAATGATTTACGCTCAATAACTTATCTTGTAAACAGGTGGGTATAATAAAAAACTTTCAAGTTCACAGAATTTATACAAGAATTTGGTTGGATACTAAGTAAAACATATTTGCTTCGTAAGGTAGATAGTAAATTCATCTAAGTGACAAAAGTTACACTACGCCTATTAGCAGTGACCGCGCACACACATTTGTAAATCGTTTCTCATAACTCGTTAAGTATTTTTAAGCAATTCGGTGTAAAAAGCATCATGTCGCAACTTAATGACTATACCAAACACAAAATCATATTTTTACATGAGCAGCATGTTGGAATTAGAGAAATTAGTCGTCGACTTAATATAGCAGTGTTTTGTATTATTAATGAACGTGTAATTGGTTATTTTACCATTATATTTTATTTTTTTCATTCCTTACAAGTTACATACACGGTTCCAAACATGTTTATTTTTTGTTTTATAGAAATACGGTCAGACTATGGCTAAGACGTTATGGAGACAATGGAAATATTCAGCGGATTCGTCCAGGAGCAAAAGCCATCAAGTATAGTCCCGAATTCGAACGCCACCGGGCCATTGTTTCTAGCCATATTGAAAATCCATTTTTGCCCGTTCGTGTATCCGCAATAAATCACAATATTTCAGTCGAAACAGTGAGAAGGCATTTACACGCTGCTGGGATAAAGAATTATAAGCCGGCACAGAAAATTGCATTGACACCTGCTCATCGCGAAGAAAGGGTCCGTTTTGCCCAGGAATATTTTAATTTTAATTGGGAAGAAAATGTTGTGATCTTCACTGATGAAAAATCATTTAAATTAGATAAAGATGGACGTAAAATCTTATGGAGACGGAAAGGAGAACGCTACAATGAGAAGTGCTTGCTACCTTGTAGAACCAGTGGTAGAATAACCTTGGGCTACTGGGGCTGGATGTCGTCTATGGGCCCTGGTGAATTGGTGGAAGTAGGTGGAAGGTTTAATAGGAATTTGTATTTGGAGATTCTGCGTGATGTCATGCTGCCGACTGTGCGAATTGCCTATCCAACATCGCACATTTATTTCGTGCACGCTAACTGCTCCATCCACCGTGCAGGCATTGTGCAGGATTGGTTAGCTGCTCAAGAAGGTGTGACAGTTATTAATTGGCCATCTAAAAGTCCTGATTTGAACCCTATAGAAAATCTATGGGGTCAAATGGTTTTAAATTGGGACACAACTGAAGTGCGAAACAAACACAACTTGGTTGAGATCGTGACGTCGATTTGGGAGCACATGAGAGGCAAAGATTTGTGTTGGAATATGGTGCGCGGTATGCGTAGCCGCTTACAGCAAGTTATAGCAGGGGACGGTGCGCCACTCCGCTACTAATTAATCTAGTAGGGATTTTAAACACACCATGTAAGTAAATGCTCAATGGATTGACTGTTAAACAATTAAAATGTTGCAGATTATGTGGTGATGTTATTGTTATCAATAGCTTGTTTCTATTTAAATAACATGTTTATTCACTACATATACGCAGCTATAAATCTGTAGTTAAAGCATTTCACGGATGAATTCATTTTCTCGAAAACAAAATTTTAAGCATAAGCATGCCTTTTTTAATATTTATAAATTGTTAGATTTCATTATGGCATACTAATATAAAATGTATATTAATTTGGAAATATATTTGAGCATTTACTTACTTTATCTTACCTAAGTCTTTTAATGAAATGATAAACATTTTTAACTTGCAATTTTCTTTAGTTTTATTTCTATACAAACTACCCTTTTAAAATGACAAGACCCTACGTCGTCCATTAAACAAGTGTAATAAAATAAAATTAAAAACAGCTGAGCAATAAGCCACGTCTAGGTCAAACTTGGTTTCGGACGTATTACAACAATGAACTCAGCACTATCCTAGTGACCACAAGACCAATTTAACTCTTATAATTATGTCGTATTGAAATTAGAACGTTGTTGTAATGCTAGACACAATATTCTGAAGAATTTGACCCATATAGTATACTTTCATAAAGTTTATTCTTACACTGCACAAGGAACCATCCTTCTCATCGTGCAAATAGATTATTTTGAATTTTAAATAAGTAACCACTCCATTAAGACATGATAATAAAAAACTAGCTATACGATAGAAAATAACTGATTGTATAGAGCCGTTGTTTTTGCAATTTTAAAGCAAGGTAAAATATGTTTACGTGAAGTCATTGCATACCCTCAGTAGCATAGTATTGAATACCAGTTTTAAAATGAATCCGAGTATTATTGTTGAACTACCCACATATTACAAGTTATGCGAAAATATTACATTCCAGAAAGTTTATATCCGTCTATAGTTCTTTACATTATTACAAGAAATAGTTTTGGAATAAATTTTAAAATTGAAAAGCAAAACGACATATTAGCCGCGGGATTTGATCTTACAACTTGTTTCTCAAAGTCATATGCATAGACCACGAGACCAGAATACGATAACTATTTTCTTTGAAATAAGCTATTAGACTAATTATGTTATAACAAGTAGTTATAAAATATAACCTAATGACAATGGTATAAAGATTAAATTTGCGTGTTTGTATTATTATTGTATTTGTTCATCGATTCCTCGAGCACTTGTCTGATAAGCTCATTGCATTGAATAAACCTTAATGTTATAGATAGAAAGTCCAAATTCGTTTATTTTTAGGGTGGGTCAGATAATGTTGACAACAGACTGTACAAACGAATAATTTTTATATGTTAATTTGAACAATTTCACTAATTTTGAATTTATTTTTCGAGTTTTTGGATATAATTTAATTCATCCTAATTTTGGAATATTATAAACAGAAGAACCATGCGACTTATTACCCTAAGTACGAGTCAAGCGATTGGAGGTAAGAATTAGGAAACCTGACGCCTTACTCGTACCGAATTTACTTTTATGTAAGATTAGATATAGCTTTAAGTAAATAGATTTAGCTTTTTTTTGTGCATTTTATGAAATCTGGTTGGTATTGGAAGCTTAATAAATGAAGATTTAGAACGTTTAAAATGAAGATTATTACTATACTACTATTATTACTGACTTATGCAACCTTACCCTACCTTTAGTTGTTGGTGGCCGTTTGAATATTTTCAAATATATTTAGATAAGCAGACAACAAATAGACCTAATCAAAACTTTAAACCAGTCCTATCTATTATCTTAAAATTATTTAAATAATATAAATAGCAGGAGACTCATAGGATTCCCCTGTCCTACACGCCTGAGGCAAATTGAAAAGCACACTCGAAAACCCCTTTGGTGTCATGTGAAGGCCGCACAATAGAACACACACCACCCTCGCACGAACACAGTATCTGAACGCGTTTTATCGTTTAAAAATTCAATGTATTATTATGTTCTTTATGGTTTAAATGTACTGAAGATAGAAAAGTGTTTGCTTTTTTCATAAATGGAACGCAAATTATGGTAGGTGTTAAATAGGGTGTAACCCGCAATGAGAGGTATTTCGGTTGGGTACAAATATAAAAGTACTCTGTGGTTGGGTACAAATCTATAATTCGAATTCTAATTATGTATTCTCAGAAATTAATCTCAATTTAAGCCACCACTTGAGCTTCGATCAGACAAATTCGAAATTTATCAGAAGACTAATTCTTGTACTTTAGTAGTGTTCAAATTCAAGTCGCAATATCATGTCAGAGAACATCAATGGTAAACATGTGGGGAAATTAGAGGCGTTTTTCACAGTTGCGACTGAAATGCGAATGAATATTAGTTTAAAAAAAAATATAAAAAAACAGTGTTGTAGACATTAAGATCTGTTATGTAGACCAGCTAAGCATAAGATAAGCTTTGCAAGTTTTGAGCATTTAGCATAACGCTGAAATCTAAAATGACGTCCTGAACTGCAGACATAAGCCATAGACAAAAAGACACACATTTCACACGTAATAACCTCTCATCTGAAGCAGTCTGCGGGTGCGATCCATCATACGGTTTTATTGAATTACCACCCTCGGGCGAGGACGGCCCCGCGAGTCGCGACCCATCCAATTATTGCCACTAATTATAATTATTGCACTTGATACTGTTTTGTGTTCACTTTTATATACTTCTGGTTGTAGATTTTTTTTTGAAGATGTTCTTTTGTTTTCTTTTGGATGAAGTTCAAAAGGTATGGTCAAACAATCAAAATATTTGGAAAACCAATTGAATCACCAAACCATCTATGAGATGTCTGGGTTTAATTTCTTTTGGATCAGAAATCATCAAATCACTTCAGAGACTCCCTTCCGCTCCGTCCAGAGCGGAAGAGAGTCTCTGACTTTTACTGACTAAAACCAACCTGTGTTCCTTCTAATGCCCTTTGCGTTCCAGGGCCACGGTGATTCTTTCGAACAAATTCCGCAACCCTAGCAGGCGCTGACCCTAGCCTAGTCTTCTTTGCTGACATCTCTTTGAGGCGGCCGTGGAACACGACGCGCCTTCGTCCCGGGCCTGTTTATTATTGGACGGCGAGCCACCTATCGCTCGCCATCCGCAGACCAGTTATTATGGACCTCATAGTGGATTACAATTAATTCCCTGTACAGAGTTCTGTGGCCTTGCTGTAGGTACCTACATTATAAGCTGATTATACTAATGCTAGGTGTTCTAAACCTTTATTATATTCCTTGCTCATGCCTTCTCACATTTTTTTTTGCAAAGCTGTAGGTATGTATGTGGGACCTAGTTGGAATCTCACACTCCTGACTGTATCACCGTTTCAGTGGTTAAATTCGTCCCTCAAAACAAACAGAACAAGAGATTAATGTTGTGTACCCACAGCACTTGTTCTCTAATCCCTACATGTGACTTTCTCACCCACCTAACGCACACCATATTAATAATTGCATAGCTCCTTGACAGTACAGATTCGTCATACAACTTACTTGCCAATATTTTATACAACTTTAATACACTTTAATTTTGTCGTCATAAAGTCCATTTTCAAACTTCCTAGCTGCAGTTATAAGCTGGCATTCTAGAGTGGAGTTGATCACCCCCGTGGGTGCCATACGTCATCAGAGCGAGGGACGACATTGGACAGTTTAAATTTCGTATTACACGCAATCCATTTTGGAAATTGTGACGTTTTCGGTTCATTTTGTGTATCGTATCACCTTTTTACAAAGTTGATGGGTCAGAAGTCTTTGAAAATGAAGAACCTATAGGTAGATTTTAATAGGGATGTTTCCTGAGTTAAAAAAAATATGATTTTATTTAGTCCGTCGGTTAGATTATCGTAAAATATTGGACGCGTATTTCTTGCTTTTTCAAATCTATAAAAGTTGACGAAGATATAAAGCATCAAAGATCAGGAGCGGGGGCTTGTGACGTCACGCCGTGGTTGTAGCAAGTAGTGACGTCACACGAGTTTTCAGCGCACTGTATCGTCTTCGTTTTTGGTTTATGTGAAAAAAGAAAAAATACATGTCCAATATTTTTTGGAAATCTATCTGAAAGAATAATTAGATTTTTATTCAATTACTGTATTTCTAGAAATTTAGAACATGGCAAAGGCTGCTATATTAAAATATAATGTACTGAGTTAGTTAACTGATGCAAGAAGCTTTAAAAACTATTGTTTCTTTCAATACGTTTTGGAACGTATTCTTAAACTTTTCTGAACACCGTAGCCTAAGAGCAGAATTTCTAGACTGTAAAATGAGATTTTGACCAAGTTATGGACAAGCGACACTTATTCGTGTTTATAAAGGATCTATCAAGATCTCCAATAATACAGGCCTCCTAGACTGCCGGATTTAATTATCCCGAATCCATAGACAAACACTCAGCGCGAATCAGACTTCACACAAATGTGTTTAGCGGCGATGTTTATGGTATTCCTATGGGGCCAAAGCGCAAAGGGCGCGACATTTGGCTATGGGGTCACGACCTTTCAGACGATATGGTGATGATTCCGCAAAGGGCGCCAAATACATAAAATCTATGCGGTCTCTTTTATAGTGGTGACATTTTTGTCAACTTATGGGGAGAAGTGGTGGTTGTCTTACGGAATAGGAATGGTATAGGTCATTGACAGCTGAAGGTGTTTGTCTTCGGTTTTCTTACGTTTATAATAGTAATGTCATGCATAGGTTTGGTTTGGTATCCCAAAACAGCGCGAAGCAGCTGTACAGCGCAAAAAAGTCGGTGGGACGAATAGAATGTCTTCCGTAGAATTAAAAAAAGCAGTGCAAAATCGAGATCGTTGGAAATATAGAAGATCCCAGCATAGGAACGTATAGGTACTACCAACATGCTGAAATGCAACTAATAATAAAACTTCTCAGTATCAGTGGCTAAACAGTTAAACTAGACACACGGGTAGGTAGACGCAGCTAAACAGTGAAACTCAATACACGGTTGTTAGACCACGTTCTTGATTAGGAAACACGCTTTTTTATAAGATCTTTCCGTTGGGATAATTTCTGACCTTCACTTTCGTGAAGCCATTGGCTGAAGCTGGTATCTAATATAATAAAGGTACCTTATAGTAGAAATGGTGTCAACGTCGATTAGAATCAATATATTGGTGTAATTAATAACTGTGAGCTTGTTGTAACTAGGAACACTAAATTGATTACCTAGGTTTAAGCCAATATCTACCTACACAATTCGTTGAATGGCGACATAACATCTTCAATTGATTTCTCCTATGAATCGGAACACATCGCCATTATGTATGGACCACAGACAATCAAGTAGGTAGGTATGGCTTGATTCAACCGTATTTGTCCTTGGTCTTGTACTAATATGTCTATTGCCATAAACAAACAAGTCTTACATCCGTAATATTTAGCACTTGTCCGCTAACAAACGGAGATTTTCTTCATAAATCTCATTCTATTACTACGACCACCGTCACTCTATGCTATTAACTTGAAATTTGTACTAGCATTAAATATAAACCATTAAAATTGACCTTCCCTCACCCCCTTTTTACATATAAATTAGATGCTCTATGATAGCTCTTTCTCCGATGGTTATGTCAGCAATCATGGAATGTGTTGGAGACATTTTTGATCTGCGGAATAAAACCTCTAATGATCTTAAGAATAAGGTTGGTTATTGTTCAAATTGATGGTGGATTTTGTAGGGATCATGAAAGAACCCTTTCTTTTAGATAATTAGGGACACCTGTGGCTAATTCAAGGAATGAAATGGGAAAATACGGCACTTTTGTTTTACTGCTGTTATTCCTTTTGTTATAAGTTATTTTGAGTTTGTGGTGGTGGAATAAGATAGAAAAAATTACTAACATGCGAGTATATTAAACTATGTAATATTATAAAGAGGAAAGATTTGATTTTTTGCTAGTTTGTTTACATTGAATATGCTCCGAAACTACTGAACCAAAGTGGACCGATGACCTGTGAGGGTCGTGGGAGAGTGGACGAGGCCCTCAAGATCGGTTGTTGTGGTAAACCTTGGGGGAGGCCTAAGTCCAGTAGTGGATGTCTTTCGGCTGATATGATGATGATAATAATCAAAATCCGTTGTGTTAGAAAAAGTAGCAGAGACACAAAAACTGCTAGACAGCGACTTTGTATTATACTACTTAGATATCAGAAAAGAACCAGACAAAGCGACAAATTCCCTTCAATAAAGTACAGTCAATACCACAACCACTTTTATAATCCTAGCTCACAATATTTTTGCTCGATTAATCCACAGTACAAACGAAGAAAAATTAACAGCGAGTCAGATCGAGGCGGTGTGTTCTGTCTATCCGATTGAACACAAAGGGGTAAGAGGGTTGTGAACAAATCGTGTACTCGACTGTACATATCTGTGCGGTGACGACTTATAAAAACAGCGAATAACACTCAGAAGGCATTTTGAGGGGAGATAGACGAATGTGATTAGGTATTTTATTTATTTTTGGGATGTTTATTGTGGCTAATGATGTTTATTTGTTTGTGGGGTTCAATCAAGCATTTGGAGTACCTGTTTTTCTACCCTACGACTTGCCGTCGAGTTATAGACTAGGTACTAACTACAAACAATCTCAACTCACTCTACGAACAATCTAACGTTGACTAAATTGTCCCATTCAAGTACGGGTCAGTTGTTTCGGTAGAAGTCAAGCTCATCATATCATCTTCGCAAGACCAAACCAAAGGCTTTCCCAAACCTAATTCGTACATAATCAAAATATGCATGTCAAATTGCACTGCAATGTCATATTTGTTATGCTTTTGTGACCGATTGATTGAACACCATGACGTTATCAAGACACCTATAAATTGAAAAACACTCAATAAAGGAATATTTATCTCTAATTGAATACATAGCACTTCTAAAAATGTGTTATTCTCCTTTAACAAAGTTATTCCTTGTCCTTCGATTCACCAAGCGCCTACAATTCCACTCTTAGCAAAATACTTGCCCGCAACAAAGAGTAGTCAATTGGCGTAAGTAAAAGATCTGTGATACTCCCAAATTGACAAGAGACAAGGAGACTGAATAAATAAAAAGTTATAGAAAAAAAAAAAACTCACTTCCGACATTCTGCGGAGTCGTTGACTTTGGTTTGCGTCTTGGGGGTTTTTACGTCACGCTTTAGGCGGGAAAATCATGGAAATGTCACCTGTGAAGCGGAGTTGAGCGGTTTTGATACTCGCTTTTGAATGACTAATTTCAAAGTTTTTCTTTTCTCATTTTTAGACATGAAGACAGAAATCTGGTTAGGTAATTGATATAATTATAAAGTACTCAACTGAATATTTTCAGTATTAGTATCTGAGTTGGGCTGCTTGTTTGTTTCCACGAGCGCATGTTATTACAAATGGGCAAAAGAATAGAATATAATATTTCTTATTATGTACCTACACCATGTAACTTACAGAAAATATAGATGAAGAAAATAGTACCTACATAGGGCGATACAATGGACGGCCTTATCGCTAAAAGCGATCTTTTCAAGAAGACCTTTGTATGGATTAAAAAATGGTTAAGAATATTTCATAACCTAAAAATTATTATATTATCAGTCTGTGGCCTTTTATTACTTGTGTCATCGGATATCGTATGAGGATGATGGGGAGTTTTATTATTTAAGACGGACACGGGCCTATAAAAATAATTTATCAAAATATCAAAACTAACTCCTCTTGCTACACCACAACACGCAATGCAAATGGCCGCCGAACAATAATCACGAAAGTAAGCGATACGAATAAAAATATCGTCTCAACCGCCTCACATCCCCCTGAGGGCCGGGATTTAACATACCTAATGCGATTTACGTGTCGCACTCCCCTTCACACCTTGAAGACTGTCGGTAATCGTTTTAAGACATTGTTGACTCGAGAATACGCACCTCATTTCTTGTTGTTTTTTTTTTTTTAGAGAGGGTTCTTTTTATCTGTGGATTAATCAGTTAAAGAAAAATGTAAAATATGCCATAGATAAATGTTTTCGTGGATGTTTTGACGGACTCCGGCTCCGGTTTAGAAGTGAGTTCGAGAGTTAAAATATCTACTCGTTATCACTAAATGAGAAAAAAAAAGGCGGGAAACTTCGTTTGCGCGCGGGTGTTAATTTTTTTTTGAAATTTAATTTTTATTGCAATTGATCAGTTGAGTCGTATATTTGTATGTAATTTTGTAAAATAATAGTATATATTAGTACTGTAGTGTTAATAGCTGTTTTTGTGGTAAGTTTGTACATATTATAATTATATGATTAGTTTTTAAGTCGTATGAACGACCCCCCTTTCTTCACGACGAATATTTTGCAGGGGGATTTAGGCGGCGGCCTAAATCCCCCCGAAGATATCGCTAACTATGTGACTGTTATGTCACATAATATTGTAGATAAAAGTGGCATGGACACTGATGGTTCAGTGGCCACTGATAGTAGTGAAAAATCTACACGAAAACGAAGGAGAATCTGTAGAAGTTGCAGAATTAAGAAAAGAAGTAAGAAAGGTCATGCTCAAAATGAACTTGGCATAATTGATTGTAGTTGCAATCCTCAAGACACTGTTCTTGAAAATGTACAAAGTCTTGTTCACCAAGGAACAACCTATCCTCAGTCTGGTTCACAGACCCAAACTAAGCCTAGTCAGGAAACTTTTGAGCCAGTTGGTAGGAAGGAATACATTCATACTGATGTATCACCATATTTAATTCATGTCCAACGCGTCACTGACTCTCCAAATAGTGGAACTATATTGCATCCTATTTCTTTTGGCAACTTTATGAAACGAGGTGGTTTTAAAAATATAATTACAGGGAGTATTAAACGGATTGGCCGTAACAAGTGTGCAGTTGCGTTTTCTGATTTTAATGATGCAAATGACTTTTTAAATTCCAACTTATTAAATACAAATAGGTTTAAAGCCTTCATACCTACATTCAATGTAACTCGAATGGGTATTGTGCGAGGTGTCCCATCAGAATGGTCACTGCAAGAAGTTGAAGCAAATATTTCTACTCCAGTGGGGTGTGGCAAGGTAATCAAACTTCGTAGGTTAAATTACAAAGTACAGGTTAATGGCAGTCCTGTTTGGAAACCATCTGAAACTATAGTTATTACTTTTGATGGTCAAATTCTTCCTAAAAGAATATTTATGTGTTACAATGCACTAAATGTTGACACATATGTTTATCCCACCATTCAATGCTTCAGATGCTGTAGGTATGGACACACAAAAATGCAGTGTAGGGCTGCAGAGCCACGATGTTTTAAATGTAGACAAAATCATACTGCTGAATCATGTCGCATAGAGGAGGATTGTGCTTCATGTATTAATTGTTCAGGCTTTCACTATGCTATAAATAAAGTATGTCCTGAGTATAAGTGACAAAAAGATATTAAGCACAGTATGGCTCATTCCTGCATTTCCTATTTAGAGGCCAGTAAATTGCACCCATCCTCCTCTATGTCATATGCAGACAAAGTTGTTGCAGGCAAAAAAACATCACAACCAGAATCCGCATACTTTCAATTTAATAGCATCAATAATAGTTCTAGGAGTTCATCATACAAAAAAACAGTTTTTAAAAAACCCCATTCGCCTCCAAAATCTATTCCTGGCTATGACAGAGCTGCACACAACGCAATTATCAATGAATTCAGCCCACCAAGTACTAGTAATGGGTGTGCTCTACAGAATAAACCTGAACAAAAAGAAGATCATGAACAGATTATGGATCTAATTAATAGTCTTATTAAGATGTTACAAAATAAAAAATATATAAAACCGAACAACGCTGAACTAATATGTAAATTACTGACTGATAAAAACGATTATGGATTTGATTATTCAATGGAACGTCAGGTCAGTGACTAATAAAAAAACTGATCTTCTCTATTTAGTTAACAAATATAAACCTCTAATTTTTGCATTGAGTGAAACTTGGCTTAAACAAGGTCGCATATTTGCTATTCCAGGTTATGTTTGTGTTCGTAATGACAGAACTGATGGCTATGGTGGTGTGGCCATATTAATAAAAAACAATGTTGCATTTTCTCAATTAACATTACCTAATCCGTATTCATTAGTTGATTTTGTTGCTGTACGTATAAATAATGTATCTTATGCCTCTGTATATATTCCAAAGCCTTCCCCCGCTGCTTTACAAGAGATTAATGATATTTTTTGTTCGTTGCAAAGTCCTGTGCTGATAATGGGAGATTTTAATTGTCATCACCAGACCTGGGGATCCGGTGTTAATAAAAGTGATGGTGTACGTTTGATGCAAATATTAGATGACAATAATTTATGTGTACTAAATACTGGGACACCGACTAGACGTACCAAACCCAATGAATTGCCGAGTGCTGTGGACTTATCGATTTGTTCCCCCAGTTTGGCCCTAACATTTACTTGGTCTGTTTTCTCTTCCTCTACACTAGGCAGTGATCACTTTCCTGTAATAATAGCATCCCCTGATAAATATCCCATCACAGAAAAGCGTCCCCCTCGGTTAAAGTACAGATTGGGTAGAGCTGACTGGGAAAAATTTAAACAGACCCTTGAAGTCAAAATCTCACAGTTACCAGAAATACTTCACGGAGGTGAAGATGATTGCTCTCGAGCCTTAGCTCTATGTATGCTAGAAATAGCTGATGAAATTTTCCCTTTAAAAAGTTCACGTACAAACAATTTCCCTATGCCACCTTGGTGGAACACTGAATGTTCTGATGCAGTACGACGAAGAAAGGAAGCGGAAACAGAGTATGCTGAAGATATGTCGGAAGATAATCTAAATAAACTCAATGATATAATTAATGACACCAGAGAGTTTTTGAAAAGAAGGAAATTTGAAGGGTGGAGATCATTTTGTGCCTCTCTTTGTCCCAAAACTTGCCCTTCTGAGGTCTGGAATAATATCAGGCGGTTTAGGAATGCCTTCAATTAAAACCGTTGTGGTGTTCGGTTGTCTCCTGCTCTGGCTCATGATTTTCTTGATCGATTGGCCCCAGCAACCGCTCCTGAAGAAAAGTCTTTGATCCCTTGTTACGCCTTACATTCTGAAATTGATAAATCAAACAGTTTGAACTTACCCTTTTCCTTATACGAACTTAAAGGCGTATTGTTGAGTGCCAAGGATTCTTGTCCTGGAGAAGATGGAATACCTTACGCTTTCTTTTCTAACATGGGGGATTCCGCACTCCTATATTATTTAGAAATTATTAATTCTATAATGATTTCTGGGAATATTCCCACTTCTTGGCGAACTCAAGAAATAGTCCCTGTACTAAAGCCAAAAAAATCTCCAGATGATCCGACATCTTACCGTCCCATAGCCCTATCTTTGGTAATCGCAAAAATAGCAGAACACCTTGTTAAAAACCGTCTTGAATGGCATATTGAAAGTAATAATTTGCTCTCTTCTTCGCAATATGGCTTTCGCAAATCAAAAAGTACCATAGATAGTCTAAGTGTCTTTACTACAGACATCAATTTGGCCTTTTCTAATAATTTATCCGTGGTTGCTGCATTTTTAGATATTTCGGCAGCTTATGATAATGTAATTATACCAGTACTGAAACAAAAACTAATTAAATTGCAGGTGCCGTCGATTTTGGTTAATTTTATTGTTAATATTTTATCTGTCCGTTTTTTATATCTAATAACAAATCAAGGTTCAAAACTTTCACGAACTGTATATAAAGGATTGCCTCAGGGGTCTGTACTTAGCCCGTTATTATACAACATTTACACATATGATCTCGAGGCGTCCTTAAATGGTATCGTTAGTGTTTTGCAATACGCTGACGATCTACTCATGTATTCGATTAATAAGTCTATCCCAACTGCATGTAATTCATTAACAGAATCCCTCATATTATTAAAGGTTTGGCTTGACAATAATGGTTTGGATTTATCAGCTAACAAATGTTCTGTAGTAGTTTTTTCTAGAAAACGGGATTTTCCGCCACCTAAAGTTTGACAATCATACTTTAACTGTTGGGGAGGAAGCTAAATTCTTAGGCATAATTTTGGATAAGAAAATGACGGGTAAATCTCATTTAAGTTACATAGTGGATAGATGTGAAAAGCAGTTGAACATTATGAGATGCCTCTCGGGTGTGTGGTGGGGTGCTCACCCGTTTAACCAGAAATTGTTATACAATGCTGTAATTCGTAGTATTTTGGATTATGGTACCTTTTTATTAGAAGGTGGTAGTAAAAAAGGGTTCAGAAAGTTGGATAATATCCAATCAAAAGCTCTCAGAATCATTTCAGGTGCAATGCGTTCAAGTCCTTTAAATGCGTTACAAGTAGAGTGTGGAGAACCCCCTTTATATTTAAGAAGACATTTTTTAGCTGATAGGTTTGTATTTAAAGTCATGCAGTTCTACAACCATCCTTTGATCATTAAGCTTGAAAAGCTAAATTCTTTAATTGAAAGCTCCAACTATTGGAGATATAAAACTATTCCATGTTTAATTATTAGTTACAGGAAGTTTAAGCTACTTGAATCGCCCGTACATAGGGCACCAAAGTTAGCAATATTCAATGATAACGCTTTTGACTCTTTAGTTTTTGCACCTGAAATAACATATGATATGGGCATTACCAAAACTGATTGTGTAGCCGATTCTAAATTTAACAGTAATATTGATGACAAATGGAAAGACTGGCACCTAATATTTACAGACTCTTCTAAAACACTGGATAGTTGTGTGGGTGTAGGAGTTTATCATGCACAGTACAAACTTATTCAAAAAATTAAGCTACCACCTGAGTCTTCTGTTTTTACAGGGGAATGTTTTGGTCTATTTAAGGCATTGGAATATATTTTGATGGTTAAGTTACAAAATACTGTTATATTTTCTGACTCAAAGAGTGCGTTGCAGGCAATTGAGAAGTTCCCATTTAAAATGAAGGCTTTCTATCCTATTATATTTGATATTAGAAATTTATTATATAAACTTAAGATAAAGCGGCAATCTGTACATTTTGTTTGGGTTCCGAGCCACTCCCAACAAACATTTTAGATCTATTTATAGCTCTTAGTATTATATATGGTATATAAGAACTCCGATAGCAACATTCGCCTCTACAGTAGGGTTAGTTATAAATAATTAAACCTTCTAGAGAAATAACAGTAATAAATACAAAAAATATAAATTAAGACGGTAGTATGGAGTTTATCGAAACCATTGTAGAACTTATTCTTATAGCTTTAAGATGCACAAACCTATTAAAGCAATTGTAAGGTGTCTACTAACACTTACTAAAGGCTGATATTCGACTACTGAGGTAGTAAAAGGTCTTATAACACCTTAAGGTTTACTCTAATAGCTTCAAGAAGTATTAAGCGCTGTGAGTGATGCTCAGGTGTGTACTAACACTTACTATCAACTGGTATTCTTAAAAAGAGTTAGACAAATACTTTGTACCACTTAACAAGTTTTGTCGAGCCTTAAGAGTTAGTAAGAAAGCTATAAGGATCTAAGAAGTGTTGATTATAAGTCCTATAGAGCCAGATTCTGCAAGAGTTAGAATCCACCTTTAAATCATTGCAGGCTACATAATGCAGTTTATCGGTCAACCATAAGTGATATTGTGGTTTTTATAAAAACTTGTATATAGCAGCAAACATTATGTGCAAATTTTATAACTCTTCATTATCACTTTAAGTTGAATAAAATAGGATTTAATTCACTTAACCTAACCTAACCTCAAAAACTATAGTTACGTTTTGCAATGCAGCGCTTATTTGGAAATATTTAATTGTTTCAAAATGAAACCATGACTAATTAAAAAACAAATGGGTAGAGTCAAAAGTCGCAAATCCAATACGACGAGCCTAAATCAGTTGAGGAAAAAAAAAATACTTTGACTAGAGAAGCATTGCATATATTAGAAAAACAGTGTTTCCTGAATCAAAATCCAGAAAATGATTTTGATGTTATCCCAGGCAATAGTTCTAATATCAATAGAAGTACAAAATACAAATCCAGTGAACTCGACATTGATTCATATAAAGAGCGATTAGCTAAAATACAACAGGGTTCCGTGCAACAGCAAATTATCTCCGATGTTGAATATCTTCTAATTTGTGACGATCTGACCTCTCAGTAGTTCAAACAACTTGGATGACGAACAAAAAGGTCTTCTGCAAGAACCGACGAAAACTTTAGAAGAAAGAACTACCTATCGACGTTGTAGAACAATTTCCCATTTCAGATTCGTTGCACTTGATTCATTTGGGAATTAAGGTTACTAATAGGTTGGAACGACGTAAATTTTGGGAGACTTAAGACTAAGTGGTGTGCACAAAATATCTAAAATGTAAATGCAAACTTCCACCTGCATCTGATTCACAGATCAGTAAGAGGTCTAGATTGTGTTGCTCACTGGAAAGCAAGTGAATTTGAAAGCTTGTAGTCATTTAAATTAGTTTGTATTAAAAAAGTAGTTTTCTGTACTTCTTACCTCTTTTACACACAGTTTTAAATAAAAGATTTTTATTTCATGGAATCGTGTTTTATTTAAGATATGTTTTAGTCATTTGACATATCTACTAGTAATATATCAGTCAAAGAGTCATTTAATCAGTCGGTGGAAGATTTTCACACCAGGGCGAATGACTCTGTACAATAGCGCAAGACAGTCATGAACAAAATCAACATGTGTATCATTCAACTATTCTTACTTACGTACATTAAATTTTTATATTAGTATAGCCATAAAGGAACCATCGTAAAAGTGACCATACATAGCAAAATGTTTTCAATCAAACATTGCTCGAAATTGGGTCGAACAAAACTTTGGTAATTGAAGCAATTCCGACTATAAATTAAATAATAAAAATAAAGACATAACACTTAAACGTAATAACAAAAAAAAAACAATTTAGAAAAGCTAGGTTTAGTCTTCGAAAATTATTTACGACACGATAAACATGATCCCCACTGACAATTCAGCGTATATTTTAAGAAAACCACCTCAAATAAAATGAATGAATGAACAAGGGAGAGATTTCGCTTTAAAATGAAAAATTTACGTCATGTTTGATGTTGTTTATGATGTTGATCGTGCCTGATGATTGTGTTCGTAGTGTAGACTTCATGATTATCACACATTACGGTATTTTTTTCTCTTAATTTGAACTTCAACCAAAGATGACTAGAAATATACGCAGTGGGTAATGCACACATATTAAAATGATGAAGTCCATTATGAACATCATTGAGATAGATTAAAAATTAGACGGTTTGTCCATGAGTATCATACAAACAAAAGATAAAATAATACAAATAAAGAAGAGGAGAGAGCACCTATCTACAGGATGAACTTGAAATCATAAGCAAAATTTTAAGGGGTTGGTCAGACCATGAACATGTAGGTACAACTTTAATTATGGGACCAACTAAATCACCCCAAAATATAAACCAGCTGTTCCATAAAAAAGTGCAATACTTACCTGCTCGGCCAAAATTTATGAAAAACATGGTTTTTTTTTGTACGATTTATTTAGTTAGTCCTATAATGAAATTTGTTCCGGCCTGAGTCATCCCTTTAAACATTGCTCTTAATTTTAAATTCACCTGTGTTTGTTTTATATTTTCAAAGGGCAACTCTTACTCAGCATGACACAAAACTAAAAACTTACAATCAGAGCCTTTTCAAAAATTCATACTATGGCTGACACTTTAGCCACTAACATTGTTATGTGAAATTTAAAAATAAATTAAAATTAAATAAAATATATTAAAAAGACTTGTAATCCGATGCGGCGCCATTATCGAAGCTCCTCTCTGTCATGACTGACCGAGCGCCTACGCGTGACTGACGCAAGTGCCACGCAGAATCTAGATACCCCCGGGTGGGCCGTAGAGCGCAGGCTTTTTTATGCGACTTATTTACTGAAATAACAGTAGAAGTTTTGTTAATAAGTAAAGAAATCGTAAAATTAATTAACAATACATACTATCATTCGTACATTAAAAAGAAACTACTTTCTTATGTCATTCATTGTATGTGCAATTAGATTTTCAACTTTTTTGTATTTAGAAAATATATTACAAAATAACATCATAATTCTTGGATTTTATTGTCATGCTGTCAGGCGTGTGATATATAAAGGGTTTTCTTCAAACGATAACAGAACCCCAAAAAATATCAGCTTACAGCTCCGCGGAGAACTATCAAACAAGTTAAACCTATAAACTCTATGTTTTTTCACTTTTATAAACATGTTTTAGAACTTCTAGTGCCATGCAAGTGCTTAGTTTCAGTATTTAATCACTACGGGAGGAATAACAGAGTTATCAGGATCTTTAAGTAGTTAGAACTAAGACGCCATTTAAGTAAAGATATTCTATAAAAAATTGTGAAAGAAAAAACTTATTGAAATGTTCCTAGTCCAATTATTTACTTACATTGTTCATAATTTTCAATTATAATGTCATGAGGAGGTACTAGGAATTGATAAATAAAGGAAAAAAAATCAGGCAGTATTTTTTACATCATTTTATCATCAAAAGTAGTTTATTTTTAAGGCGCTTCAAAAATGAGATTAAAACTAGTATATATTGTTACGGTAAACTTACCTCCGCATGTGATTTAATTCCTATAACACCCAGTAATCTTAAACACTTCACTTACCTTAATTATTTTATTAAACACCAAGACATGAATGCGTACTAGAAAATATTATCACTATTGACTTTAACAAGAACGTAAAACTGTATGAAAACAGTTCAAATATTTAGCGCTTTCGGTGATATGTATTGCTACTAAATAAGTCCGGTATATTCTTAAGATATATATTGGTTACAAGAAGTAACCATGTGTAACACAAAAAGTCATTAAAGTGGTTTCCATAGCTTGTTTACTACTTTGGCTTGCAGTTATACCCTGTGTATAGCTTATAAAACACTTGAAATGGTAATCACTGCTACAATAGCACTGTTCTAACTCTTAATAATCACTCATTTATCACTCTCTATAACCATTAATAATCACTCATTTATCACTCTCTATAACCATTAAGTCGCTCTAAGCTCTAACATGAACAGGCCCAAACCAGGGTTATAAGAGAGATATAGAACGCTTTATCACCCAATTGTTAGTGCCTTTACAGAACCTTGGGTTCTTAAAATTCTCTTAAGCAGCTCATATAGCACTTATTCTTATAACCAAAATGTTAGTTGGGCTGTGGCATTAAGGGAAATGACAAAGCGGATTGTCTAGCCAAAGAGGCTGTCAATGATGGAGACACTTTTCCTTATATAAACTTTTCCCATGATATCATGAATTTACCCAAGTCATACCTTCGCGATGCATGGAGTATTTCATGGGTAGAGGGTTCACGAACAAAAGGAAAATATTATTACTTTATACAACCTCAAGTTCCTGTTAAGCCGTGGTTTTTCAAGGTTAAGTGTTCCAAATTGATTGCTAGTCAAATTATTCGTATGCGTCTGGGTCATGTATGTACTCCTTATCATCTGGCCAAGCTCCGTATTGTAGAGAATAGCATGTGTGAATGTGCGGAAGATGTTGGTTCCTTGGATCATATTTTTTTTTCATGTCCTCGTCATGACCGTTCCGATTTCCTTGATTCCCTTATTAGTTTAAAAACTCCTTTCCCAACTTGTATTATTTGTTTATTACATAATCCAATAATTTATTATGATATCATCGCCTCTTTTCTGTATAAAAATGATATTAAATTATAAATAAATAAATTATACTATAAATAAATTATATATTATAAGGTAGAAGTACGTATTCCCGTTAGTGTACCAATACCCGTTAACAAGTCAGTTTTTTTATTATTGCACTTTTCTAACAATAATAAATTAAAGTTTGCGAATCGCAATACCTTCTCGGCAATATTTTGTATAATTGTAATGTCAACATTGTTCAAAAAGTTTAATGGCGTCAAAACTGAGAGATTACAAAAGTTTGCATTGAGAAAATATTATGTAAGTCCAAAGTTCTGTCACTGAACTACGAAACCACCACGTCGCATTGATCAGCTAGCCATACTGCGACGGATAACGTTAAAGTGAGAGAGTTAATTTTATAAAATATTTGAGTATATTATTTTGCGATGTAACCTATAAATTGAGGTGTATCTAATTGAGAAATAAATAATATTGCCGTTTACATCTATTGGTACTAACAAACCCCTACTTGATCTAGTACCCGTTAAAATCGTATTTTTTTTACCGGATATTGGTACACGATCAACCCTGTAAGACACGTTGTACAGAAACCCGTTATTGTGTACTTATTGCCTTGAAATAGGTCTCATTTTCCTTGAATACTGTAGAATATATTCCTGCCGGCAGCATTGACAGTTGCATTTAAACCGACGTCGTTCTTATTGCCTTGTGTTATGTGCTCTTTTCCTTCGAATCAATAGAATGCAGTTTCTATTTTCCTTACTTGTGTTGTAATCATCTGGATTCGGTTGCATTTTAAGTTTTTTTTTTTATGATTTCCTAATTTTTGCACATTTCGCGTAATACTGCTCAGCTGTTCTGAAACCAAGTTTTTCAATGCGCATCATGTGGCGTGTTGCTGTTTCTGTATGGATACTGATAACCAGGCAGTAATTCAAAGAAAACTTCAGGCAAACTTACATGAGTCGATCTGTGGATACCCGACTAATTTTGCTCGCTAGCAGCTCTTGCCCACCTAAGGGGTCCAAGCGCCTCTTGCCGGAGGCTGTATGCGGGGAACACCAGTGCCCCATGTCGTGCGGCGTTCCGCAGGGTTCGGTCTTGGGCCCGCCCCTGTGGAACATCGGGTACGACTGGGTGCTGAGGGGCGAGCGAGCTCCAGCCGGGAGTGGACCTGACGTATTACGCTACGCTGGCGACACGCTGGTCACTGCCCGGGGGAGCTCGTACAGGGGGTTAGCGTTGCTGGAGACGGCTGCGGTCTCACAGGTGGTGAGCCGCATACGCATACGGCCGAGGCGGGCCTGGAGGTGGCCCTCAACAAGTCGGAGGCCATAGCTTTTCATGCCCCCCGGCGGGCACCACCGCCGGGATCACACATCGTGGTCGGGGGGGTCCGTATCGCTGTCGAGTCCACCATGAAGTACCTAGGATTGGTGCTCGACAGCCGGTGGGATTTCGGCCCCCACTTCCGGCGGCTGGCGCCCAAGTTGATGGGCGCGGCTGGGGCGCTGTCAACGCTGCTTACCAATCTGGGGGACCCGAGCACCGCCTGTAGGCGTTTGTACGTGGGGATCGTGCTATCGATGGTCCTTTACGGGGCCCCGATCTGGGCGGCTGACCTGACGGCCAGTACCATCACAGTTTTGCGGAGGCCGCAGAGGGTGATGGCCGTCAGAGACATGGCACGATCTCATACGAGGCGGCTTGCGCGCTGGTCGGATATCCGCCATGGGACCTGGAGGCAAAAGTCCTCGCGTGACTGTATCGGTGGCGCGAGGAAGCGCGGGCGCGCGGCGAGCGACTGGTGCAGCGACACATTGAGCTGCGTCGGTCGCAGTTGCGCTAGGTCCTAGTGGCGGAATGGCGGGACAGGCTATCATGCCCTTCCGCCGGCCTCGTCACTGTGGAGGCCATGCGGCCGGTGCTCGACCTTTGGCTCGGGAGAAGGCACGGCTCCTTGACGTATCGTGCGACGCAGGTCCTCTCGGGGCATGGCTGCTTTGGGAGGTTCCTGTGTCGCATAGGCAGGGAGCCGGACGCTCGGTATCACCACTGCGTCGACTGTCGGGAGGACACGGCGCGGCATACGCTGGCAGAGTGTGCCGCTTGGGAGGGGCCGCGCCGTGACCTCATCTCTGTGGTAGGCAGTGACCTCTCGCTACCGGCCATAGTCCAATCTATGGTCGGCGGCGAGGAGTCCTGGGACGCGTTGGTCTCCTTCTGCGAAACAGTTATCTCGCAGAAGGAGGCTCCGGAACGGGAAAGAGAGATCTTGACCTCTTTCCCCATCCGCAGCAGGCGCACCGGGAGTCGAAGGGCATACGCTGCCCATTTCCGGCCCCCCTAACTGGGTCCAGGGGCGGCGGACTTGGGGACGTCTGTCACCCCCCATTAATCCGGACCCGAGGTGGCGGCGCGTGGTGTTCCCGTGCGCCCCTCTCTGACGTCGCGGAGGGAGTCAAACACCTCACTCCCTCCGCAGACACGAGGTGGCCCGTAGCGGCGGGCTGGCACCAGCCGGGGATTACGGATGTCGTATATGTTCCCGCGATACCCGGCGTAGGTGAGAGTTGGAACACCGGGGTGGTTTTAGTCGGTAAGAGTCTGACAGACCCCTCCGCCCGCCCCAGGGTGGAGGACATCCATGAGGATTTCCCACCGTAAAAAAAGGCTGTATGCGGGGATCGTGCGGTCCATAGCCCTTCACGGAGTCCCGGTGTGGTGTGGCAAATTGCTGTGCAGTGGACGGAGCTCGGGCAGGGTTTCACAGAGGTATGAAGACAGCGACTGTGTGCAACCCAGCGCTGGGCACGCCACCATTACTTATTATTCTTTGAGGAGTGATCGGAGAGACGCCACGGCGTCCTCACCTTCCGCCTGACGCAGGTGCTCGCCGGACACGGCTGTTTCGGGAGGTAATTGTTTCGGATGAAGCGGGAGGACACGTCCTGGTATCAACACTGTGTGGATCGCCTGGAGGACACGGTGGAGCATACGGTGGAGGTGTGCCCTGCTTGGGCGGAGCTATGCCGTGTCCTTGTCGAGGCAATCGGCGGCGGCGACCTCTCGCGTCCGGCCCTGGTTCAATCCGTGGTCCGGAGCGAGAAGGTATGGGAAGCGGTCACCACTTTCTGCGAACCAGTAATACTAACGAAGGAGGAGGCAGACCGCGTACGGGAGAGGGAAACCTCACTCTCCAGCCGCCGCAACAGAAGAAGACGCCCCGGGCGTCAGGAAACCTAGGGTGATTTCCAGCCACCGTAGGCCCGGGCATGTGGACGGCGAGCTATGGGTGGCTCGCCATCCGATAGCAACCAGGCCCGGGTCGACGGCCCGTCGTGTTTCAATCGTGCGGGGCCCTATAGGGTCAGTGCCTGCTAGGGTTGTGAAATTTGTTCGAAAGAGTCACCGCGGCCCTGGAACGCAGAAGGATCACGGGTGGGTTTTAGTCAGCAATAGTCTGAAACACCCTTCCGCTCCGCCTACAGCAGGAGAATTCATTTGATGATTTTGCATCCAGAAAAAAAAAGAAAAAGTACCTACCTGATTTTAATTAATTTTAATAATAGTAACTGATGGACTAGATATCTAGATCCTTTTTCCATGTTTTAATTGAGACTTGAAGAAGTACATTTTTTTACTATTTTCTGTTTATGATCATCTTTTTTTATATGAAACAATATATTTTTTACAATAGACCTTTTTATTTATTTTACACCAAAATGCAAATATAGCATTTCTGTGAACTTTAACGTAAAGTAATAGAGTTCAAATTCGCGGTGAAAATTACCGGATTCAGGGACAATTTAACGTTTACTCGTACAAATCTACCGGTTACTGGTACAATTAGCCCTTTATTTATTTTTTCTATATTATTGTTAAAGAAAATTCATATTAATACAAAAAAAGAATATTACACTAAAACTAGCTTAAATTATCTCTCTAGCCATGTAATCATTTTTTTTGTAAGTCTTCTAGTTTAAGCATAGCAGACCTGCAAAGTCAGTGAAGTTCAAAACTTCACGGTTATTGGGCCGTTTACCTTATTGTACCATGTTATATATATTTATGACTTACCTGATCCTTGTTTTCTGTCCTTCCGTTCCGCTGTTTTATTTCCCTGTTTCCCAAATTTTTACATGAATTATGGCACAAAGTACAACTAGTGCCACACCAAAAAAAAAAAAAAAAAGTGAGTTCGATGATTTTCTTAATGTTCGAAAATGATAAAAAAAAAATCGTAGCGCTATGAAAATGCGTAGCGCGTAGCATCAGCATAAACGGTTTAACTATTTTTGTAATCTATATATTATAGTACTTAAATGTATTACTTGTTTAGAGTTCTTAAATAGTCGCAAATATTGGAATCATCCTTTCAAAGTATTGCAGTACGTACCATATTATAATGAACCTCAACGTTTAATCTAATATACGAGTTTTTAAACAATTGATTTAGGTGACTCGTTTATTCGTCCTTATAATGTTTTAGCAACGTTGAAGGAAGCATGACGGTCTACTAAATTACTTTAATTGGGAATTGAACGTATGAGATTAAATTGTTTTTTAAATATTAATGAATATTTATTGTAGTGCTAAAACTCTAAATATCACCTAATAATAAATTATTTTGTGTTTAAAAATAAAGATGAATGTGATGAATATTAGATTACAAGCAGTGAACGCATAGGTTATAAGTGACTTTTTTACACGTCAACCTTTTTTGTCAAATTAAACTAGATGAGGCCGTAGTTTCCTTGCTGCCTACCCTGAGAAGAAACTCCGAAACAGAGTCAGGTCAAAGTCTCTTAAGGTTCAAACATGATCAAAGCATATGAGAAGGTTATTGTATGAAGCGGTCTTTTGAGGAAATGCATTGGATTTGCAGACAGAACAAGCATTTGTCAGCAAGTATATACCTAATTACTATCCTTAAATTAATTTTAAACCAAAATAAGTTTAAGCTTATGTCTTAATTTTAAATCACGTTATGAACTACCAGTTTTCAATAAAAACCGTTCAGACGATGAGGTGTGATTGATAAACCAGCAATCAGACAGTTACGAGGTAGTACGTACAATTTTAGTAGGATTAGAAATGCAACCTCGTACTAGCAACGAATTCTGATGTTTATCGTGTCTTCTGAGGCACGTAGGAATGTCGATATGTTATGATTGTCACCCATTCTGCAAGCGTTGCTTATCCCGAAGATCGACCTTTTTTTTTGGATGGGAAATCATCAAATGACCCCCGCTGTGGGCGGAACGGAAGGGAGTGTCAGACTTTTACTGACTAAAACCCACCCGTGATCCTTCATGAGCCCTTTGCATTCCAGGGCCGCGGTGACTCTTTCGAACAAATTCCGCAACCCTAGAAGGCACTGACCCTATGTATGGGGCCCCGTCCCTGATGCTGACGGCTCCTTGAGGTGCGCGTGGAACACAATAGTCCAGTAGGGATATAATATTTTTCACATAAAACCTTCGATAATTCTAAAGTTTTTAATTTTCGCTGAGTGGATAAGTTTCGTAAATTCATGGCTATTTACAAAAATGCTAACAGTTTAGAGTGATGCAATAGGTATTAAGTAGGTATTTCTTATTATTTCGTGTTATACAAATATTAGAAAATTTAAATTAAAACAGTATACGGGTTCTTTGTAAGTACTATCTAAAGGATATATGAGTGAAAATGCTAACAGATAGGTACTATGGAACAATAGAAATCTGAAAATGTCCCGTAACTCATTCAAAAAAATTTTTAAGTTTTTGAATTCATTTCTTATATACTTAAAGAGATTAGTTATACCTTACAACAAAAGTTCTAACAACTAAGTATATGGCTGCACGAGTAATTGTATTTTTTCTTTATAATTAGCGACATATTGAATGTTACGTTTATAAAGTTTGCACTGTATATTCGTAATAATAAACTCTGCTACCACACAAAAGTTTCAACAAATGCATAATATGGCTTTTGTTTAAATTGCGAATAACTATTTTCGATAACGAGCCGCGTAACGGCCGTTCCCAATAACCTATCTATCGCCAATTTCGATCTACTAAAGATAGAAAAATCTATCTGTCATCGGTTTTGCTGTCCCAATAACATACTGATGATTATGGCAACTAACCGCACTAAACTATCTATCGTTGGGAGGGGCTATTTCTTACTACAGATAAATATTTCTATGAAATTGCAACATTATGCGTCCCAATATCCTTTTGATAGCTATCTGTCAGTAATGTCAATACTAAAGATAATCAAATTTGTCAAACCGTCGAATTGCAGGGATAAGCGTTGTTTATTTTTATAGAAATGCGAATAATTTTGTAGAAGTGCAGTGTTTTTATCATTCCTAATAATGTCTGAGTCTAGTGAAAGTGATTTATCTATGTTAATGGAATTATCTGACTGAGACAGTGATTTTGAAGATGAATCCCAGAAAAACTACAACACCGCGGGTGTTGTAGTTTGTTTTAAACCATATGAACGAATTAAGTAGTAGCAAATTCACATATAGATTTCGTTTAAACAAAACTACTGTTAGTAATTTACTAACAGAAATATATCCTTCGTTAAAAGTAACCTAGAAAGGTAAGTACCAACTTGAATGAGAATACATTCATTTAATATTAATTACCTAACAGTAATGACTAGGAACCTAATGTATCATCGTTTTTTAAAGATTTTACTTTTTTCAGAAATCCTGGTATATCTCCTTTGCATCAGCTACTTTTACTACTACAACCCTAAGATTTTATGCATAAGGCACAATGTTAAGTGTCTGTTGCAAATTTTAAAGAGTCCCAAAATCATCAACAGGGAGAATTATAGCCAATGTCTCATGTGCAGCAAGGCTATATAGAAATTAAATACATATACATACATAGCACTATCCAAGAAGATTTTTACAATATTAACCAAATACCAAGAGTTCTGTCTGGGTGCAATTGATGGTATATATAATCTAATACAATCACCAAGTAAGTATACATTGTATTATTTAAGAAAAAAGCTTAAATTAGCTTTTAACATTTTATTTTCTAAAGTGATTGTTTTGATTTATAGATTCTAATATTGGAGATGAATTAAGAAATAGGAAAGGATATTTCTCTATGTACATATGTGCAAGCTGTGTGGGATGCACTTTAAGATTTATGAATCTTGGTGCCTGTTAGCCTGGATCAACTCATGATGTAACAATCTTAAACAATTCAATACTAAGAGGTACCTAACAAAGTGATTAGTTGCTTCATACTACCTATTTTGAGCAATAAAACAATATTTTTTAAAAACTACTCTACAACTCTACACTTGGAAGAGCTTTTACAAACACTTTTTATTGATTTTTCAGCGGAATGTGGAAGTGGTTGATGTGGAAATCACTAGTTGATTGGAGACAGTGCTTATCCTTGCAAACCTTATTTATTAACTCCTTTATTGAACTCAATTTCACGCAGTCAGCAAATGTACAATGAAGCCCATATGAAGCCCACACAAAATACTATTGAAAGGTGCCTTTTAAAATATTATTGTAGTGCACATTCTTTGAGTCACTTTATTCCTTTCTAATGAGACATCACATTGTTAGACTTATCTATAATCTGTTACACAAATTATTAATGTTATATTTTATTTGTTTCAGATTTGATTTCACAAGGGGAGGGCATGGTGTGGGAAATTCACTTCGGGACGAGACTGTGTGTGGTAGTAGTTTCCCATAAGGGTATGCAAACCCTAAAGGATTATTTCAGAATGGCCAGTAGTTTCGAAGAAATAAGCCTTTGAAACTCTATGTGTAACTGTAACTCATATACTTGTTTATTTTCATCTCCAACATAAATGGTGAAATAGCCCAGTCAGTAGTGTCTCTGACTCCTACGCGGACGCTCAGGGTTCGATTCCCGCATTGGACCATCTTTTTTTTTGTTTTTAAATTGCTTATTTATTTCTTTTTAAATTAACTATTTCAATAATTAAATGAATAAAATATAGAAAAACATTGTTAAGTATTAAAATAATTTTAATTTACATTCACTATTATACTTTCTAAATTATAAAGCAGCTAATAATTATGGTATTCACAAATAATATGTTATTCTATTATTATATAGTTATTTATATAATATATAATTGAAAACTTTGTTAAATAATTAATGATAGATGTAAATGTGGTTATTATTTATGAATACCATAATTTATTAGTTGCTTTATAATTTAGAGAGTATAATAGTTAATGTAAATTAAAATTAATTTATTACTTAACAATATTTTTCTCGATTGAATTCATTTAATTATTGAATTTAAAAAGAAATAAATAAGTAATTAAAAAACAAAAAGGATAGTCCAATGCGAGAATCGAACCCTGAGCGACCGCGTAGGAGTCGCAGGCACTACTAACTAGGCTATTTGTACGTTTGTGTTATTGACGAAAATAAACAAGTATATGAGTTACAGTTACACGTAGAGTTTCAAAGGCTTATTTCTTCGAAACTACTGGCCATTCTGAAATAATCCTTTAGGGTTTGCATACCCTTATGGGAAACTACTACCACACGCAGTCTCGTCCCGAAGTGAATTTCCCACACCGTGCCCTCCCCTTTCAGTGAATAACTTAGAATGAAGTGTTAGTGGGTATTCAATAAAGAGAAAGAAAATTTTATTTTAGTACTTTTTTATTTTGCTCCAAGTCTAATTTTAACTTCCTATTTGTTAATTACATATTTTCTATCTCTAATTCTTATTTCTTCCTTTTAATTATGTAATAATCAGCATTAGCTTGATTCCGTGCAGCTCGAGTCCTTATGTCTTCAACCAGTAGCCTACGTTTTTGTTTATCTGAAAGGAAATATAAGTATTCTTGAAAACAACTGGTTTTATTGCAATTAAGTACACCACCCCAGATTTTCTTAAAACTCTTTAGATTACAAATATGTGTAAATTACCCTAATGCTTGTTACTTTGTTAACACTTGAATGGTAAACTGTATAATTGCAAATAGACAATTTTGTTGGTAAAATTAGTACATTGTGCTGACAGCAGATACATACTAATATTGCTGCCACTGGGAGTGTTAAAAAATAATGTCTTTGGTTTAGGTGTTGCCACAACCAGTAGTTTGTTATTCCCCGATGGTCCACTCTCATTATCAACACTCATTTCTTCAGAATCACCATTACCACTGCACAGCACAACACAACATGTGGGGGTAACAGTGTGATACACTGTAACCCTCACATGTTGCACCTAATATGGATGCCACTCTGTTCATAAACACTACACACAAGAGTAAGCGCGAAAAGATTACCTTAATTTGGTTCATCCTAATTTTGTTGGATCTTTTTCGAGCAGTTTTTTTAAATTCTCCCATTTCAATTATAATTGATCGGTTCTTCGAGGGCAACTTGAAACCGATGCATGGATAACATCTGTGATTTTAGTCCAGGCAGCTTATTAAGCCGATTTGTAGCTTTGCTTGTTTGTTAGCTTCAACAAGATCAATAAGCAAGGCCACCTCATCCTTGGCTAAAGGTACACCTTTTGTCTGAAAACAAAACAAATATTCTATACAGGCTTGATCCTAATTACCTATATGTAGACAAAGACGAAAAAAATATTGTTTCGAGGTTTAGTTCTCACTGGAATTTACAAAATGTTATAGGTATATACCTTAAGCCTCTGTCAACTTGAAAAGGAACGTATATAACATGCTGGTAATACTTACAGCGCTAATAATATGTAGAAAATAAGCACAATTCACTAAAAAAACTTTATAACACCACAATAATACTACGAGTTTTATTGACATGACAAATGACACTTTACTTGACTACTACGTTTTCTTCTTTCTTTTTTCGCAGCCAGTATTTTTGTTCGCCAAACCGATGTCAATGAAACAGATAACTAAGATTATAAATCTTATTTTACCATTAAAATATCACCGCCGTTTTAATTTGATCAATATGTATTGTTTTAGGAAAAAGTTATGTGAAAAAATATTTGTTTAAACGTTGTTATTTTTTATAGCTTTGGTATTAACAAAACGTATGGGAGGACTGGAGAGCTGAGCTTACCTACCGAATTCGACGCATAGATAAACGTGACCGTCACTTGTGGGACGTAAAATAAGGATAGATAGAAGTCTAGTATTTACCGTCGATAACAAAATATCGCTTACTGAGGGTAGGTTATTGGGAACGGCCGTGGCGCGTGCGATCGCTGCTGAGTAGCAACACTCCCCCGCCCGCTCCGATCGGGGATGTCTCTATCGCCGCATACCTACTGACCGCTTTTAGTTGCCAAAGTACCTACCTAGGTACATGTTCGGTACGTAACGCTTCAGAGCTAGAGATGGGCATTTCTACCAATTTATACCTAAATACCTATTTTTACCCATTAATACCCATTTTTACCGTTCTAATTCTAATTTTTACCGGGTAAAAATTAAAATTGGTTTTAATTATACTTTTATTTCAAAACTTTAATGTTTTGATTTTTTTTTTACATTTTACGTAATTATTTGTCAAAGGTTAAAGGTTTAAACGTGAAAAACGTGTTAAAGGTTTATGATGAAATTGAGTTTTAAAATGTGTCATCTTCCGGCTTTTGATCAAAAACCTAATTTTATGAACAACCTGCGACACAGTGTGAAATCTTAATGGTTGGATTCATCATTCATTGGAAAAGTAATATATACCGGGTAAAATTGGGTATTTAGAAATTTTTACCCTTTTTTACCATTTCCTTCCAATTTTTACCTTTCCAATTTCTACCCACTGCCCATCTCTATTCAGAGCAGTAGATACTAACAACAGAGTGATGGCCACCATACTAGCAAGTGTAATTGTAAATTAGTCACTAATACACCCAAAAGAGCTGTGCTTTTTTTCATTTACAAATAAGATTAGACATTTAAACAAAACTTTTTAAAAGTCCGTTCAACCGATTTGTATTTCTATTCCGTAAGCATAAAGATGGCATTAAAAGCAAAATCTTGATTATAATACCTACCAACTATTTACTGCAGCTGCCATTTGTCATGCCACCAACGTAATAGAAGTCAAAATCGGTTGAACGGACTGTAAAAATTTAAAAGCACCATTTGTTTGACGGGTCCGAATAGGTAGACAGCATTTGTTATAGTATCAGAGACAAAAAGTGACTTTGATTTTTCGGGTAATTGTTTCGGGTTTCGGAATAGGTATCACTAAATGTACATTAAAAATAATGAACCAAAAACAGGTAAGGAGCATTCGGCTAACTCCGAAAATCGGGATATTCCAATAATATCAAATATCTAGAAATCTCAGCATAATTTTTTGCTCTAACAACATTCGAATACAACCCCGCGTATGGGGGGTGATGCATGTACATTATTCAACTAGTTGTTTTTTTCGTTTTGGGTGCATTAGTGACTAATTTACAATTACACTTGCTAGTATGGTGGCCATCACTCTGTTGTTAGTATCTACTGCTCTGAAGCGTTACGTACCGAACATGTACCTAGGTAGGTACTTTGGCAACTAAAAGCGGTCAGTAGGTATGCGGCGATATAGAGACATCCCCGATCGGAGCGGGCGGGGGAGTGTTGCTACTCAGCAGCGATCGCACGCGCCGTACCTACTTACGCGGCTCGTTATCGAAAATAGTTATTCGCAATTTAAACAAAAGCCATATTATGCATTTGTTGAAACTTTTGTGTGGTAGCAGAGTTTATTATTACGAATATACAGTGCAAACTTTATAAACTTAAATTCAATATGTCGCTAATTATAAAGAAAAAATACAATTACTCGTGCAGCCATATACTTAGTTGTTAGAACTTTTGTTGTAAGGTATAACTAATCTCTTTAAGTATATAAGAAATGAATTCAAAAACTTAAAAATTTTTTTGAATGAGTTACGGGACATTTTCAGATTTCTATTGTTCCATAGTACCTATCTGTTAGCATTTTCACTCATATATCCTTTAGATAGTACTTACAAAGAACCCGTATACTGTTTTAATTTAAATTTTCTAATATTTGTATAACACGAAATAATAAGAAATACCTACTTAATACCTATTGCATCACTCTAAACTGTTAGCATTTTTGTAAATAGCCATGAATTTACGAAACTTATCACCTCAGCGAAAATTAAAAACTTTTGAATTATCGAAGGGCATAGACTTCTGGCTACTGGACTACAATGCGTCGTCGACTCGGCCTGGTTGCTATCGGACGGCGAGCCACCCACGCTCACCGTCCACAGGCATCAGCCACTGCGCAATAGCACCCGAAGATCGACCTGTGATGCTGATTTCTACAAGCTCCTCAACATACGAAAACACATCCTAATTTAGCTGTTGCAAAAGTAAAATCCCTTGAAAAGAAAATCTCGCCTCACTATTTGAACCTCAAAAGCTTCAAAAACAGTAAATTACTCTGAATTTCGCTTCTTCGCAGGTGTTTATTAAAATAGCTTGCTAATTGTACAAAGTGCTCATAAGAGTTGTCAGTTGGAGTCTGCAGAGGGCGCCACGTATTAAGCGGCAGACAATGGCAGGTGTAGTTGTCTAGGCCGTTATGCATACTGACTTTAAGTAATTGGCCTTAGGATAGGGTTGGCAAGGTAGTGGAATTTAGGAAAGGGGAGTTTTCAATTTTTTTCTGATAAGTTTAGTTACAGTACAGTTAAGTTGAATGTGAAACGTATTTAGTGGTATCAGTGAGATTCCTCTAATTTAAATTCTAAGTACCAAAACATATTGTTTTTTTTCCAAAATATTATAATTTGAGTAGTTTTAATGCCCCATCTGACGACGCATAGTATGAAGGCCAACTCCCGTAGGCATGAAGGCATTTTCATCTTGCAAAACTATCACTGTCAAAAATGTTCATACAATTAATTTTACTTTCACCCTTCTTGCTCTTAAGAAGCTCCCTCGGAACAGCTGATATTCACACATCTGCAATTATCCGAATCCATTCAATTAGTAGTAAGTTATATTACTTACTAAGTACTTTTAATACCAGCTCCTAAAGTAGGACTTCAGTAGTTTTGCAGCAACTTCTTCAAAACTACTGAACTTAAGTAAATATGGTAATTAATCATCGGAATGTGAGCTCCAAGATGTTTTTAGGTGGCAGCCCTACGCCACAGGGGTGTGGTTAGGTCGCCATCAATGGAGCTTCAATCACAATGAGTGGCGCCTTCATTATTTACAAATGAGCGTATAAATCTCTCGCGAACGATCCAGTTTCATTGTCGCGCAAATTACAACTCCTCCTGACTCTTTCTCTCCTGTGAGCTAGGGGTAGGTAAGAGAGAGAGGCAAGTCTTGAAAATTAACAGACAGAACAAATAGGTTGAGACAAGGCCTCACTGCTGTAGACAGCGGTGAACTATTCTTTTTGCGGAATCAATCGAGGTTCTTTTGAGTTGGCGTTTGATTTAATATCGTTGTGTTGAGATTTATTATCTTCATGGCTTAGTATTTTATCAGCACTTTCTTTACAATAGAATGAGCATGAGCTAGGTTTATGAACCTAGACACACAGGTTTTATAAACCTAGCTCAGGAAAGTTGCTAATTATACATAATTTAAGGTTTAAAATAAATTTACCATAAGTCCTGATATATTGATAATTTAGTTTTACACCTATCTGTATGACTAAATTAATGGTAGTATCCAACAAATAACTATTATTTGTTGGATACTACCATAATTATTTATTTAAGATTACTTGTTGTGTTGATTAGTCTGTACCTATATTGTGTAAAAAGATTTTAATAAAGAAAGATTATACAGATTACAATTACTATATTGGTATTCAGCTGAATACGGTTTGACTGGGGGCCGATCCCAATAAAGATGGGAAAAGGCTAGCCAGATGGTGATAAAAGCACTTTTTTTCAAGAAAACTATTTATGTATTTACTTACTTGTGTTTTAGGGGGTAAATGTTTTCAGACGAAATAAACAAAACTTTTCTCACTTGAAACTCAATTTTCACTTTTACGAATACTGTAAGTTTGTGAAGATCGCTCTGCCACGCTTCCCTCTCCTGGAGAGGAGGGTTGTGTCCCAGCAGTGGGAACGTTAAAAGGCTGATTATGCTCTGCCACGAATCAAATCTAGGACATTAGCTCTTACGACCAGTGGAACATCGAGAAAATTACACACTCAACAATAAGGGTTAACGAAGATGTGTTAAACATTACGATTCTTAGTTGGACGGACCACATGATACCATCTCTTACCTGTAATATAGTTACCAGATACTTAGAGACAAAGTTTCCTCCCATTATTGACAGTCGAAAACTCCAAAATTTATGGAATTGAAAAACGCGGCTCAAATTCCATGTGGCCCACCAGATCGTTGCCATCGACTTGTTTTTCTTTTTTTTATAAATAGCGTTGCCCCATGCCAGGAATTTCTCCTCTATCGTGGATGCGTTTACAAACATACAAACAGCCAGACTCGGAACAAGTAGTAGGTAGGCCATACAAATATTTGTTCCATGCAGAAATGGAACCCCTTCACTTTGACTAAAACCATAATAGGGTAGTTGCCTAAAAAATCTAATTAGTCCGTAAGATAGACTTCCCAAAAATATTGGACACGTATTTTTTCACCTAAACAAAAAACGAAGACGATACAGTGCGTTGAAAACTCGTGTGACGTCACTCCGTGCGACGATTTTTACCACGCCCTGATGACTGTCACAAGCCCCCACTCATGATCTTTGAAGCTTTTTATCTTCGTCAATTTTTAGAGATTTCATAAAGCAAAAAATACGTGTCCAATATTTTTCCATAATCTAACTGACGGACTAAGTAGGATCATATTTTTATTTCTCAGGAAACATCCCTATTTCTTATAACATCAATCTCAGTTCTTCAGTGCGACTGATCCTTACGTCAATTACGATTGTTCTTCAAAATTTATGAGATCGCATCGCCAGTGATTACGTGACATTGACACGAACATCGCAATACGTTGCAACCTGCTTGGTATTCCTGCGACGGCCGAGCGATCATTATTCATATTTAATATACAGTGAGGCCTCAATTGAGGAATATATTAAGAGTCTAACGGAAGGTGGGCCGCACGCGTCTGAGGATTGAATGAAACACTTCATTCATTCATGGGTGTTATTGTTTTGTAATAATTAATGTCGTTTGAATAGAAATTAGTTGAGTGTCTAGTGTTATGCACCTATTGCGAATTTCCTGAGGAAGGTCAATATAAATGAAATCCTATTGGATCGATTTTATTTCTAGGGACCCAATAAGAAGGCGTTGTTGCGTTTCTAAAGATTTGATAAATTTACTTGTGTAGTTCTGATTCTTTTGCTTTTCTTTAAAGTTTACCCAAGAATGTGCAGCAGTCTTTGAAACCACAAAATAAAAATGTATTATTATTATTATTTTTTATCCTGTAATACAGTTTCTAGTAATAGAAAGGCCGTGTAAGGAATTTTAACCCGTGCGATGCGGTGGCTGTTCGCTAGTATAATTTAAATTGGGAAATTACTGCATATCCACAAGAACACGTTGCTTCTTAGCTGGCCACTGTTATTATTTCATTTTTAAAATCGAATATAAAAAAGCAACGTTCTATAAATCTACTATCCCAAACAAAATGAATGCAACAGAACACTAGTAGCATCCCAATAGTCGGATGTCATCCAGTAATCTAGCTAATTGTTTAGATGACAGTGGCCTGCCCCGCCCCGGGCCATATAACCCGGGAATTTCATTACAGCCCGGGCCACGGACCGCCGGCTGGATTAGAATGCTGGCCATTGTTCATTGAGTTATAGCTGCTGGACGTACCGTAGATGTAGTGGGTAGATATTAGATAGTAGCTGGGAGTAGGGAGGTTTGGACAATGTCTGGTTATTTAAAATTATTAGGAATTTATGGATATACCTGGACTGAATCAATTTGTTGTTGTAGGTGCCAAATAATGTACGATTCTGCAGGATGCGTTTTCCTTTTCAGTATTTTACAATTTTATTTAAAACTTTATTCTTTTCGATTATTGATTGTCAAAGTATATTCAAGCACTGCACAACTGATGACACGGTTGGTGCGGGTCACGGGTTCGATTCCCGCACGGAACAAATAGCCTTTTTGTATGGCCTACAGATTGTTCCGGGTCTGGGTTGGGTGTCTTGTGTATGTGACTTTACATGTTTCTGAACGCACCCACAATACAGAAGTAGGTAAATCATAGTGTGGGGCAGAGTACAAAAAAACCACAGCTGTTTATTTTATGAGCAATTTTACTTTATATTTATCAGTTAACTTTCATATGTAATAGAAAATAGTTAGCTGTGGTTATACCGAAACTAAACCACAGTATTACAATGGGAATATTGTAATATGTGACTAAACATTCGTTATTTTTTATTTATTTATTAAAACTTTATGCACTAGTAAAAAAACTATACTGTACAAAGGTGGGGTAAGCGGTTATTGTTTTAACTTGGGCTCAAATATTTGTATGCTAGTAAATGGCGAAATATGTGAGGATATCATATATTTCGATACAATTAAAATTTTAATTTAAAAAAAACTTTTTACAAAAAAATACAACCGACTTTTCCACAAAAAATTAAAAAAGTACAAAATAACTTTAATTTCGGAACTCGGTGTTTGTGGTTCCTTTTTAATTTTTTGAACACCGACTTCCGAAATTAAAGTTATTTTGTACTTTTTTAATTTTTTGTGGAAAAGTCGGTTGTATTTTTTTGTAAAAAGTTTTTTATTTTTCACTTTTTAGTGGTACCTAAACACCCTCCCCTCCCCCCACCTAAACGAACCAATTACATTAGTGTAAAAAAAACGCACTGCTCCAGAGTAAACTAAAAGGTCGTCAATGTAGACAATGTAGATATTTTTTTAGATTTTTGTTGATTTTTCAAAAACCGCTTGTTCGATTTCGATAAAATTTTCATGGGACCATTTGGGAAGTATACCCTTTCCAACAAAAAAAGAATTTTTCAAATCGGTTGGCAAGCGACGGAGTTATGCGCGAACAAACAATAAAAAAAAAAACATACAAACATCCGAATTGAGAACCTCCTCCTTTTTAAGAAGTCGGTTAAAAATAAGACCTTAAATGTACCACATTTTTCTGTTTATTTTATGATTTGTGTTCAACCTAGCCACTCTTCACAAAGTCCACCTAGCGACACCTAAACGCAACACGATGGCGATGGCGGTCGTCCGAGGCTCAAATTGGCCGCGATTGGCCCGTCTAATTGTTTGAAATACGCGCTCGCTGCCATAAGGAATAGTTTAATAGCAGCGTGCTCCGAACAATTCGCACTCACATAAAATTCAGCACGTTTCGAGCAGATAGTTATCTCTGGTGCCAATTGCTTGCTTTACTAATAATTAAGCCACCAATTACGTAGGTACTAGTTTATATCCTTGCTAGAATAAATTAGTGGAAGATATTAGCAGTTTGCTGGCTACTGGCTATGTTATTGTTGTTTTGGTTGGGTCCGTGGATGGGTGACCATCTCAATATGCCGAGACTACTCGATGCCGTTGCACATCTTTGACAGTCGTTACGTAGGGGTAGACAAAAGTCAGCAAATATAAATACAATTCTTGCCAAGGAGTATCGTGCTATCGTCATTGGGTAGGAGGTCAGCCCAGCCGCCGCAACAGAAGAAGACGCCCCGGGCGTCGGGAAACGCAGGGCGATTCTCGGCCACCGTAGGCGCGGGCCTGCGGATAGCGAGCTATGGGTGGCTCGCCGTCCGATAGCAACCAGGCCCGAGTCGACGGCGCGTCGTGTTGAACGCGCGCCTCAAAGAGCCGTCAGTAACGTAGACGGGGCCCCATAGGGTCAGTGCCTGCTAGGGTTGCGGAATTTGTTCGAAAGAGTCACCGCAGCCCTGGAACGCAAAGGGCACAAGAAGGATCACGGGTGGGTTTTAGTCAGTAAGAGTCTAACACTCCCTTCCGCTCCGCCCAGAGCGGGAGTGGTCATCATTTGATGATTTACCATCCAGAAAAAATAAAAAATAGGTCAGACAGGCAGTCGCTCCTTGCCAAATACTGGTATTCAACTGCATTAGTCTGACTGGAAACCGAACCCAAGATAGTTGGGACAAGGCAAGGCAGATTGATTGAGGAAGCTAGCAGAAGAAGAAGGGATGTGGATCAAGTTCATCTTATTATTATAAATGCGAGAGTTTGAATTGATGGATGGATGTTTGTTTGTTATTCAATCACACGTGAACGACGAAACGGATCTCGATGAAATTTGGCACAGAGATGATTATAGTCTGGATTAAGTGCTAACATAGGCTACTTTTTTATCCCAGGAGTATGTTCCTTTGGTATAATTTTCTACTTTAAAATCATAAAGAAACTTGATTTTCTAATCTATTTGACAATGCAAAAGTGCCTTGAGTTTGAGCGAGTTTAAGTTTCATCTATATGAATCTACCCAATGTGACACAATCTGAGTGACCGCAGTTTTTCCGAAATTATACAAAAATAAAACAAGATCTCCCATTCACATCTTACATAGGTACCGAGTTTCTTCGTGCCTCGGCACGTAGGCACGAAGCACGTGGCTGGCAAATCCGTTGGTTCCGGCTGTCATTTGGTAGATTTTTGGCAGTCGTTACGGATTGTCAGACGTCAGTAAGTCTTGCAAAAACTACCGCATTACCCAGTTAATGGGTAGTGGATGTCTTGTATTCAACTGAATCCGGTTCAACTGGAAACCGACCCCCATATATACGGGACAAGGATAGGCAGATGATGGTGAATGTTGAAACCAGACATCTCAAAGTCCATATTGCCTTTTTAACAGTTACAAAGCTTCTTATCTCACAGTGAATTTATTGTGTAGCTCCACTATCATATCTCTACTAATTTGTTTATCAGTACTTCAGATTTATGAGCACTCTTTTACTATCAGTACTTTTGATGTAGTCGCTTTATCTCTCGCTCTTTTGAACGCACGCTTCGGGGAGATTTTTAAATGGCAGAAGTTTATTTTTGAACTTTTGAAGTGTAGAAGTCGATTAGTTCATGTTGAAGAATTTTAATGAATTTGGCCTTTGCCCTAGATAGGGCATTGTGTTTGTGGACCTACTTATAGGTACATACGCGATCGAAAAATGTGAAAATTGAAGTTCTTTTCATTTATATCTATAGGTACATACGTGATCGAAAAATCTGAAAATTGCAGTTCTTTTCATTTACCTATAGATTTCGTATAAGGTAATGCATAGGAGCGGAAAATAAAGTGACACTTGGGGGACGCCTGTTTCCAGCGGTAGACGTCATCTAGCTGAAATCATGACGGTAAATACGGGTAAGAAAGATTACCAACGAAAGTGAAAAACTAGAAACGAAAGAGAGAAACTCACGCGTTTATTCAATTTTATTATCTACCTACTACTACCTAATGTGTATAGAATGATGGAGAACTATGTATGTATATGGAACATTCTGTATAGGTCATGTATATAATTATACAGGATGTTCCAAATATGTACATAGGTTCCGGAGTGCGTGGTTATATTATTTTAAGGGTGGTGTTGGGTAGCTGATATAGATTAAGGAAACAAATAAAGAAAACAGATATTTTTCAAAGCATTAGTGCGGAAATTTCGACTAGGAGTTCCAAATAAATCACTTTATAAGCAGTTGGTGTCATCAAATCTGTGATTGAACAAAAATGTAAATGCCATCAATTGTAACAAACTGCTTGAAAAGTCATTAGTTCGAAACTTTTTAGTTAGATTTGTGGTTTGCTAGTTTTTCCTTAATGTATGACGAATACCTAACATCCCTCTTAAATATGATTATGCACTTTTGGCACACGCTGTATATGTATGTGTATAAAATGATGGAAAAATATAAGAACTGCTCATTATTTTCACAAGATCTTATTTACCGTCACACGTACGTAAAAAAAAATCCCCTTCTACCGGTCACTCGGACTGTATTTAATACAGTAATTTTTTTTAGAGAAACTAAAAGTAACTAAAATAAATGCATGTTCCCTAAAAGAGGGCTATATATGACGTCAGTTCACGTGAGGGCCCACCATAGGGTGTGCGTACCCTCACGTGGGGTGGGGTCAAAGGTGTTGGCCAATGGCAAGCGGAAGCGGCCACCAGAGCGGAACTTACTTCCGGACGATATTTTTTTTAATTATCGCCTTGGTGGAAGCTATGGTTTCCGCCAGGTGTGGTAAATAAGTATTTAATTTTGTTTTTTTTTATGTATGTATTGGACGTTTAATTATCGTAACGCTTTTTATGTATGTAATGTAGATTAAGCATTTACTACTCATTTTAGCTGTAGATTTAAATCTGCATAATATATCCGACTTCCCTCTAATGCTTATGTACTTACGTTTTGATTGTTGCCTATGTTTTGTTTATTTTTCAAGTGCCTATGTGCCTCTTGAAGCACGTTAAGCCGCTGTTCTTGCGTAGGACTCGCTCCAGTCGACTCGACTGTTGTTGTTGTTGTTGTATTGCTGTCCCTGAAGATTAGGAGAAGATGAACAACTAATCTCGAAGAGGTAGTCAGAAGTCACAAGTGTGTGAATAAGCACATCTGTGTTTACTAACACCCTAACATACTTGTGCATTATAATATCTCCCGCGCCGATGGCTCATCTCTCCATGGCTGAAATCAGAGGACTATATGGAATTAAAATGTATTGTTCGATTTCATTCCGCATAGGAACTTAGACCTCGTGGTCATTCGTTAACTCCATAGATATAATAAAGATTATATTATTTCTATGGTTAACTCTGAGAAGGCGTATATTCTCTACTAGCTGAATCGCGCAACTTCGTCACATTTTTCATGAATGCTCCGCTCCTATTGGTCGTAACGTGATGATATATAGCCTTTAGCCTTCCTCGATAAATGGGCTATCTAACAGTGAAATAATTTTCAGCAGTTCCTGAGATTAGCGCGTTCAAGCAAACAAATAAACTCTTCAGCTTTATATATTAGTAATTTAGTATAGATTCAATGTGAATACCACAATGCCAACTAAAACTAACAAGCGAACGAGTAACACGCGAACGGTTCCGCAATACATATCAACTAGCAAAAGTGGTTCCTGTTTTTTCGTTTTTGGATGGAGGCCTGAACAATAAACGTGATTTTAATTTTATTCTATTTTAATAATTTGTTGCTACAAAAATACACATTCTGTGAAAGTTACAGATGCCAATTATTGTGATTTTTGGAATACAGTTTGCCGATGGTCAGATGATTGATAGGGGAGGCTTATCAATAGGGTTACGTTGTTACGGAACCCTAAAAAACTAACGTCAAGCTATCACTACTTAGGAATAAGCTTGACTAATATAAACAACGACAGCATCTTAACAAAGTATAAGCAGGAAATACAAATTAAGACGAGCACAAATAACACGCAAGTTTTATTGTGACGCGGGGCAAACAGGATGGGGTCATTACCGGGAGACTTGGGTACACTCAAATAGTTGGGATACAGATTTGTTAGGCTCGTTAGATAGTGGTAACGTTGATGTGTGTGTCTATATTACATTGTAAGTTGGTTTAAAATAACAGTTTTATAATAAGCATATATAATCAGCCTTTTAACGTTTCCACTGCTGGGACTCAAGCCTCCTCTCTAGGAGAGGGAATGGGCCGTAATCCACCATGCGGGCCCAATGCGGGTTGGTGAATGTCACATGTCTTCCAATATTTGGTTCTAGGACATGCCGGTTTCCTCACGATGTTTTCCTTCACCGTTTTGAGAGCAGTGGTGATGAAATTAATTACACAAAGTAATGCGCCTGTCTGGATTTGAACCTGAAACCTACAATTCGTAAGTCGGAGCCATTACCACTCGGCCACCACTGCTCAGTCTTTCTTGATAAATTTAACATGAGGAGGCCTTAGCTGACTGCAATGATAAAAGTTAGTAACAGCCTTCCTGAAAACTCTTGTACAACGGACAGATTCTAGGGAATTGATTTCCGTTCTGAAAGGCTGACATATAAATATTGCTTTCAATTTTTGTGTCAGATTTTTATAAATAGTATTTGCTTAAATGGAGAAAAAACATTTTAAAGTACGGTTATTCAATGAATTCATATTACCTATTTATAACTAGCAGCGCCCCACGGTTTCACCCGCGTTGTTCCCGTTCCCGTGGCAATAAGTACGGGGATAAAATATGCCTATAAGTCTATGTCACTCCACAATAACGTAGCTTTCTATTGGTGAAATAATTCTGAAAATCGGTTCAGTAGATCCAGAGATTACCCCTTACAACGTCACCACAGAAATCTTAATTTAAGATTTCTGTGAACGTCACAAACTCACAAATGTTACCTCTTTATAAAATTATATTTAAATATTATATTTATATAGTTAATTTGTCTCTTTTTTATTCAGATTTCTCATCGTTTTAATTGTATGTCTTAAAGGTAACCTTTAAGACATAAAACAGGGGTCCAGGGCTCCTCCCAGTCCCACAATCTTAGACAGTTTCCAATTTATCCCGCTGGCTCGTACAGCTCGCTCGACACGGCACACCGTGACAGAATCAAACCAGCCATCGCCCCACATTGTTTTCCGCTAAATTGGACTCCGTGATTAATTTGTTTAACTCCCCCACCGTGTAATTTGTCATCAACAACTATTTCCTGAACTCCTTCATCCCCCTTTGCTCCTACAAACTCCAGGGCTCAAAAGGCAAGGTGTGGTGAACAAGAGGCCTTGATAAAATGGTTCGTGTAGCTTCTAAAATTCCTTGCTTATTTGGTTAGTTGACATTGGGAGCTCAATAAATAGTGAAATTCACGAGATGTTTGCCGAGGAGTCATTATACGTGTTTGTTTCTTTTGCTTCAAAGATTCTGGGGCTGGTTGCTTGAAGGAATTGAAAAGTATTAAGGGATGACAGGTCAAAGAAAAAGACCATAACAAGCTAGAATTGTTCAATCTGATGGAAATGACAGTTTAAAAAAAAATTGTTACTACTAGATCCTCACAAATGTTTACTCGTGAGGACTTATGGCAAATTTACTCATGGTGTGTCCTTCTTATACCAGCTATAACAATGGATATATGTTAACGTTATAGGTATCTGAGCCTGATTCTATTGAATTTCTGGGTCATTCAATAGAATCGTAAACAAATGTCTACTTCTTCATTTAAAAAATTAACTTGAAAATCGACAGCATTTTCCAGACTAAACCATTTACAAGATTTCCAAAACAATTGAAAATGCAATACCACCGAGGCCAACCCCTAATTCCGTATTCTCCTAAACCAAATCCAAGCGTCTACGTGACCGCTTTATCTAGCGGTTCGTTTTTCAGGCGGCATCTGGTAAAGGGTACCTTCGGTATCTTTGTTGTCCCGGGGGAGCTTGTTACACCGCCGTAATTACTGGGACACCTATCCGCTTCAATTAGAAACTAAGAGTTATTTGCTTACCCGGATTTGTAAACGACGGTGTGAATGGCGGCGAGGTTTGTGGTTGCCTAAGATTATGGTAAGGCGTGATTGGGAGGTTGTGTACTTTTGGTCATGATTTAAAACAGTCAAATAATACGTTATTTGAACAATTCGTTCGACTTGACCCTCTACATGAGGAATGTTGTTTTTTTATCGTAAGTACAACGCAACAATGCATACAATTTCTAAGTCTTTTTTTATGATCAGGGCATTTGAAAGACTATATGGCCAAGTCCAATATCTTTTTCAATGTAGAAATTACAATGTCATCAAAAATGTAACTTGTAAAAAAAACAAGTCTCGCAACTTAGTTCTTCTATCATAAAAATTGTGAGATCTATGTAATACCAAGTCGGTTAATTTATTCAGTCCTTGATTTTTTACGTAATTAGCTAACCCAATAACATCTTATAGTGACCATATCAAAACATATTTTATGTTTAAAATAAATAAACTAACCTATTGACACACTGTATATCTCAAATAATGCATATTATATTTAATTATATTATTTAGTGCGATTAAAATTGCAACTATGGCCGTGCCGCTTTTTGCTTGACTTGGCGGGCACTATCGTGCTCCCAGATTTCAAATAAGATGATGTACCTACATTTGCGATTCACTAAAAATTTACAGATGAGAGTGCTTCGTCGTAGACCACATCAACTCTTTCCATCAGGTTGTCCAGTGCAAGCCGAGCGAATAATAATAAAAATATGTATTGCTAACTTTGACTTGCTTTAAGGTCAAAAAGCAAGTCAACGATAAAAAGATTGAATCGGATTAACAGTTTTGATCTTTTTATCGTACATAATATAAACACATATAAATACACCAAACATCTTTTCTTATCCTGCCTTCCCAATTCCTGGGCGCACTCCATCAGCTCGATAAGGGGTTACAGAGCGGTATCAGTGCAAAATCTTGGGTTTCGAACAAGGGGTTCTTAAGTTATGGCTGCAAGTCGCCGACAGGGGTGCCCATTGCGTTGTCAACGGGTTCATTTAAGATATTCTTCTTCTTTTTGTTGCGTCTTGATAAGAGGAGTTCATAAATTCATTATTTTTTAAGTAAGGGCGGGACGCTTCAGTATGTTTCCTTTTGGAGAAAATTAAATGCGTTTTTTATAATAATAATATTTTTTTATAATATTTTTATAATAATAATAATAATAATGTGCCCACCTACTTTTTGGTAAGAACTCTTACGTTCCATGCTTTTAGACCTCGCGGCTGAAGATTTATCCTGGGCGGTGTCAATAAGTAAATTTTCGATTTTTTAAAGAATTTAATCACTTATTTTTAATATCATCGTTAAAAGTTTGCATTTTTTTATTTTTGTTAAATTAGTTTTACATTATTGTTAAAAAAACAGCGCATTTGTAAAAAAAATTAAAGTTCCACACAAGGTGGATATTAGACAAAGTTTTTTTTTAATTTACACATACAGGAATTCCTTTTGAAACTCACCAATTTATTTTACACATCAGCCCACAAAAACAGAGGCAGCTATTATTATTTGTCATACTTTACAAAACGGACCCGTAATACTTTATCTGCGGGATTAGTGTTGGACATTATAAACCCGGGTCCAGTCCGTTTGAGAACCAGCTGTAAATCAGACATGAACTTCGACCAGACCTGAAGTATTATGTTTATTTCATTTGGGCGTATTAATCTCTGAGTATTAACTCTTTCAATTTATGGAAAATTGATTTGAGGATATTGGGTTATATATTGTTGTTTAAATACTTTACCTAATACTGTTACTAATGCCAACTGGTAGTGCAATGTACATTTGTCTGGAATTTTCATACAGATTTTACTGTAATGTGAAAAGTTTTTTTTTTAATAACTTTTATATTTTTTGTAATTTTGGATAAAATATTGAACATGGTGTCACCATGGCCTTCTAAAATGTGCATACATTAAACCAAATAAAATAACTTTTTCAGTGCAAGGCAATTGTCTTTTGCTAGACATAATACATACATACTCGTACCTCTGTGTTCTTTCATTCTAGTAGTGTAACACGACTCTTACTTAGTCTTATTGGACCAACCCACCAGAAAATAGTTAATTCTAACAAGACCATACATGTTTGATCTACTGTAATTATTTTATTTTCCGCCCAGATGCTTGTAATCACGTCAAAGTATGACCATAAATTAACCAAGAACAAGTACAATTTGTCCGATAATCCCTGTCGATCGAGGATCATCCGGACAATTGGTGCAAAATGTGGTAATCCCACAACACTGCAGCAATTTACTGGGTCCAGTATTTATTGGGGGCTGGTCACCCTAGGCTATTTCTCTTGAGAAATGACACACAAGTATTTCGAGTTGTCAATGATTTTAGGTGTTTAGATTTTCTTTTGAGGGGTTGGTGCAAATAATTGTAGTAATGTGGTATGCAGTATTGGAGAATGGAAGCGATAATATTTCGTCCGTGAGCTTATAATAGTGGGAATCTTGAACCTTTATTTAGGTTATAGTTCATACTTTGAATACTATCTACTTAACCACTTTACTATAAGTGAAACTAGAAACTAACTCAAATTTGTAAAATATTTTGAAAAGCATTAATGCTACTAAAAAAAAGTTTTTAAGTTTTTACGGTGTAGTCGTAATAACATTATTTTGCGCGTTATTTTATGATCAAACTTACGTTGGGTCCAGCAGTAACAGTACATTTTTCAATATAAATAATTTTTGCAACTGAATTTTCAATCCTCCTTTATAAAAATAGACTTTTTATCACCTGAAATACCGTATGAGCCAAATCGGCGAAAAATACATATGGGTTTGTAAATTCGGAATTTACTAACCCATGTGTATATATGTATGTACATCTTTCTTTAAACACAATCTTAAGCAGGTACGACCAGCGACAAATGTGGATTAACACTGCTGCTTTTACACATGATCTACTCGTAAATTGACACAAAATGATTCGATAATCTGCTTAATATTATTTTGTATATCAGCGAATTGTTCAGATTCTTTTAAATGTTACTTTTGATCCGATTTAAATGAAATATTTTGCTCAGTAATTAAGATTTACTAAAGCGAAATGTTAACCGACTTTTTGCCGAATGTACGATAAAATTCGTGTGTATAATAGAAAAGGCACACAATACTTTTAACATTTACTGTAACACCAACCACAAAAGTCCGGTACACTCAATTTGTAAAGTGGCAAGTGGGCCGTTGTACCTAATGACAGATTAGCGGGCCGGCCGGCCACCTGAGCTGGCCAAAATATGCAATAACTCAGGATCCCCTCTAATTCACCCGGATCGAGCCAATAAATTCATCACGGTGATTAGTGTGGTACTCAGGGAATGGAGTGGAGTGGGATACTCTGTGGGGAATGAGAAATGTTTGGTGTTGTCGGAGAAATAAGAGATGATATGCTGTAATTGAAGAGTTTGAAAGAATTTTGGCAGAAAGACAATATGAGTGATTAATGTTCCTAGTGTCATTAATTCGGACACCAGTCTGGGTCAAGTTGTATCGAGTTAACCAGTTACTGGGTTGTGGTGGTTTGAAAAATAGTAGCTTCGTGTAAATTGGTACTCAGCTGCATTGCATAGCAGTTTGAAGGGAAGCCAACCTTAACGTAATTGGGAAACGGCTATGCTGATTTTCTTAGTATTTTTCAATAAACTGTAATGTTTAATCTATCATAGTTAAAAAACTTTACAGGAAAATAAAAAAACCAAGTGTGCTTAAAATAAAATTGTATTCACAACTGTATCAAATTAACTACAATATAATAGGGTATAACAACTAGAATATAGTTAACTAATACAAAGTCAACCTATATACAGTACAATATCATCGACAATAAAGCTACTTTCTTTCTGTATGGTGACGCAATAACTAGAGATAACTCGACATTAATTAATTGGTGAAGAAGGCTTATTTAAACATAATACAATAAGAGGAGTACCGATATAACATCAGCTCATTGCAAATATGTTAAAATGAATTATTTAGCTTGCTTTCTACTGATTTTGAACACTGGCATGATCCCAAATTCATGTCGTCAGCTGTTTTCTTTTTGATCTGAGGAATCAAGCTTCTATGCTTGTCCACTGAACTATAGGGATGTCTCACCGTTTGTATGATACTACAAGTAGCAGGTTTAGGAATCTTGCTTGGTCTGTACGGCGAATTATGTGTTCTACACTGGCTCATATCTACACAAATCTCTGTACCAGGTCTATCAATTGTAATCTCTAGGTATGGCTTTCCAGTAGAATGTTTTGAACTCACTTTCTCATTCCCTTTTAATTCCTTTTTAACTTGGAAACGTGTAGTTTTCGTTTCAACTTGTTTATCCGAGCGACTTTTTAATTCGCTAAGACTCATACAAGTCACATTGGAGCCAGCGGCAGATAACTTCTTAACGCATTCAGTGCATGGACAAATTTCTCGACGGGGAGCATCTTGTGAAGGAACTTGTCCACAACAGATTGCTTCATTATAATCAGCGCATTCTTTGCAGTTAGCTGGATTTTCTGAGCTGTCATATTTAACTTCATTGACTAAATAAGAATCATCAGTATTTGGATCGCTTCCGTCACAGCATACCGTACAATTATCGGGTGTTCTATTTTCATCGAATTCATTACACTCTTCGAATTCTTGCCTATCATCGTTATCTAAATATTCATCGTTATCTCCAAGTTCGTCGATTTCCCCACATTCCTCGGGTTGTTCGAGTTCATCAGGTTTAGTACAGTCATCGTATGATGTAAAGTCGTCGAGGTTGCCTTCTTCTTCAGGATTTGTACAAAGCGCAGCTTTCTTGTGTTTTGTTGATTCCTCAAGTTTTCTTAGTCTTCCATGCTCACTTTCATCGTCTTCTGTACACTCATCGTGTCTTTTATTTTTATCGATTTTTGTACACTCACCATGTTTTCTGCATTCATCGAGTTTCTTATGATCATCTGGTTTGAAGCACTTTTCGATTTGTCTAGGGTTTTCATTTTCCTTACATTTGTCTGCTTGTCGTAGACCAGTTGAGGAATGTTTTGTACTTTCATTACTTTTTCTGCATTCTTCAAGTCTCTTACGTTCTTCTAGTTTCTTACATTCTTCAAGTCTCTTACGTTCTTCTAGTTTCTTACATTCTTCAAGTCTCTTACGTTCTTCTAGTTTCTTACATTCTTCAAGTCTCTTACGTTCTTCTAGTTTCTTACATTCTTCAAGTCTCTTACGTTCTTCTAGTTTCTTACATTCTTCAAGTCTCTTACGTTCTTCTAGTTTCTTGCATTCTTCAAGTTTTTTACGTTCTTCCAGTTTTTTACATTCATCTCGTTTTTTACGATCTTCGAGTTTTTTGCGTTCTTCAAGTTTCTTACATTCTTCGAGTTTCTTACATTCTTCAAGTCTCTTACGCTCTTCCAGTTTCTTATATTCATCGGATTGTTTGCGTTGTTCAGGCTTTTTACAATCCTTGGAGTCTTCCGGTTTTCTACCATGTTTAGGCACGCAGCAGTCATTACATTTTTTACGTTTATCATGTTTTTTACATTCATCTTTATCTCGTTTTTTTTTACCCCTTGATAACATGTCTACTATTGATGGAAAAATATGTCGCGACTTTGATCGACTTTGTTTTGAACCGAAGGTTTCGTGACTCGACAGGGCCATAATTTGAGTCTCGACAGGGTCACAACTCTCTTTCATACGCATACCAGATGTTCTTTTTAATGAAGACTTTTTCGAAACACAAAACAATTCAGGGCATTCGATAGATCTACTGTCTGACCGGTTTGCAGATACACAATTGTTCATTAGTTCTGACGAGGGACATTGGCCTATAAATTCAGTGTTACTATACACTGTTTTTCGAATTACTCTCATTTCGCCTGGAGTCTCAAAACATGTTGGTCCACTACCAGATGTTGATGCATCCTCATAGCAAGGTACTCTTAGGTCTCCTTCTCCTTTACATTTTTTGTCATTGTCTATAAAAAGATAGACGTGACTGCTACAGTCTTTTTTTTTAGAGCATAACACAAAAATTAATGCTGGTACACACCAAGCTATTTCGATAATTAATATTATAGTTAAAATCCACATCTTTTTGCATGATATATCACATGGCATTTTAAATTTTGATTTATTTTTGGGTTTGGGTTTAGGTTGGCATTTGTTTACGTATAAATCTAAGGCGGTATTGCAAAGGTCTCGAGTCCTGTTAACTAAAGTGAGAACACTTCCTAACGCAAGATATAGATTTTCATCTTTTAAATGCGGCACAACTTCTTCAATGAGCCATTTTTGGAATTTCTTGTCAAAGATTTCCTGTTCTTTTGGGTTACTGGTCTGTATACAACTTCTTGCTGTATTGTAGTATTTGACGAGATTTTGTGATGTATTTGGAGTGTTCATCAATGTTAATGATGCATTTTTGAGAGGCACAAATAACGTGCTCGACTTTTCATTCCAATTCACATTTGGGATTGGAATAGTTAAGCCTGTAGGAGTCTTTTCAAAATACGCTAAATGATCACAAGGGTTTTTTATGCTTCTTGTAGTAGATAATAATGGAAGAGGGGCAACGTTGATTGTTATTGAATTGAGGGTCTTCTCATCAGGTTTACGCCATCCATCGCCATCGGTGTTTAAGTATCTTTTAATTTCATTGTAAAACTGGAATAATTTGATCACGTTGGTTTGTGAGATCGTACCTCCGTAGTAGTCTAATTTTGCAACGGGTAGGACCCAAACTTTAAGGTATCCTCCGATAGCATCGGAAAGGGCTGTCGTCATGGTAGTGTCTGTTTCTGGATTTTTAGCTTCCTTTTTGATGGCAGCATAAGCGTCGCGGAAGTATCCAAGTAGGGCATTGACATGCTCCTCATTGAAAGTGTTTACGAAGATTGGTGGGGGCAGCAAATTCTGGAAATACCTTCTAGCTTGCAGGAGGCCCATTTCGCTCTTTGTCCACTGTTTCCGTTGAATATCACTGGTAGAGAACAATACAGTGCCTACGTTAGGTGTGTATTCTCTAGTGAGTGGTAAGCTTTCGCACGATAGTGTAAAAAATATTGCGCACGCGTAGATTAGTATCATGTTTGTAAATCGATAACAAAATTTTACAAAATAAATTGTTACAAAATACACGCGACACAAAATGACATCTATGCTTCAAAGTGAGTTTGACACTGACACTTTTATTATTCTATTTTACTAATAATTTTTTTAGAAGAATTTTATAATATTGACACTATCACAAAGCTTGGTATTCACTAGAACTAATTTTAATAAAATTGAAAAGTGACAGGCGAGAAGCAAAAAAGCGGAGAAATAAATGTCTTTTGCGATCTTAACAAAGCCATCTTACGGGCCCGGTTTCTAAAGGCTGTATAAAACAATAACTACGATAACTTTAAATTCATCAATTCATCACCATAGGGTACGACTTTTTCTAGACTTTAAAATAAGCTCAAATTCAGCTCAACCTATTCCAAAAACTAAAAGTCTATTCTAATCGATAAAATCTTAACCAAAATTATTGTCATCTAAATCCCTTCGACAAATTTTCCATTTTTCGCACGTGTGATGTGTTCAATACATCACAGCATCCAGGTGTCGGGCAATAAATCACAGGCACCGTACGAAGGGGGTAGAGGTATGAGGTACGGGGGGGGGGGGACTACGAGACCGACACGCTAAATTGTTTAATTAAAAGCAGTATCAAATTAGGGGATTACACATATGTGGGGTACGGTGTCTTTAGATGTTTGGGGGTAATGACATCGGTGCAGAATTGATTTGGGGACCAGTCTCGTCGGTCGTAGTTTAGTTTGTTAAATGGTTTGCTTAAAGTGCATATTAGTGTTTGATATCCAGGTAGTATGCGAGATTGAATGATATAAGTGTTCATTATTTGTAGTCGCTAAAATATTACCTGTAGTTCTTTCTCACTGAAATTTAATGGAGAAAGTATGATTTGCTAGATCGTTGACCGTTGTTAGGGACGTTAGAAATTCAGAAAAAGGTAAAGGCCTCATTTCTTTCCTTCCACTTTTTTCTGAGAATGAGGTGGATAATTTACTAGGTATATGAGCTTTAGGGAATTAAAACTTTCGCAAGAAGTTTTGTTACTAAAACAAAGGCAACAGAGATGAAATAGCCCACATACCATCCCAATTACTGCTCACACTAATTACAAATTCGCGTGGGTCGCCGACCAACATGTTCACATTATAATGAATAGTGAAATTAACATATTAAGGCTGATAGTCAAGCATGGCGTGACTCCTTCACGTGGTGTCATTTTAATTGCCGTTATTGTGACAAATGACGTGCTTGTTGAATGTAAAATGTTACTAACTGATGGTGTGGTTACTTTTGGGATGGCTTTTTTATTATTGATACGCTCATTCTCACTTGATGGAAAGCGATGATGTGGTTGAGTGATCCGTCGAGCACGGTAGTTTTTTTTTGTTTTCTGGATGTGAAATCTTGAAAAAAAAAAAGTCAACTACACAACAGCCCAGCAGGATTCTGATAGAACTGACTCACATCTTTTACGCATACAAGAAAACAACACACATTTCCGAAAACATTAGTAGGTACATTGAGTCATTGACAGCATTTTACGAAACGTGAAGGGCGTTGCTCGATTATAGTTATAGCATTGGCGACTTGACATATTCAAAATACCTACACATCAATAAATCAAGCAGCTGATACAAATTTGTGTGTTTTTCTGTATGTGAAATCATCAAATGACTTCTCCCGCTCTGGGTGGAGCGGAAAGGAGTGTCAGACTTTTACTGACTAAAACCCACCCGTGTTACTTCAAATGCGATTTGCGTTCCAGGGCCGCGGTCTTTCTAACAAATTCCGCAACCTTAGCAGGGACTGGAGCACGTTAACCTAGAAGTAGCCCTTGATTTTTGAGTTGAATACCTCCAGGTTGTAGCTATCAGACAAAACAGACTCTGGAACAGAAGTCCACTCCTTAGCTGTACGTGTAGTGGAAGTGTTCAGTGTCCAACTATTGATTATTCCCTGCTAAGGTTGCGGAATTCGTTAGAAAGACCGCGGCCCTGGAACGCAAAAGGCATTTGGAGTAATGAGAGTGGGTTTAAGTCAGTAAGAGTCTGATACTTCTTTCCACTCCGCCCAGAGCGGGAGAAGTCATTTCATGATTTCATATCCAGAAAAACACACAAATTTGTAACAGCTGCTTGATTGTTGATGTTTAGGTATTCTGAATATGTCAAGTCGCCAATACAATAATCGAGCAACGCCCCTCACGTTTCGTAAAATGCTTTCAATGTACCTACTAATGTTTTCGGAAATGTGTGTTGTTTTCTTGTATGCATTAAAGCGTAAAAGATGTGAGCCAGTTCTATCAGCATCTTGCTGGACTGTTGTGTAGTTGACCGTCCGTTCGTAAGAATCTTTTAAAATATTGAAGCAATGATTTTAAATTGTTCACTTATGTGCGGATGTTTTTATTATTCCAATACTAACACAGCAATAAGCACAGATTACTAAATAGTTACTCAATAAGTCTGTTTATGGTTACTTACAGTCTATGAGTCTCACAGGTACACTAAATAAAGTTTGTATAGATTATTATAATTGGTGATGTACATGTTCCATGTATATTGATGATTTAGGAAGTTAACTGCATTACTTGCCATTTATTTTTACGTTGGTTTCTGCTTCATTGTACTCGTCAGCCCATGTGTATTGTTTTTCCCAGTTATTGATCAATTGGTGAGGCCAGTTGGCATTCGCAAAATATACAATAGTGGTATTAAGCTGCTTTTAGTTAGAATATGGGCTAAGCTACCCAAATTACAATTAATAATAATTTATAAGGGAAGTATTGCTTGGCCCCCAAATCCATCCATAACGAGACCTGTTGAAGGTACGGGAACCTGCTTGATACGTGGCGCACAGGGCCGGTGTGCTGTATTTTGGGGGAGGCCTATGACCAGCAGTGGATATAATTCGGCTATTATAATGCCCGCATCATCTGCCTAGCCTTTTCCCAACTATATTGGGGTCAGCTCACAGACAAGCCGGATATAGCTGAATACCAGTATTTTACGTGGAGCGGCTGCCTACCAGACCTCCACAACCCATCAACTGGGGAAGACGGTACTTCTTGGCAAGACTGGTGTCAGATTTTCTGGCTTCTGACAATCTTCTGGTAACGACTGCCAATGATCTCCAAATGACAGCCGGGACCAACGGCTTAATGTGCTTTCCGAGACACGCAGAAGTCTCGTTATATTAAGATGGTCACGCATCCACAGACCAACCTCGGCAAGCGTTGCTTAACCTCGAACATCGACCCGTGCGGCTGTTACAATTTAGCCACGAGCTATTATAATTATTGAAATTAAATGGCTTGAGATTCCTGTAAAATCTACATTTACCAACCAAACATAAACAGTAAGTCTCCACACAATCTTCAACTACCACTCATTATAATAAACAAAACCCCGCTAACATTAACATAGGTACTCACTAATCCGACATAATAGTTGATTACGTATCAGTAATCAAAGAGTATGTCGGCCGATAACCCTCCGACGCTGTGTACCGCTCACCATCCCTTAATGACGCGTGTAACGGAATATCCTTGTGGATGTCAAGGGTTAGGGCGCGTGTGCACTGGACTCATGGTGTTGCGATTAAAAGTCGTAAGATATTCTGTGTGTGATTTTTTGGTATTGACTAGCTTCTGCCCGCGACTTTGTCCGCGTGGAATAGTTACTAACCCCCTGATTCTTTGTGATAATGATTCATTGGTGGGTGAAGTGGTGGGAGGCGCCCGACATGACGGCACAGTGGTGGCATGCGCTTGCGCTGCACGCGGTACTGGACAGTACTTGGACATTGCAACATTACTTTTTTTACTAAAATAAAATATTTTTTTCTAAAAAGTTACTCCTTATTATACCTTACTACCTGCCAATTAAAGTCCCGCCAGAAAAAAAAGACAGACATACAAAAATTTTAAAAATGTTATTTTGGTGTATGTAGATGTACCGCATACATATATTCATATATGCATGTAGTAAAAAGCGGTTATTTCAATATTACAAATAAACGCTCCAATTTTAATCAAATGCAATTTTTGTAGTTCTCTGGATTCATTTCTGAAAGGTTCTCTTGTTTCGTAATTTTTAGATCACTGTTATTATTCTGTAGTCGGGTTACAGTTTTTTAAACCTTATTTATTTTTCAAAAACAGAGGCTCTTGGCGGCAGTGTCGTTTTGATAATGGAAGATTTTGTTGAATTGGATAATGTTGGCGTTTAAAAATCTTATAAATAAAAATACAAACGATTTAGTCAATTTATACCTTATTTATACTATTTAAAAACATCCGATGATAAAAGTCTATTTTATCCCTTTTTTTTTGGATGGGAAATCATCAAATGACCCCTCCCGCCCTGGGCGGAGCGGTAGGGAGTGTCAGACTTTTACTGACTAAAACCCACCCGTGATCCTTCTTGTGCCCTTTGCGTTCCAGGGCCGCGGTGACTCTTTCGAACAAATTCCGCAACCCTAGCAGGCACTGACCCTATGGGGCCCCCCCGTCTTCTTTGCTGACGGCTCTTTGAGGCGCGCGTGGTACACGACGCGCCGTCGACTCGGGCCTGGTTGCTATCGGACGGCGAGCCACCCATAGCTCGCCATCCGCAGGCCCGCGCCTACGGTGGCCGGGAATCGCCCTGCGTTAAAAAGTACTGGACCGATTTTGAAAACTTTGTTTGTTTGGTTGTAACCAAACAAACAAAGTTTTCCTCTTTATAATATTAGTGTAGATGAAATCCAACGGTCACAACAGAATCGAAAATTATTAACTTAAACATAATCTACTCCAGCCATAGAGTCAAATCGCATCAATTTTCCGTGTCCACATGGCCGCCCCCTTACGGCCGTATCGTCGGCATCAATCAAACATTATCGGGCGTTGTTTGGAGAACCACCAATTAATACACGCGGTGAGGGTTGATAGTGGCCACAAACGACTCGCGTTATGAGCCGACGTCGGCATGAAGTTGATTTTAATTATGTTTATTATTGACTAGCAAAAAGCTCGTGGCCAAATAATAAATAACAGCCGCACGGTTCAATTTTCAAGGTTAAGCAACGCTTGCCGAGGTGTGACAGTGAATGGGTGACCAAGTTAACATATCGAGACATCTTGTGCCTCGAAAACCACGCTAAGCAGTTGATTTCGGCTGTCACGGGTACGGGTAGTTAGGTAAAGGCTAAGCAGATGCATCGTGGAGAATCGATAGTGGCCACAAACGACTCTTGTTATGTGCCCATGTCAGCATTAAGTTGATTTTAATCAATTTCATTATTTGTTTGGTAAATATGAAGTACTCCCGTTTGAGCACCAGTTTTAAGACCAATGCCCGTACCCAAGGTACCTATATGAAGGAGGAGGCGGACCGCGTCCGGGAGAGGGAAACCTCACGCTCCAGCCGCCGCAACAGAAGAAGACGCCCCGGGCGTCGGGAAACGCAGGGCGATTCCCGGCGACCGTAGGCGCGGGCCTGCGGACGGCGAGCTATGACGGGTGGCTCGCCCATCCGATAGCAACCACCGCGGTGACTCTGTCCAACAGATTTCGCAACAGTTGCTTGATATTTGTTTAATTAAATGTGACATTCTATTAGTTTGGAATGTCACATTTAAACAAACATCAAGAAACTTTTTACGAATAGATTCCGCAACCCTAGCAGGCACTGACTCTATGGGGCCCCGTCTACGTTGCTGACATCTCTTTGAGGCGCACCGTCGACCCAGGTTAAATGTGACATTCCAAACTTAAATTCTTCTAGAAAGTCACATTTAACAAGCATCAGTTTATGTAGCCACTAATTAAACACGGCTTTGAAGGGTTGATATTGGCTACAAATGACTGAATATATTATGTGTCGGTTTCAATTGATTTTAATTGAGTCGTGTATGTTTATTATTGACTTGCGTACTGGATGCGGAATAGAAAAGACACATATGACTTTTAATAATGTAACTTAACTTTGATGTATGTTTATTTAGTCACTTATTAAAGAGTCGTGGTTAAAGGTTGCTTATTTACTTTTAATAACCATTGTAAACGGCTTTTTCACGAAAAAAACTTCGTTATTTACCTAATGACAGCCGCAACACAGTATCTTTTTCAAAATTCATAAAATCGGCTTTGCCACTTTGGGATTAAAGACGAATCTAATGATAACTCATTTGTTATTCCTAGTATTTAGGCAACACCAATAGGCGTGCCAAAGAAATAGACATACAATCATAACGTAGGTAGGTACATAGGTGTTGCGGAATTTGTTCGAAAGTGTCACCGCGGCCCTGCAATGGGACGCAAAGTGCATCAGGAGCAACATGGTTTTTTTTTTTTTTTTTTTTGAATGGACTACTCGCAGTTCAGCACATTAAGGCTGGTTACTGCTCAACCGGGCAATCCCGTGGTTGCCTTAGATTCTAAGGCCCCCAGCCGGGGCAAGGAGCAACATGGGTGGGTTTTAGTCAATATATCTGACACTCCCTTCCGCTGCGCCCAGAGTGGGAGAATTCAGTTGATGATTTTCTATCCAGAAAAAATCAAGGTACATAGGCAGGTACATAATCTCGAAATCCATTAAGGTCCTTCTGGGGCAGTAGGGTAAAAAGCGATGATTTGAAGATGTGTTAAACAATTGATAACTATAATGAATGTTACATTTTGTAAACTAATTGCTACAAATACGTAGACACGTGTTGTCAAATGTCGTGAAACATACTCAGCAATTAAAATAGAGGCGGCGAAGGGGTAGGATAGTTGTCATAAATGACGGATGAACGTAGGTTAATTTGTGTAACTGTTAATGTGCCATGTATTTCATAACTCAGTTTCGTGCGTTATGATAAAATAATGTTCTGGTATATAACAGTTCCCGGGTTGACGGCGCGTCGTGTTCCATGCGGGCCTCAAAGAGCTGTCAGCAAAGAAGATGGGGCCCCATAGGTTCAGTGCCTGCTAGGGTTGCGGAATTTGTTTGAAAGAGTCACCGCGGCCCTGGAACGCAAAGGGCACTAGAAGGATCACGGGTGTGTTTTAGTCAGTAAGAGTCTGACACTCCCTTCCGCACCACCCAGAGCGGGAGAAGTTATTTGATGATTTCCCATCCATAAAAAAGGTGTATAACAGTTTCTTTTCAGGTACTATAGTATCAATATTTTTTTTTATTTGATTTAGTTCTGATTTTTAAATACTCGGGAGAATAAATAAATGACAGATAACATCAGATACCATTTATACAAAAGCTGTCCATCGGTTATTCCTCTGGTAAAACTTATGTGACTATAGAAATATCATACCGAAGTTGGTATTCAAAACATCGCTATGATCAAGGGAATTGTACTTAAGTCTTTTCAAATGACAAAATAATGCATTTTTACGATTCCGAATATCTGTAAAAAACGGATCACTTTATAAGATCACCCGAGTGTCTGTCGGTCCGTCTATCACAGTCAATTTTTTCCGAACGTATTAAACTGATTCTGTCGAAATGTCTATATGTGTATTTTTTTCATTTTTCTCAAGGGTAATTGTTTTGAGGTAAAAATAGTGTTATATATTTTTTATATTATAGTATTATACAAACTGTATCGTATAACATATCAAATGAAATGGGTTTATTGTGAGTGTTTCAAATATAAGTATATGTTTTCGTAATTTTAAAACAAACCTCTTTTTTAATAATGGTATTCTCCCATCTGCTTAACTTTGAAAAAAAAATGCAAATTGTAGATACCTATAGATTAAAGAAAAATCTAAAAGAAGTCTGTAATGTTAAAATAGCATGTAAAAAAAATGATATTCGTTCGGAACCATTTACTCGTGAGTCCGGCTCACACTTGACCAGTTTTTATGTGTTCTTTATTAAATTGACTCTTTAAATAAGATTCGTAACGTATAAAAGTAGGTTTATTAGTTACTCTATTAAATTTTTGGGCCATAAAAATCATGTTTATTGAGCCAATAATTAATACGCAGTAAGAAAGGTTTGGCTTGATGGCTCCTACAAATGACTGATATTAAAGACGAATATTAAATTATTTAACAGTCTTGTATGTGGGTTTTGGCTGTATTATTTGGGATACACATTTGTCTCATTAATATTTTACAATCTCTTACAATTTTGATGACACGTAAAACTCATGTTTATTACGGTACGTTTTGTTGGCTAAAATATGTAAAAAAGCACTTTCTGGTCCCCAAGTAAGACAGAGGTTCCCAAAATCGTTTAAGTCGGGTTTGGGGACTACTGTCTTAAAAATAGTACATACCTACTAATTCCATGCTTATCAGACCAATAGAAATAAAATACTGTTTTTTCAGATGACAATCGAATTGAATGAACTGTTATGATTTTCAAGCTTTTAAGTAATTCATTTATAATTTATTTCGAGTATTTCTATTGTTGCATCTCTTCATTATTTTCAGCGCCACATCAAGATATCTCAATACAAAATGAACACAGCGCTACTAGAAACATGACAGGTAATTATTTTTACCGCTACCCTTAATTAGGGGTAGCTCTCACTGAGTTATAGTGAAGGCATTTGGATTTATCGTCGTGCGCCTGTGCCGAATGAGCGCCTATGATTAGTTAGAGTGTGAACATTTAAAGATTATGGAAGCGTCTGGTCTTTATCCACGACTGCTTGAGCGTAGTTACACGTACCGATATTTTGACCAGTTTAAAAATAGTTTTAAAAGGATGGTTTTCGAAATGACCAAAAAAAGAGTGTGTAACCAATTTGAACCGTGTACTAGCTTTTGACGTTACATAAATGCCTAGGGGAAGGTTGCTATAAATGGACCACTTAACTTTACGACAAAATATCTTAAAAAATATATGTGATAAAATGAAAGCAGTTTATTATTTTTATTTCGTAGGACCTTTATTTATAATAATCAAACGCACAAACAATTCGGGCTTACACTTTTTGGTATAATCGAAGAAAACTAAATCTTGGGCTGTTACCTTCTTTGGACCATGGGCACCTTCATTGAACCACCAGGTTGCCGTTAATGGACTTCGAGAAATTTGTTCTAGAGGTCCAATCAAGGAAACTTATTATAATTATCAATTATGATTAAATTATGGCATACGAGGAGAGACAAACAATACTCATACACTTACGACAAGCAAACAAACTATAATTATATGCTACTTAGTTACTAATTAAATTTTACATTTGACACATTAAATGAGATCAACAGGTCATAAAAATGAAGATATAATCAGACAACACAGATATAAAAATAAACATAATAGAACCTAAGGTCACTTGTAGTAACTGCAAAGATAACACACATTAAAAAATAAATCTTATAAAAAATGACAATCGTAATTTCATGCTAGTTTCATTCCAAGTAAAGTATTTTCTTTTCTTCGGCAACAGTCTGAAATTATAAATTTATAATGATTTTTCAAGAGTTTTTTCCATAATTAGTGAAATACTCGTAGCCTACTCCCATAATTAAGTATGACAAAAAAAAGAAAACAAAAAAAGTTGCTATGATCGGACCGGTCCAACGGTGGAACTCTCTTGAGGCCCATTGATGGCAACAAGGTACTCGTTAAGAAAAAAAAATCTAAAATATACATGGACATGATTAGACGAAATTGAATAATACTCATGGAATCACAATTAAATTATCTAATATTTCATACCAGTGCACACAAACAAATATGAATAGAATGATACTTACATCAAATTGTTCCGAGTCAATTAATAAGATTTTGACCGCCGCAAACATAACCACACGCGTCACTCCTCGCCACGTGCCGCAGGCGCAGCGTCACTGAGGTAAAAGGGGGGTGCAACTGAGCCGTCACGGACTCGTTTCGACTAGTTTGGGTGTTGCAAGCTTGGACAGTTTTGGAAATACCTTGGTGGTCCAATGAAAGAGCTAGTCCAACGATCGCAACTTTCCCCTATGTAGGTTGCAGGTGTATGCGAAATACTTGCAATATTTTGTTTTAAAGCAGGATTCTTGAATTCTGTTTTTTTTTTAGAATTTAGAGAATCTTACTTTGAAAACTGACAAGGTGGTTGCCACTTAGCAGCGAGCCCCATCCGTTAAGGTAATATTATAGTAATAATGTATAATGATAATTGTCCTCTCTTTCGAAGTAGTAAGTATGCGTAGATTGCTAGCTAAAATTGCTTTCCTGTCTATCAATGCTAAATTGGTCTGCTACTTTTAAAATGTATGGAATTCTATAAAATCCGTGTCACTTCTAGACGCGTCACATCTATGTTTACTGACAGTATGTGCGTCGGTCTGCGCGCGTAAAAAGCTCTCCGCGTAATGGCATGATGTTAATGTATGCTGAACGATAACGGCTGAACATTTATACTGTATTTTATTTATATCGACTTATATAGGAGCTATTGCCTAAAGAACAACAGCCGCACGGGTCGATCTTCAAGGTTAAGCAACGCTTGCTAAGGTCTGTGGATGGGTGACCATCTTAACATACCGAGTTTCCTTACGGATTGTCAGAAGTCAGTAAATCTGACTCCAGTCATGCCAAGAAGTACCATGTTACCCAGTTAATGGGTTGTGGAGGTCTGGTAGGCAGCCGCTCCACGTTAAATATTTTTATTTAATTCATATTCATAATATTCAGCTGAATCCGGTATGACTGGAAGGAAGCCGACCCCAATAGAGTTGGGAAAAGGCTAGGCAGATGATGATCGGATATCTTGCCAGTCAAAGTATGGGTAAGTAAACTTGAAAAGAGCTGATAGTAGATTATTATTATAGGTTTAGACTCAACAGCTACCGGTATTTCTTTTTTTTCGATAAGGCGGTAACTTCCTCCCCTTCATTCTTTAACCGAATAATTTGTCATGACAACGGAAAAAACCCTTCGATTAATAATTAAAATACAAGATATAACTGTATAGTGAAGGAAATTATTTGGATGCAGGCAGTAGTCCAAAAAGGTAGTATGGAGGTGCTGGGACTTGAACCCAGGACTTTCAGCATGCGAAGCAGACACTCTACCACTGAGTTACACCCCCGATGTATAAACCCACAAGTTTAACGCTTCTCTTTCATTAGTATAAGTTACTTATTCTAAAATTGAGACAAAAAATGTACTTAGTTTATTGACGAATTAAATATTTGCTATTAATTTATCGGAAGGCGCTTCGCGATCGATTGTTCAAAAGTAACTATTTTCGTAAAAATAAATTCGAAAAACACTTTAAATTAATTTAGATATCGATGGCACTGCCTTTTCAACTGGTATTCAGAATAAAATGCAAAGAAGATACGAAAGTTAAAATAATAGAATTTAGAAAATGGATTTTTCTACGAGAATGTTTCGAAGCCAAATGTGTCTAAAAACTGTGAATGTGTTTTGACACATTCGGTACAAACAATTCGGCAGTCGATATTTAAAGCGCATCGTAGGAACAGGGATCGCATAGAAATTGCAGTGCGTTTACCTAAATAAATCAAATACGTACGTTTATTTACGTACACAGATAAAAAATGGATGGAACAATTTACAGCGTAATGGTTCTCTGTGTCCTGCCGCAGAGACCAGTATATAGATATTCATCTATGGCAGAGACACAGAGTACGTTACGCAATTAGGCCGCTTGCATTCTGTGCCGCTGTTTTGGTCGTAAAAACCGTAATAAAATATTTCTGCACATCATAACCTACATGTTCAAAAGCCATAGCTTATTTCTATGACTACACGGAAAACCCATGGGGTGTAGGGGACAAATTGTGCGCCCCCATGGGAAATCTCCGGTTATTAGCTGTCAATCATAGCTGTGGCGCCCCCTATCGGTAATGCACAAACGACGTGCTGAGATTTCTTTGAAAGACATTTTTTTATTTGTGTTTGAGAGAGTTAGTGGGATTTGAAGGTATTTTTATGGATTGTAATCATGAAATTAAGATAGTGATGGTTTAATTTGCAAATTCTGTGTTAGATTCCCATGGCTGAGATAGCTTTTTATACTTTGGTGCAAATAAAAATGTGAACGAAAATCTGTGTTAGGCAATTTTGGCTATACTTACTTAGTTTAGCTCGGTGTCCGCAACCGATTGAAATACTTTTCAGTCGACTTCCAAAAAGGAGGAGGTTCTCAATTCGACTATATTTTTTTGTATGTGTTACCTCATAACTTTGTACTTACTGTGTGTATCGATTTTGATGATTCTTTTTATATTCGAAAGCTGGTGTTCGAAAAACGAAAAAGCAACCAAAACACAGAGTTCCGAAATTAAAGTTATTTTGTACTTTTTGGTATTTTTCTTTAGAAGTCAGTTGTATTTTTTTATTAAAAGTTTTTTTGATTGGTGCTGTTGTTTAAGATTTTAGTATATATATTTATTTAACAATGCACGTAGGTAATTACATACATATGTATAACAAACAGACAAATAGCGGTAATTCAAGTTCTTCCAAAGATAAAAAGGACTATAAATAAAGATCTATTGTAAGGGAGTTTGTGGTGCAACTTCCTCTTTCCAGCTAAAACACTAGGAATCTACGAGTATGTTAGACGTTCTAATAGTGGCTATTTTACATTTTGTTACACGTTTACAATGTAACATTGACCAAAAGTGACTGCTTGGAGGTGCTGGGGCTCGAACCCAGGACGTTCCGCGTTAGAAGCAGATACTCTACCATTGAGTTACACCCCCGATGAAAAGATATACTTTTTAGCGAGCTGCTTGGAAAAGGCTGAAGAAATTTGGAGTTATAAAAACCTTTATATTCAATTAATATTGGTAACATGATGCTTCTTGGTGGCCAAAATTGTGTTGAGTTGGTTACATTATTTAAAAACACTCACACTGTGGTTTAAACAAGAAAAAAATGACGTTCACCTATCAAAATATGATTTTGATTTACCTATCTATAGATATTGTGAAGGAATTTAAAGTCATAGGTACTTCACGATCGTCATCAAAGTATACGAATTTTGTTGCTGTCTCGCAGACAAAACTGCCTGAAACTTTATAATACAAAATAATATTACTTACTCACCTATTAAATCATACCCATTTATTGAAACAAGATTAGCGCCGACATAAAAATATGTTCCGTCGAACGCAGCGAGTGAAAACTTTGCTCGACTCAGGAAATGAATCTGCGACTCAATTTCCACAGCTTCGGTAATCCACGTGGAAATCTAACGCGACAATATCGCACCTTTTGCCTTTTTGTTATTTTATATTCGTGGAGGATTTTTTTTTTTAATCCGCCGTGGAGGCTGTGGCGAAAAGGACTGCAGCTGAAGGCGTTATCTTCGAGAGATTTTAATTAAGTTTTCTGTCAGAAATTATCCTAGCAGCTCTGCGATAGTTTGAACAGGCCAGTCTATAGGGTTGATGATAAATAACTGGAACAACGGCGAATACAGGTAAATTTTGCATTCACCTGTACTGATACGTAGTTGCAGGATATGAATATTCGTCTTATTTAAGTGTCCCCACACTAATTAATACGACAACTAATTGTATAATATGATAAACCGCTGTGGTTTCTGTCAAGAAAGTGTCAAACCCTACTTTGGTGCCAATAGGGATGTATCCTGAGAAAAAAAAATATGATCCTATTTAGTCTCTCACTTAGACTATCTAAAAATATTGGACACGTATTTTTTTCTCTATAAGAATTGACGAAGACAAAAAGCATCAAAGATCAGAAGTACTTGTGACGACACGTCGTGGTTAAAATTGTAGTAGTGACGTCACACGAGTTTTCAACGTACGTCAAGATGTCGTCTTCGTTTTATGTTTACGTAAAAATTTAAAAAATACACATCCAGTATTTTTTGGAACTCGATCTGACGGATTAATTAGAATGTTTTAGTCAATTGTCTATTATTTATCTGGCGAAAGTACCTGCTTTCATAAATACTCAACTTCAAACTCGTTATCCAGGTCTCGGAGGTAAGTAACGTACTCTATTAACTATTTTCTTCATATTGTTTGTAGCCCTTAAATGGACAGACTTCCGTATTTTCATGTTAAAGACGCAATTATGCCTTTCTTGACGCACATTTCCACGTAACAAATAACTTACCGTAAGCGTGTTTTGTACATAGCCGGAAGCTATGCGTTTTACACGAATGTCAGCTTGTTGCAAACCTAGCACAGCTGTCAATTGAGTAATAACTTGTTATTTGCCGTTTTCAGTTAACGGCCTGTAAAGAAATACATTAGGACTTACGATGTTATTTAATTACGGTAAATTAACTTGAACTAAATAGCTGATGTTGTACTATTATCTACCTACTATATACAAATAAGTCGGGTTTTCCTTCCTGACGCTATAACTCCAGAACGCACGAACCGATTTCCACGGTTTTGCATTCGTTGGAAAGGTCTCGGGCTCCGTGAGGTTTATAGCAAAGAAAATTCAGGAAAAAATTCAACAGAAAAGCGGGAAAATATTTTTTCATTTTTTTTATATATGGCAAAACAACGTTTGCTGGGTCAGCTAGTATTTTGTAAAAATAATAAAAAAAGATACGCTATCAATTGATCATACAAAAAAAAAACAGATGGTTCTTGAAAACCAGCTACGTTTTTTTTTGGCGATTTCCTGGTGTTAAATGAAGTACTTAGTTATGAGAGAGAGTGCCGGCTACAGAATACGAATAGCGCTATCCCTTTATCGAATAGTTCAGTAATCAATAAATCTAGGCATACGTTTAATAACCAGGCAACCAAACAAAACAGCTTATCAGGAAATCCATAATCACCACTCAAATATTGATCAGGATTTCGTCTGATGAAGCCGTCCCTCATACGTTATTCCATTTGCCCTGACATTTTGGGGGGCATCAAGAATTCATTCGAGCCGCCATACCTACTTAGTGGGGTTTGCGTTCAGGAATGGTGGCAGCCATGTGGCCACCTGACAGAATGATGGCTGACCTTTGAGAGCTGAGCTTTTGATTGCGTTCGCGTTGTGTTAATAGGTTGGCATTTTGTAGCTTTTTATTTGGTCATGAGGTTTCTATGTTTGATTTGAGAAGTAAGTTTTCAGTAGTCATGAAACGTAATTACGTGAGGCAAGACTACCGTAAATAAATAGGAACCAACGGCACAATGTTTTTAATCACATTAGATAAGTTCGTGGCTAAAGAATAACAACCGCGCAGATCGATCTTCAAGGTTAAGCAAAGCTTGCCAAGGTTGGTCTGTGGATGTGTGACCATCTTAACGTACCGAGTTTCCTCCGTCCTTGGAAAGCACGTTAAGCTGTTGGTCCCGGCTGTAATTTGTAGATCTTTGGCAGTCGTTACGGATTGTCAGAAACCAGAAAATCTGACACCAGTCTTGCCAAGAAGTACCGTTCCCAGTTATTGGGTTGTGGAGGTCTGGTAGGCAGCCGCTTCACGTTAAATACTGGTATTCAGCTGAATCCGGTATGACTGGAAGCTGACCCTAATATAGAAGGGAAAAGGCTAGGCAGATGATAGAAAAGTTCAAAGCAGAAAGCAAACAAACGGTGTCAATAGAGTAACTATTGAACATTACGTAAAATTCAGTTCAGCATCGGTCGGATCAGTACAGTAGGTATTTACCTAGCTGCCAGGGTTGCGAAATTTGTGCGAAAGAGTCACCACAGCCCTGGAAAGCAAATGGCATGATGAGGAAAACGGGTGGTTTACAGTCAGTAAGAGTATGACACTCTTCCGCTCTGTCCGGGCGGAAAGTGTACCTCTTTTTAAGGACTTCAAAAATGGTACCTACTAAGAATATTTTAAAAGCCCAACTTAAGATCGAACGATTACAATTGGCTTTATCATACGAGGTAAAACAATTTTTATTCACTTCCAAAACTATTACTCTCAAAGTCATTCAAAGCATTTTTCACCAATTCTTCTTGCCATTGACAGACATCAATCAATATCCTGGCTTCCGAACGGACAGCTGGTCAACCAGCCATACGACGTCATCCGTGCAGCCAAACAAAACCTATTAAATCTATATGAATAATTATTATAAAGAGATAACGTTTGTGAGTTTGTGACGTTGTAAGAGGGGTAATCTCTAGATCTACAGAACCGATTTTCAAAATTATTTCACCAATAGAAAGCTATGTTATTGTGGAGTGTCATAGGCTATATTTTATCCCCGTATTACCACGGGAACGGGTACAACGCGGGTGAAACCGCGGGGCGCTGCTAGTATAAAATAAATTAATGAGTAACCACGGCACGTGCTAAACTCAAAATAAATAAGTACTGCAACAATTCGTCAGTCATTTGATTTGATTGTCCAGGTGGCTGCCAATCTCAGATTCTCTAATAATAAAGTGGTGTGTGGCCGCGTGTTTGTCGCGGTTTCTCGCTCTATTAGTGCGTGAACACTTTGACGGACAGATGGACAGTTGTGATTGTGTATGTAGTGTTATTTGGCGGGTTTTAAGGCGAGACGAAATGTTTAAAGTCAAATACGTCGCAAGTATGCAGACGTTGATTACTTACTCTGATTTGTTTAACATTATTGTAATTCGACAGTTGTAGAAAAAGAAGAGAATTAAAAGTTTAGGAAGTTGTTACAAGTAAAAAATTCCATTAGCAGCAAAAAAAAGTAAAAACGACATTTAATAATTCAAAAAGGACACTTTGGAGATGCTGGGATTTGAACCCAGGACTTTCAGCATGCGAAGCAGACACTCTACCACTGAGTTACATCCCCGATAGATAACTTGGTTGAAATAGTGACTTACAATATTTCTACAATACATAATCAAAAATTCTAATGAAGTAGGTAAGCAATATTACCTAAGTGTTTTTTATGTGCTTAGGTATAACTAGTGTTCACAAGCGCTGTAAATTCAATTTATTGGAAGTACCTATTTGTATTGAATATTGATTTCTTTTAATTGATTACCAATTAAAATGTCTTTACCATTGTGTATTTCACGTCTAAAATGCATTTAAATTCACATTTATGTCTTCTCTATCCATCCGCTAGATGGCGCTGTTCTCAATTAATCGGTCCGGCATAAAACACAAACGCGCGTAGTTTCCCGCGCGCGGTATTATCGCACGAATTGTTTTTACAGAGCTTCCCTTTTAATTAACAAGTAAAAATATTTAATAAAGCGGGGTAAAAACTATTTAACCACAGTAACAACAGTAGCAGACTACTGTTTTTGGGTGCGAAAACATTTTGAAAAGCTAGTGTATGAATTTGTTTATACACGGGTATATTAGGTTTATGTTTTATTAGGTTTACCAAATTAAGTGAAGGAAGTGGCATAAGTGAGGTTTATAGTATTTTAAGAATGAATCATTTGTTCTTCGTACCTACTACATTTATTACAGGTACTTTTATAGTTTTTTTTTTTATCCTAAAATATAATAAGAAAGAAAAATGTTTATTTGGGGAAAAATGTTTAATAAAACGATAGTTGTCTACTCTTTCTTTCTTTGCTTAACATCCATCCAAAGATTGACTTTAAAATGTTGCTTTAAGCGATAATGTCGCCTATTGTGGTTTCTTCACTATCGTTTCTGTAACTTACATGTTTGGTATAGGTACATAATTAAGAATATTCCATTCTATTCTATAGGAACAAACATATCAACCCACCTATCATGCTAAACATAACTTTATAAACATGTTAACCGGTGCATATCCTATCCAAAAAATCATTACCGCAAAAAACAATCCACAGACAATACAACAAACATTGGCATTACAACATTTCCTGTGCCCGCGCGGCGATGCGTGAAAATCACATAAAAATCATAGCGGGCCTCCTTTGTTAAGCTGCCATCCCCTGTTCAACCCCAACGTCAGTCTATGACGTAATTACAATGGTAGGCACCGGACTGACTCATTATGGCTGTTACAGTTTTAATAATTATAGGCCTACAGTATTTTATTTAGTGACGTGTTGGTTTAAACGGTCTTCAGATCTATTCCAAAATCTGAAACCCAGAATCTTTCATGTGAACTGAACCATGACAGTTGACTTCATGCTCACTTTACTAAAGTTTAAACTTCACCCGCTTAAAGCAATTAATTGACAGCACACGTCACCTGATTTTTCACGGCTTCATATAGAACATCATGCTGATCACGTAAATCTAGCTGTCAAATGGAATATTAATGAGCTGTTGTGATTGAATGTCTAAAATACAAGATTTTGAGTTGAGCATTCCCTACTAAAATATATGTTCATCAAATGACCCCTCCCGCCCTGGGTGGAGCGGTAGCACTAGCGAGTGTCAGACTTTTACTGACTAAAACCCACCCGTGCTCCTCCATGTGCCCTTTGCGTTCCAGGGCCGCGGTAACTCTTTCGAACAAATTCAGCAACCCTAGCAGGCACCGACCCTATGGGGCCCCGTCTCTGGTGCTGACGGCTCCTTGAGGCGCGCGTGAAGCACAACGCGTCGTCGACTCAGCCTGGTATCGGACGGCGAGCCACCCACGCTCACCGTCCACAGGACCATATCTTGTTGCTATACCATCAATTCGCACTAAGCGTATTTTATAAGGCGCACAGCATAAAAGTGGAAATCTCCACCTACTTCTGTGTTTCCGAACGCATTCAACCCTAATCTCTTGTTAGGGTTAAAAGTTAAAGTGAACAGGTGATAAGCTCACTCCATCCTAAACTTTGTCACCTCTGACCTACACTAAAATCAAGAGCAAACCCATATCAAACAAAAAAAAAACGATATAATATTCCTGCTACAGGTTTTTTGGAATCAAAATTGTAGAGTAGTATAGTCTAAGTTATTAACGTAGTTTTTAAGTTTTATTCTCATCTATTTAATAACACGTTGTGGACAAAGATAGTCTGAATAAAAGAAAAAATTAAAATGAAAAAACTGTCCTATTTATTTTCAAGCAACAAGTGAAGAGCTAGATAATAATACAGATAGATGAGATAAAAGCTAGATAATATAAAAAATAATAGAAAAAGTAAGTCTGAAACCTCGTTGACATTAGGGTAGCAGTAAAAGGAAAAGCTATCAAAAAATACAAAAAGAAGCTGTTTTGAAGAGCATGCGTAATTTTTTGAAACTCCTTTGGGAATCCAAGAACGCGAAAATGCGACTGGGCAGCAGTGCGATTCTCCAAACCTCTCACCGTGAAAGGTTAATTGGAGTGAGTGTGCATTGAGCTGTCAATTCATAGAAACATGATGGAATGACAGTTCACTTTTTTTTTCTGGATAGGAAATCATCAAAACGTTCCAAGGCCGCGGTGACTCGTTCGAGCAAATTCCGCAACCCTGGCAGGCACTGACCCTATGACAGCTCAATTCATTTTTTTTTTAATATCGCAGCATATGCAGATAGGAACCTTTTTGGCCTCGTACATTTACATTTAGGTAAAAATCGATATCTACAGCTTTTGTTTATTTATTTTCCGAGTAGTTTTTTTTTGTTGTTTTGTGAGAGACCCAAATAAACATTTTTTTTTCTTCATGCTTACTACACCTGTTTACCCGGTGAAATTTTAACAAAATAGACCGACTGAAAGTCTTTCATTACCTATGTCATTCATTACAACAGTTTTCTGTGCGTGTTTTGCCGAGCGGACAAATTTTGACACATTTTTTAAATTATTATTAGGTACGGAACGATGAGATGCGTTTGACCACTATAGCCTCACGGAAAACGATGCTGTGTTCGATGATTTGTACGATGGAGCAGGCTTTCCTAGAAGAAATCTTTACACACTAAAATATCCCTAGCTACAGAAAGGAAGTTTACTCCTTAAAAGAACGCAAAATGAAAAGTATTAGCAATAGTATTCCCAAAACGTATTATACTTATTTATTTATACTTTATGTACAATAGTGGTACAAGGGGGTATTTATGGGTGGCATTTCCATCATGAACCGATGGCTCATCACCGTATGTCTTGTAAACAAATGAAGCAACGGATCTAAGAATAGAATCCCTTTTGATTGTTGAAATAAAAGTTATACAATTTTTGGTAGCGCAATACGGGTTCTGGTGCTAGTTCAGTTCAATTCGTCCTTCGTAGGTACTACACTTCAGTGCACTCAACCTGTATCATCTCCCTAGCTTTTCCCAACTATATTGAGGTCAGCTGCTAGTCAAACCGGATTCAGCCGAATACCAGTATTTTACGTGGAGCGGTAACCAAATCTCTATAACTCATTAACTGATCATAAATGGCAAAACTGGAGTCAGATTCCTATTAGCCGTTTAATACCTTACAGGTACATGTACTAGTACTAGTAAGTATAATAAGTACCAGTATAATATAATAAGTGAACAGGTATGTGTAAACTCGGTGTACAGTTAATATGTATGTGTGTGAGGAGCCAGCGGTAAGCGCGTCTTCAGTTTTGATAGTGACGCGGTTCACAAATTGATTGTGGAAACTTTTATACGCAAACCATAAGGCTAGTGATTTATAATTTGAGTGCAAAGTATCCAATATGAATCCGACTTATTTTAGTCTAATTAGATTAAGAAATGGTAATATTTTTTAAATCTATAAACGCAAACAGAACGAAGGAATCTAGACCTTATATAGGGACCCGTTATCGTGAGTTTCAGGAATTCAAACGATTTTAATTTATTTATTTACTTAAATAATTTCTTAAATCTTTGACACAAATATCAAATTAACGGTCCGGTCAAATTAAAAGACGATCTGAGTTTCTAATTCGTAGGGCAGTATCCAATTGGGTTGCGGAATTTGTTCGAAAGAGTCACCGCGGTCCTGGAACGCAAAGGGCACAAGAAGGATCACGGGTGGGTTTTAGTCAGTAAAAGTCTGACACTCCCTACCGCTCCACCCAGGACGGGAGGGGTTATTTGATGATTTCCCATCCAAAAAAAAGGACAGTATCCAATTCGAGTTTTCTTCGAGATTCGAGAGTCTATGCTTTGTCGAAAATGTAGAGCATTGCGTAACCATTGGTGTGAAATAACGCTTATTGCAACAGACAGGTGGTAAAATGAAAATTAATGAAATTATGGACCCTGTCGAAAGAAGAGACAAGAAGACCACTTGCAATGAATATGAGTTCGAATTATTTTATATACTTATCTTATTAAGTATTCATAATTCAATTTGTGTTGCTGGAAGTCAGGCTTACTTGCAATTACCTGTTGTTTCAACATTTGTTATTATTAAAAAATAGATGACCGAATGCCAGAGGCGAAAGGTTTGCGAAATCCATAGAGGATTTAAAAAATAGCACATCTAATAGTCGTCAGACATCTTAGATGATCTCAAGTTAAACTGGAAACTGACCCCAACAAATACATAGTTCATATTTTAATAATAAATAATAATAATAAATTGTTTTATTTGGGAACAACATAGGAACCAATTTTTGTTAGTACACACCTTCAATACAATAACTTACACTCTAGGATACTGGATTTACTGGATTTTACTTGCATTATCATTATTAGTAACTGTCAACTTAGATTATATAACAACGACGGAATTCTGTTTCCTAAAACATGACATGTCAAAAAATTACAAATAATTAAAAACTAAACCTAATAAAATATTAAAATCCACGATTCTCGTGCCGAGTAACCAACTGCAATTCTGAGGATACCCGGATCCACTCGGATCGGATCGTGCACGGCGGGACAGGGACAGCTATACCCACGGCAGCACGAGAGTGAAGAAGCTAGCACACGTCTCGAGATGACCAGAGGCAGTTAGGGGTCAGGGGTGAACGCTCTCGGGTGAGATGTTATGGGTTCATAGCGACTACGCCTTAGGCTATGGGCTTTAGGCTATGGGTTATGGGCTATGGATTTTGGGAATTGGCTACGGAATTTCGGAAGCTGAAAGATATTTAGATGTCTATGGATTAGTGTCCGGATTAGGTGCAGTTGAAAGGGAAAGGCTAGCTAGGCGAAGAGGTTTCTTTATAGATGATCATGTTTATAAGCTTACAGTACAATCTGGTACTGGTACAGGCATAGAATGTGTTCTGACCAAATCAGTCTCTTCGTAAATTAGTTTTATCCTCATTTTTCGACTAAGGTCAACAACGTAGGATAGACCAACGGCTAAAAAAAGGATAAGGGTACCGGGGGCTTCTAAATTTAAAAAGATTTTCATTAGACTGATATTCTGGAAATTATGTTGATTGATTAAGGAGCCAATTAGACAGATACCTAAGCAGGAATTATTCCTTTTTGGTGTAGAAAGTTTCCATTTAAAAGTCTTTTTCATCATGCATAACTTTTGTAGGGAATATTAAGATATGCTGGGAGCCTGCATCGGGAAACGTCCAAGCTATCGGTGGTCAAGTTTCCAGACAGAACTCTCGTCTCATTAACCACTTATGACCAAAATTCCAGTTTTTATGACTATGAGAAAACATTTTATTTCCCAAACCCTGCACCGAACTCAAATAGGCATACCTTGTCAACTTGCCATTAACATTTTTGTTTTCTAAAATAAATAATTTGATTCCAATAAGAAATGGTTATGGCTTTCCTTTGGCGAACAAAACATTATTTGGGCCACATTAACAGTTCTGACGGGGCGTGAAATGCAGTGTTAGTTCCACGACATTACTGCTTATACCTCCGTGATTTACGAGCGGTGTCGCGGCTTCGATTCCCGGCTGTGTAAAAATAGCCTGGAACTGGACGATGGAAATGAGTTAGGTAGAGTGTACATATGTATATGAAGTGTGAATTTGATCACATTCACTTCGCGTGTTTTGGTTAACTAGTTGCTATGTGAGGATGCTATATTTCTGATATATTTGGAATAATTTTCCAACTAGACCATTTCTTTTTTTATGGATGGGAAATCATCAAACTACTTTGCGCTCTAAGCGGAGTGGAAGGGAGTGTCAGACTCTTACTGACTAAAACCCACCCGTGATCCTTCTTGTGCCCTTTGCGTTCCAGGGCCACGGTAACTCTTTCGAACAAATTTCGCAACAAGTAGATCATTCCTGAATAGTGTCTCGGACTTATTGGTCAATTGAATTTAGAGAAGACATACCCAGTAAATAAATAGGCTCTAGATGTAAGCAAGATTACTAAGTTTAAGAATTGACGCTGTAATATTTGGAAGGTCTAAGACAGGACCAGAAGAATCGCGAGAAAAAAAAAAGAGACAAGACGTTCTTCAGATGCAAATCACACCTCATTTCCTTCATAGACAAAATGGCAGACAGACAGACGATGCCATTGTTTATATTCCACTAGATTAGAACGCCTCAAAGAGTCCCACCAGCCATTTGTACAAAGAAAATGATATACTAGTCATCCGTGCGTATGACGACACACACAGCATTTACAAACTTTCAAAGAATTCAGAATATGTTGGAAACGCTGTTCAAGGTCCTTATTACAAGGTAGTAAAGGTCATAAGCGAGGAAAATCGATAGCTTGCCGTTGTAAATGAAAAGGTTGTTGCAAATCCACAGAATCCGAGTGGAGAATAAAATATGACATGTGTGGCCCCGGCTGCAATAAAATAACAATTTTTGTGTCCTCCCCACAGGCATAGTTTCAGTTTCTCGAATAACCGCTTGGAGTAAGTAATTTTCGATTGTCGAAGTTCTTGAGAGTATCGTGGACTGTCCTGCTGGCTTATGTCCTTTTGAGCATATTTATCTGATTTCTCTGAATCTAAGTCTTATGTGTTTATAGTTACTAATCTTATTGGAAAGTAAGTACAATAACTTGAAGTTTTAAAATATTCTAACTAGAATGCATTGGAAGTTGTGACTGAAACTGACTTTTGTGTTCTTCCTGGACACAATACACTAAAAACCACAAGAGCGCAACATTTGACGATAGATTAAGAATACCATTTTTTTCTAATCACTGCAGTATTTGACAGCCAAACATGATCGAAGCAACCACAACCAAATGCACTGCTTGTATGCACAACAGTGCAGTCAAATGAATAATTCAGAGAGCATCGAATCACACGCAACAATTAAAGAGGGGCAAATAGAAATCAATTAGTGTGTGCCGCGGGCTATTGATGAATTATACCATTTACATGTTGAGAGGGAAAGGGGGGAAGTAGTTAATTGTTTTATTGAAGTGTCAAGGTTTGAGGATGAAGATGTGAATGGTACCGGTGGTGGTTAGATTGGAGAAATGGATAGGATTGTGCTAGATAGTGATGACAAACTATAGTTTCAGTTTAGTAGTATTATTGGCAACAGATGACAAATTTATAAATTAATTAGCTTCTGACAGTGACTTCGCCCGCGTGAACGTAGGAAGATATCCCAGAGGAACTTACTTCCGAGATAAAAAAGTATCTATTTGCTATTCTAGACATAGTCTTTGTGCCAAATTTCATCTTGATCCGTTCAGTCATTGAGGTACAAACATCCATTCAACCATCCATCTAAACTTTCGCATTCATAATAGAAGTAAGATTATAGCCATAAACAATGAACACGGTCTTGTATTTAGAGATATGGTAAAAAACGAATATTAGCCACATAAGCAGTATGTATTTGAAGTTTAATATTACCATAGACACCATAGTTTTGTTGTAGGCAATTGAATCCAAGAAGTACGTATAGAATGTAGGTTAGAAGTACTAGTGAAAAGCTGTTGATTGTAGTGTGGACTGACCACATTTTAGAAGAAAAACACACATTTTAAAAGGTCAAGAGGTCCTTGATAGTTTTATTAGTTATCCAAACGTTGGAAGAGATTAAAGTCAAATTTAATTTTTGAACGTCCACTCGCAAAGTTAGATTCTTATGGAGAAGAACGGACAAGAAACTTCATAGTTACTCTTTTCAAATAAATGTTACAACTTTTTTCGTTTAACAATATTCGGATTCACTTGCATCGTACTCACTTATGTTTTATTTGTTATGGAACTAAGTATTACTAGTAGAAGTAAGCTTATTCAATTATTAAATAAGTAGGTACATGGCTACCCACATATAATTTACAGTGATAGTGTGTGTGTTAAAGTTAATACATTATGTATGTAAACCAGTTTTATTTTAAGTACACCCATGATTGCCCTTTGGAGCAGGACCTGCACGTTTGCAAGCTTATATCCTGTATGTAATCTTCTAATTTGTAATATGCGTGTTTACAAAGTGTAATTTCAACATAAGTTTTAAATTTTCTTTCATTTAATTCTAATGTCACTTTTATTAGTAAGAAGCAAAACTTGATTATGAAAATTAATCAGCAAATTATACCCATAAGCGATGGTCATCGAATCGGACAGATGTTGATAAAGGCGTGCCCTGTGGTTCGGAGCCAGCAAGTGATTCTGAATAATTGCGAGTGATCCTTTGTGTGAGGGTGCAATATCATTTATTAGGTATGCATATGACTAATGTAATAAATCTGGAAATGTGCATATTGTGGAATTGGGGGGTTTGTCATTGGTTATTTGCGTGGTCGTAATATCTATACTAAAATACAGCTGAGAGTTTATTTGTTTGCTTGCTTGAACGTGCTTATCTCAGGAACTACTGGTCCGATTTGAAAAATTCTCTAAATCAAGACTCGGGCAGAAGCTAGTTGAACAACAATATAATTTTGAGCTGCATGATCTTGAATAACACGTGAATGTTTTACCGATTGAACTGCATTTTTTTTCAAAGAATACGGAATGTTTATCTATGCTAATCTATACTAATATTATAAAGCTGAAGAGTTTGTTTGTTTGTTTGTTTGAACGCGCTAATCTCAGGAACTACTGGTTCGAATTGAAAAATTCTTTTTGGGTTGAATAGACCATTTATCGAGGAAGGCTTTAGGCTATATATGTATCATCACGTTTAAGCCAATAGGAGCGGAGCAGAGATAAAGAATGTTTTAAAATCGGGGATTCCACGGGGACGAAGTCGCGGATAGAAGCTAGTAGTAGTATATGTGGAGAATAATCTCCGGAACCAACGCACCTGTTTAAAAAGTCAATCACCTATCAATCCAAATAGCTATACTTAATCTATACTAATATTATAAAGCTGAAGAGTTTGTTTGTTTGTTTGTTTGTTTGTTTGAACGCGCTAATCTCAGGAACTACTGGTTCGAATTGAAAAATTCTTTTTGGGTTGAATAGACCATTTATCGAGGAAGGCTTTAGGCTATATATAATCACGCTTAAGCTAATAGGAGCGGAGCAGCAATAAAGAATGTTTTAAAATCGGGGATTCCACGGGGACGAAGTCGCGTGCAGCAGCTAGTATTAAATAGAAGGCCACATTAAAATTTTATCGGTTTTAGCATATTTAAATACAGTTCCATTATTTATTATGGTATGCCTCATAATGTGTTCAGGCCAAATATTAAATTAAACTTATTTAATATTCTGGGCAAAGCCGGGTGCCTCGCAAGTGGTTTAAAAGGCTAAGAGTTTCTGATTTCTGTTTCAATGATGTACTGTTGGTTTGGTTCCCATTCCATCACAAAAGTAACTAACGGTCATTCCATTTCTAACCACAACATCTTAATCCAAACATATGAATCAATTCGATCAATTCCTACAACAAAGCTTTCATTCCGACCCATTTAGCATCTTAACTGTCAAAAGATCACTATCCCATTGGCGATACAGCATTCCCACGATACTTAAATAATATTTAAGGACATCGGAACACTGATCTTGCTCCTACGACATCCAATAAATCGCGGCTGACCATAGACCGTACGTTGGAACAAAACCTCCTTAGCATGTTTGGACTACTATAACACGGTGCAGTACAAAAGAGGTTTTGTTGCTCACAAAGATATGCATACAGCTGTCAAAACCCATGTTGTACAACTTTGGAACTTAGTCCTTTGTGATAAGGGTAAGTGAGTGGTTTCCTCATTGTGAATGTGTTTGGTGATATTGGTAGCATTTTTGAGACAGTTTCAATTGTTTTGTGGGACAATGTTGTGGGTCATGGGAAGTGAGGGTGTGTTTTTCAGTTTATGTCTTGAATGTATTATTGACCGATGGACATTGTCGGTTAGTTTATAATACGGTATTTAGTGGTTGGTGTTGGTGGGAGAGGTTTTGATACTTTGGTTTTTTTTAATATTGAATTTACAGGTCAACTCAAGATTAGTTGGTAATATATTCAGTATGTATGTATATGAGTTGTTATATCTATACAAATATTATAAAGAGGAAAGATTTGTATTTTTGTACTAGCTGGTGCCCGCGACTTCGTCCCCGTGGAATCCCCGATTTTAAAACATTCTGTATCGCTGCTCCGCTCCTATTGGCTTAAGCGTGATGATATATAGCCTAAAGCCTTCCTCGATAAATGGTCTATTCAACCCAAAAAGAATTTTTCAATTCGAACCAGTAGTTCCTGAGATTAGCGCGTTCAAACAAACAAACAAACAAACAAACTCTTCAGCTTTATAATATTAGTATAGATGTAACGAATAAACTCAAAAACTACTGGACCGATTTCAAAAATTCGTTCACCATTAGAAAGCTACATTCAACTTAAGTAACATAGGCTCTATTTTATTCCCGTATTCCTACGGGAACGGGAACTACGCGGGTGAAACCGCTAGGCGCTGCTAGTTAGTTATAAAGAGAAGCAAGAATCAAATTTGTTTAGCATATATGTACATGAAACACGCACGGTACATTTATTACAAAAATGGCATGCAAAAAAACTTAGTGAGTGTCTCGTGGCTGCACTAAGAAGGTATCAATGCGTTCATTGACGTGCAACACCGGATCATCATCATGAGTTTATATCTTTCCATTTGCATATTTTTAGCTCTCATGGAATCACTATTTTTTCATTTAATTTTGAACATTCAGTCCATTTGCATAGATGCAATTTTTTTGAAACCATGCCAGCTATAAAAATCTAGTATCAAGAATTTTAAAATCTCGCGAGTATCAAAACCGCTTCATCCCGTAGGCATGCGCAAGCGCCGGCTGCGCGGGCGCCATTGTTCAAGCGACCGCGATGATATACAGCCACAAACATTCATTGTACGAGCATTGTTCCACTCGACTCGATACACTCCACTCGATACGACTACGAGTCCGAGTGATGTTGTCATGTAAGAATGCCTTGTTTCTGTAAATAGGGAATTTTGTTTTGGTGCTTTTAGGCTTTAAGTATTTCTTGGGGATGCATTGTTCAGAGTTGGGTTAGTGACTATAATTGAATTAAAGACAAAATGTTCGAAAACATTGAAGTCATAATCCTAAGGCTAACTGAAATGTAAAAAAAAAAACACGTTGATATTCTGTTGAATATCAAGATGTTGTTTTTTTACGTTTTAGTCACTCTTTGAACAAATTCCGCAACCCTGGCTTGCGGAATTTGTTCGAAAGAGTCACTGCGGCTATGGAACCCAAAGGGCATAAGGAGGAACACGGCTGGGTTTTGTTCAGTAGGTAAGTCGGACACTCTCCGCTGCAGGTAGAGTTGAAGTCATTCGAGAAGAAGTGATTTGGTGATTTCGCGATACATGAAAGAATGCGAAAAGTATGAGTAATTTTGGAGGCGCTGTTGCTGGAATGCAAAAAGGTAGTTTGGAGAAAGAGAGAATTTGAACATAGGACTTTCAGCATGCGAAGCAGAGACACTACCACTGAGTTACACCCGTGATAAAACTAAAACCCGAAAATATTCTGAGTCTTCTATATTATATAATATAGTGTGTAACTTACTCAGTAACTACAAACTTTCTTTAATTTTCAGGAATTAACAACTGGTGCTGAAACTGATTAGGTGTCGTCATACCCGTGACGTCATGTCGCTGCAAAAAATTGTACCATCGTTGTGACGTCACACGCGTTTTCAATGCGCTGTATCGTTTTCATTTTTTTTGTGTACATTAGAAAAAAAAAACGTGTCAATCTGACGAGCAAATTAGATTTTGTCGGTAAAATACCCTATTGCCAGTGTAGGTATGTTGTTCTCCTGTTCTCCAACGAAAGTCACACTTTTAAAATTCTAATTAAAAGCAGTGAATCGAGTGGCGAATCGATATGCAAGTCAATCGGGACACGGGGCGGAGTCTCCCATGTTTTTCATTACCGTTCGCCCCTCGCCGATGTCGAACAAAACCATGGCGCTTTTGTCTTCTAACCATTGCGGTTGGGTGGACTCGCGGTAAGGTCGGTAGATTGACACTGATTTAAAATCATATCTTAAAACTTAGAACTTTGCGTATTGGATTGTCTTACATATCACTATCTATTCCTGAGAAGTATTGAAACATATAAGGTACTTATTGTAAGTTTTCAAAAGTACTTAGGTACTACTAAAATTAGAAATTATAGGCAGTAATTCATGACGACGCTATGTGCCAAGAAACTAATAAAATCTATAACACCCTGAATCATTCAATGATTCCGATTTGCTTTAATTTGTTGATTATATTTTTTAAATATTTTTTTATAAAAAACGTTGCCCCACACTAGGATTTACTCCTGTATCGTGGATGCGTTCACAAACATATAAACTCACATACACAAGACAATCCAATTGGTCTAATTTACTTGTAAGTAAGTTGTAAAAGCTTGCGAAATTCTCTGTCGGTTGGTGTAGCTGTTTAAAAATCAAGACAGAAACATTATCGACCATTATTACACCTATCATAGTTACCTTACCTACCACGGTGATTAAAACAAAAAACACATTGTAGTTATTATTTAACGATGTGACACCAATAAAGTGGTCTGACCACAGCTCACCACGGCTGACCACATCAATGTCTCCGGCGATATTATACGCTGATGTTCGTTTATAGCACTTTTTGCGGCCATTACTTGTGAGTGATTTATAGTGCCCTGTCTAGGAACAACTTACTTATCATAAAATTGATTTTTGATGTAGTGTTTAGATCTTTTATTTGATTATGAAGAATTTAAAGACTCTTTAAATAATCTTCTCTTCGTTAGGATGAAATTGTGCGATGAAAGTGACTATTGAAAATTTAAAATTACTGGTTTCCTTTTAGATGAAAATTTGCATTGGAAAAGTTGACAAAAAGGCGAAGAGATTCGCGATATAAATACTTAGTGGCTAAATGCAAAATGTGCAGAATGATAAAAACGACGCCGACTTTTATTGATTTTTTTTTCAAACACCCATGAAGGTCATTCTGAAAATTAGGAAACCTTATGTAGCTGTTAAATATTTTTATTAGTAAATATAAAATCTCTTTAACACTGGTGTCGAATGCACCAACATCTACGCGAATCCTACTCCACAAAATAAAGTTTTCCCTGCGATTAGGAAGGAGTTCAAAGTAAGAGTTTTGTCATCGGCGCATTGTGTCGTGATGGGTTCTTTAATAACGCGCGTTTTGTCTGCAGCGCCATTCAGCCAGCAATAACGTGGAAAGTACCTTATGTTCTGCGTTCGAGCGCCACAATTTTTTAGGGTTGATTAACTTTTATTACAATTTGTTTCGGTATTTTGTGCTATTTTTCCTCGATGGTGTATTTTAAATGCTTTATATCAACTCGGTGTTTTTGTGTGTTAGTTTGTAGCGTCAAGGCGATTACAGTTTTTGTCCTTGCAAAATTAAAACATTTTCCGCCTCTTTTGTCATCCTCAAGGAATCTAAGAATCAATATATCTAAAAGTCTTCCGTTACTGAGTGACTGACTTACAACGCACAGCAGAAACTACTGGTCGTAGAAAGTTGAAATTTAGCGTGTGTTGCTTGGGGAGTGCAGGGGAGTACTAAGAGTTGCGGAATTTGTCCGAAAGATGACTCTTTCGGACAAATTCCGCAACTCTTAGTACTCCCCTGACGCGGTGACCCGCGGCCCTGGTAGGTATATAAAGGGCACAAGAAGGATCACGGGTGGGTTTTAGTCAGTAAGAGTCTGACACTCCCTTCCGCTCCGCCCAGAGCGGGAGAAGTCATTTGATGATTTCTCATCAATAAAAAATGGGAGTACTAAGAGATTTCCAGAACTTCCTTCGGGAACGGGGTTATGCTCGAACAAATTCGCTAGCAAAATCTAGTAAACTGTTGAAAACTTCTATTCAAATCAAATCAAAATATTTAAATGCAAGAAAATATGTAGATACATACATTATTTACGAGGAAATAACTTGTCGATATTAGATAATTCTGTCAGATTGCTATTCGAAATGGAATCACTCTAACTCATTTTTAAACGAACACCAGATTACCAGGAACAAACAAACATTGAATCACATACGCCCTCACATTTACCTATAGTTAAATCATATATCAATTACACTCAGAAAAAGGTGTAAAAAGTTAATATAATTAAACTCGGCCGGGACTCGAACCCGGAACACACAAAGCCCATCAATTAGCGACCGCGGCCAGTGATCCATCAGGGGAGGCATCAATGTTTTAATTAAAGAATCCTCCCTGTAATGGTGCGTTTACATGGGCAATTTCAATGTGCAGCTACTTCAATAGAATGTGTCAATTGTTTCGGAAATATTGTTTCTAATTGGTCCATATATTGCATATTGGTATCTATGATTTGTTTTATTTTTCAACTAATTTAATCGTGTATTCGCGTCAATTTGTCGAAATGTTTTGAACTTCATTGCCGTAATTGTTTTGTGATGTCACAGTCGACCAGTATTGCTTATCAATTTTCACTGTCCGTGTAGACACAGCTTAACGATGCGGTGACAATATTCAACCCTTTTTATGAGTAATGGACTGGAACTGTCCTGTGGGTAGGTAGGACTCGTGTTGGTAGTCTATATTTACCTACGCGGTGATTTTAAAAATTTACTTGCCCGCGGCTTCGCCTGCACAAGAAGTATTTTATTACCGTAATTAGCGCATAGAGCAAGTTTCAGCGTTTATGGAGTGTTGCTCTCATCTTTGGGACGGATCCGCCAGATACCAGCTTGATGCCCTTGAGTCAGTTGAGACACAAGCCAAAAGGATCATCGGCAATGATAGGCTCATCGAATCGAAGCTCCTTAGTCTTGAGCATCGACGCCGAGTTGCTAGCATGTTTTCAATTTTGGGGAGTGTGCAACGGAATTGCAGTTTCCGCCAATTCCGCCAAGCCCGTTCCATTATCGGACCATAACACATGCGGCAATACGCGACAGTTACAAGGTGGACATCCCACCCACACGCACAAAACGTTTTGGGCACACATTAATAAAATTGCGCGTACAGCTAAGGAGTGGAATTCCCTGTCAGAATTTGTGTTTCCTGATAACTACAACCTGGGAGTCTTTAAGTCAAGAGTGAATAGGTTACTTCTGTATAAGCGTGCTTCACACTTCAGATCCTTGACCACATCATTGCATACCATCAGGTGAGATAGTGGTCAAACGTGGGCATATGAATAGAGAAAAAAAAAATCCTATGTCCTGTCCACACATACACAACACGAACACACAAACTTCTTCTTTTTTGTTTTCTTTCTAAGCAGTTCTTAGTTTATCCATGCGCCCGATGTGTGTAAGATAGGATACGTCTGATGGGACAGGCATTGAACACAGGAGGGTAGGCAAAGCAGATAATTTTAATATGAATAAAGCTTAACTACGTCTCATAGCATCAAAAATTCTCATTTACACATCTTCCATAACTTTACTTGAAAACCTTTTAGAAACTTGAAGTTTTTTTCCATTAGAAAAAAGTTATAACAAGGCCTGCATTTCGTAAGAAAGCAGCAAGAGCTCCCCATACTATAAATTGGTAGTTTTAAGTTTACCTAAGAAATCCGCTATTACCTGTGTTCGTAGAATCCTTGGAAAAGACGGAGAGATCTTTTATATCCGTCCTACCGCTAATCTCACCATTGTCTGTTTGAACCATCCCTACATTAAGCAGAATCATAAAATGTTAATTCCAAAGATTTCGATGAAAGTAATTCGACCTAATTAAGCCTCGTTCCAAAGACAAGCGTTATCTTTGAACTTACCTGCTTTTGAACGCTTTCTACCTTCTGCTAGAAAATTACTTGGACCTGTAGGTAAGATTCAACCGTGGGAGTTGAGAGGTAGAGTTGGTTTTTGTGTGTTGAACGTTGTGAGATGAAGATTTTCTTGATTCTCTAGGGTTACCTGAAAAAATATTTGTAAGAATTTTGAAGGTAATTCTTCGATATTGTGAAGAGAGTGGAACCTTTACTTCATTCGTTCAACTAATAGGGTATTTTACTGATAAAATCTAATTAGTCCATCTGATAGATTTACAAAAAATATTGGACACACATATATTGGTATTTTTTCTTTTTTCACGTAAACAAAAAATGAAGACGATACAGTGCACTGGAGTTTCGTCAAAACTAAAAAAAAAGTATAAGGAACCTACCTGCCAAATTTTAAGTTTGTAGGTATGTGTTATAGCTTCTGTTTTTTTTTAATTTGAAACGGAGGAGGTAGTACTGTCAGTACCCTGCACCCTTTTCCTATTTTCTTAATTCTGAGAGGGATCAGTGAAAGTTTACTGTACGCACCAAGATTTTTTCCGACATCCACGCGAACGTAGTCTTCTTTACTAATGATATTATTACGTATTCAGCAGAAGACGCTAAGTACCGATATAACCTACAAAATCTACTACCTCGTCTTTATTTAATTTCTTCAAACCTTCTAAATCCTCGTCCAGGTAAATTGTCACAGCCCTACGTCCCAACCCTCCTTGGCCAACATTAATAAGGAGAATTAAGATTAAAATGATATTAAATTTTGATATTGTGTTGTGTACGGATTATTTCGAAGGAAATTTTAATATGGGCCTCGCTCTTTGAGTCCTTTGTGGCCTGGGGAGGCCTCTGTGTTTGTTCTGCTTAGAGATATTATGCGAGGTGGGTGAAAAAAGGTAGGTAGAGAGTACGTGCTTGATTAAGCGCATGTAAAAAGTGTATGTGGATTTTTGAGTTATTTTATTTTGGACTTTATTAGGTTTTAGAAGAAGTTCTAGAATATAAACTAGATTTATAAAGAGTTACATTGTTTGTTTAGATGGCTTATAGGTTGGACTAGAAGTGCTGTTCTTATAGCGATAATTCTTTTTAATTTAATATAAAGCTGTACTATTACTGATTGCCCATATAATGTTCTGTTCCATATAATGCTAGTACTTTTGATATTGGTGGTTGTATTACTATAACAGGTCTTGAACTTTGGCATATCAATCAATCATCAAAAAAACAATGGAGGCAATGTAATTCCAAAGACAGGGTAGGATTCAACATCATCGTACTGATTGATATCATATTGATATTGATTGTAGAAGTTAGAAGTTGAAATGAGTTTTGACTATATCTTGATGAGACTTGAGTTTGCTAGTGACCAATGATAAGTAAGCAAAATGACTTTAGCCGATGTTTCCACCTGCGGGACACGATAGAGCGATTTACCACATTGTACCTCGGTGGCCTGCAATGTAATGCATTCGCGCTTGCTGCAAGTGAAAACGTGGCTTTAATAAATATTAAAGGATATTTATGAATATTATGTACCACAAAAATTATAAAACGAAATGAAAAACAGCCCTCTTAATTTGACAAAACCCGTTCTTCACTTCCTAAAACACAATTTCATTAGCAATCTTCAACAAACCAAGTAACAACCACCATCAGCATGGCAGTCACACCAAAAACCAAAGAAAGTCACAAACAATATCTTTAACAAAACTTCTTCGGGACATACTTTGAATAATGAATTTCTTCGGGTCAGTCCCCTCAGGACTGCTCGATGCTCGGCTAGTCCAATCATCGCTAATTAATGCCTATTGTGCTGTGGTTTTTGTTACAGCAGTGTAAATGCTTCGCTGTGGTGCAGTTTAAGTGGTGATGGGGGTATCTGTATCTTAGAGGAACTTGCTTGATATGTTGCTTTTGCGTAAGAATTCACTTACCTACCTAGTTGTATTGAGGAATTAATGGTTTGCAACAGTTTGAGGAATAACAGGTAAGGTTAAACAGGTTACTTCTAGACAAGCGTGCTTCATCTTCGACCACCTCGTCGCTTACCATCAGGTGAGATAGTGGAACGTTGAAAAGCTTGCCTATCTATATCTATACTTATAATAAATCTGTAGAGAGGTCAATTCTGTACAGGGAATATATTTTCAAAATAACTATCAGGGGGTGATTAGTGATCGATACTGGTGCCAAAAATGCAATCAGTAAAATTTTTGTCTGTCTGTCTGTCTGTCTTTCTGTCTGTCTGTCTGTATGTTCTTTATAGAAACAAAAACGAGACGAGATTTTAACGAAACTATGTGCAATTATTCTTCATACTCCTGGGCAGGTTATAGTATACTTTTCATCACGCTACAATCAATAGGAGCAGAGCAGTGAAGGGAAATGTTGGGAAAACGGGAGACGTTACTCCATTTTTTAAGCTTCCGTCGCGTGTGTAGCCTTAATGGTTAAAGTTACATAGAAATCATGTATGACGGAAATGTTTTAGATAAAATTGTCTAAAAAATATCCCACAACAGCATATGCCTATCTTTTATGGTTGACTCACAATAACACGTGTAACTCCCGATAGCTTAGCAGTTCGGAGCTTTCTGATTATATTTGTTTACTCTTACGTTTATAATACTCTCACTCATCCCTAATTAAAAAAAGTTAACATTATTACCTATTCAATAAAAAAAGAATCATAGAAATCGGTATAGAAACACCAAACTTATACTTGAATACAATAATATGCCATTGCGCCGTCGCGCTTTAATACTGAATCATGCTGTAAGATGTTATTGTGATTATTTTTGTGTAACTTTTGTTGCTATTTTATAAAATAGGTACTTATTAGTTATTTTGGTAATGTTTAAATATTCGTTCAAATTACAAATTATTAATAGTTTCAATTTTATTTCTTTTTAGGTGAAGTAGTAGTAGAAGTAGGAGCATAGATTTTAAGATACCGATAGGTTAGTTTTGGCTAATTTATGTTCTGTTTTTTTAGTATTAAGTAGGTAAAAGCGTAGATACTTTTATTAATTAGTAGTTATTTTATTAATTAGTTATACGTAGTTATAGGTATTTATTTTTAAGTGAAGTAGGTATAGGTTATTATAATATAATTTTGCACAGGCATTTCAGCTTTACTTTCATTTTTTTTTTGTTGTAAGTTGTACATATTTCACACACACATAGTGATCTATCAATGCACAGCCCAAACAACTGAACGGATCGGGCTGAAATTTGGCATGCAGGTAGGTGTTATGACGTAGGCATCCGCTAAGAAAGGATTTTGATTAATTCTACCCCCAAGGGGATAAAATAGGGGATGAACGTTTGTATGAAACTTTGTCAATTTTAAACCGATCGGGCTGAGAGTTTCAAAATCGGGGGTAAAGTAACTATTCCACGCGGACGAAGTCGCTGGCAGCAGCTAGTCAATAATAAAAAGTAAATAAAAACCGCGTAAGATTTCCGTCCGGCGCGTCCGTTTCAAAAACGGAACATCATCATCATTATCAACAGCCTGTTGCAGTCCACTGCTGGACATAGGCCTCTTCAATTGCACGCCACTTAGGTCTATTTTCGGCTTCTCGCATCCAGTTTCTGCCAGCCGTCCTGCGCAAATCGTCACTCCACCGTGCCTGAGGACGTCCTACACTACGTTTGCCGAGACGCGGTCTCCACTCTAGAACTCGTTTGCCCCAACGGTTGTCGGTTTTACGACTAATATGGCCAGCCCACTGCCACTCAACCCCTCAGGATAATTTATTATGGAAATATGGATACAGTCTTGTTTGACCTCAACCTCACCCGATGGTAAGCGTTCATGTGGTCGGCGATTAATCAAGCTTGCATAGAAGTAACCTTTTTCCTCTTGAATGAAAGCTTCAACCTGTGTGGGCTCAGGTTGAAGCTTTAAAGAAACACAGCCTCTTGCAGGTAATACCACTGCTTATCTATTCATTTTGCTAAAAGTTTTTTCCATCGCAACGGCTAACAAGACTTGATAGTTAGCTACTAACTAGTCAGAGAAACCTGGGAATTATAGCTGAGAGCTACAGCAAATAAATGTTAAAATCGATCCAGCCGTTTAGGCTACGGAGCGTGACAAAGAAACAAACAAACAATACCAACTCAAAACATTAACCTTCTTCTGGGACAGGCGAGTAAAAGATCGGCCAAGTTCGAGGCGGATTCTCACAAGGGTTCCGTACCATAAATCGAAAAAAAAAAACACGTTGCTCGTATGGGAGCCCCCTTTAATTTATAATTAAGATACTAATTTAGTTATTGTTTGTTGTTATAGCGGCAATAGCACACTGTGAAAATGTCAACTGTCTACCTATAACGGTTCTTAAAGATACATCCCACTGACAAACAGACGGACAGTGGAGGCTTCCGTTGGTTACACTTCAGGTATGGATCCCTCCCCACCGAATGTGTCTCCACGTTGTCGTCGTGGTGGGGCTTGAGCGTCTCAATGATCTTGCGAGCTTTCCCGGTAGAGCCACTCATGCCGGAAGGTCGCAAGTGAGGGATCAGACCAAGAGACACACACGCGAGGAATCCCGCTCGCTGCCTTATGGTACGCGTCTGCTTATCAGACGTGGCTGTGAAGGCAGTGAGCGGGTGGGAGGAGAGGCCCTGTGATGGAGAAAGGGCGGAGGAGTAAGGGACCGCACCCTCTAAAAGGAAAAGATGGAACACGCACAAGAGGAAATAGTATTACCCCAGGGCGGTTCCAGCGGCTCAGCCGCTGGGGAATCCGCCACGTTCGCAAGAGCGTCTGCCCCACCGTACTCTGGGGGGGGCACCAATTGTGTACCGTTTGCCAGTGGCAACATGAGCCGAGGAGGCTCCGAATCGTCATCCGAATCCGCCTCCTTCAAGGAGCTGATGGCATTCGAACATGTAGCGGAGGGTTCGCCTGAGCGCCGGGGAGGTGCAGAGTCGGATTCCGGCTCTGCGCCTGACCTGTTAACGGTCGGCTCGGCGGGCTCTGGAGACGGAGGAGAGGGGGCCGCTGTGGAGAACGAAAAGTTCTTCCGCAAGCGGCCCAGACGGGAGGAAGATGGAGACTCGACCTCCGGGGGCGAGTTTGCCTCCGCCCGCAAGATCCCCACCGCTAGGCGGGGCAGGGGCTGTGAGGCGGGGAGGGGGCTAGCTCCCTCTACCCGGGAGGTGGAGCGTCGGGCCGGGAGGTTGGTGGAGGAGGGGCGTCGCCCTGGAGGGAGCGGTCGCAGGGCTCCCTCTACCCTTCCGCCTCCTCTCGACTCCGACGACTCGGAGCCCCCCGTGGAGGTACCTCCCACTTCGGAGCAGCAGAGGGCCAAGTTTGCGGAGGTCGTGGAGGCCGCGATCCGCGCTGTGGCCTTCAAGAGGAAGCAGTCCTCTAAGAGGGAAGCCATCAGCGCGGCCAAGGCCTCCATTTTGGCGGCAGCGGCGGCCAACAATGGCGAGTCCGGAGAGGCGACGGAGTTGCGGGCGGAGGTCGCCCGCCTCGCGGCCGTTACGGAGCGACTCATTGCGGAGAATGAGTCGCTCCGGAGGGACCTCGCGGGGATGGCCAGAGCGGCCTCTGTGGAGCCGCGGGGGGGGCTGAGTCCGGCAGCGCCGGAGGGGGGCCAAGTGCTGAGCCAGGTGCGGGACCTGGTGCGGCAGGAGCTGGCCCCCTTCCGGAAGCAGTTCTCCACTTTGGAGGACATGGTCCGGCGCTCCCCAACGGTGGCAACACAGGGGCCCCCGGGACGGCAGAAGGCGGCTTCGTACGCAGCCGCGGTGGCTGCCGGCCCGGGATCGTCCGGCCAGGCGAAAGCCAAGACGGGAGCCGCGCAAGCGCCTGTGGTGCCGGCGCCTGCGACGCCGGCGACGACCAAGTCGGCCCCGGCGAAGAGGGGTGGGAGGAAGGCTGGAGGGGGGGCGGCTAAGGCTGTTGCGCCAGTGGCGCCGCAGCCGCCCCCACCCCCACCGTCGGACCCACCGGCGGCCGGGGCCGAGTGGCAGGTTGCCGGGAAAAAGCGGCAGGCCTCGAAGGCGAAAAGAAATAAGGCGAGGAAGCAGCGGCGGAAGGCCAACGCCATTGCGGCGAGGCTTCGCGCCCCGAAGTCCGCGGCTGTAGTGTTAACACTGCAGCCGGAAGCGGAACAGAGGGGCGTGACTTATCTCGCCGTATTGAAGCGGGCGAAGGAGGCGGTGAGCCTCCAAGAGCTGGGCATCAGCGGGGGCATCGGGGTCAGGAGGACCTTGACCGGTGCCCGGAAGCTCGAGCTCGCCGGAGCGGAGAGTGGCCCGTTCGCGGACGCCCTGGCCGAAAGGCTAAGGGCGGTCTTACCCGCGGACGAGGTCCGGGTGTCCAGGCCGACTAAGCGCATCGACATGCGCATAGTGGGCCTGGATGACTCCGTGACGGAGGAGGAAGTTGTGGCCGCCGTCGCCAGGACTGGGGGGTGCTCTGCCGAGCTCGTCAAGGCGGGCACCCTCCGGCCTGACAACACGGGCATGCAAACCCTTGTGGTGAGCTGCCCCGTGACGGCGGCTAGAACTGTGTCGGAGGGCCGAAGGCTCTTGGTGGGATGGGTGTCTGCGCGGGTAAAACTGCTGGAACCCAGGCCTCTGAGGTGCTACCGCTGCCATGTGGGCAACCACACGGGAGCTATGTGCCCCTCGGAGGTGGACCGCAGCGGACTTTGTTTCCGCTGTGGTCAGCCCGGTCATCGGGCCGGCTCGTGTGAGGCCACGCCGCACTGCAGTGCATGTGCGGCTGCTGGCAAGCCGGCCGAGCACTGGGCTGGGGGAAGGGCCTGCGCGCCATCCGCCCCGACCAAGGGCAAGAGGTCCGCCGCCGCCGCCGCCTCTGCCGCCGCCGCGGCTTCCGTCGCCGCTTCTGCCGCTACTGCTGTGGGTGCTGCGACTCCTGGTTCTCGGGAGGGGGCCGAGATGGAGTGCCAGTAATGGTCCCATCGTGGCCTCCTCCAGAGACAAGTCGGCCGCTGTGCTATTGCGCAGTGGCTGATGCCTGGGGACGGTGAGCGTGGGTGGCTCGCCGTCCGATACCAGGCTGAGTCGACGACGCGTTGTGCTTCACGCGCGCCTCAAGGAGCCGTCAGCACCAGAGACGGGGCCCCATAGGGTCGGTGCCTGCTAGGGTTGCGGAATTTGTTCGAAAGAGTTACCGCGGCCCTGGAACGCAAAGGGCACATGGAGGAGCACGGGTGGGTTTTAGTCAGTAAAAGTCTGACACTCCCTACCGCTCCACCCAGGGCGGGAGGGGTCATTTGATGATTTCCCATCCAAAAAAAAAAAAAAAAAGGTATGGATCCCTAAAAACTAATAAGCTTTATTGCAGTCATAGAGAAAGTGGCATAATAAATTAAAGCCAAGAACACATTAAAATGGATCCTCATGATATTCTCGTAAAGCTATCATCCAGTTTTGACAAACGAGGCGTTATCCTCAAGATAACATAAACATATAACATACAAAAATAAGATGAATGTTAGCAGCGTTTGCTTTTATGTTTTATTTCTATGTTTATGCTAATTTCGACGTGTTTTATTTTACCCAATCGCTTGTTTTGAAAACCATTCTTCTTTTGGTTATGAGTTATTTACTTATCTCGTGGATTTAAACATAGTTGTCGTGACGCGTGATAAGCGTGTGTTTTTAGGAACAGTCTAGTTTATCTTTTTGCAGTAACTAGGTATACTCCTGTCGCTAATCCACCAACTCAATTTTTTTTCCGCACGGGTCGATCTTAAAGGTTAAGCAACGCTTGCCGAGGCTGTTCTGTGGATGGGAGACCATCTTAACATATCGAGTTTCCTCTGTGCTTCAGAAAGCACGTTAAGCCGTTGGTACCAGCTGTCATTTGTAGATCTTTGGCAGTCGTTGTGGGTTGTCAGAAGCCAGTAAATCTGACTCCAAACTACTAAGGTACTTTTTGACAAGACGGGAGTCATATTTTCTGGCTTCTGATAATCCGTGACGAATGCCAAAAATCTAGAAACGAACTCAAATTATAGCTAAAATAAAAATATGTTGCTGTGCAATCAGTATTTTTAATTAGAATTGGGATTTATATAAATATAAAATATGGAAGATTTTTTTATTTACTGTTAAATTACTAGTCTTGAATAATGTTCATTATTTGAAAACCATTCACATGAATCTGCAACACTCGATCTAAAACCCTCTGAAACGTTATCGTTTACTCAATACTCACACTTACTGCCTCACTGCACAGCCAGTGTCACGTCAGAAGATGCACTATTCTTTTCTTTCCTTTTTTAAAAAAAAAAAAAAACGTTGCCCCACACTAGGAATTTCTCCTGTATCGTAGGTGCGTTTACGAACATATAAATTCACATACACAAACAGTCAGACCCGGAACAACTATCTGTAGGCCATACAAATAATATTTGTTCCGTGCGGGAATCAAACCCGCGACACGTAGGTAGCGCAGCAGTCAATCGCAATCAACAATCTGGTTTGTTTATATTGCTATCTGTACTTACTGTACGTCTGTACGTCCCTAACTAAAGACGCTTAACACTTTCAGTGCCTGCATCAGAGTCGTCGCTTTATACATATTATGTATAACGAAGAGTTGTAGACACACGATCAAATAATAGCTGGACCCTTATGTAGATCTGTGCAGCCTCGAATCTACGATTTTTTCGAACTGAGGCAAGACCTTGATAGTGGTGCCCCCCCTTTTTTTTTGGATGGGAAATCATCAAATGACTTCTCCCGCTCTGGGCGGAGCGGAAGGGAGTGTCAGACTCTTACTGACTAAAACCCACCCGTGATTTTCTTGTGCCCTTTGCGTTCCAGGGCCGCGGTGACTCTTTCGAACAAATTCCGCAACCCTAGCAGGCACTGACCCTATGGGGGCCCGTCTTCGTTGCTGGCGGCTCTATGAGGCGCGCGTGCAACACTACGCGCCGTCGACTCGGGCCTTGTTGCTATCGGACGGCGAGCCACCCATAGCTCGCCATCCGCAGGCCCATTATAGTGGTGCCCCCTACCTTCAGTGTTGCCAAACAATAATCTTTTAATAAATTTGAACCTTTTATTATCTAAATAGCAGCGCCCCGCGGTTTCATCCGCGTTGTTCCCGTTACCGTGGCAATACGGGGATAAAATAAATATATAAGCCTATGTTAATCAGGTTGAATGCGTAGCACAAAAATACAAATCTTTCCTCTTTTTTCGAGATTCCATTACTTATAAAATCTATGGCATTGTAGGAAAAGAGGTTTTATTTGTTCGATATTTCGAATTCTTGTCTCAAGAATTTGGCGCCCCCATGAAACTGCCGCCCGGGGCCAGTGCACCGGTTTGCCCCCCCTTAGATCCGGGGCTGAATCTGTGAATCGAATATGTTATTAGAACTTTTAGGACCATATTATTTTTAATACACTATCGGGTCCGCAGTACCTATATATCCAGACTGTCTTTTCTTGCACCACCTCTAACCAGTCTTCGTGTTTCGCGTCCAGGTCACCCCGCTTCTACTAACTGGTTATGAAGTACTATGAGTTCATTTATTTTATTAACGAACTAGTAGTAAACGTATATTGAAGTTATAAAGTAATTCTAAAAGGTCAAAAAAAGGTCAAAGGTCAAAGATTTATTTGCAAATAAATATGGTTACAAAAGTTCTTACAATGGTATTAGTACTAGTAGCTTAACATATTCAATCATAATATAATGATATGCAAATTGTTAATATCTGTTGGTAACAATTCGATTATTAATTGAATTTAAAGTCAAGAAATTCTTTTATGCTATAGAAAGGATTCTCAATTAACCACCTACGTAAAGCCCTTTTGAAGCGGACCATTGGAAGTTCTTTAATTTGGTTAGGAATCTTGTTATAAACCCGAATACACATAGGATACTATTATCATACACAACAAAATTTAAATTACCTACATTACTACATTTTAGGACATTTTTAAAGCTTGAAATGGTTACAATACACCTTCACAACGCTAAAGACTTTTAAGTTTGTAGTGATGGATTGAAATTATCTCGAATTATTAAACCAAGTACCAATGGGTCCATGACCTTTATTGCTACGCTAAAAAGCAATTGTACGTCTATTTAGCTTTAGGATGGATTTTTGAACAAATAAGAACTAAGACGATGACACCTTTGAACTTTGGTTTACTGCTTAGGTATCGCATACAGCCTCGTACGGAGAAGTATGAACATCAAACCTTAGGTAAGTATTATCTATAGCTGTCAATCTATAGGTAGATATACCTAATTATAGTTTTACAGTCTATGATTGCATGCCAAAGCTAACAGATCCATCTGTTTATCACCAATTTCCTCACAAATGCTGTGAAGTGTCGCACTATAATTATATGCCATTAGTTTATCTATTACATGAAGGGTTAATATTCTATTAACATTTGCCTTTCAACGTGTAATGCTTTCAAGTTAATCTGAAATACCCCGTCATTAGATAATAACTGTTATTAATTAAGTTTCGAGCAAGATATCCGCTTGATTGAAGATTCGTAGAGCTATCCGCTAAGTAAATGCATTTCTTTAATAAAACACAGTTCATTATTAAAATGATAGGCATCATACGTACGACTTACATTGCGGTATAAAATCCCAAAAATAAAAGACAAAATACCCTAAACTATATTTTCACGGCTTGATTCAGAACCATTGTATTGGCTATGGCGATCGGTTACCTAAAAAGGGTGACCGCTTTACAGAGAGAGCAGTTTTTGATGAACATATACATAGGTACAGTCCAAAATTTGCTTTTATTTTACGTGACTTAGCGATAGACAGGTCTTCGTAAAATACTAGTGAGAATATACATAGTTGGGATAAGGCTGGGCAGATTACTTAGGGTTAAATACGCGCAAGTCCCTACAAGTATAGGTCTTTCGATGTGGTAATAACTCTTTAACTTTAAATTGTTTACTGTAGAAACTTTTATTTGGAAGTCGGTTGTATTTTTATATAACAATGTTTTTAATAAATTAGTACAACAAATAAGAATTACTAAAAGTACGAAATAGTACATAAAACGAAGAAATCACGCCAGAAACACCGATTTCCAAAATTAAAATTATTGGAAGGCACTTTTTAGTGCTGACTCCTAACATTGCATACGGTCCATATAAAGTTAATTATCTATCTCCTTCATCAGATATTTTCGGAATTTAAATCAGACTATTTTGGAAAAAAAACCTCTTTCAAACAAAAAAAAAATTTTTTTGAAAATCCGTTTTACATGAAATGTGTATGTCCTTTATTTAGTTGGTCAAAAACAAACTTTTCCCAATCAACGCCACCAAATCTTCTCCTCACATATCAAATTAACATTTCAATTTGAATTTTTTGCGGTCACACGAAACCCTTCATTAATTGGGTTACAGAGGGCTACCTTGGGGAGGGAAGGGTTAACTCCTCAGGGATGAGGCCACAATTGATTGAGATGGATGTTGTCAGCGAACAAATTCAGAGACAACTTTTTACTCCACTTTTTTTTTCTCTCCCTCTGCAAGTACTCCTATTGTTTTTTAATCTTTTTATTTTGAATTAAAAAAGGTTGGTTTTATAACCAGCCAGTTAGGTAGCTAATTGTTTTTAACTTCTTGAGTGGTTTTACGATTGGTCTTAAGATGTTCTTTTGTTTTGTTTTTCTTTTTTATGGGTTCCTCGGTTAGGGGAACTAATTTGAAGTTGAGAAGTGGTTATTGGTGTTTTTGTCATGGTTGATTTAAAAAGAACTGCGGGAATTAAAGTCGATTAGCTTTGAGTAAAATGCAATAGGTACCTTCTTATAGGTTGAATGGTAAGATAATTTTATTTCAATATTTACATACTTAGCTAACTCGATCAACATCAAAATAGGCCGTGATTTAAAGAATAAAACCATGAAAACATTTTTAATCAAAATCAGTACCTAACTACCAATGTTAAATGCATACCGCCGTTCTTTGACAAATATTGAAAGAGATGTATCAACAGAAGAACAAACAAAACCGAAAAACTTCGATACCCCAGAAAAACGGTACCCGATATCCACATCCTATATCAACGAAATATCATCGATCACATCCCATCTGCTACAGTCTAAGTACATTGAACAATGCCAATAGTATCCCTCAGACAATGTTACTATCAAAACGTTCGATCGCTCGGGACGATACAG